>CM054060.1:331662662-332262662 GCA_028641055.1 Alopecurus myosuroides | reverse complement strand
TATACCTACAGTTTATTTGTCGGCAGAGGGAGTACAACAATAACCCATGGTCTGTCGGCATAGGTATGGTACACCCCAACATAGCATCTATCGGCGTAGGTGCGTTAATGGCCACAGAAAATATGTCGGCAAGCTAAGTTTGTGTCGGCAAAACTTTCGTCGACTGCTTTTGCCCCGACGCTTATGTCAGCAAGTTTCTACCGTGGTGTAGTGTGCGTTCACTTTGCCGCTCGCGGATATGCACTTGGGGTCCTTCTTGGGGATGTGTAGGGTCCTGCGGATGTTCCATAATCCATGATAACGATTATGTGTTTCTATTGGGAAACTTGCGCCGTACTCGATGCAGCACACCACGAACCCGTAAGATCCTCTGAGTAAAAGGGATTTTTAGCCAAAATAAAGATGACAAGTGTGATGCATCTGGTCCAAATGTAGCATATTATCTTAGCATGCTCAGTTCATGGATAACTGTGTCTGGTGTTTATAAAGGAATATTCCGTCACTAAAGCAGCTCTTCCGAACGTATAATAATATGATCATCAGAACCCCATACATTCTATTGTAATTATAGAACCTGTAAATTACACCATGCTGGATCAATTAAGAAAAATATGTCTCTAAAAGGCTAAACCCCAACTTATTTTTCATATGCTTATAATTCATAGTTATTAAGGGAGGTTTGGAACCCTCAAAACACTCCAAACTTTCCATTTCCTAGCATTCACTACTTCCTCCGTTCACTTTTATAAGGCACACTACTTACCATTTCAATGTTGACCACATACATAGTAAAATAAGTGAATCTACGTATAAAATGGGTCTAGATTCACTCTTTTTAGAATGTATGTGGCCAAAATTGAAATGTCTTATAAAAATGAACGAAGATTGTATTATTTCTGCATGCCTTTCTCTTCTTTCTGGAGCTCATTTGGATACGATAGAATGTATAGATATAAAGTTTTTCCAATCTTATATTCCAACTGGTTTGTATGGCAATACTATGCTGTTTTTACAAAAGTAAATATAACAAGTTTCTGACTATGACAATATACACTTACAAATTTGCAGTAAGCAAGCTAATAGTTTTATCAAGCCTCTTACAAAGGCTACCACCTTGCGTAAATTCAAAATGTTATCAGAAGGATAAACTCTCGGAGAAAAAAATATTTGTAGCTTATCTTTCCTACTTTGAAAGTTTAAAAGCTGGTGTTGAGTTCACTCTCCTGCCGCTAATATAGTGGTTCCTAACTATAAAGCTTGGAACTTCGTAGTTAGGTGTTCCATCCTAATTTTTTCTAATTAAAATTCATGGTGGAAGCATGTTTGATACGTCAAAAACATATCTAATTTTCCGAAAACTTTGCTGATGTTCTCCCTCTAAACTTGTGTGTTTTGGATGCAACTAATACGGACTAACGCTATTTTCAGCAGAATTACTTTGGTGTCTCGTTTTTGTGCAGAAAAATCAATTTTGGGGAAATTGCCCAGAAAAGACCCCATTTGTCTTAAAACACCAGAAGACCCCGGGAGCCACAAGGGGGCAAGGAGAGGGGCCAGAGGGGGGCTCCACCACCCCCTGGCGCCTCCCTAGGCCGCGCCACCTGGTGGTGTGGGCCACTCCCACACCCCCTCGGACTCCCCTTTCGACTATATATGCCCCGAAACCTTAAAACCCGAGGGGGTTCGATCGTTTTCTAGAAAGAAGTCTGTAGCTCCGCCACCATCTCGAATCATTGTTTGGGGTTCAGGAACTCCGTTCTGGCACCCTGCCCAAACGGAAAATTGGAGGAGGTCATCACCATCGTCATCACCAACGCCTCTCCATCGACCATCCATGTTTTCCCCATCCATATGTGAGTAATTCCCCCCGCTATAGGCTGAAGGGGATGGCAGGGGTTGGATGAGGTTGTTCATGTAATAATGTTGTGATTGTTAGGGCATAGTGCCTAGTATCCTCTATTAGTGCAATTGACATTGTTGCAACTTGTTATGCTTAATGTTTGCCACTTTGCGCACGAGTGCCATGATCTCAGATCTGAACATGTTACTGAATCACGATGATGATTATTGTTTCTTAATCATACCTGCAAGTTGTTTACACAAATCGTTTTCCGGAACCCGAGGCCACGAAGTGACGGAAATTAGGACAACCGGAGGGGATGGCTGTGATGTGAGGATCACATGTGTTCACAGAGCGTTAATGCTTTTCTCCTGTGTTCTATTAAAAGGAACACCTTAATTACCAGTAGTTTCCTCGAGGCCCTGCTGAAAATGGGCTGGTAGGCCAAAAGATGTTGTGGAAGTTCTCATTGCGAGCACGTACGACTATTTACGGAACACGTGCCAATGGTTACTTAGTGCTTGTATGCTTTATCTTATTTATCTGAAATGCCCATGTATTGATTATTATATGAACTATCTTATCCATGCAACGCCCGTTCATCTATCCCTATGCCTACAATATTTAATCCCGTTGTTTATTTCAAACATCGCTGTTGCTGTTTTCATTTCACTCCTGCTATTATTTCACTGTTGTTGCTACTATAAAACTGTTACTACTGACACACCACTGCGAACAAGTCCACTTTCAGGTGCAGGTGAATTGACAGCTCACTTGTTAAGGCTCACAAATATATTCTTTGGCTCCCCTTGTGTCGAATCAATAAATTTGGGTTTTACTTCCCTCGAAGACTGTTGTGATCCCCTATACTTGTGGGTTATCAAGACTATTTTCTGGTGCCGGTGCCGGGGAGCATAGCTTTATTTGCGAGCTCACCGGAGAGTACTATTATCTACTGCCAATCTTTCATAATGAGTAAGACTCGTGATGGAAAGGTTCCTATATTACCATCCAATACAAGAATAGGTACAACTCTAAACACATCTGTTGCTCTTGATTCACCGTCTGTTATGAGTAAGCTGCTTACACCACCACATACACATGCTACACGTGCTACTTCTGTTGAATCTGAAAATACTTCTGATACTTTTGATGATGCTTCTACTATGATTGATGAGAGCGGTTCTCTCGGTCCTTTCTTAGATGCTACTATTGCTAAAGCTAAAAATATTGCAAACACTAAAACTCATGATAAAAATCAAGTTACTCCTGCTGTTTCACCTAAGCTTAGAGAAAATCCTAGTGATGATTTTGATGATTAATATATTGAACTTAATAATGATCTTATTGATGAAATACATGCTATGAAGGATATAGATGTTGTTGTAAGTCTTATTGAAAGTTGTGTTGTTAAATATAAATTATCTCCTGATCCTAAGTTTGCCACTTCTCCCATTAATATTAGGGATAAGGATTATGTTTTCTCCCTTGATTTATCTTATATATCTATTGTTGAGAAAGAACCTTTTTGTGGTACTGAAAATGAAAGTGTTATGAAACATATGAATGAGCTTTCCTCTTTGAGTAGTTTATTCTCTGATGATCTTAAAAGATGAAGCTAAAACTTGGTTTAATAATTTGTCTCCGGGATCTACTGATAGTCATATTGGTTTGGTTAATGCTTTCTTTCAGAAATATTTTCCTGCTAGTGCTCAACGTGCTGCTTTACAAAATATATTTAATTTTACGCAATTGGAAGGAGAAAAATTGCTTGTATCTTGGGCAAGGTTCTGTTCTTTAGTTAGGGATACACCTGGGAATAAGCTAGAAAATAATGAACTTCTTGATATATTCTATAATGGACAAACTGTTGAATCTAGGACATACCTGGATAGTTGTGCTGGTTGTGTTTTCAGGCAAAGAACTCCAGATGATGCTGAGTAATTAATGGCTAAAATAAGCAAAAATCATGATGATTGGACTATAGTTGAGCCGGAGCCGACCCCTACCTCCAGTATCAACACCAACACGAACACCCAAGAAGAGGGGAATGATTGAATTAAATGATGAAGTGATGAGAGAAGCCAAGAAATCTCTTAAAGAGAGGGGTATTAAATCTGAAGATGTGAAGAATCTTCCACCTATAGAAGAATTATGTAAGCCAATCCCTCACTCATCCACCATTGAGGTACACTCTCTCCAACATTTTTATAGTAGAGATATTCCCTATAATAAACCTCCTGATCAATGTTTAGATGAATTTGATAATTATGTTATTAAGCAAGATAAATTTAATATGAGAGTGCAAAATCACCTAATGGAAAACTCTAGAGCTATTGATAATTTGCATGGTATTATAGGAAGAACCTCTAATGATGTTAAAATTCTTGTTAAACACTTTCAAATGGTTCAAACTCAAATTGATCAACTTGCTAAAGTGCAAAAAGATTTGCTAGTTAATGCTTCTAAAGAAAAACATGCTTATGAAATAAGAACTAGAAGTGGTATTGCTACCCAAGATCTTTTATATCCTGAGGGACATCCTAAAAGGATTGAACAAGATTCTCAACAAACTGATAATAATGTTATTCATACTCAGAAGAAAAAGTAGAAGAAACATAAAACTACTGTAGAATCCTCTGAACTTGCTAAAGATCCTAATAGTATATACATCTCTGATGCTGAAACTAAAAGTGGTAATGAAAAGAATGATGCTTCTGATCAAGAAGAAATTGAAGAGGAACCTAAAAAGCAAACTAAAAATACAAAGTACACTAAGGAAGATTTTAGTGCTAATAAACATGGTGACGAGAGAGAACCGTGGGTAATAAAACCAATGCCTTATCCTAATAAGAAACAAAAATCAAAAGAACAAGAACACTACAACAAATTCTGTGAATGGATGAAAGCTTTGTTCTTGTAAATTCCTTTAAGTGATGCTATTAAATTGCCTCCTTATGCAAAATATATGAAAGATATTGTCTCTAACAAAAGGAAGATTCCTAATGAGGAAATTTCCACTATGCTTGCTAATTCCTATTTTGATGGCATGGTTCCCAAGAAGCTTGGAGATCCTGGGATATTAACTATTCCCTGTTCTATTTAAAATAATTATGTTAGAACCGCTTTGTGTGATTTGGGTGCTCGAGTTAGTGTCATGCCTTTTACTCTCTATAAAAGACTCCTCCTAGAAAAATTGATACCAACTGATATATATTTGAAAATGGCTGATAAATCCACTGCTATTCCTGTGGGTATATGTGAGGATGTTCCTGTTCAAGTTGCTAATAATTGTCTGATATTAACTGACTTTGTTGTGTTGGAAATGCGTGATGATGATAATATGTCTATAATTCTTGGAAGACCTTTTCTTAATACTGTAGGGGCTGTTATTGAATGCAATCAAGGAAAAGTTACTTTTAGTGTTAATGATAAAGATCACACTGTTTATTTTCCCAAGAAGATCGATAAGAAATATGGTCTAAATTCAATTGAAAATATTGAGACCATCAACATTGGAGAATTTTATTGTCCTATTCCAGAGCCATGCAAAGAATATGAGACTATCCTGATTGGGACTATATCAATCAAGGTTGAGGTAACATGAGTATTTATTGAGAAAAAAGTTTTCTGTTTCATATAAAATTATTTTGGTAGCAAGACTTGATCAACCTTGTTAACAAAGTGATTTTAAATGAAGAAAACAATGTTATCACTATGTTTTTACTACATTTACTTATTCATATGCTCGTTTCATTGTGCTTCCATAAAGTATATCATGTTTTCTTATTGTTTTCACTATGTTCACTCATGCCCACACACGTTTTCACCTTGTTTTCGCTCGATTTCTATCGTCTACTCACGTTTTCACTATTCACAACCACGTTTTCCATATGTTTTCTTCCGTTCTTAGTGGGTATATGTTTATTATCGTGTCTTAGAACTGCTGTAGGTTTGGTTTTGCTGGCGTTTTCCATCATTCCATCTTTGTTTTCCAGCGATATTATTATTTGTTAAAATTCTGGAAAAATCCGAAAAATAAAGTTTCTCAAAAAATTCCAGAAAATTTATAATAATTTTTTACGTAAAAAATGAGGCAGAGAGCCTCCTGGGAGGCCCCAGGGGGACCCACCAGGTAGGCACACCATTGGGTGGCGCCGCCAGCCCCCTGGTGGCGCCAGCACATGGTGTGGGGCCCCCTGCCCCCCCCCCCACTAACTCTCTCCCCTGCCAAAGTCTTCCCTCTCACCTCCCAAACTTAAAACATTTCCTGGAACCCGTGTTCTTGGCGTTATTCCTCTGGGTTTTTGATTTCCTTCTTCAGCCCATCATTTGTGCTGAGATTTGGTGTGTTTGATCTCCGGTATGTGACTCCTCCGATGATCCAAGTAAAATTTTGTTTAGTGAAGTATTTCTTGAGTATTTTGGTACTGTAGTTGACAGCTTATGTGAGTTTGCATGATTGAGTTGAGTAGAAATAATGTAATTTTGATGCATGTTTAGCTCTCATATAAGTCCCTATGGTAGTTTCCACCTTATAGTTGCTTGAAATTAATTTTTGTGATGATTGTTGAAAATTTTCAGGGATGGATAGTTATAATTTTGGAGAGATATTTAGGAGTGATGCTCCTAGAAGGAAAAGGACCTCACGCTCATCCACTTCAGTGAGTTCATCGTACAATGAAGATGTTATTGCACCGAATATTGACGATGCGGGAGGTGATGGTATCGCTAACCCATCTAGCTTTCCTTGCATTACATTTCAAAGAAGTGCAGGTCTATTAGATGACTTTCGTATTCTTATTGAAAGAGTTGGTCTAACCAACTATATGCAGGATGAAGGGCCTCAATATTCAGCTCTCACAAAATCTTTTGTTGAGAGTTTTCAATTTTGAAACACACATTTTGGTTCCAGTGTTGGCTTCAAATTATATAGTAGATCTTTTTGTTTGTCCTTGGAAGATTTTTGTGCCATTGTAGGTATCAACGCTGCTGGGATAGCGAGCAGGATTCAGGATAAACCTGTATACCTCCAGGGGCTCTACCGAGAAATCACAAACGATGACAGTCATTCATCCCAGCGTGGGAAGATAAGGAGCATTCAACTTCCTCCTCTTAGATATTTCACTTACTACCTTTCTACTAGCATCCTTGGTAGGGGAAACACGAGTAATATTTCTATTTATCACCTTGCTTTTGTTGATGTTGCACTGAACCATAGCAGGAAGTATAGTCTTGGTGCTCTTGTTGCACGCCGCCTTGCTGCTACTGGGCCTATTTTTGGGGGCATTATCGCTAAATGTGTAGCATCTGCTTTAAATGTTTTCATTGCCCCTAATGTTGAAATAATTGATCCATATAGGCTTAATCTTGCTGTCGTGAAGTCCCATCACTTTGTTCCTGCTAACTCTTTCGCTGAACGTTTAGTATATAGAGTTTTATATATAGATGGAGAGGAGCAAAAATTTACTTTGCCGCAGCCTGTTTTTTGGCAAGTCACCATGGTCGCACTTTAAGGTGCAGGTAGACGAGCATCTGAGCACCACGAAGTTTCATAGGCAGCTGGAGAGGCGAGACGCGCCTCTAGAGGACTACAACACGCAGTACACCGGCGCATCCTCGAGCACATATCAGGAGGAGGGTTCCTCCTCAGCATACTACGGGGGCACCACCTCATGTTCCCCTTGGTGATTTATCTCCACTTAGGCCAAAATTCTAAGCTTGGGGGGAGGTATGCCGACATCACACTCATTTGCATATCATGTTCTATCGGTTCTTTGTATATCCATGTTTTTTTATTTCACGTATTTTCACTTGTTTTCATTTCTTTCGCTTTTTCTCTTTTTTCGCTTGTTTTCATTTCTTTCGCTTATTTTCGTTTCTTTCATTTTTCTTATTGTTTTGTTTTTGCTTTCCAAAACACAAAAAGACCAAAAATATTTCCGTTTTTCTCTCTATTTGTTTCTTTAGTTGGTTTGCTTTATCCTTTAGTTGCAGTTTAATATTCAAAAACCCAAAAATATTTTGTTTTATTTGTTTGCTTTCTTTTGTTCTTGTTTCATTTTTAAAAAAATCCAATTTTTTTTTTTGCTTTGTTTGCTTGTTCTATTTTTCTCGTGCTTTAATTGAAAAAGCCAAAAATATTTGTCGTTCTTCTTTTGTTTTGTGCAGTTTGCTACAGAGTTCAACAGTCGTCTGTGACTCCTTAGAGCTTGGTTTTCATTAGATATTATTCGAGGCACAAGTGAAGAGTAATAATGGCGATCTATGGCAATTGAAGTTATGGTGAGAGGCTGGTATGAACTCTATTTGCTTTCATTTTTGTACATATATCCATCCATGTGAGCATGATTAGTTTGTTCATATAAGATATATGTGATTTAATGGCTACTTAATAGTTCGTGCTCTCTCATGTTTTGTTCCAATTTATTAATAGTAAATGACCTGTCGTATAAATATTTGTTCACATTGTTCTATTCGTAGAAGGGTATGACATTGTGGTAGCCTCCTCTGATTGTTTCACTTGAATCGACTTGGCACATGCTCGCGCATGCTAAGACTGAAAACAAAAAGTCAATAAGCCTCGATGATTTATTTTGCCTCGGAGTTCTAGTATTAATTTTATGCCTCAGTTAATTTTACTTTGTCGCAAACAAGATTACGGTAATTATTGCTCTCTTGATTGTCGCTTCCCAGTCTATTGCTAGCCTTCACTTTACTGAGTATGAGCTCTATTCGTGCCTCCAAATCCCTGAAAACCAAGTTATTCCACAGAGTCCACTATAAATTCCTATGCATGGTATTTCCTGCCATTCCATGTAAATTTGCATATGCTACCTTTAAAAATTTCACAATTACTCCAGTTTTGTGCTCCTTTTTTTAGCACATGAGGACGTAAATAGAGAATCTTTATCTCAATTGTTGATTGGACTTTCACACTCTGGACTAGTGGCTTCATCCGCTTATCCACTGATAGAAGAGCTGGTAGCGGGGTGCCCAGTCCCAAATTAATAACACAAATTCTCTTCACTATTTCGGCCCCTGATTTATCATTCAAAGCATAATTGTGTAAACAAAAGAGAAAGAGGGATGAAATTCTACCCAGATGCGTCCTTCCATGGGAGCCGCTCTTGTGAAGTCTAGTTGGCTTGTGATGTATTGTATTTTCTGTTGACCATTCGTTGACATAAGCATACACCTCTCATAAAATATAGAGACTCCTCCACGCATATGTGATTGTTGGAAGGCACCCGAGGATTCGGTTAGCCATGGTTTGTGTAATATGGATGGGAGGAGTGTCAAATTTTTAATACCTCTGTTTAATAAAATAAAAGCTCTAGCGCATGTGAATCCCTGCTTCCCTCTGCGAAGGGCCAATTCTTTACTTATAGGGAGAGTCTCCACCATATTCTTTGAGCACCTTCTTGAGAGCATAATTTTCATTCTTAGTGTGATGTGTTTGTCCCAAAGCACGGTTGATTGTGATATAATCTTGATACTTGCATCTTCTGATATCTTTACTTCTAGTCTTCCCTTGAACTTCAGCGGTGCCCTGACATTTATGTTTTTCCCCACGCATAAGGGCAAGCGAGATACCACTTTATCAGATCCTATTTTGAATATTAAAATCTTGCAAATAGTTATGCTTCATGTTTTTTATTATTAATATGTTGTTATCTCTTCATGGTTTGCATAGCTATTAAGTGACAGTATCTTGCATGTATCTTATCATGAGCATAATTAAGTATTTGATCATATAGTGAGTATATTTACATCATATGAAGCAAATGTGTTTGTAAAAGTTCTTTTATTGCACTCAGTTGCTAACTGAATTGCTTGAGGACAAGCAGTAAGCTAAGCTTGGGAGAGTTGATACGTCAAAAACATATCTACTTTTCCGAACACTTTGCCGATGTTTTCCCTCTAAACTTGTGTGTTTTGAATGCAACTAACACGGACTAACGTTGTTTTCAGCAGAATTACTTTGGTGTCTCATTTTTGTGCAGAAAAATCAACTTTCAGGAAATTGCCCAGAAAAGACCCCATTGGTCTTAAAACACCGGAAGACCCCAGGATCCAGAAAGGGGCCAGCAGAGGGGCCACAGGGGGGCCACACCACCCCCTAGCGCCCCCTAGGCCTCCCCACCTAAAAACCCGAGGGGGTTCGATCGTTTTCCAGAAAGAAGTGCGTAGCTCCGCCGCCACCGCGAATCCTTTTTCGGGGTTCAGAAACTCCATTCTGGCACCCTGCCAGGACGGGGAATTGGAGGAGATCATCGCCATCGTCATCACCAATGCCTCTCCATCGACCATCCATGTTTCCCCCATCCATGTGTGAGTAATTTCCCCGCTGTAGGATGAAGGGGATGGTAGGGATTGGATGAGATTGTTCATGTAATAATGCCATGATTGTTAGGGCATAGTGCCTAGTATCCTCTTTTAGTGTTATTGACATTGTTGCAACTTGTTATGCTTAATGCTTGCCACTTTGGGCCCGAGTGCCATGATCTCAGATCTGATCATGTTATTGAATCACGATGATAATTATTGTTTCTTGATCATACCTGCAAGTTGTTTACACATATCGTTGTCTGGAACCCGAGGCCCCAAAGTGCCAGAAATTGGGACAACCGGAGGGGATGGCTGTGATGTGACGATCACATGTGTTCACGGAGTGTTAATTCTTTGCTCCGGTGTTCTATTAAAAGGAACACCTTCATTACCAATAGTTCCCTTGAGGCTCCGCTGAAAACGGGCTGGTAGGACAAAAGATGTTGTGCAAGTTCTCACTGCGAGCACGTACGACTATTTACGGAACACATGCCTATTGTTACTTAGTGTTTAGATGTTGTATCTTATTTATCTGCAATGCCCATGTCTTGATTATTATATCAAATATCTTATCCATGCAACACCCGTTCATCTATCCATATGCCTACAGTATTTAATCCCGTTGTTTATTTCAAACACCACTGCTGCTGTTTTCATTTCACTGCTGCTATTATTTCACTACTGCTGCTACTATAATACTGTTACTACTGATAAACCAGTCCGAACAAGTCCACTTTTAGGTGCAGGTGAATTGACAACTGACTTGTTAAGGCTCACAAATATTCTTTGGCTCCCCTTGTGTCGAATCAATAAATTTGGGTTTTACTTCCCTCGAAGAGTTTTGCGATCCCCTATACTTGTGGGTTATCAATGTTCACACCGTCGATCAACCTTAAAATGACTAGATATGATGCTTTTTTTCCCAACATATGCTTAATTTTCTATTTGATCTTTATTCTTAAAATGTTCAGTGCAAGATGTTACTTGTAATTTCCTAATATATGCTTTCCATTCTCATTAGAGAAGGCATTAATGTTTTCGTTCAACCAAACACGTTATAGTATCTAAAAGGACGAACCCTACTAGTCTTCCATTCGGTATTTTTGTAGATATAGAATATACCATAGTAGCACATCATAATAATAGGAATGTGAGAAGACCTAATACAAGAATTAGGAAAGAGTCTCAACATCACCTCGCAAGTTTCGGATGCTCGGACACAGGAGCAATGCCAATTCATTAAATAAAGATACTATATAGGAATCGTTTTATATACTATGGTGTATGTGCTCCAATATTCAATATACCTCACATGTGAGTGTATTATAGCTCTTTATTATTTTTTATATACTTTGTTAATTATTTTAATTTCCCCTTCTGTCTCTCTCTCTCTCTCGTCCCTACCCTTGAGAGTCAGCCATCGTTCTCCTCCAGATCCGTCTGCTCTCGCTGTTGGCGCCTACGCCGGTTGGTGCAGTGGTTAAATAGGGTACCAGCCCATCCTGTATAGTAGTAGTCTAGGTCTTAGTTTTAGGTTTGACTTTGCTGTATGGATTATGATGTTCAGAATGGCGTTATGCCGCCGGATCTTATCAGCTCGACGGTGGTGTATGCTCGCCTTCCTGCGGTGCTCTGGAGGTTGGAGACGTGAGTAGGAGGCAAGGGCAGTGTGGCCTCTTCCCTCAATAAGCTCCCTGGTTGCCTCCTGTTATAGGGGGTCGACGTCTTTTGGGCATGGTCGGCGAGGGAACTTCTGTCCTCCTCATGTTCTTGATGTGGTCGTGGTGATGTGCAGGAAGGAGAGGGCCGATGATCCTAGAGCTCGTGTTCAGCGGGGAACGGGAGGGCATACTCTATTGTGTGCCCTGGATGTGGTTGTGCTCTCTCGGCACCGACGATGTGTTGGCGCTTTCTTCAAGGCTGTATCTAAGGAATTTGTAGGGACCTTCCTCTAAACAACTTCTCCATGGTGCGTGTTCGCTGTCTTGCTGCTGATTCTGATGTCTGCCTGGCAGCTCCTCCCGCTTGCGAGCTTGCTATTAACCGGAAAAAGGTCAACCTCAACCTCCTGTCCTCTGTGACTAGTTGGAGGCTCTTTAGTGTCGATGCGGTTGGCTCCCACCGCTACACTGTAAGTGGCTTCGTCCCCGTAGGTGTCATGGTTGATTGTCATTGGCGACTTCGTCAAAGGGAAGATGTCCTCGACCAGATTGGTTTCTCTTACTATTTTCTAGGTTCTTTACTATAAATGTATAGGGCCTTTTTCCATTTTTTATTTTCGGCAAGGTCCTCGTTGTAAAAGTACTCTGTTGATGGTGGCCTAATTGATTCTTTGGGGGTCCGTCGAGACCCCTCTTCCCGTCCAAAACACATTATTCTAAAATAAATCAATACAAGTTGTATAAAAAAATCACCGTAATACTCAGTTCTTCAATATACTATTGTTATGTACAATAATTAACAGATACTCCATGGTGTCCAGCACCGGTATGAAACAACGTATAGTTTGAGTATGTAGACACCATGGATATCTCAGATATGCATACCTTTAGTATATAGGAGGTATATATATATATATCCACATACCATACATATCTAGAATACATACCCCAAGTGTATGTGTACCTTCCATATTGATACCCGGGCACCAATGTACCCTAGTTTCCTAGGCTTGTGCCGGTTAACATTAATTAGTACATCAAAATGGTCAAATGAAGATCGTGTGGTAGTTTGAATCGCGAGAAAAAAGCGGAGTAAGTGAGATATGTGTTGTGACTTCTGATTAATTATTAGACCATAAGATAAGAGGTGAAAGCAATGGAAATGAATACCCCACCCACCCTTTTCAGCTGTCTATAGTCCGATTTATGTTCTCCTCCTATAGATAGTCACTTTTTTATGTTCACCTAAGCAGTTCTTATATACTACATCAACCACACTCCGTGTATTGCGAGTGCGGACTATCCTTTCAAAGTCTTATGTTCTAATAATACTTCTAGTGTATGTACATCCAATTTCTTAAATCCCATGTGAACACACGAGATTGATGAAGATAGAATTCGAAAAACAAAGCGTCAGTGTGGCACAATCAAATACGCACCATGTGTAAGAATAGAATACATTAGGAGAGAAGCAACCTACTGTTTTAATGAACGATATGAATCCAACAAAAATGTCTGGATTTCCCTGTTGTTTTCGCCATCCTTCACAGCGCTATCTCGTACAAGTTCATATTCTCGGTCATCCTTGATGATGCCGACAAGCAGAACACGAAAATCAACTCGCTGGACTTGGAGTTGGAGATGAAGAACCGATGTCTAGAAGAAATAGGTGCAAGTCATTTGTGATCTATACGGGGGATCTCATGAAGCCTCTCTTGATGACTCTCGCCTCCTGGGGATTCTTGCTGACCCTGTCTCTAGGTCCTCTTAGAGCATCCACAATGCTACACGCTAATCTAGACGCTTAAAGAAATAAAATAAATATTAGAAAAATAAAGAAATCGTTTAAGCTCCCTCTACACAACGCTGGGCGTTAATCACAACGCTAAATGCCGGTTAGAGGGAAAAAACAAGCACATTTTCTCCAATGCATAGGCGCTAGTTATATGGAGAGTTTTTGTACACACACATGATTATGTTGGATTTTCTTCCTTTATTTATCGTTCTGGTTAGCGCCCGATGCTAGACATATAAGAGCCGCGTTATGGATGCTCTTATGGGGTCTTCCGACGTGCCCATGCCACATACCAAAATCTGATGTGTCACAGCTCCTTTGAGCCGTCTCATGTTCACGATGCACCTCGACATGGTTGTAGCTTATGGGGGTGGCTCCTCCATAGGTGGTGTAAGCTTGGCTTTCCCTTTATTCTGGAAGCTCATTTTAGTACTCCCTCCGTCCACTTTTATAAGGCTCACTTCTTACTATTGAAATGCTAAGAAGTGATCCTTATAAAAGTGGACGGAGGGAGTAATGTTTAATGTGCATGGGAAGTTTATTCCTAGTATTTTGTGGTTTCAATTTATTTTTGTGCTTATCCCATGTCATTTCTTACCTATAAAAACTAAAAAGGTGTCATGGCTATGAGAGTGCTAAGAAGAAACTTTAACATGAATTAAAGGTGATGGAAAGGAAATGCACCTTGACAAGACGAAAAGGGCGATTTTCTAATGAACATGCAAGAATAATGTGAAACCGTAACGATTTCATGACCAGTATTAAAATCCCCGCTAAGATGGCATTTATTTCTCAAGTAATAGAGCAATTCATGAATGCAGCAAAAAAAATCAATAAGAACCAAGCCAAATTACAGAAGCATTTGATTACCGGAGGAATCCATGAATAATGGCGGTTAATCAGTTACAACACAACATCAGGAAGCTTTTAGAACATCTATAAAACACCTATTGTACTTCTATTGGATTCACCACATCTTCATATAACTAGCACAAACAATGCAACTGCACTGAGACACTTTTTTTGAAATGGAAGTTGAACCCCCCCCCCCTCGCCTCTAATTGCACTACATATACAAATTCGCCCCCAAGCCATATGATGTTGCTATCAAGCCTCTAAGAATAGCTTGCCACACATCTGTATTGTATATCATAACTTAATTTATGGGAGGCATGCTGAACATGAGACAATTTAGTTTGCGCACATGGGATTAGAAAATAAAGAGAACTAGGAAGTTTTAAGAGGCATGACAACCATTGTGCTCATTGTGGACGTTGGGCGCCGGGGCATTTGGTCAAACACCATACTATAAACCACATGTAGTCTATTACAAATGCTACAACCCGGTCAACTCATTGACATGCCCATAAAAACACCAAAATGACAAACTGCTACAGGGTGAGTAATCTCTAATGCGACAAAGTGTCACACCCACTTGAGACCTACCGCCGTGGCTGAACGTGTGTGTCTAATATCATCATGGACCCTGCCAGAGATGTAGTGGTCATCAAGGTGGATGTTGGATATGCATGACGAGATGGTTCCGACGAAGGTGGGATAAGGCAACGAGGTGGATGAGGTACTCGTGCAGACTGCAATGTGCCACGTAAACTCAAAAACCAGTCCACCCTAGCATCAATAATGCTTCAAGTGCGAGGATGGATCCAAATCATGTAAAAAAATAGCACGCTATTTCGGCGCTAATAGCACGATATAGCATATCTAGAGGGTCAACGCTAAATTTTAACACTTTTGCTCGCTATTGCGCTATTCACGAAATAGCATGCTATATCATGCTAAAACGACGTAACGTTATAGCGCGCTATTATTTTGTTCACGCTATTGGGCCTAATGCCCGGGGTTTCCAACTTAGGAAAAAGAAAATGTTGCTTCATGTTTTTCATGGCGATAAAAAACAATCGTCAAGAGGAAATCGCTAGGTTTATAATTCTGAATAAGTAATTTATATTGTGTTATTTCCCCGTGTGATGTTGATGTTAGGATCTAACAACCTAGAGAACAATTTTTTTTATGATTATACATGTATTGTTATGACATTTTTATACTACATCATTTATTCTTGTTGAAATCCTTCAAATTTTGAGATATATTTGATAATTATTTTAAAACGCTATTTCGATATAGCACGCTATTATCACGATATATCTTCCACAGTATCTAGAGGAGGCTGCCGCTATTTCTTATAGCACGCTATTTTTTCCTTGATCCAAATTGCCCTATTTTGGAAGTTAAGTTTTCAATTTGTCCGGATAAGTACTAAGGACCAAACCCGCACTTGTCATGCAGTTTAAGATAATACAAATATACTTTTCTCTAATGAAAATATTAGGTGGAGGTATGTGTCTACTCTCTATCAAGTTGACGTGAAAACATCCCAACACATGTCAATTAAGCCTCAATGTTTTTGGTTCATCCACACACTTCATAACATAAAAACTAGTCTCCCAAAAGGAACATTCAACACACACACACCCCCCCCCCCCCCCCCCCACATATATATAGTAGAAATAGTATAGGTATGTGGAAAGACACTAATGCAAACGGTCTGCAAGATTCATAGGATCACCTTCACTGGTTTCAACGTCTTAGATTCTCGGATGGAGGAGCACTGCCAATTCAATAGTAAGAAGATATATATATTCATACACATTTCAACATTAAGTAGTATACCAAAATATATCATGAGTTACGACTAGCAAGAAGGAAAGGTGATTCAGACACGCATTTAGACATGCAAATCGACCGAAATGAATACTCTCCCAAACGTCTTCAACTCTATAGAGCATGATTTCTCTTTGCCTCCTACATATACAATCACTTCATCTTTAAACGAGCAGATATTATATAACCCATCACACTGCGTGTACTTCTACACTCGTCCAAACTGCACACTTTCATGTCAGTCTTTCATTCTAATAACACTTCGGTAATATATATACTATTGTGAGTACATCAGAACTTTAAAATTCCACATGAATACACGAGATCGATCATGACAGAGTTCAAAACCAAAACGCCGAAGTGTCAGGATCACACATATACCATGTGCAGGAATATGAGACATCATGAGAGGAGCAACATAAGCCTGAAGAGTTAAGTGTGCACTCGTAAATGCTTCCCAAAATACCCAATCATTTGAGACTTCCTTAGCGGCGCGTTTCGAACCGAGATGGTCTCTTGAGTTTGCTTGATCACGTTGACGACCATGAGAGATGAGCAAGTCGCTTGGCTCAGAACTGTAGTGCCGACTTTTTTTAGCTTGTGTCTTTGCAAAAAAAGAAAAAAACAAGTTAGTAGATTCATCCACTTTACTTTTAGCATCACACCCCCTTATCTATCACCAATATGTTTTTATTGCCAATTTGGCATAATCGAAATGTTGTGGTCTTTAACAATGAAAGAGCTGGAAATTTCTTACATGTGGTGCATTGGGCTACTTATTGGTTACACATGTGGTCGCATCTTCAACCAGAGGAGTAGCAAGGACATTTGGAATCTGGATGCACTCGGTTGATGACGGTCGTTCGGGCTATCTTCAACAAGGGTGGCTGGTTGCACACTAAAAGATTACAATAGTTGTAGTCCATGTTCGTCTTGTTTGTTTAGGTGGCTTATTCATGTGTTCGGTCTTTGTGATCTGTGATTTGTAAAGGCGTTGGTGTCTCTACCATATCTGCTACTTTGCAACTTTTACTTTTAATGAACAAGTGGTATGCATCAATCTAATGCAGAGTCTGGGGTTAACCATTTAAAAAAAATGCAGCACCGATAGCTACAATCAAAAGGGTTCAAGTCATTCACGATCCGAGGAGGGGACTCTCGGTATTGGATAGTCCGCCTTTCCACAATAGTGCAGTCCACCGGAAGGAGGTCCTCTATAGGACCCATGAAGCCACAAAACAAAAAACTTGATCTCACCCTCGTCCATTGTGTTCGACAGGTGTAATGACTCTATGAGTACGAATGAGTTATACTAGCATTGGGTGCGCGATTTTATGTACAAGGGTAAGAAACTAACAGTAAGATTTCAAAAAACAAAAAGAAACTAGCACTTTATATGCAAAAGAGAAACTGAAATTGCAACACATGCAACTACGAATTTAAACTCACCTGGATTCTAGATATTTTTCTTGCCAAATATGGCTCCTAGGCAAAACTTAACCCACTTACGGCCCCTCCCTAGAGTTATTTCGAAATCTGCCTCCTAACTAAGGTCGGCACCATAAATAATTCTGGTTCATCCTCTGTTGAGCCGAACCCCTTTTCCTAACACCCTAATAAGTCCTCACGAAAAATTGTGGTTCTGAAAGAGTTTTGCACCAAAAGAGTATGGTGCCAAAAGTTCGGCTCCATCCCCTTTGGCGGCGACCCTAAGCAGTCAGATTTTGATATTGTTTTGAGGAGAGAGGCCAAATATAGGATAGTTTCTTGAGGGTCCATATTTTGCCAATAATACATACTCTAGCGATATGCTACCAGATTGTAGTTACAGACGAGCAGTGGCCTCCAGTCCATGGCTACTTACGCAATAGAGTTAGTTAGCCAAAAATCATGATCTTTTACCAAAAAAATAGAAAAGTGAAAACTAACTGCCAGATTTAACTTATGCTGATCACCCCTTCTAGCGGTGGCAGCATGTAATTTAAACAATATGATGTGACTACCATGCAAGTTATGATGAAAAATAAAATTGATACTCCTATAATTTTTATGAAAATCTTATTTGGTTTGAAATTAATTAATATTATAGAAAAATCACGCTTATTAAGCAATGAAGAGAATGTATTATACAACGTGTCCATGTGCTTCCATATATTATGTATACTAGCTTCTCCATTCAAGCTCAGTTGCCAACAGGCCAGCTCTAGTACTCTACCAACGATCGAACAGGAAATTTAGGCATATCGGAGCACTGCCACAATTCATTATGGAGACGATTTCTTATTCTTAATTTGCAAAGCAATGTATATTTATGCGTGGACCAGTATTACACGTGATCCTATAATTTATAGAGTCATAGAGGTCATGAATTGTGACCGGAGAGGAAAATATGTGTTCGGAGGTGAAACTTGAGATTTGATGGAAAGTAAAGATGTCAAATCAATGTAACTTAATTGTCCAGCGAATTTTTTTAAATGTGCAGGATCTTTTTCTCTTGTTCTCCTACATATATACATCGGTCACACTCCAGCCACACTCCTCCAAACTTCAGTTGTGTAGATCGACCATCTTTTAATGTCTTCCGTTCTAATCACAGTTTCGTAATATATTCAGAGCACACGTTGTCCAGCGTACCAACATAAAAATGAGGTACGTGCTTGACGTGCTCGATGTTGGAACGTTGGCAGGAGGCACGATCCTGAGCATGTAGGATAACACAGCTGGTAGCTGTGCACTTGGTTCCTAATGGTTGGCTCGACGCCAGGACCACTCGACGAAATGATCATCACCTTGCACCTTCCTGGCTAACCTTAGGCGCTATAGCTCAGAGGAAGGTAGGTCATGTCTCACGCGGATGCACGTCAACATGCCAAGAGTAGGCCGCGTCTCTCTCGATGCTTCCTATTCCTACACAACTGGGGTTTTTATTTGTCGACATCACTGTGTCAGTTTTGAATGGTATCATCACCTCGTGTGATACATAGTTTAATAAATGAAGAAAAATTCACCGCAGAAGTATTCAACCTCTACTTGTCATCTTTGTCCCTCGAAACAAAAGGGCTTCAAAAATATTGATGCAGCCAGATTATCAGCAGATTTTGTAGCACTTAGAAGATCCAATGCAGCAATTTAGTCGGCCTCTTGCCCAGCACTTGCAACCTACAGAATGCAACAGTGCAGAATTGATGTCACCGAGAATCTGAGCCCTGCTGTAAGATCCATGTAGCGGCCCAGGAAGCAGCCCGGCCCCAAGACGCCACAGTCTCGAACCGTCCAAGATATTGGCCCGTCTGTTAGATTAACGAGTTGCATCGATCAAGTAGGACGGTGCGGTTAGGCAAGGAAAACGCTTTGTTTAGGGGGATCTAAAACTAGCGAATCCTAGGTCCCTTGTTGATCCCGCGCGCGGGAGTCTTGTTGGACCGGCATGTAGGTTCAGTTAGTAACAATTTGTCTTTTTAGCCCTATTTTCGAGTTAGAATATATTTCCAGCAGCCCACTACGTGTAGCCATATATACGTTAAGTGTTTCGTCATTTTTTATGGATGTTGCGTACGTCTTTAAAATTTGTAACAAATTTGCACGCATTTTGTTGAGAAATGACAAGCGAGATGTTGCAATGTTTTTCTGGATAATTTTGTAAAAATGCGTATATGTGTTTAGAATTCATTTTGAATGATATGTTTTTATGCGCTTCTTCACATGTTGTAAACGTGTGATTTTATTATTGCTATCGTTTTGCTTTTTGGTTGAAGTGGTAGATAATTTTTTTTGCAACTGGAATGGTGACAAATTATTTTGTTGCTTACCAACTTTTTAATTGATGCAAATAATTTTATTTGTTGCAATAGGTTGTGCTTTTTGTTGAATTGCTTAAACTTTTTTGTTGCAAGGAAATAAACACATTGTTTAACTATTCTTTTGTAACATTACTTATATTTTCGATTTTATTTTGAGACCATTTGTTGCAATACATTTTTTTTACATGGGGGCGATAATTTTTGTTGCGATACGAGTGAATTTGTCGCAATGGCAGTTTTGCTGTAATTATCGAGATGACCGGGGGAAACGCGATATATCCCTTCGCTTAATTAGGGCTGATGTGGACTCCGGGTTCTATATAAAAAAGACAGAGGGCGAAACGCAAAAGCATGTCGTGCGGAATTTTAACCGCTTGATCGTGATCCAATGGTGGTGGAGGGGACCTAGATTGTGGCGAGCTTGTAGGCGAGGAACCGGACGGAGGGAGAACATGCATTTGTTTTTAGATCCGTTTTTTCAAAACGAAATATCTTCAGAACCGTAATTAGGAATTATCAACCGCTTTCATATTTGAAGTCCTTGCGTCGAGATCTTCAAAACTAGATCCCATGTTGATAGGTTTCGAAAAACTTTTTTTTAAACTTTATATACATAGTTCTATATACTTTATACTTTCGCTAGCACGGACGTTTGTGTACACCATATATATCCAGTAGCACGATGCTCGGCTTTGCCTCGATATTTTTTTACGGCTCGGCTTCGCCTAGATAACCATTTATAAAGATCTTAAAGGGGTACATAGGTAGTTGTGTGCATTGGTTGAGACGTGCATTGGTCGTAGTGCATGCACGGCTCGGCGGTGCCACGTACTACCGCTCGGCTTCGCCTCGAACAAAACGCCTACGACGTTTCATCTAAAAAGTAAGCATGTGATCTATCTGAAAAGTATAAAAAGTACACAGACGTTGTTTCTAAAAGTATACATATTGTATGTGAACGTATAAAAAAATTGCTACTGAAAGTATACAAACGTTGTTCTGAAAGTATACATGTTATATGTGAAATTATAAAAAAAGTACTGAAAGTATACAAAAATTGTTCAGAAAATTATACGCACGGTGTAACTGGGTGTACACATCCGCCTCGGTGTAAACATCCGCCTGGGTGTACACCTGAGTGTACGCCGGCCCTTCACTGGGTGTACAACCGTCTGAGTGTACGTCGGTCCTTTGCTGGGTGTACGAGCGTCTGGATGTACAACCGTCTAGACGTACACCCGTGGTGAACGTGGGTGCACGTCAGCACATGCACTTGGGGACGTATTTCGTTCACTGCACCTAGGCGTACATCCGTGTTGATTTCGAGTGCAAAAAAAAAAATTCCCGAAACCTATCAACATGGGATCTAGTTTTGAAGATCTCGAAGCGAGGATCTCAAATATGAAAACGGTTCGTAATTTTGAAATACGCTTCAGGAGATATTTCATTTTGGAAAAAAAAAGCATGAACTAAATGCGTTCACACCCCACCTATGTCCGTGAGTGGCAAAGGGAAAACCCACCAAAACTCTCTGGTGGGGACACTTGTCACGCATGCAAGCACCATGTGGAGACTAGGAGGAAGGAGAGCGTGACACTTGTCGCATCCACATCACACGCGGGGTGCCCTTCCGAGAGGGAAGTCTTTTTTTAGTGATTACCGACTGTATCCTCTCCGTGGAAGTTCTTATAATTGTAGCTTGTTTTACCGTTGCTTACAATGTTTTAGTTTGTGCTTCATCTTTGCTTGTAAAAATATAGATAGCTATCTATATTTGTTCATAACATTGATATTATATGTCAGTAGCTTTGTGCATATTGTTCCTTCCACTGGATAGATCCCTCATTGGCACTGCCATGCTGTATCAATTTTTACATATACTTATAATCTAATTAAAGCATACTACAACTGACTACTAGATAATCATTCTGACTAGGATTCACATGTGCTTGAGAAGGTTATAGGAGCAACTTCCTTTCATGTATGGGGACTTACAGTTCTCTAGTACCAATTAATTAATAACTAACAAGATTTTCTAGTCTAATTTCAGACCAAATAAGTTCTTGATGATTATCTCAGTAAAGATGCAATTTGCACCCACAACATGGCCGGTTCCATGAACTTTCTGAATTTATGTTCAGTGCAACAAAACAAACAATATATGAATAAATTTGTTGTGGAATGTTTGTTACTTTTCTTAGTAAATCATATGATTAGATAAATTCCACTAGAATTTCATCATAGTAAAATCGATGCAGCTGTACTATAAACAAGTCGACTACACATAACAATTTTCACCAAGCACGATGAGTGGCATAATCGAGACTCTAAGAAGGGCTACCACCTTGCAACATGTGTATTATAAAGCAGAAATTAAGTATATCATACATGAGAAATATTTTCCAGGATATAATTTAGTCTACATATAAGAGGGGCACATATTAAGTTAACCGGATCCACGGTTGTGTTCTTCATAGTCTGAAACTGAAGTTAAATGTACCAAAATTGATCGGCAAATAGTTTATGTTCACATCAATCATAAATGCATAGTCAATCATCCATAACATGAAACAATTGGTGCATCAAATAGGCAAACCCCATGGTAAAGAGCAACTAACTACCTCTCCAAGTTTTCACTTTGAATTTAACAACTAATACATTGCTAATTTAAGCACAAGTAGTTATATGTATCTTTTAACTCTGTTCAGTAAAGGATTGAAGTGGAATAATTATGCAATATTAATGCTCATAATTTCCGAAGATAAACAAAGTATAAAAAATGTTAACCAAAACTAGATGACATGTGTAATGAATATGTGACTGTTAACGAGTAATATCGATAATAGTTCCACAAT
Source organism: Alopecurus myosuroides (assembly GCA_028641055.1). Classification (NCBI taxonomy): domain Eukaryota; kingdom Viridiplantae; phylum Streptophyta; class Magnoliopsida; order Poales; family Poaceae; genus Alopecurus; species Alopecurus myosuroides. The sequence goes on along the minus strand of CM054060.1, from coordinate 332,239,698 downwards.
GATAAGTAGAAAAGTTAACTAGGTAAGAACCTGAGAGCTTGATTGAAGAGTTGATGTGCATAAGTTCGACAGAAAAGAAGATACCAAAAACGAGAAAAGTATTACTACCAAATCTTAATTATAAAACCGTAATAAATAAACTGAGACTGCACAGACCTGCAAAGTTCACATCAAGTTGGATTATCTACTTGCACCAACAATTATGTAGCCAATAATTAACGAGCACCACTACTATTGTTACACGTAATCTTCTTGCACCAAATAATTTTTCCGAGTGTATTTTGCATCCAGGGTAAGTATTCATTGTTTTTCGAGTATCTATTTTTTCGATACTCGGCATGTATCCTACTTTACCCTGTATGTTTCGCTATCTTGAGCTTTATTTTCCCCTACTCGGCATATATCCTAGTTTACCGAGTATCTGTGTTTTAACACTCGGTGAACATTGATATAATCAGCATAATCTTATTTTCTTTTAGTGCTACCATGAAAGTTACCTTTTAAAGTTAAAATAATTGTTACATCTATCCCGAGTTTGGGAATTGAAGGAGAGACTAAAATTCAAAATAAAAAGTCACGTGTGCGGAAAGATTATCGAACACCCACCAAAATACATGTCTTTTGGTGGTTTTTTCTGAAGCATTAGTAACTTCGCCCCAGTTATGGTAGTTTTTTGCAATTTACTCAGAAGGAGAGGGTGTGGACGTAACTGTGAGCTTATGTGCCTCTTGGTTCGGCCGGACAATGCTTAAGGGTCATCAAAGCAACCTATGCCAACTTAGCAAGGATCCACCCTCCCCCCCCCCCCCCCCCACAAAACCTTTTTTCTTGAAACTATGTAGTATTTTGGAACCACCTCCAGCGATTTTGTCTTAAGTTAAAAACATGTTGTGCCTTATGTCCTCTTAGCGTCCATCCACCATGTGTATTTATTAATTATGTTTTTTGTTCGAAAATGATACTAAACATTAGCGCGTGTATTCTTCCTAGGAAATTAAAAAACATAATGTTGGACAAAAAATATAGCAAAAACAAGGATCACATTACTAGAACTTCATAAGAAAAAGTAAGAATTAAACTCAAAGTGCACACACACATGCAAAGTTCACATGAACTTGCATTATCTTTTTCACCGGCCATTAAGTAGCCCAGAATTAACCAGCACTTCTTCTATTGTTATATGCCATCTTGCACCAATCAATGTTTGCCTAGTGTACTTTTGGAGCTAGGACAAGTATTCATTGTTTGCAGTTTTTTCTTGCCATACTCGACATATATCCTACTTTATTGAGTATTTTCCTTTATGCCCAGTATTGTTTTTCATACTCGCATATACCATAGTTTACCAAGTATCCATGTTTTAATACTTCGCCGTCAACGTTGAAATAACCGGCATATTATCTACTTTTCCTGTAGTGCTACCATGAAAGTCCCCTTTTAAAGTAAACATAATTGTTGCATCCATCATGAGTTTTGGCATTGAATGGGAGAGGGTCCGGACGTACGTACACTGTCAGCATATGCGCCTCTTGGTTTGGCCGGGAGTTCAACGTCCAAGGGTCATCAAAGCATCATATGCCAACTTTGCAAAATGATCGACCCCATATTGCCTTTAGTCTTGCAATTATGCTATATCCTGGAATAACCTCGAGTCAATCTCAAATTAAAACCAGGTTCACTGGTGGAGAACAGGGCATTAGCACCGGTTTGTAAGGGCCTTTGGACCCGGATACAAATCCGGTGCTACGTATCCGGGACTAAAGGCCCCCCCTTTAGAACCGGTCTGTCACCAACCGGTTCTAAAGGCCTCCACGTGGGCTCCGAAGAGCGCGCGCAGGCGGAGGACCTTTAGAACCGGTTGGTAACACCAACCGGTCCTAAAGCTTTTTTTTCCTTTTTTTTCCTTTTCTTTTCAGGGTTTCCGATTCCATATTTAGGGTTTAGGGTTTAGGGCGTCTTCCGTATTTTCAGGGTTTTCGTTTACGTGTTTCCGTTTAGTCTTTCCGATTCCGTGTGTCCGTGTTTCGTTTTTTACGAACACGGAATCGGAAAAACGTAATCGGAAATACATATTCGGAAACACCGATTCCGTGTTTGCGGTTAAGTGTTTCCGATTCCGTGTTTGCGGTTAAATGTTGATGCACCAAATAAAAGTATATATATATATACATGTAACACGAAGTAATCGACCGAGCATTACATAATCTGAAGTTCGTTTTCAATAGCTGTATACTTGCATAGAGAAGGGAGCTTGCTATTGGTTCATAGGATGGAAAAATTATCCGCCTTCATCTATGACTTGCGTGAGGAGAAATCCTGCCAATTCCTCTGCAACTGCCTTGCAACGTTGGATTGGTTTGAGCATCGCCCGCTTTCGTGCCATCTTTAAAAGAAGTAGATGAAAACAATTAAGTTATGAACAAAACTAAACATAATTGATGGCAACATAAATAAAGTTGTGAAGATCCGGTTACGTACCTCTAGATTTCTGGAAGTACGGGATTTCTCATTGATAATCCTGTGAATGAACTCGCAAACGTAGTATCCACAATAATCAGTTCCCTGTGGTTGTTGCGGGACGTTCTATATACGAGAAACATAATTCAGTCAAATTAATAATAATCAAGAGAATGGTAATGGTATTGAAACTAGGGTACGTAGTACTACTTACTTTGTTAATCTGAAAGTGGAGCTTGTCTGCCCATGTACCGGGTTCTTCCTTGATGAACATTTGCCAAACCCTGGACGACAAAAGAAAAATGAATACAAGAGTTAATTATTACTTACTTGATATCAGGAAATGAACGAAAAAGAGGCCGATGAACGAAAGAGGCCGATATATATATACCTTTGAAGCATCTGACACGCGCTCTTCCATGTGTCAGCGTCCCAGGTTAACGAGTCCCAGACTTCAACTTGTTCTTGATCGATTCTAATGATGAACAATATGAAGTGGGACCTGCGCACGTGTACACACGCAGTCATGCATACTCATCAATTACACTTAACATCAGGTAAGCAAAATGGAATGTCTACAAGACAGTAACACTCACTTGAATCCGTAGGGCCAAAGTATTTCTTTTTTGGTACTTTGTCGCTTCAAAAACCTTAGCAAATCATCCGATGTATCCTTGTTGAACTTTTCTATTGTGTCTTGATGATACGAATACGGGTCAATGAACCCAAAGTCCCAGATTCCTACCAGCCTACATTCACGAATCTTCATTCTGCATAGTAGCGTACAAAAAGAATATCGTGAGTGATAATTATACGGGCAATGAACGCGAGCTTAACTAAATAATTAAATTACACAAATAAATCACTTACAAACAGTAGCAGCTGAGGATAGACTTATCGAGGGCATGTTGATTGTACATCTGGAAGAATTCATCGAACCCATGCTCCACACCGTACTCTCTGAAGTAGTGTTGATCCTGATCTGCCGCCATGATACAGTCTCTCTTTTGCCTTGCGGCCTCCAAGTACCAATCATGTAAATTCCGTAGTTGGGTTGTTAGAGCAGTAGGATTTTCGACCAGAGGGTGCTCGGGCTTGTATTTATATACCACATCAGCAATATCGTAACCCACGTCGCCCATGCATGGACCGGACACTGAAGCCTGGTCAGATAACACCTTGAGCGGGGCAATTGACCGTGCTTCTTGTTGTCTGAGCTGGGGAACTTGTTTCCCGCATTTCGTCTGCTCCGCCTGCTTCATCTGCGCGGTGTGCATCTTTTCAATGTACCGTTCATAGTCTGAAAGGGGCGGCGGTGCAGGATAATATAAGTTGTCGATGGTCCGCTCAATTTTCCACTTTGGGATGTTCTTCAGAGTTTCCTTCCAGACGTCTGAAGGGGGCTTCAGGGGAAACCGTGCGAACCATTCTTTGTTTTTGGCTTTCACTGCATCGGCTAGTTCCTCCGGAGTCATCAGGCCTGATAACTTCGGGGGAGTCTCGACTTTCTTGGGTTTCCTTGGTCTCTTCTTGGGAGGAGTCCCGTTTCTTCTAAACTACAGCTTCCGCTTTGCCGTACCCGTAGTGGGCGCATCCGTCGGCTCACATTAGTGCACGGGCGATGGACCCTCGGCTTCGGGCTCCCAATCTTCGTTGTGGGGTGGACTTGGAGGTGCGTTGGGGGGTGGACTTGGAGGTCGTGCATTCTCTATACGAAAGTGAAAAAACTATTAAAAATAGGCTTACATGGGGTGCAACATTTAGTAATTGATGGAGGTGGTGCATTTGTACCTGGAGGAGTTGGTGGCCTTGGTGCCGCGTTAGGAAACACGATGTGTTTCTTATTCCACAAGATGATACCAAGCTCCATTTCTCCCAGTGTCTTCTCGCCTTCACCTCCAGGAATATGGAGCTCAATTGAATGGCATCCCGGCGTAATTGTTGATAACCCGACACGAGCATTGGATGCTGGAATCTGACCACCATGGTAGGTTGCTCCAGGTTGATTCGGTAAAGCATAGCCTGACGCCACCCTGAAGGATATGTTCCCTATTGGCATATGTATCTCACAGTTTGTCTTCTCCGTGATATCATCCACGGGGTAGTGAGGCGCCGACGGTTCGACTGCACGACCGTCTTCTAGCTGCAGCTGCGTGGAACCCACGCTGCTTCTATGCTGAGATGGGACGGCATCTGCTACAGGATCGTCTTCTATTTGCAGCTGATCAGGTGCAGGACGATGTTCTACCTCCTCTTTAGTGTCAGGTACAGGGTGTCCCCCTTTCTCCAAGAGAAATGCCACCTTCTCTTCTAATGTCGATATCCATTCCAGCGCCTTCTTCTTGCTTCTACCACGGCTTTTGTAAGTGACTATGTCCGCTGGAAACCCTTGGCTCCACGGGGTAGTGGCTCCAAAGCCTCGTGTTCGTCCCCACTTTTTGGGGTTCCCGAGTGCCTTCGTCAGCTCGTCGTTCTCTCTATCGGGAACAAAAGTTCCTTTTCGAACAACTTCTATTGCCTTCTCTAGTTCTGCTACGACATTTGTTATTTTTTCCGACCATGGTCCCTCTGCAACAATCATCCCAGTCTCAGCGTGCAACGTTGCCCCATGCGCGAACAACCAGAACTTGGACCTATCGGGCCATTCATGTGTCTGTGGAATGGTACCTCTTTTCACAAGCGCATCTTCATAGCTTCGCCACCTAGGCAGGACAGTCATGTAGCCACCTGACCCCAAAATATGGTGATATTTCTTCTTCTTCGCATTCTCCTTATTTGTGGCTGATCGGGATGCAAAGACACCCAATTTCTTGTACGCCTTAAAATCATCCCAAGCGTCTCTTATCTTCACTAGGTGCCCAGTGAAAATTGGATCTTTGTTGTCGCACCCGGACTTCTAGAGGATACTCGCAGTTCCGTTGAACAGCAGATGATTGGATTACGGGGCCTACCTGCACCCGCATCTCTTACGAGTAGGCCAACACACGTATGTTTGACAACCAACCACTACTGTTCATCGTCTACGTAAATCATCCCATAGAAATCAGGACACCACCATTGACGTACTTCATACCATACACACATGGTACGTCAACGGCGTTTAACAAAATGATAGCACAACATATCTCTAAGACACAAAAGATGGAAATAAGTTGCCAATAGCTCTCACTAGAGCAGAGATAGCAAATACAATCATCCAGAGGACACATGTCCCAACATATCATCATTACATCACAGCGGAAGCATTCAACAGGTCTGAGTACAGACAAGTCCAAATAGGCCTAAGAGGCCGGCAATGAAAAGAAGACGGAGCCCATCCACGTAGTCTCGGATCCTGCCCGGGTCCGCTATCTACTCGTCAGCAGCCTCGTCGTACTCCACGTAGTAGCCATCACGGGGATCCTCATAAGCGTAGTCTGCGGAAACCACAGCCCCAAAGGGGTCAGTACAACAACGTACTAGCAAGCAAGACTCACAGTTCACCAAAGTGTAACCCGTCAACACCAAGCACAGATGCTTCGGGTTCAACGGAAGAAAGGGGTGATACAAAAGATGCGGCAGCTGGCTGCACTAACCAACTACAGAACATACTACAACTTCCGGCTAACAGAAAGGAGATAAGATAGCGTATCGTAACCAACTACTACTAACTCCAAACAAACCCATCCTGGATCTCGCCCCTTATCCAAAGAAGCAATCCGAGGATAACTCACACAGTTGGATTAATGATGGATCAGGTTGTTGTGTCAATAAGCCTATTACTAGTCACATTATCATTAGTTAGGTGTAAGTTGTTCTGAGTACTTGTTAGCCAGTACTTTCACCAAGTCAACCATAACCGCGGAAAACACGGCTTCTCGAGAAGATTTACCCTGCAGGGGTGCACCAATTTGGCCGTACACGTAAGAATAACCCGCCAGATGGAATGCCTCCCACCAAGCGGGGCACTCAACACAACTCAACTCTTCTTCGCATCAAGCCCAAAGAACCCCGTGCAATTGAGCGCACGGCTAATCAAGCCCCACGAAGAAAAGGGGACCCTCATAGCACTCTAAGAACGTGTCTCCCTAAATGCCGACTACAAAAGTTCCACCCTGGCCTGGGTTCGCAAAATATATGCATGCGGCAAATGGAAAACCCGAACTAAATGAGGCGATTTGGACGAGATGCGAATCGAATCAAATTGAGGGGGGCGCCCATACACGCTTTCCACATGCGGATAGTGCGCTCATCATGGATCAGTAGACAAGACCCTTTTCCTAATTAGGGTCGACACTAGCAGGCCTCAAAACCACGCCGGGCCTCCTGCCGGTGCCTTATCATCAAATTATTATTAACCATAACATTAGCATGATTGATTGATTAAACATCGAGCCCCAGAACATAATGATATAGTAACAGAAAGTAACGGGTAACAGACTCGAGCAGAAACAACCCTAAGCATGCTAGTAAGACACGGGAAACAAGCAATGGGGTTATAGGTGTGGAGGTGAGGCTATATCAGGGTTAAAGGATAACATGTGATAGGTTCGAACACAAGCAACGATTCATAGGGCTAGCAGAATAGTCAACGGAAAGTATTGGTATCCAATGTTGAAAGGAACACAATGGTTCATGTGAGTGAATACTTGCCTGCAAGCTCAGCAGCCTGGTACTGAGCTAAGTCCTCAGAAGGGTGTCGTAAAGCTCGTCTGTCTCAACGTCGTCGTCTATCCGAGAAGAAGCAAACAAACAACGCAAAGAGACAAGCAATCAATAACATGGCATAATGCACAATCATGGGATGATGCATGACCATTTAATTGATGCATCAAAATAAACTAGTTGACATGTTAACATAACATGTTTAAATGGACCCATATGCAATTTGGATTGCATATGGAAAGCCCATGAATTAAGGTTGGAATAATTGTTCTACAACTAAACATCATGTGTAAGTGAATTAGCATGATGCATGGATGAGGAAAACAGAAAGAAAACAACCTTAGGTGCAATTTGAAATAAGGTTTACCAAGTTTGGAATTTCATTTATTAAGTTAGGGAATTTTGGTTCCTTAAAGGTGTTACACAAGCATTTGTTGTTTTCACCAATTTAAATTGTTCAAAATAGATAACAAAGTTCATATTTGAAAAGAACACAAAATTTTAGGTGGATTACATGTTTCAATTATTGAAAAAGGAATTAAAATAAATTACTTATGAATTAAACAAGTTTAAACAAGATTTAATTGAATTTAATTCAAGTATGAATATTATTTGAATTTTATTTGTTCAAAACATTAAACCAAATTCATATTTGAAAAGTTTATACTTTTCTGGTTTGGAAACATATTTTATAAGTTCAAAAATAATTTAATTTGAGCAAGTTATGAATTTAGCAAATTTAAATGATTTAAACAAGGTTTACATTATTTAACCAATTATAATTATTCAAAACATGAAACAAAATTTATATTTGAAAAGGTGGTTTAATTTAGCATGGAAAACATATTTTATTTGTGTTATTTGAATTAAGTTTGAATTAGTTATGCATTTAATCAAATTTAAAATGAGTTGTTTGGATTTGAAATTTGAATACATTTGAATTGTTCAAAACAGGAAACAAATGATGTAAACATGTAGAGAATTTAATTTGGTTCAGGATACATATTTTATTTGCACTATTTGGATTTGGAAAATAAAAGTTATTTGCATTTTAATTCTAGGGACTAATCTGTAAAAGAAAAGGATTTATTTTTAAAAAGAAAAGGGCAGAAAACCCTTTTCTACCTCGCAGTGGCCCAGCCCAGGCCACTGACGAGGGGGCCCTGGCCACGGTGGCCTGCGTGTGTGCGCGCATGGGAACACAGGCCACTGGCAGGTGGGCCTCCTGCCTGCCCGCGTGGCAAACAAAAAGGGGTGGATAAACTGCGTCGCGGGGGGTCGAACCCACGACCTGGGGCGCGCGCGCAGTGCAGAACCACTGCGCTGCTGTTCGATCCTTGTCAGGTAAGCATACGCAGGGAGGTTATTGTTCAGTTATCGCTAACTGAACTTTTCTGCAGGTGCGTTTTCTGAATTTCGACAGAGCGGCAACGGTGGCCGGCGGCGAGCTGCTGCCGCGCTGCCGTGGATGCGTGCGCTAGGGTTCTGCGTGGTGGTCGTGTGCGTGCACGAGAGGGAAGGGAGAGAGAGGGAGGTGTTGCTCACCCTCGTTTGCAGGTGAGGCAGAGGTTCGGTGTGGAGGTGGAAGCCGGCGATGTCGAGGACGGCGGCGGCGCTCCGGTGGGTCTCCGGCAACTAGGAGAAGTCGAGGAGGAAGAGGGGAGTACGGGGGTCTGATCCCCGTGCTTACCCTAGACGGTGGTGCATCGGAGGCGCGGCGATCGCCGGATCTTCAGGTGGCGGTGGTCGGGTTTAGGTTCAGAGAGGGAAAACGCCGGGCAGAGAGAGGAGGAAGAGAGAAAAAATGGCGGCGTCGAGGGAGGTAGGTGGAGGCTACGGTTAGGGCAGCTCGGGGCTACCTAGGGCTAGTTATAGAGGAGCAGGCGCGAGCTCGGCCGCCTGCTTCTCCCCTGATGCGACGTGGACAGTGGCATCGTCCTGCCGAACAGGAGGAAGAAGGTGAGCGAGGGGGTATCGGGCCGGTGGGAAAAGTGGGCTGGCCCAACTGGCTGCCCTACCCCTCTCTCTGTTCTTTAAATTTTTTTTGCTCTGTTTGTTTTTTTTTTGCTGATTTGAAAAAGGAAGAAAAAGCTAGAGTTTTTGGGGTAGAAAATTTAGGGATAAATTTTATATTGCTTATTTATTGTAACAGCACAAAGTGCAACTTTTGGTTTTTCCAAATGATTTGAATTTAAGTGCTGTTTGCAATTTGTTTGAAATTTGAATGGAAATTAACATTAATTGAAATAATTGAACTTAAGCAAATAAGTTTTTAAATTCAAGTTTAATTGGAACCAAGTGAAAGAATTGTTTTGTAAGTTTCATAATTTCAAAAATGGTTGTTGTTTGTAATTGAAATTGAATAACAATTGAATTAAGTGAATTATTAAAAGCCATAATTTTAAATAGTTTGAACCTTATGGTTTAATGGAAACAATGAATGTTTTAGTTGAACTTTTTATTTGGAAAATTGTAACATAACAAGTATGAACAATTTGAATTGGAAATTGGTTTGAATTTGAAATAGAAAACAATTGAAAACAGATGCAAAACAAATGCAAACAAAAGTAATGGGTATGATGACATGATGCAAAACATTAATAAAACAAGAAACAAACATTCTAAAGGAGATTTTCATACTTGGGATGTTACAAAACGCCCCCCCTTGAAGGAATCGCGCCCCGAGATTCCTACTGAGAAGTGAAAAGGTCCGGATACTTCTTGCGAAGATCCTCTTCGGTCTCCCACGTTGCCTCTTTATCGGAATGATGCGACCATTGCACTTTTAAGAACTTGGTGCTCTTGTTGCGAGTCTTACGCTCGGTCTCATCGAGAATTCGAACAGGGTGCTCCTCATAAGATAGATCTTCTTGCAGTTCAATGGAATCATGATCAACTGCACGATCTGGATCTTTGAAACACCTCTTGAGCTGTGACACGTGAAACACATCGTGCACCTTGGATAGTTTTTCTGGAAGTTCAAGACGATATGCATTTTCCGCACGCCTTGAGAGAATGTTGAAAGGACCAATGTATCTTGGTGCAAGCTTTCCTTTCACACCAAAACGATGAGTGCCTCTGAGGGGAGTTACACGGAGATATGCTTTGTCACCAGGTGCATAGATCATAGCCCTGTGCTTGTTGTCATAGTAGCTTTTCTGACGAGACTGAGCAATCTTGAGATTGTCACGAATGATGTAAACTTTCTCTTCGGCTTCCTTAACAATGTCAGGGACTAAGAGTGAACGTTCACCAGCTCCAGGCCAATTGATTGGACTCCTGCATCTGCGGCCATAGAGAGCCTCAAACGGTGCCATGCCTAGGCTTGCCTGGAAGCTGTTGTTGTAGGAGAATTCAGCATATGGAAGGCAATCCTCCCATTTCATGCCAAAGGAGAGACCAGATGCTCTGAGCATATCCTCGAGAATCTGATTGACTCTTTCGACTTGCCCTTGAGACTGAGGGTGATAGGCTGTGCTGAACAGAAGTTTGGTGCCCAAAGCATCTTGAAAACTCTTCCAGAAATGAGAAGTGAAGATGCTTCCACGATCTGAGCTTATTTCCAATTGAACACCATGAAGAGGAACAATCTTTGTTGTGTAGAGTTCTGCTAACTGGCTAGCTGAGATTGTTTCTTTGACAGCAAAGAAGTGAGCTACCTTAGTGAGACGATCAATGACAACGAAGATTGCATCGTTGCCCTTTTTGGACTTTGGAAAACCAGTGACGAAGTCCATTTCAATCATGTCCCACTTCCACTCAGGGATTTTCAGAGGTTGGAGAAGACCGGCTGTTTTCTGATGAACTGCCTTAACACGTTGACAAACGTCGCATTCAGAAACGTATTGAGCAATTTCACGTTTCATGCTAGGCCACCAATACAGTGTCTTGAGATCCTGGTACATCTTTGTACTTCCAGGGTGTATGGAGAGAGGAGTTTCATGAGCCTCCTTGAGAATAACATCTTTGAGACTTTGAATCTGAGGAACTGCAATGCGTCCTTCGAAGAACACAGTTCCCTTGTCATCAATTGAGAAGGACTTAAATTTCTCCTTGCCTTCTTTGATGTGTTCTACCATCTTCTTGATTTCAGCATCACGAAGTTGTTCAGAACGAATCTTGTCCTCGAGAGTTGGACTGGCTGTCAAGCTTGCAAGATAGCCTTGAGGAACAAGACCAAGGTTTAGCTTCTGAAATTCTTCATGAAGAGGAGGTTGGTTTTCCATGATCATGAGATTATTGCAATAAGACTTGCAACTGAGAGCATCGGCCATAACATTAGCCTTGCCTGGAGTGTAAGAAATGGTGAGATGAAAGTCTTTAATCTTTTCAATCCATCTTCTTTGCCTGAGGTTTAGATCTGGTTGAGTGAAGATGTATTTCAGACTCTTATGATCGGAAAAGATTTCAGTGCGGTTACCCAACAAGTATTGTCTCCATTTCTTGAGGGCAAACACAACTGCTGCAAGTTCAAGATCATGTGTGGGATAATTTTGCTCATGTGTGTTCAACTGACGTGAAGCATAAGCCACAACTTGACGTTCTTGCATAAGAACTGCACCTAGACCTTGGAGAGATGCATCACAGAATATCTGGAAAGGTTTGGTAGTATCTGGGCCAACAAGAACTGGTGTAGAAGTGAGTTTAGTCTTCAGGAGATTGAAACTTTCATCACATTGTGGAGACCAAACGAACTTCTTGTCCTTCTTTGTGAGGTCAGTGAGAGGTTTGGCAATCTTGGAGAAGTTTTGGACGAAACGACGGCAATAGCTAGCCAAGCCAAGAAAACTTCTTACTTGCTTCACCGTCTTAGGAGGTTTCCAATCAACAATTGCCTTAACCTTTTCTGGATCAATGGCTATTCCCTTGGAAGAGATGACATGACCAAGGTAAGCAACTTCTGGAATCCAGAACTCACATTTGGAGAACTTGGCATATAGACGATGCTCGCGAAGTTTCATGAGAGTGAGACGAAGATGTTCTTCATGCTCTTCCTCGGATTTTGAGTAGACAAGAATGTCATCAAGATATACCACAACGAACTTGTCGACGTATTCATGGAAGACAGAATTCATGAGTCGAGAGAATGTCGCCGGTGCATTGGTGAGACCAAAGTACATGACGGTGTATTCATATAGACCGTAACGAGTGGTGAAGGCTGTTTTTGGAATATCTTCCTTTCTGATCTTTATTTGATGGTAACCCATTCTCAAGTCCAACTTGGAGAATATTGAGGCTCCAGCAAGTTGATCAAAAAGATCATCGATACGAGGAATTGGATACTTTTTTTTGATGGTTTTCTCGTTAAGAGGACGATAGTCAACAACGAGTCTCTTCGTGTGATCCTTCTTCGCAACGAACAGAGTTGGGCAACCCCAAGTCGAGGAACTAGGTTGAATGTAACCTTTTTCCATGTACATATCGATTTGCTCCTTTAACAGTTTCAGTTCAGGAGGAGTTATCTTGTATGGATGCTTAGAGATTGGAGTAGTACCTGGTTCAAGCTCGATCACGAACTCAACTGCTCTGTCCGGAGGCATTCCTGGCAACTCTTCTGGAAAGACGTCAGGGAATTCGCAAACCACCGGAACATTTTCAATTGCAGGAAGAGGTTTTGCATCGAGGGTGTATAGCTGAATGAAACTTGATTCATGTGGAGAATAGACTATCTGGCCAGAAGGGTGGAACAGAGTTATTGACTTTTGAGCACAGTCAATTTTAGCTTTATTGGCCTTCAACCAATCCATGCCAAGAATGACATCGATGTCAGAATTTCCCAGCAACATGAGAGAAGCAAGGAATATGTGACCTCCAATTAGGATTTGATTGTCCTTACTTATCTTGGAAGTCAACATTTGAGATCCCGGAGAGTGAACAGTGATTTGGTTGCTTAGTGGAACCACACTTAGGTTGTTTGTTGCGGCAAAAGTCTTTGACACAAAAGAATGTGAAGCTCCGGTGTCAAACAACACTTTAGCTGGAATAAAGTTTACGGGGAATGTACCGAGAACGACGTCAGCAGCTTCCTCAGCTTTGTCGACCTTGACATGATTCACCCTTGCGGTCCTCCCGACTGGCATGTTGTTGGAGTTGAAGGCTTTAGCCGGGGGAGCACGCACCATTGCCTGGTTGGTGGTGGTGGAGGTAGCTGCCTCTGTGTGCACTTGTCAGCGTAGTGCCCCGTTTGCTTGCACTTGAAGCAAGTGACGACACGAGGAGGCCCTGGCCTTGGCTGCCCCATCAAACCCCTTGGATCATGCATCTGAGCTGGGTTGGGTGGGCGGGGAGCAAAGCCTGGAGAAGCTTGGGCGTATGGAGCCCGAGTGACAGCACCATTTGGCACCCAGATGCGGCGCTTCTGCGGAGGGGTGGTCATGTTGGAGGAGGAACCACCCTCACGCGAGTGCTTGCGAGACTCCTCGAACGCCTTGCACCCATTTTCTTCATTGAGCGCGGTGTTAATGAGCTCCTCAAAGTCTTTGGTCTTGACATTGGTGAGGGCATACTTGAGCTCCGGGTTAAAACCTCTGCGGAACCTTGCCATCTTCTTAGCCTCAGTGGACACCTCGTCTCCAGCGTATCAAGCGAGGCAATTGAACTCACTCTGATAGCCGATGACGTCCAGATTGCCTTGCTTGAGAGAGCAAAACTCTTCACGCATCCTTTCCATGAGACCATCTGGAATGTGGTGCTTCCGGAAGGCTTCCTTGAAACAACCCCAGGTGATTGGATAGCCAGCTCTCATGGTCTGGTAGTTTTCCCACCAATTAGCTGCCTGACCCTTCAGCAGATAGGAGGCATACTTGACCTTGTCTTCCTCAGCAACGTGAGAAATGTCCAGATCCTTATCTATCTCACGGATCCAGTCATCAGCATCCAGAGGCTCGCGTGTTGCCACGAAAGCTCTCGGGCCTAGACTGAGAAACTCCTTGATGCTGACTCTTGGAGCGGTCTGGTTGATGTGCTGATTAGCCTGGAACTGGGCCATCTGCGTCACGACTTGAGTCATCAGAGTCAACAGCTCCGTGATTGGCGGTGGCTCAGGCGGGCTGTTCCTTGTTGGCGGCATCCTGAATGGAAATGCATTTTAGCACAACAACAGAAAAGGATAGACTTGACAACCGAAAGAGAGATTATTCCGACGCATGAATAGATAACCAACAGGTACATCATCACATGTTCAAATACATCAGAATATCCAACACACCACAAATGGTTCGAATGTCAAAGGATAACTAAACATAGCTAAGAATGGATACATCGGTACTCCCATGCTCATCACGCAGGACGGCGGTGAGTAGTACGACAAGAGGTACGGTGAGGAGGACGCCCACGAAAGTAAGTAGAACGACGATCCACATAGATCTGACGTGGTCTGAGCCCGACTCTAGGTGTGGTGAAGTACATAGCATCGGATCCCTGTGCTCCAAAGCGGGGAATCCCAGTGTAACCAGCACCAAGGTTGAGGAGTGGACCTCTGATCGGCTCGTAACCTCCAGCATCTGGCAGACGACGACCAACTGGCTGATTGAAACGTGCAAAGCGCTCGTCTCCAACAAAGTCTGTGGTGTACGTCGCCAGACGAGTCAACGCAAGGTAGAGCTGCTCTCTGACTGAAGCCAACTCCTGAGATAGTGTGGTGGCAACTGCGTCACTGTACCTCACAAACTGAGCGGTGGTGTGCAGCCTGGAGTTATCATGCTCATAAACATCCAAGTTGTCGTAGAGAGTGAAGTGAGCTCCATCCGAGGTGATGTTACCACGGGGGATGTGGCGATAGATAGAATCGTCAAATCCCCAGTAGTCAGCACGAAGGACGGTGAGACTCACATAAGCTGCCTGCTGCACAACCATATCCACTGTGGAACCTACTGCCTCGTAGCGGTGGACTACGCTCATGCCATCATCTGACAGAATGTAGACGATAGCCTGGTAGTAGGTCTAGTCAAACTCTCGCTGCTGCTCGTAGACCTGGTACTCTGGTGCCCAACGGAACCCCAGATAAGTGACCATGTCTCTCAGCATCTCCGGATAACCGGCGGTGCTCTCACAACGAGTCATACGAACCACCTGCGGGAAGAACCTGAGATACATCTGCAGATGACCGGGGAAGTTTTGATTAGACGCCGGTAGAAGAACTGAAGTGGAAAGCAACAACAAGGTTTCAACGGACGAAAAGGATGTTGAGACGAACAGGATATCGAAGCAACAACGGGAAACACGAGACCAAAAACTCCTGAGGTACTACGGAAAACCCATCCGGGCTTCTAAAGGATCAATATCTACTGCTTAAGGAATAGAGGATCTGCTTCCGGGGCTTACACGCCTCCGTTCTCAATCGTGAGTAGGCAACATGATAAATCATGTCACAACCACCTCAATTCCTATGGTCTAGTAGATATAACTATCCTAGAGAAACCAGGATTCGTGAAATCCTAACTTGAAAGTTTAGATGAGAAGGGAAAACAACGTTGCACTTCCTTACCAGAAAAGGGAGGGTGGGTGGGGAAAGAAATAAAATGGCAGAATTCCTACTCTCACGTTTCATTTTTCCTATATAGCTACAAAATAGTTTCTAGACTCAACTGCGACCCGTAAAAGGGATCCTACAGGCAGACAGGCTCTGATACCATTTGTCGCACCCGGACTTCTAGAGGATACTCGCAGTTCCGTTGAACAGCAGATGATTGGATTACGGGGCCTACCTGCACCCGCATCTCTTACGAGTAGGCCAACACACGTATGTGTGACAACCAACCCCTACTGTTCATCGTCTACGTAAACCATCCCATAGAAATCAGGACACTACCATTGACGTACTTCATACCATACACACATGGTACGTCAACGGCGTTTAACAAAATGATAGCACAACATATCTCTAAGACACAAAAGATGGAAATAAGTTGCAAATATCTCTCACTAGAGCAGAGATAGCAAATACAATCATCCAGAGGACACATGTCCCAACATATCATCATTACATCACAGCGGAAGCATTCAACAGGTCTGAGTACAGACAAATCCAAATAGGCCTAAGAGGCCGGCAATGAAAAGAAGACGGAGCCCATCCACGTAGTCTCGGATCCTGCCCGGGTCCGCTATCTACTCGTCAGCAGCCTCGTCGTACTCCACGTAGTAGCCATCACGGGGATCCTCGTAAGCGTAGTCTGCGGAAACCACAGCCCCAAAGGGGTCAGTACAACAACGTACTGGCAAGCAAGACTCACAGTTCACCAAAGTGTAACCCGTCAACACCAAGCACAGATGCTTCGGGTTCAACGGAAGAAAGGGGTGATACAAAAGATGCGGCAGCTGGCTGCACTAACCAACTACAGAACATATTACAACTTCCGGCTAACAGAAAGGAGATAAGATAGCGTATCGTAACCAACTACTACTAACTCCAAACAAACCCATCCTGGATCTCGCCCCTTATCCAAAGAAGCAATCCGAGGATAACTCACACAGTTGGATTAATGATGGATCAGGTTGTTGTGTCAATAAGCCTATTACTAGTCACATTATCATTAGTTAGGTGTAAGTTGTTTTGAGTACTTGTTAGCCAGTACTTTCACCAAGTCAACCATAACCGCGGAAAACACGGCTTCTCGAGAAGATTTACCCTGCAGGGGTGCACCAATTTGGCCGTACACGTAAGAATAACCCGCCAGATGGAATGCCTCCCACCAAGCGGGGCACTCAACACAACTCAACTCTTCTTCGCATCAAGCCCAAAGAACCCCGTGCAATTGAGCGCACGGCTAATCAAGCCCCACGAAGAAAAGGGGACCCTCATAGCACTCTAAGAACGTGTCTCCCTAAATGCCGACTACAAAAGTTCCACCCTGGCCTGGGTTCGCAAAATATATGCATGCGGCAAATGGAAAACCCGAACTAAATGAGGCGATTTGGACGAGATGCGAATCGAATCAAATTGAGGGGGGCGCCCATACACGCTTCCCACATGCGGATAGTGCGCTCATCATGGATCAGTAGACAAGACCCTTTTCCTAATTAGGGTCGACACTAGCAGGCCTCAAAACCACGTCGGGCCTCCTGCCGGTGCCTTATCATCAAATTATTATTAACCATAACATTAGCATGATTGATTGATTAAACATCGAGCCCCAGAACATAATGATATAGTAACAGAAAGTAACGGGTAACAGACTCCAGCAGAAACAACCCTAAGCATGCTAGTAAGACACGGGCAACAAGCAATGGGGTTATAGGTGTGGAGGTGAGGCTATATCGGGGTTAAAGGATAACATGTGATAGGTTCGAACACAAGCAACGATTCATAGGGCTAGCAGAATAGTCAACGGAAAGTATCAGTATCCAATGTTGAAAGGAACACAATGGTTCATGTGAGTGAATACTTGCCTGCAAGCTCAGCAGCCTGGTACTGAGCTAAGTCCTCAGAAGGGGTGTCGTAAACCTCGTCTGTCTCAACGTCGTCGTCTATCCGAGAAGAAGCAAACAAACAACGCAAAGAGACAAGCAATCAATAACATGGCATAATGCACAATCATGGGATGATGCATGACCATTTAATTGAAGCATCAAAATAAACTAGTTGACATGTTAACATAACATGTTTAAATGGACCCATATGCAATTTGGATTGCATATGGAAAGCCCATGAATTAAGGTTGGAATAATTGTTCTACAACTAAACATCATGTGTAAGTAAATTAGCATGATGCATGGATGAGGAAAACAGAAAGAAAACAACCTTAGGTGCAATTTGAAATAAGGTTTACCAAGTTTGGAATTTCATTTATTAAGTTAGGGAATTTTGGTTCCTTAAAGGTGTTACACAAGCATTTGTTGTTTTCACCAATTTAAATTGTTCAAAATAGATAACAAAGTTCATATTTGAAAAGAACACAAAATTTTAGGTGGATTACATGTTTCAATTATTGAAAAAGGAATTAAAATAAATTACTTATGAATTAAACAAGTTTAAACAAGATTTAATTGAATTTAATTCAAGTATGAATATTATTTGAATTTTATTTGTTCAAAAAATTAAACCAAATTCATATTTGAAAAGTTTATACTTTTCTGGTTTGGAAACATATTTTATAAGTTCAAAAATAATTTAATTTGAGCAAGTTATGAATTTAGCAAATTTAAATGATTTAAACAAGGTTTAAATTATTTAACCAATTATAATTATTTAAAACATGAAACAAAATTTATATTTGAAAAGGTGGTTTAATTTAGCATGGAAAACATATTTATTTGTGTTATTTGAATTAAGTTTGAATTAGTTATGCATTTAATCAAATTTAAAAGGAGTTGTTTGGATTTGAAATTTGAATACATTTGAATTGTTCAAAACAGGAAACAAATGATGTAAACATGTAGAGAATTTAATTTGGTTCAGGATACATATTTTATTTGCACTATTTGGATTTGGAAAATAAAAGTTATTTGCATTTTAATTCTAGGGACTAATCTGTAAAAGAAAAGGATTTATTTTTAAAAAGAAAAGGGCAGAAAACCCTTTTCTACCTCGCAGTGGCCCAGCCCAGGCCACTGACGAGGGGGCCCTAGCCACGGTGGCCCGCGTGTGTGCGCGCGTGGCAACACAGGCCACTGGCAGGTGGGCCTCCTGCCTGCCCGCGTGGCAAACAAAAAGGGGTGGATAAACTGCGCCGCGGGGGGTCGAACCCACGACCTGGGGCACGCGCGCGCAGTGCAGAACCACTGCGCTGCTGTTCGATCCTTGTCAGGTAAGCATACGCAGAGAGGTTATTGTTCAGTTATCGCTAACTGAACTTTTCTGCAGGTGCGTTTTCTTAATTTCGACAGAGCGGCAACGGTGGCCGGCGGCGAGCTGCTGCCGCGCTGCCGTGGATGCGTGCGCTAGGGTTCTGCGTGGTGGTCGTGTGCATGCACGAGAGGGAAGGGAGAGAGAGGGAGGTGTTGCTCACCCTCGTTTGCAGGTGAGGCAGAGGTTCGGTGTGGAGGTGGAAGCCGGCGATGTCGAGGACGGCGGCGGCGCTCCGGTGGGTCTCCGGCAACGAGGAGAAGTCGAGGAGGAAGAGGGGAGTACGGGGGTCTGATCCCCGTGCTTACCCTAGACGGTGGTGCATCGGAGGCGCGGCGATCGTCGGATCTTCAGGTGGCGGTGGTCGGGTTTAGGTTCAGAGAGGGAAAACGCCGGGCAGAGAGAGGAGGAAGAGAGAAAAAATGGCGGCGTCGAGGGAGGTAGGTGGAGGCTACGGTTAGGGCAGCTCGGGGCTACCTAGGGCTAGTTATAGAGGAGCAGGCGCGAGCTCGGCCGTCTGCTTCTCCCCTGATGCG
Source organism: Alopecurus myosuroides (assembly GCA_028641055.1). Taxonomy (NCBI): domain Eukaryota; kingdom Viridiplantae; phylum Streptophyta; class Magnoliopsida; order Poales; family Poaceae; genus Alopecurus; species Alopecurus myosuroides. The sequence continues at coordinate 332,220,279 of CM054060.1, read as the reverse complement.
ACGTGGACAGTGGCATCGTCCTGCCGTACAGGAGGAAGAAGGTGAGCGAGGGGGTATCGGGCCGGTGGGAAAAGTGGGCTGGCCCAACTGGCTGCCCTACCCCTCTCTCTGTTCTTTAAATTTTTTTTGCTCTGTTTGTTTTTTTTTTGCTGATTTGAAAAAGGAAGAAAAAGCTAGAGTTTTTGGGTTAGAAAATTTAGGGATAAATTTTATATTGCTTATTTATTGTAACAGCACAAAGTGCAACTTTTGGTTTTTCCAAATGATTTGAATTTAAGTGTTGTTTGCAATTTGTTTGAAATTTGAATGGAAATTAACATTAATTGAAATAATTGAACTTAAGCAAATAAGTTTTTAAATTCAAGTTTAATTGGAAACAAGTGAAAGAATTGTTTTGTAAGTTTCATAATTTCAAAAATGGTTGCTGTTTGTAATTGAAATTGAATAACATTTGAATTAAGTGAATTATTAAAAGCCATAATTTTAAATAGTTTGAACCTTATGGTTTAATGGAAACAATGAATGTTTTAGTTGAACTTTTTATTTGGAAAATTGTAACATAATGTCGCACCCTGATTTCTAGGGGATACTCACCGTACGAACTGGATAGCAGATGCTTGGATTATGGGGCATAACTGCTCCCACGTCCCAGCTTCCTGGTAGGCCTGCGCTTATGCGCGACAACACAAGCTCTGCTATTCCATCGTCGATGTAAACTATCCACTAGAGATCAAAGGCACTTCCGTCGACGTACTTCAAACCATACACACATGGTACGTCAACGGCGTTTAACAAGTGATATCACAACAGATCTCTACGACACAAAAGATTGAAATAAGTTGCCAATGGCTCTCATTAGAGCAGAGATAGCAAATACAATCATTCAGAGGGCACATGCCCCAACAATACATCATTACAATACAGCGGAAGCATTCAACATGTCTGAGTACAGACAAGAACCAAATAGGCCTAAGAGGCCGGAAACAAACAGACGGAGCCCATCCACGAAGTCTCGGATCCTGCCCGGGTCCGCTATCTACTCGTCAGCAGTCTCGTCATACTCCACGTAGTTGCCACCATGTAGATCCTCGGAACGTCGTCTGCGTAAACCACAGCCCCAAAGGGGTCAGTACACCAACGTACTGGCAAGCAAGACTCACAGTTCACCAAAGTGTAACCCGTCAACACCAAGCACAGATGCTTTGGGTTCAACGGAAGGGAAGGGGATATAAAAGATGCTACAACTGGCTGCTCTACACAACTACAGAAACATACTACAACTGCCGGCTAACAGAAAGGAGATAAGATCGAGGATTGTAACCAACTGAAAGATAACTTCAAACAAACCCATCCTGGATCTCGCCCCTTATCCAAAGAAGCGATCCGAGGATAACTCACACAGTTGTATTAAAGGTGAATCAAGTTATTGTGTCATCAACCTATTACTAGTCAAGTTATTAATCATTGGGTGTAACATGTTTGATCATTAAGTTTAAGTTGTTTTGAGTACTTGTTAGCCAGTACTTTCACCAAGTAATCCATAACCGCGGAAAACACGGCTTCTCGAGAAGATTATCCCTGCAGGGTTGCACCAATTTGGCCGTACACTCATGAATAACCCGCCAGATGGAAAGGCCCTTCCACCAAGCGGGGTACTCAACACAACCAACCATTCCTCGCATCAAGCCCAAAGCACCTTGGGCGCACGGCTAATCGAGCCCAGAAGAAAATGGACCCTCATAGCACTCTAAGAACGTGTCCCCCTATATGCCGACTACGAAAGTTCCACCCTGGCCTGGGCTCGCAAAAACATACATGCGGCAAATGGAAAACACGAACTAAATGAGGCGATTTGGACGAGATGCGAATCAGGTCAAGTTGAGGGGGGCGCCCATACTCGCTTCCCAAATGCGGGTAGTGCGCTCATCATGGATCAGTAGACAAGACCCTTTTCCTATTAGGGTCGACACTAGCAGGCTTCAAAACCTCTCATGGGCCTCCTGCCGGTGCCTTATCATCAAATTTATTATTAATAGTAACATTAGCATGATTGATTGATTAAACATCGAGCCCCCACAACGTAATAGAAATAGTAACAGAAAGTAACGGGTAACAGACTCGAGCAAAACAACCTAAGCATGCTAGTAAGACACGGGCTCAAACAATGGTTATAGGTATGGAGGTGAGGCAATATCAGGTTTAAGGGATTCATGTGATAGGTTCGTAACAGAACAACTACTACTAAGGCTAGCAGAACAGAACAACGGAAAGTATCGGTAACCAATGTTGAAAGGAACACAGTGGTTCATGTGAGTGATAACTTGCCTGCAAAACCCAGTAGCCTGGTACTGAGCTAAATCCTTAGAAGGGATGTCGTAAGTATCGTCGGTCCCAACGTCGTCGTGTATCCGGGAAGAAGCAAACAAACATTGCAGGAAGATAAACAATCAATATCATGGCATAGGTGCACAACCAAAGATGATGCATGACAGTTTAATTGATGCATCCAAAAGGAAATAGTTGACAAGATAGAAACAGGATTAAATGGACCCATATGCAATTGGATTGCATATGAAAAGCCCATGAATTATGGTTGATTTAATTGTTTTACAACTAACCAACTTGTGTAGGTGAATTAGCATGATGCATGGATGAAGAAAACAGAAAAATAACAACAATAGAACCAAAGGGAAATAAGGCTTAACAAGTTTAGAAAATTCATTGATTAAGTTTTGGAATTTTGGTTACTTAAAGGTGTTGCTCAAGCAATTGTTGTTTTCACCACTTTAAATTGTTCAAAACAGATAACAAAGTTCATATTTGAAAAGAACACAAGATTTTGGGTGGATTACATGTTTCACTTGTTGAAAAAGGATTTCAAATAAATTATTTATGAATTAAACAAGTTAAACAAGAATTAAATGAATTTAATTCAAACATGAACTTATTTGAATTTTTATTTGTTCAAAACATTAAACCAAATTCATATTTCAAAAGTTTATACTTTTAGGGCTTGAAAACATATTTTATATGTCCCAAAAGAATTTGTTTTGATCAAGTGATAAATTTAACAATATTAAATGATTTAAACAAGGTTTAAATCATTTAACCAATTTTAATTATTCAAAACATGAAACAAATTTTATATTTGGAAAGAGGGTTTAATTTTGCATGGAAAACATATTTCATTTGTGGAAATTGGATTTAAAATGAGCAAGTTATTATTTTGGCAATTTTAAATGCAATAAACAAGAAACAGTTGTTTTCAGCAATTTAAATTATTCAAAACAGCAAACAAAAATTATATTTGGAAAGTACATGAAAAATTGATTGGGAAACATATTTGGTTTGTGAAATTTGGAATTTTTATGAGCAAGTTATGAATTTTGCAAATTTAAGTGAATTTGACAAGTTTTCAAATTTTGCACCAATTTAAAATATTCAAAACAGTGAACAAATTTTATATTTGGATAGAAAACTTAATTTGGTATTGAAAACATATCAAAAATGTTGGATTTGGAGTTAAAATGAATTTATTATGCCATTTACAAGAAATAGTGCAAATCTGCCATTTTTTAATGAACCAAGGACTTAGAATTAATTTTCCAGTGGCATAGAATAAGTACCAGGGGCCTAATGGTGATTTGCAGTTGTTCTAGGACTGAAGAAATAAAACAGAAAAAAAAGGTGTTTAATTGGCAGGGGGTGGGATTCGAACCCACCCCCTCTGGCTTGTGCGCGTGAGACATGAACCAGTGGGGTGTTGATGCTTGGTTGTAACAGGAAGGGGAAACAGGGGGGTTAAGGTGTGGTGGGGCGCTGTTTCTGAAATAACTGAAACCGAACAGATGCTGCAGTCGATCAGAACCAACGAACAGGAACATGGCCAGCGAACAGAACCATGGCCAGCCATGGCAGGGCGAACGCCGGTGGGGGAAGTGCGCCGTGGCGAGGTGGTGTGCGTGTGGCCGGGGGCGGATGCGGTGGCCGTGCGTGCGATCGGAGAGGGGAAGGAGGAGAGGACGGACAGGGCTCACCGCGGCTCGCTGTAGACGTTCAGGTCGCCGGGAAGAAACGGAGGAATTGCCGGCGACGGCGCGGCCTCCACGGGCAGCCACGGCCGGTGGTGCCTGCAGCAAACTTGGGGAGGACGATCTCCTCGTTCCATTCCCGGGGATAGCGGTTCCTCGAGGTGGCCAGAGATGGGAAAAGGGCGGTGGTCTGACGGCGGACGGGGGGGTGTCGAGGTTCAGACAACGAAAAGAAATAGCAGAGAGGTGATCGGGGAAGAGGAAGAAGGGATGGCGGCTGGGGGAGAAGGGTTAGGGTTAGCTAGTAGAGAGGGGGAAGTGAGCTATATAGGAGGGAGCAGCTACTGTACGGCAGCGCATCCAAAGGAGGAGGGTGAGATCGTCTGGTTCAGAGGGAATCGTACAGGTGACATCACCGGGAGGTTGAAGACAGCGACATGAGGGGTAAGTGGGCTCCAAGGAGGTGGGCTTAAGTGAAAAGGGAAAATGGGCTTGGGGAAAGAAATAGATGGGGTGGGCTGATGTGCTCTCTCTCCCCTTTTGTTATTTTTATTTTTTGTTTTACTGGTTTTTTTTGTAGCCTTAGCTTTAGGAAGAAAATGTTAATGTTTTGTTTACCAAAATTTCCAGAAAAATTAGGTTAGGCTAATTAGTTAATTAGAAACCATTTTCCAAACTAGGATTTCAAAAATTTGATATTTAAAATGCTGTTGCATTTGAAACCAAAAATGGGTGAATTTTAGATATTAATAAACCCTTATTTAACCAACACTTTTAATAGGGTTATCCCTAAGTTTTTAAAGTGATTTAAGGAGTACAATTGTGTGGTGAATTTTATGGTTTCAAAAGAGGTACTGGTTTTGAGAATTGGTTTGAATTTGGGCTAATTTGATAATTAAATAATTATTGATGAAAACCATGTTTTTATTAGGGTGACCCATATGCAATTTGATTAAATTAGTTGATTAAATTCATAAGTTCAAATTGGTTCTGCTTGATGCATTTGATTTGAACTTGAAGGTGATTTGGAAATCATTTGTTTGATTAAAACCCACAATTTTAATGAGTGATCAACATGGAATAAAATGAAAGCAATTTGGTTGTTTTTAGTTGAACTCTCACTTTGGAAATTGTAACATCACAAGGATGAAACAAAGGGTTTGAAATTTGAGTTGAAATTCAAACAGGAAACAAAGGAAAACAAATGAAAACAGTGGAAAACAAATGGAAAACAAGCAAAACAAATGCAATCAACATGATGCCATGATGCAAACATAAAATAACAGAGAGCAAAACATTCTAATGGCTATTTTTCAGACTTGGGATGTTACAAAACGCCCCCCCTTGAAGGAATCGCGCCCCGAGATTCCTACTGAGAAAAGAAAAGGTCCGGAAACTTCTTGTGACACGTGAAACACATCGTGCACCTTGGATAGACGTCAGGGAATTTGCAAACCACCGGAACATTTTCAATAAAGGGAGAGGTTTTGTATGGAGGGTGTATAGCTGGATAGAACTTGATTCATTTGGAGAATAGACTATCTGTAATAAGGTTGGAACAGAGTTATTGACATCAATGCAACACCAAGAATAACATCAATGTCAGAATCATCAACATGAGAGTAACGAGGAATATGTGGCCTCCCATTAGAATTTTGATTTTTGTGAGTGAACTTGGAAGTCAACATTTGAGATCCCGGGGAGTGAACAGAGATTTGATTGCTTAGTGGAACCAGAATTAGGTTGTATGTTGTGGCAAGGATTTTTTTGACACAAAAGAATGTGATGCTCCGGTATGAAACAACACTTTAACTGGATAAGAGTTTACGAGGAAGTTTTGATTAGACGCCGGTAGAAGATTTGAAGTGGAAAACAACAACAAGATTTCAACGGACGAAAAGGATGTTGAGAAGAACAGGATATCAACATCGGGGAAAACGAGAACAAAACTCCTGAGGTACTACGGAGAACCCAAAACACGTGAAATCCTAACTTGAAAGTTTAGATGAGAAGGGAGAAATGAACGTTGCACTTCCTTACCAGAAAAAGGGAGGGTGGGTGGGGAAAGAAGAAAAAGAACAGAATTCCTACTCTCACGTTTCATTTTTTCTATATAGCTACAAAATAGTTTCTAGACTCAACTGCGACCAGTAAAAAGGGATCCTACAGGCAGACAGGCTCTGATACCATTTGTCGCACCCTGATTTCTAGGGGATACTCACCGTACGAACTGGATAGAAGATGCTTGGATTATGGGGCATAACTGCTCCCACGTCCCAGCTTCCTGGTAGGCCTGCGCTTATGCGCGACAACACAAGCTCTGCTATTCCATCGTCGATGTAAACTATCCACTAGAGATCAAAGGCACTTCCGTCGACGTACTTCAAACCATACACACATGGTACGTCAACGGCGTTTAACAAGTGATATCACAACAGATCTCTACGACACAAAAGATTGAAATAAGTTGCCAATGGCTCTCATTAGAGCAGAGATAGCAAATACAATCATTCAGAGGGCACATGCCCCAACAATACATCATTACAATACAGCGGAAGCATTCAACATGTCTGAGTACAGACAAGAACCAAATAGGCCTAAGAGGCCGGAAACAAACAGACGGAGCCCATCCACGAAGTCTCGGATCCTGCCCGGGTCCGCTATCTACTCGTCAGCAGTCTCGTCATACTCCACGTAGTTGCCACCATGTAGATCCTCGGAACGTCGTCTGCGTAAACCACAGCCCCAAAGGGGTCAGTACACCAACGTACTGGCAAGCAAGACTCACAGTTCACCAAAGTGTAACCCGTCAACACCAAGCACAGATGCTTTGGGTTCAACGGAAGGGAAGGGGATATAAAAGATGCTGCAACTGGCTGCTCTACACAACTACGGAAACATACTACAACTGCCGGCTAACAGAAAGGAGATAAGATCGAGGATTGTAACCAACTGAAAGATAACTTCAAACAAACCCATCCTGGATCTCGCCCCTTATCCAAAGAAGCGATCCGAGGATAACTCACACAGTTGTATTAAAGGTGAATCAAGTTATTGTGTCATCAACCTATTACTAGTCAAGTTATTAATCATTGGGTGTAACATGTTTGATCATTAAGTTTAAGTTGTCCTGAGTACTTGTTAGCCAGTACTTTCACCAAGTAATCCATAACCGCGGAAAACACGGCTTCTCGAGAAGATTATCCCTGCAGGGTTGCACCAATTTGGCCGTACACTCATGAATAACCCGCCAGATGGAAAGGCCCTTCCACCAAGCGGGGTACTCAACACAACCAACCATTCCTCGCATCAAGCCCAAAGCACCTTGGGCGCATGGCTAATCGAGCCCAGAAGAAAATGGACCCTCATAGCACTCTAAGAACGTGTCCCCCTATATGCCGACTACGAAAGTTCCACCCTGGCCTGGGCTCGCAAAAACATGCATGCGGCAAATGGAAAACACGAACTAAATGAGGCGATTTGGACGAGATGCGAATCAGGTCAAGTTGAGGGGGGCGCCCATACTCGCTTCCCAAATGCGGGTAGTGCGCTCATCATGGATCAGTAGACAAGACCCTTTTCCTATTAGGGTCGACACTAGCAGGCTTCAAAACCTCTCATGGGCCTCCTGCCGGTGCCTTATCATCAAATTTATTATTAATAGTAACATTAGCATGATTGATTGATTAAACATCGAGCCCCCACAACGTAATAGAAATAGTAACAGAAAGTAACGGGTAACAGACTCGAGCAAAACAACCTAAGCATGCTAGTAAGACACGGGCTCAAACAATGGTTATAGGTATGGAGGTGAGGCAATATCAGGTTTAAGGGATTCATGTGATAGGTTCGTAACAGAACAACTACTACTAAGGCTAGCAGAACAGAACAACGGAAAGTATCGGTAACCAATGTTGAAAGGAACACAGTGGTTCATGTGAGTGATAACTTGCCTGCAAAACCCAGTAGCCTGGTACTGAGCTAAATCCTTAGAAGGGATGTCGTAAGTATCGTCGGTCCCAACGTCGTCGTGTATCCGGGAAGAAGCAAACAAACATTGCAGGAAGATAAACAATCAATATCATGGCATAGGTGCACAACCAAAGATGATGCATGACAGTTTAATTGATGCATCCAAAAGGAAATAGTTGACAAGATAGAAACAGGATTAAATGGACCCATATGCAATTGGATTGCATATGAAAAGCCCATGAATTATGGTTGATTTAATTGTTTTACAACTAACCAACTTGTGTAGGTGAATTAGCATGATGCATGGATGAAGAAAACAGAAAAATAACAACAATAGAACCAAAGGGAAATAAGGCTTAACAAGTTTAGAAAATTCATTGATTAAGTTTTGGAATTTTGGTTACTTAAAGGTGTTGCTCAAGCAATTGTTGTTTTCACCACTTTAAATTGTTCAAAACAGATAACAAAGTTCATATTTGAAAAGAACACAAGATTTTGGGTGGATTACATGTTTCACTTGTTGAAAAAGGATTTCAAATAAATTATTTATGAATTAAACAAGTTAAACAAGAATTAAATGAATTTAATTCAAACATGAACTTATTTGAATTTTTATTTGTTCAAAACATTAAACCAAATTCATATTTCAAAAGTTTATACTTTTAGGGCTTGAAAACATATTTTATATGTCCCAAAAGAATTTGTTTTGATCAAGTGATAAATTTAACAATATTAAATGATTTAAACAAGGTTTAAATCATTTAACCAATTTTAATTATTCAAAACATGAAACAAATTTTATATTTGGAAAGAGGGTTTAATTTTGCATGGAAAACATATTTCATTTGTGGAAATTGGATTTAAAATGAGCAAGTTATTATTTTGGCAATTTTAAATGCAATAAACAAGAAACAGTTGTTTTCAGCAATTTAAATTATTCAAAACAGCAAACAAAAATTATATTTGGAAAGTACATGAAAAATTGATTGGGAAACATATTTGGTTTGTGAAATTTGGAATTTTTATGAGCAAGTTATGAATTTTGCAAATTTAAGTGAATTTGACAAGTTTTCAAATTTTGCACCAATTTAAAATATTCAAAACAGTGAACAAATTTTATATTTGGATAGAACACTTAATTTGGTATTGAAAACATATCAAAAATGTTGGATTTGGAGTTAAAATGAATTTATTATGCCATTTACAAGAAATAGTGCAAATCTGCCATTTTTTAATGAACCAAGGACTTAGAATTAATTTTCCAGTGGCATAGAATAAGTACCAGGGGCCTAATGGTGATTTGCAGTTGTTCTAGGACTGAAGAAATAAAACAGAAAAAAAAGGTGTTTAATTGGCAGGGGGTGGGATTCGAACCCACCCCCTCTGGCTTGTGCGCGTGAGACATGAACCAGTGGGGTGTTGATGCTTGGTTGTAACAGGAAGGGGAAACAGGGGGGTTAAGGTGTGGTGGGGCGCTGTTTCTGAAATAACTGAAACCGAACAGATGCTGCAGTCGATCAGAACCAACGAACAGGAACATGGCCAGCGAACAGAACCATGGCCAGCCATGGCAGGGCGAACGCCGGTGGGGGAAGTGCGCCGTGGCGAGGTGGTGTGCGTGTGGCCGGGGGCGGATGCGGTGGCCGTGCGTGCGATCGGAGAGGGGAAGGAGGAGAGGACGGACAGGGCTCACCGCGGCTCGCTGTAGACGTTCAGGTCGCCGGGAAGAAACGGAGGAATTGCCGGCGACGGCGCGGCCTCCACGGGCAGCCACGGCCGGTGGTGCCTGCAGCAAACTTGGGGAGGACGATCTCCTCGTTCCATTCCCGGGGATAGCGGTTCCTCGAGGTGGCCAGAGATGGGAAAAGGGCGGTGGTCTGACGGCGGACGGGGGGGTGTCGAGGTTCAGACAACGAAAAGAAATAGCAGAGAGGTGATCGGGGAAGAGGAAGAAGGGATGGCGGCTGGGGGAGAAGGGTTAGGGTTAGCTAGTAGAGAGGGGGAAGTGAGCTATATAGGAGGGAGCAGCTACTGTACGGCAGCGCATCCAAAGGAGGAGGGTGAGATCGTCTGGTTCAGAGGGAATCGTACAGGTGACATCACCGGGAGGTTGAAGACAGCGACATGAGGGGTAAGTGGGCTCCAAGGAGGTGGGCTTAAGTGAAAAGGGAAAATGGGCTTGGGGAAAGAAATAGATGGGGTGGGCTGATGTGCTCTCTCTCCCCTTTTGTTATTTTTATTTTTTGTTTTACTGGTTTTTTTTTGTAGCCTTAGCTTTAGGAAGAAAATGTTAATGTTTTGTTTACCAAAATTTCCAGAAAAATTAGGTTAGGCTAATTAGTTAATTAGAAACCATTTTCCAAACTAGGATTTCAAAAATTTGATATTTAAAATGCTGTTGCATTTGAAACCAAAAATGGGTGAATTTTAGATATTAATAAACCCTTATTTAACCAACACTTTTAATAGGGTTATCCCTAAGTTTTTAAAGTGATTTAAGGAGTACAATTGTGTGGTGAATTTTATGGTTTCAAAAGAGGTACTGGTTTTGAGAATTGGTTTGAATTTGGGCTAATTTGATAATTAAATAATTATTGATGAAAACCATGTTTTTATTAGGGTGACCCATATGCAATTTGATTAAATTAGTTGATTAAATTCATAAGTTCAAATTGGTTCTGCTTGATGCATTTGATTTGAACTTGAAGGTGATTTGGAAATCATTTGTTTGATTAAAACCCACAATTTTAATGAGTGATCAACATGGAATAAAATGAAAGCAATTTGGTTGTTTTTAGTTGAACTCTCACTTTGGAAATTGTAACATCACAAGGATGAAACAAAGGGTTTGAAATTTGAGTTGAAATTCAAACAGGAAACAAAGGAAAACAAATGAAAACAGTGGAAAACAAATGGAAAACAAGCAAAACAAATGCAATCAACATGATGCCATGATGCAAACATAAAATAACAGAGAGCAAAACATTCTAATGGCTATTTTTCAGACTTGGGATGTTACACATAACAAGTATGAACAATTTGATTTGGAAATTGGTTTGAATTTGAAATAGAAAACAATTGAAAACAGATGCAAAACAAATGCAAACAAAAGTAATGGGTATGATGACATGATGCAAAACATTAATAAAACAAGAAACAAACATTCTAAAGGAGATTTTCATACTTGGGATGTTACATTTGTCCTTATATTTCTTCCACAGGTCTTTCTTCCACCTCTGAAATTGTGTGGCCATCTTCTTCAAAGCCCACTCCTCGACTTTCTTCTTCTTATCTTCCGCTACGCTGAAATTTAGCCATACCGTGTCGAAAAGAATTTTTTTCAATCTGTCATCGATATAAGTAGCTCCAACGTTGGCGCCGTTCTTCGGCTTATTCCATTCTATTAAGTTGATCGGGACCAGGTCTCTTACAACAACTCCGCACTGATTTACGAATTTGGGATACGTTTCTGGGGGCTCCAGTGGTTTGCCATCAGCAACAACTGTATCAATCGGGAACCTTGCGGCCGGGCCTCGTTTCGACTTTGTCTCAGTACTTGCGCTAGCTGTTCCGGAGGACGCCTAAACGGGAAAATAATGATTCGTTAGTAAGTGCAATACAAATTAATTGTTGCGTCAACAGTGACTTGAGATATACATTGGCAGAGTTTGTTCTGGAGGGCACTTCTGCATCCTCGACGTTGTCATCGTCATCATCTACTACATCTTCTATATTCTGAGCTCCGTCACCGGAGTCGTTCAAAAGTTGATTGCTAAACGCCTGTCCACCGTCGTGATCATGATATATGGCCATTGCATTTTCAAAAATCATCTGGCACATGTATCTTTCCTTCTCCGCCTCACCCATTCCCGCGAGCTGATCGGCCTGGGGATCCATAGCTCAACACCTGCTAGTAAAATTTATAAAATGAAGAACACTTAGAGAAATTATTTCATCGGACACTTAGCGAAATTATTTCATCGGACACTTAGCGAAATTATTTCATCGGACACTTAGCCAAATTATTTCATCGAACACTTAGCGAAATTATTTCATCGGACACTTAGCGAAATTATTTCATCGAATACTTAGCCAAATTATTTCATCGGATAATTAGCAAAATTATTTCATCGGACACTTAGCGAAATTATTTCATCGGACACTTAGCGAAATTATTTCATCGGACACTTAGCCAAATTATTTCATCGGACACTTAGCAAAATTATTTCATCGGACACTTAGCGAAATTATTTCATCGGACACTTAGCGAAATTATTTCATCGGACACTTAGCGAAATTATTGTCTAGCTAATTATAATTACTAAAAATTCTCTAAGTCTAGCTAATTTTAATTACTAAAATTTCTAATTCTAGCTAATATATTTTAAATTTATATGTCCAAATATTTTTATAATTCTAATTATAAATCTAATTCTAATTCTAATTCTAAACATAATTCTAATTCTAATTCTAACTACAAATTCTAATTCTAATTATAATTAGAACTACAACAGAAAAAACTCACTGTTGGGCGCTGACGTCACGTGTACGTCACGTGTAGGTCACTTGGTGCGGCCGGGGGCGGGCGGCGCGCGGTGGCAGGCAGAGGGAGGCGCGCGGTGGGGAGGCAGAGGCCGCGAGCGGCGTCGGGGCCGCGTCGTGGCGGCGACGAGGCGGAGGCGGGGCGGCGCAGGCGGACGGCGACGGCGACGGAGGCGGGGCCACGGTGGGGAGGCAAAGGGAGGCGCGCGCGGCGTCGGGTCGGCGGTGGGGGCAGAGGGCGTCGGGGCGCACCCGGGGCGGCGAGGCGGACGGCGGCGAGGAGCTTACGGCGACGGCGGCGAGAAGATGAGCAGGGCTTCGCCGGAGCAGGGCTTCGCCGTAGTAGAAGCAGAGAGGACGCGCGCGAACGAATGAAGTGAAAAATTTCTCTAAGTCCTGGATAACTTCCCTTGTACAGACCCTTTAGCACTGGTTTGTGTCAACAACCAGTGCTAAAGCCCCTTTCGCACCAGTTGTTGACACAAACCGGTGCTAAAGTGTCTGTACTGGGGCCACTTTCAGACTGCGCGCCCCGTGTCATACCTTTAGCACCGGTTTGTGTTAACAACCGGTGCAAAAGGGTCTATAGCACCGGTTGTTAACACAAACCGGTGCTAAAGTTACAAACTGCTCGCCTCCCACGTGGCGGTTTTATTTCGCGAGAGTCTCTCTGTTTCTCTGTTTCTACAGTGCGCACCTGAGAGAGTCTCTCTATTTCTTCTTCTCTCTTCTCTTTGATCTTCCTCCACCAAGCACCCATGGCTCAAGTTTGGAAGACTCTCCGTGTGGCCACACCATGCGGCAAGAGTCTCGACGTGGCCTACACCAATATGTGCGAGAGGCTCCCCGGTCTTCTTGAGCATTTGAGCGATCTCTATGAAGAATCCGATGAACACCATAGGTTCTTCGGGCTTGATCTAGAGTATAGGGCGGATCAACAGGATGTTGCCGTCATCCAGATTGCGATCAAGGAGATCGTTTTGGTCTTCCAATGGTCAAGGTAATGCACACGTATAATCTTGCACTTTCGATTTGTTTGTTGCATCTGAAGAATACATGTGTTGCAACATATCTAACACGTGTTCTATTTTTGTTGTTGCAGTAGTTCAAAACATTCTCCGGCACTTGTTGATTTTCTTGTCAACAAGGGGTATGACTTCTGCAGCGTTGACATCACTCAAGACAGTCAGAAGTTGATGCGCTTGGGTATTGTGATACCTGAAGATCACTACATTGATCTTCAGGACCTTATCCATTTTGATGAGTTGTACGGTCACAAGACCGGGATGGCTCTGATGGCAACTGCCTTCATCCACGACGACTACAAAACCATGAAATCTCGTTTCCCCTCCAAGAATCACATGTATTGGGGGAAGAACCCACTGGACGTGATCAACCTCAACTATGCAGCCATAGATGCATATGTTGCCTACGAGTTGTTCCGCATCTACTCGACGGAGCTCGAGTAGATGTTGTTTGTGTACCGCATCTTGCGTTCGATATATGCATGTAATGGATATATTAGTATGTAATGGATATATTATTATGTAATGGCTATTATTTCTATATTAATTCCTAGCTATATTATTTATATATTATGTCAAACACACATTTCAAAACAAACAAACAAAAACACATCAAGAAAACAAACAAAAACACATCAAGAAAACAAAACAGAAAAACTATCGTTTCTATATATCTGTTCACCAAAAAGTACTGTTTCTATATCTGTTCATCAAAAATAAATCTAGAGGTCCAAAAATTAATCTAAGCCAGGAAAACATAGATCTAGTCAATACAAAACTCATCCAGTTGGATTTACTTCAAAATACATTTTTGAACTCATTCTAAAAATAATAGAAGAGCCTACTGGTCTTTTATTAAAAAGGATGGTATTTTGATTTGGTTGTTGACCTTGATGTGAGGCTAAGTGCTATGGATAGATCTTTTCAATATCTATCCAGAACATTTTAGTTTGTCCATTTTGGTTATGTATTTTAAAAGTTAGGTTCAAATCATTCTCACAGATAGTAATCTTGTACATAACTTGGTAGTTGATTTCTAAAATGGTGTTCGATTTGCTAGCTAATTTATTTTGAACATGATTGATACATCACCAGTTTATTACTATCAAACATATCCCATTTCTTGCTTGCTTAGGAATGATTTAAAAAATTGTATATATCTCACTAGTTTGATGAAAAATTTCATGCAGCCTTTGATACCGAGGTGATTATCATCTGATGACACAGAAGTTGTCTGAATCAGATAGCTAGGATCATATGTTATTTATTTTTATTGTGTTGTGTACACTATCTATCTCTCCCCATGGCATAGCTCATTGTGATAAGAGCTCATCTCATACTATGTAAATGTTGAATTTCTTCGTGTAGATTTGGAAGGTAGAACGAAGAACATTTGGAATGTAGAATTTCTCCCCATGGCATAATATTATATCATAGCAATTTGGAAGGTAGAACAAAGAACATTTTAGTCAACAAACAATATGGGAATACATCCTATAACTTGGTAGTTGATTTCTAAAATCATAAATAAAAATATAAAAATATGGTGGAAAATGGGAAAAATCCGATCACTTACCCCAGGCGCACATTACACCGTATGCGCCTGCGGTACTGCTCTTATCCCAGGCGCATTTTATCATTGTGCGCCTGCGGTAAAGTTACCCTAGGCGCATTTTGGAGTTTATGCGCCGGTGGTAAGTTTCTGTGTTTGTTAGGGTGGGTAATGAGTAAGGCAATGAGAAGTGAGAGCGCAAGTGATACATCAAGCATATATGGCGAATCCGGATGTTTTGTATTTGCTCGATGAACTGAATATATGATGTATCAAACCTTAAAGGGGGTGTAGAACAAAACAAACGGTATCGCCATCATACAGCCTAACCGTGGCTACTGGGTGCATATATGTATACCAATTGCACGATAGGACGTATGATGGCGAATCCGGATGTTTTGTATTTGCTCGATGAACTGGATATATGATGTATCAAACCTTAAAGGGGGGTGTAGAACAAAACAAACGGTATCGCCATCATACAGCCCAACCGAGGCTACTGGGTGCATATATGCATACCAAATGCACGGCTGGACGTATGATGGCGAATCCGGATGTTTTGTATTTGCTCGATGAACTGAATATATGATGTATCTAACCTTAAAGGGGATGTAGAACAAAACAAACGGTATCGCCATCATACAGCCCAACCGTGGCTATTGGGTGCATATATGCATACCAAATGCACGGCTGGACGTATGATGGCGAATTCGGATGTTTTGTATTTGCTCGATGAACTGAATATATGATGTATCAAACCTTAAAGGGGGGTGTAGAACAAAACAATCGGTATCTCCAGCATACAACCCTGCCGTGGCTACTGAGTGCATATATGCATACCAAATGCACGGCAGGACGTATGCTGGCGAATCCGGATGTTTTGTATTTGGTCGATGAACTGACCGGTGTATGAATCTGGGCTATATATAGGGTCCTCTGGCTCACAAAGTGTTGAGCTAGGGTTTTGATCCAACGGTTAAGAAACACCTCATCCAACGGCTCACAACAGCTCGAAAGAAACACACCGTAGCCCTGATCGAACGGCTCACAACAGCTCAAAAGAAACACACCCCGGATCCGACGACTCACAAGCGCTTGAAAGAAACACACGTTCCGTGTGATTCTATCTGATTGGTCCAAACGAAACCCTAACCCATTTAGTCCCAGTTGGTGTCCCCAACCGGGACTAAAGGGATGATCCGTTTCTATTTTTCTTCTTCCCTTTCTTCTGATTGCGCCGTAACCATGGAACATCTTCATCATTTAACTGAATGCTTGGATCATCTTTGACTTTGAAGGGAGGAATTTCATCAAATTTATTGTAATCTTCTGACATGTCTGTCTTGTCCTCGACTCCCACGATGTTTCTTTTCCCTGAAAGAACTATGTGGCGCCTTGGCTCATCGTCTAATGTATTCGCTTCCTTATCTTTTCTTTTTCTCGGTCTGCTAGACATGTCCTTCAGATAGAAAACCTGAGCCACATCATTGGCTAGGACGAATTGATCATTGCCGTACCCAAGATTCTTTTGATCCACTGTTGTCATTCCGTACTTCGGGTTCGCCTGACATGTTGAACCATTTGCACCAGAACAAAGGGACCTTAAAGGAATGTCCGTAGTCAAGTTCCCATATCTGCTCTATGTAACCATAGTATGTAACCCTTTGGCTGTTGTCGTCTTTTGCATCAAACCGGTCGCCACTGTTTTGGTTAGTGCTCTTTTTATCTTGGTCTGCCGTGTAAAATATGTTACCATTTATCTCGTACCCTTTAAACGTCAATACAGTTGAAGATGGTTGCTTGGCCAACAAGTATAGCTCCTCTTCAACAATGTTGTCATTAATGAGACGTCTTTGCAACCAACCGCCGAAAGTATTCGCGTGTTCTTTAGCAATGAAATCTTCAGGTTGCTCCGGGTATTCCGAGCGTAAAATATCCTTGTGTTCCTGCATATATGGAGCCGCCAAGATGGAATTAACTAGGACTGTGTAGTGTGCTTGAGTGAAAGATTGCTCGTCCATACATGTTGTTGATTTCTTTCCTAGCGTGCCTTTTCCACGCAGTCTCCCCTCATGGCGTGCCTGAGGAACACCGATCGGGTTCAGGTCAGGAATAAAGTCAACACAAAACTCAATGACCTCCTATGTTCCATAGCCCTTGACCATGCTTCCTTCTGGCCTAGCACGGTTTTTTAACATAATTCTTTAAGACTCCCATGAACCTCTCAAAGGGGAACATATTGTGTAAGAATACAGGACCGAGAACGGAAATCTCTTGGACTAGCTGAACTATGAGGTGCGTCATAATATTGAAGAAGGTTGGTGGGAACACCAACTCGAATCTGACAAGACATTGGACCACGTCCTTTTGTAAACTTGGTAGAGTTGCTGGATCGATTGCCTTCTGAGAAATTGCGTTGAGGAATGCACATAGCTTCACAATGGGTACTCGCACGTTTTCTGGCAGAAGCCCCCTCAATGCAATCGGAAGTAACTAGGTCATGATCACGTGGCAGTCATGAGACTTAAGGTTTTGGAACTTTTTCTCTTCCAGGTTTAGTATTCCTTTTATGTTCGACGAGTAGCCAGACTGGACCTTGATACTACTCAGGACTTGGAAAAAGATCTCCTTCTCTTCCTTGGTAAGAGCGTAGCTGGCAGGACCTTTGAAATTCTCTGGATTCATCAGGTCGTCTCGTTCGTGCATACGTTGGTGGTGCAGCCGTGCTTTTGGTGTATCTCTCGACTTCTTCCCATGCACGCCCAATAAGTTTAGCAGGTTCACGCAAATATTTTTCGTCACGTGCATCACGTCGATCGCAGAGCGAACCTCTAGGAATTTCTAATAGGGTAGTTTCCAGAATATAGATTTCTTCTTCCACATGGCTACGTGGTTGTCGGCGTCATTTGGAACAGATTGTGCGCCAGGACCCTTACCAAAGATTACTTTTATATCTTTGACCATGTCATATATATCAGTACCTTTAGGGAGGGTTGGCTTCCTCCGTGTATCTGCCTTGCCTTTGAAATGGTTTCCTTTCTTTCTTACGGGATGCCTGTCTGGAAGAAATCGACGATGCCCCGGGTACACATTCTTGCCTATATGTATACTTTCAGTCTCGCCTAAACAGTGTGTGCATGCGCTGTATCCCTTGTTTGACTGTCCTGAGATGTTACTAAGAGCGGGCCAATCATTGATGGTTACAAACAGCAACCCTCGTAGGTCAAATTCCTCTTGTTTGTACTCGTCCCACACATGTACACCTTCGTCAGCCCACAACTCTAAAAGTTCATGAACCAGTGGCCTCAGGTACACATCAATGTTGTTGCCGGGTTGCGACGGGTCTGGGATAAGCACTGGCATCATAATGAACTTACGCTTCATGCATAACCAAGGAGGAAGGTTATAGATACATAGAGTCACGGGCCAGGTGCTATGACTGCTACTCTGCTTCCCAAACGGATTCAGGCCATCTGTACTCAGACTAAACCTTAAGTTTCTTGCGTCACGTGCAAAGTCCTCGTACTTATCGTCGATGTTTCTCCACTGCGACCCATCAGCGGGGTGTCTCAGCATATCGTCTTCCTTACGGTCTTCTTTGTGCCATCGCAGCAACTTGGCATGCTCTTTGTTTCGGAACAAACGTTTCAACCGTGGTATTATAGGAGCATGCCATATCACCTTGGCAGGAACCCTCTTCCTGGGGCGATCGTCGCCCTCAACATCACCAGGGTCATCTCGCCTAATGTTATACCGAAATGCACCGCATACCGGGCAGGCATTTAAATTCTTATGCTGGCCGCGGTAGAGGATGCAGTCATTGATGCATGCATGTATCTTATGCACTTCCAATCCTAGAGGGCAGACAACCTTCTTTGCTTCGTATGTACTACAGGGCAGCACGTTATCTCTTGGAAGCATCTTCTTCATTATTTTCAGCAGCTTTTCAAATCCCTTGTCAGATAATCCATTCTCTGCCTTCCATTGCAGCAATTCCAGGGTGGTGCCCAGTTTTTTCTGGCCATCTTCGCAATTTGGGTA
Organism: Alopecurus myosuroides; assembly: GCA_028641055.1. Lineage (NCBI taxonomy): Eukaryota > Viridiplantae > Streptophyta > Magnoliopsida > Poales > Poaceae > Alopecurus > Alopecurus myosuroides. Next base: position 332,201,116 of record CM054060.1, on the reverse strand, counting down.
CAACAATTTTTTGTGGTCTTCTAACATGCGCTCCAACTTCAACCTCTCGTTTTCACTTGCGCAGTTTATTTGTTCTTCACGAATGACTTGACGAAGATCATCATCAGACTCATCAACAATGTCCTCAAGTTCAGGCTCGTCTTCCCCCATTTCAGTATCACCGTGTTCACCGAACATAGGATAATTATCATTATCCTCTTATTCTTTATTGTCTTCCATTACAACCCCTCTTTCTCCGTGCTTGGTCCAACAAAAATAACTGGGCATGAAGCCTTTTTGCAACAGGTGGGTGTGTATGGTTCTTGAGCTAGGGAAATTCCTCTTATTCAGGCATTTTTTACATGGACAAAAAATAAATCCATTCTGCCTGTTTTTCTCAGCCACATTGAGAAAACTATTCATGCCATTGAGGAATTCGGGACGACGTCGATCACTGTACATCCATTGCCGGTTCATCTGCATTATATAAATTTATCAACAACCATTATGCTAAATCATCATGACTAAATTAATTAATTAATACAAAAAGTTCATCACACGTTAATACAAAACTAGCGTAGTGACCATACATATATAGTTCTCATAAAAATACACACTGAAACCGTCCATAAAAACTCTCTCTAATTAATGCATTTAAAAACAACAACAAATGCAATCAAAATCGAAACAAAGGTAACAATTGACCTGACGGCATAATGATACCAAGACTCTTTACTAATTGCATATTTTCTAATCTTTCTAATCTTCAGGCGCATTGCGTCCATCTCGCTCTTGTGACCATCGACGACACCGGCAAGAACCTTTTCCAAGGTCATCTTCTCTCTTTCAGTTTTTTCTAACCTTTCTTTAGTTTTTTTCAATCTTTATTTCAAGCCAACATTTTCTTGTTCAACTAAGTATAACTTCTCAACAATAGGGTCGATTGGCATTTCCGGTTCCACTACCTCCTAGATAAAAATATCTATGTCAAGTTGGTCGGCGTAATTAATTGTCGTATAATCAGGAAATGAAAATATGTAGTTATAAAAGATAATATACCACATCCGAATCATAGACTGGACGAGGGCCAACGGGGACGGATATCAAAACCATGGCGCTATATATATATAAAAAATCTTACACAATAAGAAAATTATATACAAGTAAATATGTAAATCATACAAATCAAAATTTGTTTTGGTAAATAAAAACAATAGGCTCACCAAGGTTGTGTCGGTGACGGGGCGATCGACGGCGGTGAGGAAGGGGACAAGGCGCGCGACACTAAAAAAAACCACAAATCAGAATTAAATTTGAGCTCAAATTGCATCAAATTGTATACATAACAAATGAATAACAAATTCTAGCTTAGGCATTTCATCAAACACCTAGCTAGCACAACAAAAAATGAAATGAGCAAGAAAACGAGCAAAACTTGCAATGCCGGAAGAGGGAATGTTGATGCTAACCGTAGAACCGATGGGTACCAACAATCTTGACAAATGGTAGAGAAAAATGGGGATGGATTAGAGCTCACAAGAGGAAGGAGAGAGCAAAAATGGAGTTGAGCTCGAGCTGGAAAAAATGGAGCTGAGCTCGGGGTGGAATGTAGTGTTTAGGGGAGGGCTTTAGGACCGGTTTGTATTACAAACCGGATCTAAAGGGTCTGACAGCGGGACCCGCAGTTGCTGCAAAAAATGAGAAATACGAACCGGTTCTAAAGGGTCTGTCCCCTGGGCCCCCCTCCCTGCAGCAAATGGCCGCAAGGCATTTAGGACCGGTTTGTGTTGTCCCCTGGGCCCCCTCCCTGCAGCAAATGGCCGCAAGGCATTTAGGACCGGTTTGTGTTAAAAACCGGTCCTAAAGGCCTTGCGGCCATTTGCTGCAGGGAGGGGGCCCAGGGGACAGACCCGTTAGAACCGGTTTGTATCACATCCGGTTCCAATGTGCATGGCTCAATGCCCTGTTTTCTACTAGTGGTTGCCATCTATGTCCTCTTAGCGTCCATCCATCCTAGTCTTTAGGCATTATTTTTTTGCTTGAAGTTATACTAAAATATTAGCACATGCATGCTTCTTAGGTTGCTCATAGTGCGTGGTAACATCACACATATTTAGGCAAAAAAATGATGTGGCACATTATTAATGATGATGGAGATGGTTGTGGTAACATAATATTTTACCTTAACATCACACATACCAATACACTATGAGTCTAGAAACTAATAAATGCACACATACATGACACCATACATATGTTACTCCCCACTATGAGGGTAGTAACATAGACTACTAACATTGACAAGTTACTATTTCCCACTATGAGCAGCCTTAGGCAATTAACAAACAGAATTTAACCCACGTTGTCCAAATGCATGTGCGTCTTTTTAATACAGCTAGATACCATCAATTAATTAATAGTGATTGAGTGATACGATTAGGCCAGAAGTTAAGAGGTGAAATTTATGCACATGAATACTCCACCAACTTCCCTCAGTTAATGTGCAGAAAATGGTTTCTATTCTCCTCCTACATATATCAAGCAGTCACATCCGCACCTTGGCAGAGCATACATATGTACCGGTCACACATCCCATGCAGAGCATACATATGCACCTTGGCAGAGCATACATATACACTTCTCTTTTTCTGGTAGGGAAATTTCCTTAACTATATTTCCCTTTCTAATAACACTTCAACACATACACTAGGGTATATCTAAACTACTTATAAAAGAGCAAACTTCGTAGATACAATTAATCTCAACCGCTAAACATGGTCGATCAAACGGTCAATATCGCTTTAATGTTGAGCTCAACTCAGAGCAGGTTTATTACGGGGCAATGCCACCGCTTAAGTAAAAAACGATTCGGCCGGCCAACCTATCTGATCCAGAAGGCGACTTTCGCCCTAGAGCTTGACCGATGCGCACGTACGCACACTGCCCACGTTGCCCTGTGATCCGCTCACCCAGTCTGCGCGCGCGAGCGCAACGCGCTCCTACGCGCACGCCGCGGCCGGCGTCCAATCGGCCACGACCACTACTCCCGCTACTCTAACTAACTGATCAGACGCCGGCCACATACCGGCGTCAAAGCTGAACCATAGCACAGACTCTGGGCACACCGCCACGGCTACGTATAACCTAGACGTGCATTCGCTGGTCGACACCGGCGGCGTGGCTTATTCCTAACACCTTGTGACCAGTACCGAGCGCATGCCGTTGCTGGAGTCGCGTGCCAGCGCCATGGCGTGGTGGGGAAGGGGATTGAGCCGCTCGGGCTGGTCCGCGTACGTGTGTGCGTGAGTGGTGCGTGTGGCAAGAGAGAATGAGAGATGGGGGAGGGACCCGACACGATCACACGTACCACACTTCAAACATCCAATTTGAGGTGTTGTTTCACGTGGGTAGGTGATTTTGTATACTGTTAAATATTGGAACCTCAGTGCCCACACATGTCGCATGCTTCTTGAGGAGATTGTCTGCTATGTTGTCCAATAAATTCAGAGATGGAATTTCCCTGTACCTTCAAGGATTATCATTAAAAACATGGATGTATGATGATTAGACGTTGGCAAGCCTTTGTGTTTTTCAGTAGCATTATCATAGAGAGTGCTGCATGTCGTTGATCATTTGTGTGCCTGTTGAGTGATAATTAGCTGATTCATTTCGTACCCAGTTGTATTGTACCGTAGACATATAGAGAGGAACGTCCTCTCCCTTATACAAAGAATTGTAATTTTTTTCTTTAGCCACAGATTGAAGGCTTGATATCCATACATTGTTGATGAACATAGTTCACGAAATTACTACGAATCAAACAGCCAAGTTTATGAAATTACTATGTTTTCCAGTCACATGTTGCATGTGTATTTCTACTCTATTCTTCTTTTTTTTCTATTTCTGTATATTTAAAAGCCTAAGAATCTAGACTTGCAAGGCGATGTTGAAGTATAAGGTGTTCGCCTGCAAAGTAGCATAGGACCAATGTTGGAAGGGCGATTGGCAGCATCGTCATGGTGAGACTAAGGACGAAGTTCGCCTTTTGTGTATGTGAGAAACTGAAACGATTGATCATCTTCTCCTATGTTGATCCTTCACATGCTCTATTTGGTTCAAGGCCAAGTCGGGCTTGGCGTGTCCGGCCTTATCCCCTTCGAAATTGAAATCAATGTTGTTATGGTGAATCCGCGTGTCCGAGTTTCGAGAGCTAGCATGGAAGCTTCCCCCAAGGTTATGTTGATTGTTTTTCTTGACCTTCACTTAAATTGGATAGAGAGGAACAATAGGGTGTTCAAAGAGAAGTCAATGACGAAGACCATGGCTTGGATGCTATCATAGACGACGCCAAGAGGTGGAAGTTATTAAGGTTTTTGTGGGATTTTCCTTTTCTATTCCTTACAATTTTGTGCAGGGGTCAGTTTTATGAGTAGATTTAGTTTTGTTTACAAGTTTCAACATAGGAAACAAAAGTGTATTATTTTGAATGAATTCTTAAAAGAGATTGTTGGATATTCTCTAATGGGATTTTAATTAAAATATGTAAGTTGTTTAATTAATTTGGATAATTGCCAATAGCACCGTTATTAATTGTAATATTTCAAAACCAAAATATATTTCTTTACCGACGCGAAGTTCAAATATATTGATAAATACAGAAATTCGTGCGTTGCACGTGCCTAACTACTAGTACTTCCAAATCTCACATAAACACGCGAGATTATGATAGCATCTATGGCTAAAACATCCGAGTGTCAAGATCAAACACATATGATATGTACGACTAGGAGCCATTGGGAGAGAAGTAGCCTACTCTTCATGTGTCTGATGTGAATTCCTCAAGAGTGCCTGGAATACCTTGTTATTTTGGTCGTCATTAACCGTGGCGGCTAGAACAAGTTTTGATAGTCGAGTTACTTGAGTGCCTCATAGACGCAGTTACAACAGAAGGCCAAGAAGACGTGCAGATCTTTCATACTGGAATGGGTCTTAGTGATTGTGCCTTCCATCATGGTCCTAGCAACGCACCAGCCATAGCGATTTAAGGCCAAGTCCTACTCACTAGCGAGCAATGGAAGCACATGGGGGCCTTTCTTGCTGATGCGCAGATTCTCCATGATCACCGTAGCTCGGCACTATTGGGAAACTTGCGTCGTGCCCATGCCCGCACACCACGATCCCCTTGGGATCCTCGGATAGTAACAGGGGCGGAGCTGGAGCTCAAGTCACCCTGATGCACCGTTTTAATATGACATAAATTTTTTGAAGAAAAAAATCTATGTATAAAGTGGGCTTCATAACTTCGAACATAGATTAGCTAGTCAATGTTGTATTTTTATTCGGCCAAGTAATTATTCTTACCACCTATTTCAAATTAGGACGGTAATGTTCCATAAATTTGCTCGCCTGGTTCTATCTTATCTCCTCTTAACAATTGATATCTTTTAGAACGTCTTTTGATGATGCTTTTATTTCCAGAATAAACTTTTTTTAAAAAAAAATTGAGAATAAATTTGTCCATAGTATATAGGTGTTCTAGAAATGCATGTGTCTACAAATTATGCCTAAGCAGATAAAGTGTACTAATTACATACATAAACCCTAGCCATAATTTTAACGGCTTTCTATCGAATTGCCCACTGCTGTCCACTACTACTTAGTTTTACCCCTAGCGACGAATGGTGCTCAGTTTTGCCCCTAGTCCGTGCGCAACTACTATGGAGAGGCCGGAACGGTAAATTTGGAGTTGAATCCGTTTCGCGAAGTGGGTCCGAGGAGTCAGACTCCGTTTCGCGAAGTGGGTCCGGTTGGGACTGCCAAGTTCGTTGAAACCGTCCGGAGCTTACAGGTGGGACCGCGCAGTTAGTTGACTATGCCGAATAGTCCACACCCGAGTTTCCCGCCACCACCGTCGTGCGCTGCCGCCCAATTTAGTTGACCCGCCGTCGTGCGCTGCCGCTCTTGCCGCCGCCACAGCCGCACCACCCCCTGCTGCGCCACGAGCACCTGCGGCACGACCACCACCACCACCGCTGGGTTCGGCTTGGGGGGCGAAAAGGCGGGGCAGCCCACGCGGGCCAGAGCTGTCAGCGACGCGTGGGAAAACCGCGGGCCCCCGGGTCGGTCAAAGTCTGTCGGAGTAACGGCACGCGCAGCGCAGTAAATACCCCGCCAGGGCTACAAAAGGCCCATCGCCGCTCGCCGCTCTCCCATTCTCACCGTTCATCTCCTCGCCCTCACCGCACTCACTTTCATCGCTCTCGCCGCACTTCATCTAGACACCCCGAGACGATGCCTCGCCGACTCCGTGCCTGCCGCAACTCGCCGTTTTACTGCCGACCCACGGCCACGACGCGGGGCCACAGTGACGGCGATAGCGACAACGAGTTCTACTACGAGGAGAACGAGCAGCCGGCGCCGGAGGAGGCGGCGCCCGAGCAGCAGCCGCCGCAGGAGGAGGTGCAGCGCTGGAGGAGGCACAGGAGGAGGAAGCCTATCTGGCCCGAGCAGCACGCGGCGTTCTACTCGTTCCAAACATGGCGGAACGAGAAGGCGTTCCACCAGGTCCGCGCTTGGCTAGAGGAGGCGGCGGCAGCGGCCGAGGTTGCCGCTGTTCGTGCATCCCTGAAGACCCACTAGAGGGAAGAGGCGGAGCGCCAGGTCTACCGGCAGCTCCCCGCAATTGCGGCGTCGGATGAGCAGCAGGCGCTCGCCGCGTTGTACGAGAGCGACCGGCGCAAGGTTGCCCTGCAGAGCGAGAGGCGTAACCGCCGCCATCCCTCCGAGCAGGCGCAGCTGCACCAGCTGCAGATTCAAGGCAGAGCGGAGCGGTGCTGGCTCGCTACGGTGGCGAACCCATCGCCAAGCGACCCATCGCCCGCCAAGAACGACCACGAGGCGGGGCCCTCCAACATGCTGGCCTACAACGACTGCGAGGAGGGAGACGAGGAAGAGGACGACGTCTAGGAGGAGGGCGACGACCAGGCCGGGTGATCGCGGCGAGCCTCGGCTTGCCGTAGTTTTTTTTAAAAGTTTTTTCAATGTTTTTAGTTAAATTATCTCGTATTTTTGTAAAAATATCGTCGAATCTATGAATTTGCGCCTATTTCAACGAGTATGCCGTTTTTTAATTAATTTTGAGTATTTCTGAACAAAATCACGAGTCAGAATGTAGATTAAAAGCGAAAAAAGGGAGTAGTTTGGATGATGTTTGAATAATGTTGTATGATGTTCAACCAAGTCATTCCAAAATTTTAGGAAAATGTGCTTTAAATGAGGTCTGAAGCTAGGGTAGACACCCCCGTTTGAAATTTCATGAAAGATTCGACCTTGCCAAAATTATCCAAATAAATTTGAGTAGCAACTATATCACATATAACAACATTGTGCGTTGGATTCATGTCATTTTGATTTTTTTCGAATTATTTATGCTCATTTGAAACCATCGCTCTATTCTCATGAGAAATGTGCTTCAAATGAGGTCTGAAGCTAGGGTAAATACCCCCGTTTGGAATTTCATGAAAAATTCGACCTTGTCAAAATTATCCGATCCAAATTAATTTGAGGAACAACTATATCACATATAACAACATTGTGCGTTGGATTCATGTCATTTTGATTTTTTTTGAACTATTTATACTCATTTGAAACCATCGCTCTATTCACATGAGAAATATGCTTCAAATGAGGTCTGAAGCTAGGGTAGACACCCCTGTTTGAAATTTCATGAAAAATTCGACCTTGCCAAAATTATCCAAATAAATTTGAGGAGCAACTATATCACATATAACAACATTGTGCGTTGAATTCATGTCAGTTTTTTTTTTAATTATGTATGCTCATTTAAAACCATCGCTCTATTCTCATGAGAAATGTGTTTCAAGTGAGGCCTGAAGCTAGGGTAAACACCACCATTTATAATTTCATGAAAAATTTGACCTTGCCAAAATTATCCAAATAAATTTGAGGAGCAACTATATCACATATAACAACATTGTGCGTTGGTTCATGTCATTTTGAATTTTTTTGAATTATTTATGCTCATTTGCAACCATCGCTCTATTCTCGTGAGAAATGTGCTTCGAATGAGGTCCAAAGCTAGGGTAAATACCCCCGTTAATAATTTCATGAAAAAATTGACCTTGCCAAAATTATCCAAATAAATTTGAGGAGCAACTATACCACATATAACAACGTTGTGCGTTGGATTCATGTCATTTTGATTTTTTTTTTTGAATTATTTATGCTCATTTACAACAATCGCTCTATTCTCGTGAGAAATGTACTTCAAATGAGGTCCGAAGCTAGGGTAAATACCTCCATTTGTGCTTCAACATTTTTTGGCATATTTTCTAAATCAACCAAATTAATTTCCTAGACATCTATTCTACATATATAGTGTAAATCTGAAGTTTCATTATGTTTTGAATAATTCTTCTATTTTTTATTTAAATAACATGGTTTAATAAAAAAACCATATGTAAAACTGATAAAAATCATCGCTGTAGTAAATCTGAAGTTTCATTATGTTTTGAATAATTCTTCTATATATTTTTAATTTAAATAACATGGTTTAATACTTAATAGAAAAGAAATCATATGTAGAACAGATAGAAACCATGGATCCCTGTGGCCAACGGACCAACCAATCCGAGCGAAGAACGAGCGTCTCGCGGATCGCTTTGGCTGCGAGCGTATGCGTCCGATGCACGATTTCTTTTAGAAGGCGTCGATCCAACAGCCCATGTCGAATCTCTGGGTTTCCTTCTAGAAGCTTTTCGGCTGGTCAAACAGAGGGTTGACCAAGCTTGAAATGAGCATACATAATTAAAAAAAATCGAAAAAATATAAAGTCGACGCACATAGTAGTGTTATGTCATATAATAACGAGAAAAAAATATAAACCTGTCTTATAAAGAATGGAACGAAAAAGCCTTGTCTAATATGTGATATCTTGAAAAGACTAGTAGAGAGTTCAAGAAAATGAGATGAGTTTCAAACCTTTGGAGATGAAATAAGGTCAAAATCTCATCAAAGCTTCATTTTGGTGTGACTAAGAAAGATCCAAAGTTATTTTTTTATTTTGATGTTTTAAACTTGTTTTATTTCTGATTTTCGATTAAAACCAGTATTATTCAAAAGAAAATAAATAATACGAATATTCATCCAATAAATTTTCAGGCTTCGGAATTACAGGTCTAATACAAGTCTAGGAAAAATATAAATAGGATTTATAAACATTAGAACGAAATCCTTCACTAAAATGTAACTCCTCGAATACAGTAGTAGAGATTTCAAAGAATATGAGGTGGAAACATTGTGAATCTTCCGAAGAGGTGGGTTCTACCTTTTTGTTTTGTGTTTCTATGGGCTATCCTAGCACAACCAAGCAATTAGTTCCCCATTGCTACCCCCTTTCGACGCCGTTACCGCGTGTTTCCATATAAGTCCGGTATTTCTCCAGCGGGTAGGGTTTCACCACGAGGGGGGCTACGGAGCGTCTGGATCCCAACACAAGCTAGGGGGTGCCATACCATGTTAGTATAGGTGTATTGTGTGCTTTGGATGTCAAATATTGCTCTCCGGGGTGTGACCCGCTTAACCGGCATCCACTTCTCTCTCGTGAGCGCTTATAGGGTGAAATTCCTGTATCGGACCAAACATCGTGAATCTTCCGAAGAGGTGGGTTCTACCTTTTTTTTGTGTTCCTATGGGCTATCCTAGAACAACCAAGCAAATAGTTCCACATTGCTGCCCCCTTTCGACGTAGTTACCGCGTGTTTCCGTATAAGTAAGGTATTTCTCCAGCGGGTCTAGGGTTTCACCGGGAGGGGGGCTACGGAGCGTCTGGATCCAACACAAGCTAGGGGTGCCATACCATGTTAGTATAGGCATGTTGTGTGCTTTGGATGTCAAATATTGCTCTCCGGGGTGTGACCCGCTTCACCGGCATCAACTTCTCTCTCGTAGGCGCTTATAGGGTGAAACTCCCGAATCGGACCAAACACCGTGAATCTTCAGAAGAGGTGGGTTCTACCTTTTTGTTTTGTGTTCCTATGGGCTATCCTAGCACAACCAAGCCAATAGTTCCACATTGCTACCCCCTTTCGACGCAGTTACCGCGTGTTTCCGTATAAGTCCGGTATTTCTCCAGCGGGGCTAGGGTTTCACCGGGAGCGGGGCTACGGAGCGTCTGGATCCCAACACAAGCTAGGGGGTCACCACACTGTACCAACTATCTCTAAAAATGTCTAGAAATGACATGGCCGAGTAGTGCAGACAGCACCCGTCTACACTATTGTACATGCCCTAAAAACAGAGGGAACCAGATCCTCTTACTTTGCCCACCTTACGTTCTCTGACTTTCTCCCATGACACGTGGGTCCGGTGTGTGATGGGCTCCGTTTGTCAGTGACCAAAAGTCAGAGGATCGCGTTCCCGCACAGAGAAGCGCTCGTCTCAGCGTCTGCAGGCCGTTGCCGCCGTAGTTTGCATGCATGGACTCGATCTGCACCGTTCCTTACGATCAAACGATAAAAAATGACGTGGTGCATCGACTTGGTGTAATGTAATTGCATGCAAGAACGGACACTGTCTAGTGGGGCCCCATTCACCAGCCTGGTGCATGCACGCCTCGTTTTTCAGAGTAAACAACGTGGTAGAAAAAGAAAAGAGTAAACGTCGCGTCGCATTTGCAGCAGCCCTGCACGCCACGTTTCAGAAACACGAGTCGCGTCGCATTTGCAGCAGCCATGCACGCCTCGTTTTAGAAACACGAGTCGCGTCGCATTTGCAGCAACGCAGCCCTCCACGCCTCGTTTTCAGAAGATACGCATCAATGCATATGCAGCGAGGCAGGATTTGCTGTGAGACTTTTGAATTTCTTCTCTTTACCTCTGTAATACGCGCATGCAACGTCGAATCACTTTGACTGCCTAATGCACACACGCTCTACTCCGTATCACTAGCTGTCCTACGCCTACGCCTACGCCTGTTCTACACCGCTTTGACCATGCATCGACTCTTCTACACTTCATCCAACATTTTCACACTGTTTGCTTCATCTACCCCAATTAATTCACGTCTAATCGTGTCTTTAAATAGACCGTTTGACTCGTCCTCCATCTTCTCATCCCTCTCCATCCCTTTGCCCTTCTCTCCCTTCAAGCCCCGAACAATATCTTCCTACTCTCTCCCTTCTAGCCCGGAGTCGGTCTCCGACGAGGACAACCACCCCAAGGCTCGGCCTTGGTACGAGGCCGAGTGTCCGCCGGAGGAGTCGGACGTCCTGCCCATCGAGTTTCCCGGCGACTCTCCCAAACGGGAGCGATCGCCGATGCCTCCCTTCGTCCACCGCCCCGACCCCGTCCCTTCGTCCAAGACTTTGGCCATCTCCCCCAAGACGAACCGCCGCCTCAAGAGACTGGAGCGGCTAGAGAAGAAGGAGTTGAAGGCGGAGGAGAATAAGAAGGCAAAGGAGGAGGCGAAGGCTTTCCGGGCCAGCATCAAGCAGTCCATTGAGAGGCAGGAAGAGAGGGTGCGGGCGGAGAACCTCCGCGCCCGGATCAAGCAGGAGATGGAGATCCGGGCGGCGTAGTGGATGAAGTAGGGCGGCGCCGGAGGGCGGGAAGGGCTCCCGCATGCAGAGCGGGAGCAGTTAGGGCTAGACTTTAAAAAAAAATATATGTCCCTCGGGCCCCACTGAATATATGTAAAGTGGGGCCAGTTATCCTTTCTAATTATGTTTAATTATATATAAAGTTATGTTTACTTATATTTGTCCAAATGTACCCACTGTTTAGAAGTTTTATCCTTTCTAATTTTCGTTTTAAAATCTGCACATTGTAACCAAAATTTATATATAAGAGATGTGATGCATTATGTTTTCTAAGATAATATACAAATTTTAGTTGATCATAGTAAATATTTTATATTATTAATACGAATAATTTGATGGTTTAATAAATGGATAATGTGTAGTCTGCATGCAGTGATTAATAAATCATTAGATTTAGTAGATGGATAATGTGTAGTCCAAATGTACCCATTGATTTGCTAGAAGAATGGATGATGTGGATAGTTTGCATGTTGAGATTGAAAAATCATTAATGCATGTTAATTAGTGGGGTTTTGCTTTATAAAAAGTACAGATTTGTCCGAATGTTTAAATTATATTTATCCAAATGTTTAAATTATTTTTGTCCAAATGTTTAAATTATTTTTGTCGGAATTTTTAAATTATATTTGTCCAAATGTTTAAATTATATTTGTTCAATGTTTAAATTATTCTGTCCATTGTTTGTCCCGTGTTAGTATACATTGGGCCTCATTTAACACTGGGCCGCAAGCAACGGTCAATAGCTGGGGCCCACATGCAGCGCCAGCCGTCAACAGTTGGGGCACACAAGCCGCGCCAACGTTCAACAGCTGGAGCCCACAGGCCGCGCCAACACGGTTCTATGATGGGTCCCACATGTCAGAATCCTAACGGGGGTAGAAAGTAACGGCGGGAGCAGCGAAAGGAGTCCTTGCGCACAGACTAGGGGCAAAACTGAGGTCGATTCGGCGCTAGGGGTAAAACTGATGTCGTGGTGCTAACTGAGGGCACCCCGTTAAATATCCCTAATTTTAATGAATTCGTAAAACCTCACAAACGATGGAGGGTGAGAGGCCAAGGCCCCGGCGCTACAAGCTGCGAGCCCGCGTTGGCATGCCGCTGGCGTCGAGGGTCGTCTGATCAGATCGGATTAGCAGTGCGAGCGCCTTCCGGAGTTGCGGTTCCTGAAGATTTGTTTCGACTGTGTCGCCCGTGTGTGTTGCGACACTTGGTTACTCACGTGGCCGATGTGTTCCAGTCGAGCGAAGCGAACGAGAGGAGGAAACATGTACGGGGATTGATCCGTCCCTGGAAGTGCATGGGGTGGACGTGCGGGTTGCTGAGTGTGGCCTCGTGGTGCTGAAATGATGGGCCAAATTCACAGCTCGTTGCCCAACCTGATGCACAGCTCATGGCCTAACCTGATGCACATGGCATTTTCAGATTGTAAGTAGTGTTAGGAAAACAAATGGACCCGTATTCCTGTGCATCAGGGTTGGGCTATTGGGCTCCACCCCTGAATAGTAAAGGGTAATGTAGCACAAAATACTACAGAAGCCAAGTGTAATTAATGAATCTGGTCTTGCAGATGTATGGACGAGTCAACCAAATGCAACGTATGTCTTAGCATGCTAGATGCATATAGCTGTGTCCAGTGTTTATAAAGGAATATTCAGTCACTAAAGCAGCTCCTTAGCACATATAGTAATAGAGATTGTTATTTTCTTGCCTTCCCCCCCTTACTTAATTTCTGCTGAGTTTTACCCCACTTTTTGTTTAGATAGCACGCAAAAGTTTTTCCAGCTTTAACTTAATAAAGTAAAAGGTTCACTAAAAATCAGTTATACATCAATGTTGGGCCAACAGCTTCTCCGAACACGCAACATCCAAATAAGAAACGGGGCCGGCACCCCACAACCCAAACCGGGAGTATCCACAGCTACATCTAGGACATCGCACTAGCGCTGCGCACGAGTAACCGAGAGTAAGCTGAAACACCTCTTCAGCTCAGCGGCCAACTGCAGAAATCACGCCTAGTCTTGCTCCTTTGCGAGAGCCGCCCACCACTACACAAACAATAGCATTTTGAAGATCATGTCAGCCGACTGGTTAGGAAATATCGATTCCATCGAAATTTTATTACGGATAAGCCCAATAGACCATGACATAGCCGCAAACAACACCCAAGTTGAGCGACGGTTCGTGCCGGAGAGGGCTTGCTGTAAAGCGAAGAATTGCGGAAAGCTGGACGGACCGTAATGACACTCCAGCCAAGTTTGGCGAAAGCGCACTAAAAAACATGTGCCCGACGTCCTTCGGGTCCCCACACAAGGCACATTTCACTAGTGGAAAACGGGGCTTTTGCTCAGTGGCGAGCACCCCTTTCGCCCCGGCTCGGCCACCACCGGTGCAAAAGGCTGCAGAGGTGGGGTCGGGGCGAGCAGGGCGCGTGGTAGGGGGGTCTTTTGCCCCGGTTTGAGCCACCAAATGGGGTGAAAGGCCCGCAACGAGCAGGGCGCGTCGTGGGGGGGGGGGTCTTTTTCCCCGGTTGGAGCCACCAACCGGGGCAAAAGAGCCCCCCCCCCACTATATAAACCCTGCCATGCCAGCCCTCTTCACTCCTCATGCCACTCACTTTTTGAAGAACATATTCTTGTTGTGTGGCGTGTGCTCACTTGTTTATTCCCTCCTATGCACAAGAGGTGTTCGATGAAATGCCCAAGAGCATAACGCCATCTCAGCTCACAGAAAACAAACATGATTTGATTTGTCCGAGCCACACTTAATTAAATAAGCTTTCTCGTCCTTCTTTCCTCCACGGTCTAGGTACCAACTTTAACCTTTCATCTGTCAATGTAACATTGGTCATTTTTCTATTCGGTGTTCCGTAACAGTTCTTAATTAATAATCATATAATGCAGATGAACCGGCAATGGATGTACGCTGACCGACGCTCTGTCGCGTTCATGAAAGGCGTGGGTTATTTTCTCGAGGTGACCTAGGAAACCAAGCGGAATAATTTTATGTGTTATCCATGTGATGTATGTCTGAATCTTAAGGAACACTCTTCGCACAGAGTCATCCACTTCCACCTGTTCTAGTCCGGTTTCACGGCCGGCTATAATTGTTGGAGCAAGCACGGAGAAAGAGAGGTTATGATGGAAGACAACGGAGAAGAAGAGAATGATGACAACTATCATGATATGTTCCCTGAATACGGAGCCGATACTGAAATGGAAGATAACGATGAAGTAGAAGCAGAATACCGAGCACCAGATGAGCCCATCGATGATCATGGCCAGAAAATTACGGATACAAAGAAAGAAAGCGAGATTGAAAAGGTGAGGGTGAATTTCGACCATATGTTAAAGGATCATAAAATATTGTTGTATCCAAATTACGAAGATGGGCAGAAAAAGCTGGGCAGCAGACTGGAATTGCTAGATTATTGTGTAATAATGTATCAAACCTGCATGGTTCATGTATTTGGATTAGACCACCTCTGTTTTCCACATGTTTTGTATCAAAATCACCGTCGGGCGTATGAAATGGAGGATTTGTATATATATATATATAGAACAAAATAAACGGTATCGCCAGCATACAGCCCGACTGTGGCTCCTAAGTGCATATATATATATATCAAATGCACGGTCGGATGTATGCTGGCGATCCGGATGATTTGTATTCAGTCGATGAACTGAATGATGTATCAAACCTTGAATGGGGGATGTAGAACAAAACAATCGGTATCGCTAGTATACAGCCCCACCGTGGCTCCCGAGTGCATATATGCATATCAAATGCATGGTAAGACGTATGCTGTTGAATCCGGATGATTTGTATTTGGTCGATGAACTGAATGATATATGAAGGGTCTCCGAGAGGTGGGCTATATATAGGGTCCTCTTGCTCACAAAGTGTTGTGCTAGGGTTTCAATCCAACGGTTAAGAAGCGCTCAAAAGAAACACCTCTGATCCAACGGCTCACTAGAGCTCGAAAGAAACACACCGTACCCCTGATCGAACGGCTCACAAGAGCTCGATAGAAACACACCCCTGATCCAACGACTCACAAGCGCTTGAAAGAAACACACGATCCGTGTGATTATTTTTTATTGGTCCCAACGAAACCGTAAGCCTTTAGTCCCGGTCGGTAAAATAGGCCGGGACTAAAGGGACGATCCGTGTGATTCTTTCTGATTGGCCCAACGAAAGCCTAACCATTTAGTCCCGGTTGGTAAAACAGGCCGGGAGTAAAGGGTATGTTTCTTCTCACTATACATATGTATGCATTGCCACCATTGGCATAACATATATATATATATATACTCACATCTGCAACCTCACCACTCTCCCATGGCTTCTACAGTACCCACTCTAACCTTTCTGCAGGCGGAGGCGCTTTCCGCCTCGAACTACCCTTGCCCGCCCGGCTACAGCGTCCCCGCTGGTTGGATGCTTAGCGTCGGAGGAGTGTCGGTCCCTCCTGTTCCTCAAGGTGTTGCGCGTTGGGCGGCCATCACGGACCACTACTACCACAAGCTCACGCCGGAGCATCGGAGGGATCCCCGTTGGAATCCTGATTACCGCCCTACTTAGGACGTCTTCTTCATTAATCGCGTGAGAGGGGGCTCGCCAGGTAGGAGGAGAACAGAACGCCTCCTTCGAACTTCAACGAGGCCGATCGTCAACTGTGATGGGACGGAGGACGGACTCTTCAGAGCGTCATGAACTACATCAGGACCGGTGATAAACCCCGCCTGCGCTACCCTTACGCCCAGTACAGGACTCCCGATCCTCCGAGGGTCACTCCCCGAGCACCGTCCGACGATAGTGAGTCGGAGTTCTATAGGACTATGCAGGAGTATGACTAGCAGATCAGATCCACTCTTGCCATTATGTACTGTCTTGCTAATCTAGATTTATGCTCTCCGTTTAGGTTTAGATCCACTCTTGCTATTATGTACTTCCTTGTTTATCTATCCAGATGTACCGGCCTCCTCCCTAATGTTAGCTCTTGTGAGTCGTTGGATCAAGGGTGTGTTTCTTTCTCGATCTTGTGAGTCGTCGGACCAGGGTGTGTTTCTTTCTAGATCTTCTGAGCCGTTAGTTATAGCGTATTCTTTTATTAAATACAGAAAACAACGCGCTAGCGCGCCGTAGTTCGCCGGAATACTACTCGTCGTTGTCGTCGTCAGGGAACTTGTCGGTGACCTCCTCCTAGTCGTCGTCAACGACAGACTCATCGGTGACCTCCTCGTCGTTGTCGGAGGTGCACGATATCGTGTCCGAGATAGGCACCCACCTCGGATCGTCGGAGGCCCAGACTTCGCCGGCGTGGTCGACTCGGCGGAGCTCTTGCAGCGTCTTCGTCCTCGCCTCCTGGGCGGCCTCTAACATGAGTTGGTGTTCGAGGCGGCGCTCCGCCCACTCCGTCGCGCGGGTCTGCCAGAGCTCCTCGTCGGCGTGCTGCACCTCCGGATTGTTCCGATAATACTCACGGACGGTGCGCTCGTCCCTGGCGTCGACTAGGCCCTGAAACGCGTGGTGGCAGAGGTGGCGGTGGTCGGCGGCGGTGACAATCTGCGGGCGTCGGCGACCTAGCCTCTGCTTACCAGAGGGTGTATCAGTCGTTGAAATTCATCAGCGACCACGGGCGGTTGAGGCGCCAGGCCGCCACGTCCCAGGCGCGGGCGGCCTCCGCCGTCGTCGCAAAGGAGCCGAGGGAGATGCGGTCGTCCCCCTAGCGGATCTCCGCGGTGAACATTTTTCTGGCCGCACTCGGACGTCGCGGAAGCCGGTGGTAATGTTCCTCCTCGGAGGCATGGCGGCGGCGCGGCGGTGCGTGGAGAGGAGAGAGGGAGAGGAGTGGACGCATGGAAAGGAGAAGACGCTCGAGGCGCGACATTTTATACCGCGTGCTCGCGGCCACGTGGCACAACTTCTGTGCCACGCGGCACAACTCCCGCGCCACACGGCGACGCGCGTCTAAAACAAGTAACTGAGGTTTTTTAAAATGTTTGAAAATTCAAAAATTGTTACTAATTTAAATAGTTAGAATAATTATTATTTTTAAAACAGAAAATGTGCTTGAAATGTTTATGCAATTTTAAACACTTTTCATATTGAAAGTTTCTCCAAATTCAAAACCATTCATAAACTAGATTTTTTAAAATGTTTGAAAATTCAAAAATTGTTACTCGTTTAAATAGTTAGAATAATTATTTTTTAAAACAGAAAATTTATTTGAAATGTTTACGCCATTTTAAACACTTTCATATCGAAAGTTTCTCCAAAGGCCTCCATCTATATAACCCCGGGCGGATGCTCCGCCCGAGGCAAACCCGCAGAAACGACTAAGTCCAGACGACGCCGAAATCCGGAACCACACCGTCAAGCTGCCGGATTGCCGCGCCGCCGGAGAGCGATCCACCGCGTCGCGCCGTTCAAACTCGACGCCATGCGCGCCATCGCCACTGGTAGAAAAAAGGCCTTCGGTATGCCAGCATCAGTCCCCAAACGTCGCGCACCGTGACTAATGAGTCTTTAGTCCCGGGTCGGGAGGAAACCCGCGACAGAAGGTCAGACGTCGCGGGTTGGGAAGCGCGTTGCGGCGCGTGGAGGGAATTAATTCCGGTTGACCTGGCCGCCCGGGACTATTGGTCCTTTATTCCCCGTTCCCGTGGCCAACCGGGACCATAGGTCCTTTATTCCCCGTGCCCGTGGCCAACCGGGACTAAAGATCAAGCTTCTCGCCTCCCCCGCGGCGGTTTTTATTTCGCGAGCGAGGCAGAAGGGCGCCATTCCACTCGCTCTCTGTTTCTTCCTCTCGCTCTCTGTACTGTACTCTCTTCTTCCTCCTCATCTCTTCTCGATCCACCAAGCACACACACGCAATGGCTGAAGTTTGGGAGCAATACGAAGGTCCCACACCATGCGGCAAGTTTCTGGACGTGCTCTACACCAACAGTGCCGAGAGGCTGCACGAAGCTCTGGGTCATTTGACCGATCTCTATCTTGCATCTCCTGATGAACACCGGTTCTTTGGGCTCGATCTGGAGTACACGGCGAATCAGAGGGATGTTGCCGTCATCCAGATTGCGTTCAAGCAGTCGGTGTTGGTCTTCCAATGGTCAAGGTAAAAGCACACGTACAATCTTTGCATCTTCGTTTGTTTGTTGCATGTGAAGAATACATGTGTTGCAACATATCTAACACATATCCTATTTTTGTTGTTGCAGTAGTTCAAAGCATTGTCTGGCCCTTGTTGATTTTCTTGTCAACATGGGGTTTGACTTTTGCAGCGTTGATATCACGCAAGACCGTGTGAAGTTGATGCGCATCGGTATTATGATACCTGAAGATCACTACATTGATCTTCAGAATCTTATCCAGTTGACCGGGCCAAAGACCGGGATGGCTGTCATGGCATCTACCTTCATCCACCAGGGCTATGAAAGGATGAAAACTGATTTCCGCCGGGAGAATCACTATTATTGGACGAAGATCCCACTGGACTTGACGAACCTCAAGTATGCAGCCATAGATGCATATGTCTCGTACGAGTTGTTCCACATCTACTCGGCGGGGCCATAGATGTATGCGTTCGATATCTATGCATGTAATGGGTATCTTAGTATATATATATGTAATGGATATCTTTTGTGATCGACTCTATATATGTTATGAAATGTGATCGACTCTATGTTTGTGTTATGTGTGATCGACTCTATGTTTGTGTTATATATGTGTGATCGACTCTATGCATGTAATGAATATTGTTTGTATTATTGTTATTCATTTTTGATATATTTTTTCATTTTATGATTTTAAAATGAATAAGTATTATTTTTCTTCATTTTTTGATATATTATTTGTATTTTTAAGATTTTAAAATGAATTAGTATTATTGTTCTTCATTTTTGATATATTATTTGTATTTTAAGATTTTAAAATGAATTAGAATTATTGTTCTTCATTTTTGATATATTATTTGTATTTTTAAGATTTTAAAATGAATTAGTTCTATTTTTCTTAATTTTTTGATATATTATTTGTATTTTTAGAAATAATACAAATTAAAAGTTAATGTTTATTTATTTAGTCAAAATTATTAATTACATTATTACTTTTGTTTATTAAAAGATTTATTTGAAATTCAAACAATAAAGAAATGTGGCTTCGACCAACATGTTAATAAGATTGATATGATACTACTATCACATACATGCGTGAGAAACACTTGGATTCGGGACGGGATGGAACTCGGAAGTTAAGCGTGCTAGTGGTAGAGTAGTGGGAGGATGGGTGACCGAGCGGGAAGTTTGACCATGAGTAAGTAATTTGAGTAGAGATAATCTTAGTTAGACTAAGCAAATAATACAAATTGTGAAAAAAAAAAGGGAGTGAAAAAAGGTGAGAAAAATAATTAGAAACCAAATGAATTAAAAAAATTACAAAATAAATCTAGTCCCGGTTCATGTGGCCAACCGGGACTAAATATCCTCCGCCCCCCGGCTCCGCCACCCGCCCTCGTGGACGGGCCTTTAGTCCCGGTCCGTAAGTGGCGGGACTATAGGGGGGCCTTTGGTCGCGCGTAGCTAGTCCCGGTTGCCTGGACGGGATTAATGAGCCTGGCGAACCGGGACTGTAGGCCTTTTTTCTACCAGTGCGCGCCCTACCCCTCGTCCCCGAGCCCGCGCCCGCGCTGCCGTATTGCTCGCCGCCGGGATCCTTGCCGATGTACTACTCTCTGTGGGGCTCCTCGCACCCGTACTGCTCCCCGCCGTACTGCTTGCGCCCGCGCCCTCGAGGTGAGCGGCCGGTGCCGGCCAACGGCCCTCACCGCGTGCGCTCAAGTTTTTTTTTTTAGTTAATTTTAGTGTTAGTTTTACTCTTAATACTGTTTTAGTTTTAGGTTTTTTTAGTTTTAGTTTTACTATTACTTTTTTTGTAGTTTTAGATTTAGTTTTAGTTTTAATTTTAGTATTAGTTTTAGTTCTAGTTTTAGTTTTAGTATTAGTTTTAGTAATATTAGTATTAGCGTTAGTAATATTATTACTGTTAGTATTTGTGTTAGTGCCATCACCCCGATAGAGAGGAGAGAAACGTCAGGGAACCGAGGGGGACAGAGAGGAGAGGAAAAAAGGGACAGCCGCGCCATCATTGCCCCCGTGCTCCCACACCGCCATGTCCAAATATTCGAGCCCCCACGTCGATAGACGAGCAACCACCCCGCGCTCACTCACACCCACCACAACCACTCCGACACGATCAAGACCACGGCGCCGCGCTCACTCACACCCACCGAACCACCCCGACACGATCCCGACCACGGCGCCGCGCTCACTCACACCCACCGCAACCACCCCGACACGATCCCGACCATGGCGCCGTGCTCACTCACACCCACCGAAACCACCCCGACATGATCCCGACCACGGCGCCGCGCAAACTCACACCCACCGCAACCACCCGGACACGATCCCGACCACGGCTCCGCGCGTATAAGACCCTGTCCACACTACCCTCTCGCCACACCACTCCTCACACCCACCGCAACCACCCCGCACATGATCTCGACCACGGCGCCGCGCTCACTCACACCCACCGCAACCACCCCGACACGATCTCGACCATGGCGCCGCGCGTATAAGACCCCGTCCACGCCACCCTCTCGCCACCCCACTCCTCACACCCACTGCAACCACCCTACACACCATCCACCGAGCATGTCTATTAGAATCTTGTTTTCTAGCATGAGTAGGTGTGTTACTCTATGTTATAATGATGTTTTCTTACAATACTTAGTGGTAATTAAACATATGTGAAACTTGATTGCATTTGAATTTATTAAAATATTGAAGTGATTGACTTGTTCAAATATTTGATTTACTAAAGTATTTTATCTTCCATTTGTATTAGTTGAGCAATGGACGACAGAGAGGGTGAAGAACATGTGTTCGCGATAATAGAAGAAAGTACACTCCCCGGTGGACCCAATGACGGAGGAGGTCAAGACGACGGCTCGCGGTACCTGAATGAGTCAGGTCAGCGAATGGAGGAAGAAGAGCAATTGGAAGGACCGGATGTGGAACCGGAGAAAAGCAGTGATGATTAAGCCTTAGTGAAGGTCGTGGAACCTACTAAATCTACATCGTCTACCAAAATATCGAAACGAGGCCCAACTCAAGAGATGAGCTCGAAAGAGCATATGCTAATCGAGCAAGCCTATCGATCCGGTGAAACTGCTTGGCCCATCAAGACAACAACTAAGTTTACAAGGCAATGTGGAGTTATTGTTAGGGACATGACCCCGATTAGTATTGAAGAATGGAATGAGCCAGCAAAGGACAAAGACGATCCTGACTGTCTGGCATTTTCTTTTGTCCCAGACCGGTCCAAACAAGCTCTGTTCCACAAGCTGATAAACCATTTCAGTCTCCTAGAATGTGATATCGCGAAGACACAAAAGGCAATGCGCGACGCAGTGATGCATTGCGCTCTGAAGAAGATGGCCGAGGCTTTCAATGCTTACAAGAAAAGTTTATGGAAGGAATATCAGAAGAAAAAAGTAATCCCAAAATTCGAGGGGCCGCTAGAGAAATAGAAGGCACACTGGCGAGCATTTCTAGCGTACAAGGAAACAGAAAAGGGGAAGAGAAGGTCAGCCAAGAATGCGGCAAATGTGGAAAAGAAGGTATATCACCATAACATGGGTTCAGGTGGCTACAGATTTTTAGTGCCTAAGTCTGACAAACTTGAGGCAGATCTGCGAGAGAAGGGGATCATTCCAGGTACAAAGGATTTTCTGTGGAGGTCGAGAAATTGGTTGCTTGGGCATGGGGCGACGCTTGACGCAGACGGGCAACTTATTTTGACTGGAAAAAATAAAGGGCCCCTTTGCGACACTTGAGAAGGTGTTCCAAGAGGTTAAAGCGGGAGAGTTCAAGCCGGATCGAGAGAATGACGAGCTATCGAAGGCCCTCGGGAATCCAGAACATGCCGGTTGGACACGAGGCAAATGATGATATCCGTGGTGCTTTGGCTTCAAGAAGGAAGCTTCTCTTTATCCATATAGAAGACGAGAGAGAGGAAAGAGAAAGAAGGGCGCAGGTCGAAGAACGAGTTGGTGTCTTGGAAGCCGCAGTTATGATGCAGCAACACCAGATTAATTGTAGTAGTACAGCCCATCACAAGCTATACTTTTGTGTGTAGTACTGGCCCCTGGACCGTTCACCAGCACACACAGCACAGATAGTAATCAAAGGAAACAAATGTATTGAATACTATCGAAAATATACAGAGTAAAGTAGTTTATTACAATCTGCATAGCAAAGTGCTAGCCCAAATAATTATTAAACACACAGCAAATTAGCGGTAGACCTCCATATTCTTGTTTGTAAGCCACATGCGAACAAAGGTTGATGTGAAGCCTCGAAAACCTACGACAGCTAATCCGAATCCGAATAACCTGCACGTTGGAATTTGCAGCCCCCAAAAGGAGGTCAGATCATTCTGAGCAATGATGGCAAGTGACACTATGGTGGTATATAAATGGCAAGTGCTAATCTACATGCATATTTGGCTGGTGGAGTTTATTGACTATTTTGCATAATTGCATTTGTCCAATCTCTTGATATAAATTAATTTTGCACATATTCTGGACACTTTGGTTGATAGCAAAGTGCTCCTAAATATTGGACACCTTGGTTGATAGCAAGATGCTCCTACCCTTTGGATTAGCACGCTGAAAAACCATCAGGCACTTCTCCAATAACCCATAGTCAATTTATTAGTAATTAATAAAACAAGATGAACGAGATATGTCATGTTTCTCATCTAGTTGTTGAATTGTCCCTAACCAATGGAACACGGCTAAGATCTTAGTTTTAACCCTCGCGAGGTTTGTGCCCTTTACCCATGTTGCCTAATCGACCACAAACACCATGATACACCACTAATACCATGGAAGGAAAGAAGATCAAGCCATGAATCATAAGAAGTAGATCCCCAAACCCACCACGAGCCGGACCAACCTACCACTAATCTACATCTCTGGACACGTTGGGTTCGAGTCATCGCAACTTACAATCTATGTCTAGCCCATACTAATATGAAACAAGGTTGCACGCAATAACAACTACATAAAGAAAGTAAACATAATCTCAATATACTGGGCGGCGGTCCCCACCAAACTTTGTACTCTGATGACACTCTAGCAAACCGCCCAGTGGTTAATTAATTATCATGTTGTTTTCATAAACAATTAAAATAATGATTTTTACCATAACATGATAATGATCCCATCCACGAATAGCTAGAGCATGGCTAAGCAATCTACAACTACGATGTTTCCCTACCATATGGATGCTACAATCTAGGGTAACATGTGATTACTCCACTTTAGTGTTAGTGAAGCAACCCCTAATAATATCTAGCATAGCGATAACACTCAACTCCTACTCATTCTTAACTACTATAAAACTCTAATGCATATAGAAAAATAGTAGGTTCATGTATGTCATTTGCCTTGGCAACACGTGCAGCTGTTCAAACACTCCTCGCAACCACACTCGTTGTAATCGTTGTAATCTACACGGTGCAATCGACAAATCATAAGCAACAAGACAACAATATACAACACATGCATGCATGAAAGCTTAGTGATGCAAGAATAGATCTATTATTTGTTCTCTGATTATTAATGACATGCATGATGCAAGGAAAGTGTTTTTGTTGCAAGGAAAATAATTAAAACAGTTATAATGATTTAATAGTGCTAGATTAAGAACATGCAAGATCTAACTTGAATTATGCATCTACACAAGTTAATTATATTTTTCCTGAATAGTTCTAATCAAAACAAGATGATACAAAGAAGATTCGATGAATTTCGAGCTACAGTTGATTTTATATGATTTAAATAGCCCATAAAGCATAATTGAAAACAGAAAATAATTATAGCTCAAAATATAAATTTGATTGCGTAGATGGATAAATCTCATTTTTCTCTTTCGTTTGGTATATTGAAAGCGCAAAACGGAGTTATAGATCTAATGATATTGAATTTACAAAATTTAAGAAATTTCTGGAATTTTTAAAACGAAAATTAAAAGATTTGACCGGGGGTTGACTGCGCTGATGCATGCGTGACGTCAGCGCCACGTCAGCGTGCGGGTTGACCGCGGTCAGCTCGGATCTGTGCCGTCGGATCGAGATCCGACGGCCCAGATTGGATCTCGTCGGGGAGCTCACCGGCGGCGGCGGACGTGGACGGCGGCGGCGATGGCGGCGTCCTCCAGCGTGTCCGAGGGCACCCGCGGCTTCCCCTCATCGGCGCGGTCCTCGGGGTGGTGGCGGCTTGGGCTGGTGTGGCGGGAGTCGCAGGCGGCGAGGGCTTCCGCGGCGGCGGCGGATGGGACGGCGGCGGTGGCGGCTTCGAGGGTGGGTGGACGTCGAGGTGGAGGGGGCGGCTTATATAGGGGGGGCGTGGCGTGAGGGAGGGGTTAGGGCGCGACCGAATCGGCCGCGGAAACGCGGCGGCGCAACCGCCTCCTCCGAATCCGGGGCGATTCCGGCGACGATGACGTCAGCCATGACGTCATGGGCTGGGCCCACGTGTCAGCGGCTCGGCGGGGTTTTTTTTTATCGTTTCCTTCCGCGTCGTGTCGGGTTGGCTGGGCTGGCTGGCCCATCAGCGCTGTGCGCGTGTTGGGCTGGCTCGGCCGCCCGGTCCGTTTTCCCTTTTTTTTTACAAAAACTAAAACATTAATAACTTTTAAAATATAACTCCAAAAAGGGTGAAACAAGTTTTGAAAATTTTGAAATTTGAAAATCTATCCACCTAGGTTATTTTGAGGAGGATTTTCGGGAAATATAAAAATAATAAAATACTTTGGCCTATATTGCCTTATAGAAGAAAAATGATTTCCTTTTAGACATGATTAAATTTGGGGTTTCAAATGCAACAAACAAAATGCAATTTTTTGAAACATGCCATGCTATGCATATGCTCTAAATGAAGAACATTCCAAATGTAAGATTTGGGATGTTACAGACTAACCCCCTTAAGATGAAGCTCGCCCTCGAGCTTCGGAGTGGCTAGCAAATAGGTGTGGGTGGTCTTCTCGATCCTCTCGTTCCCACGTAGCCTCCTCTTCGGTGTGATGGTTCCACTGAACCTTGCAGAATTTGATCGTCTTGGTCTGAGACATTCTCTCCGCTGTATCCAAAATTCTTATAGGCTTCTCCTCATACGTGATATCACTCTCCAATTGGACCTCCTCTAGCGGAATTGTATCCCTCAATGGTGTATCTGCCATTTCTGGGTGACACTTCTTCAGTTGAGACACATGGAACACGTCATGGACGTTAGACAATCCTTCTGGCAATTCCAACTGATAGGCTACTTCTCCCTTGCATGACAGAACCTTATATGGTCCAATGAAACGTGGTGCTAACTTTCCCTTAATTCCAAAGCGCTTAAATCCGCACAGTGGCGATACTCTTAGATATGCCCTATCACCAATCTCGTAGGTCACTTCCCTACGCTTTGAATCAGCATAACTCTTCTGTCTTGACTGTGCTATCTTCAACCTATCGCGAATCAGTCTAACCTTCTCCTCAGCGTCCTTGATAAGGTCAGGGCCAAAGAAGCTACGTTCTCCTACTCCATCCCATAACAAAGGAGTCCTGCACTTCTTGCCATATAGTGCTTCGAATGGAGCCATCTCTATGCTAGACTGATAGCAATTGTTGTAGGAAAACTCTGCGTAAGGCAAACTCTCATCCCAGCTAGAGTCATAATCTAGAGCGCAAGCTCTCAACATATCCTCTAGAATCTGATTCACTCTCTCTGTCTGACCATCCGTCTGAGGGTGAAATGCTGTGCTGAACTCTAGCCTTGTTCCCAATGTTTCATGCAACTGACGCCAGAAATGTGATGTGAACTGTGTTCCTCTATCAGACACAATTCCTTTTGGCACCCCATGTGCACAGACTATCTTACTCATGTATAGCTTAGCCAATTTGGCGCTAGTGTAGGTGGTCTTCACTGGTATGAAATGAGCCACCTTAGTAAAGTGATCGACCACTACCCAAATAGAATCGTAGCCAGACCTAGTTCTAGGCAATCCGGTGATAAAATCCATTCCAATCTTATCCCATTTCCAATCTGGTATGGGTAATGGCTGCAATAATCCTGCCGGTTTTTGATGCTCAGATTTTACTCTACTGCACACATCACACAATGCAATGTACTCCGTGATGTCCTTTGTAACATCCCAAGTATGAAAATACACCTAGAATGTTTGATTTCCTGTTTAATTAAAGTATTGCATCATGTCATCATATTTATTTCCTTGCTTGCATTTGCTTACTATTTGTTTTGCATCTGTTCTTCTGTTTTCATAATGGAAATTCAAACAATTTCAAATGATGTGTTTCATACTTGTCATGTTACAATGTTTTCAAATCTCATCTTGTTTCCATTTATTTCACAGTGGTCAACTATTAAAAATGAGGGTTTTTAATCCATCCATTAATTCCAATTGTATTCAAAAAACTCAAATTCAAATCATCAAACAGTACACCAATTTGAACTTATGAAATTACCAAAACAAATGTACTCATTTGTTTCCAATTAAACTCATTGGATTACCATAATTAAAAATCTTGTTTTAAATAACCAATTATTAACCAAAATTCATCCAAATGCAAGCCATTACAAAAACAGCAAATATATTTGAATTTTCAAAAACCTAAGTTTCCAAATGGTAGATGTTGAGCTAACAAACTCACATAAATTTTTCCAAATTTTTATCAAATCAAAAACCTATCATTTGCTTCCATTTTCTTTTGCTGCAAAAAAAAACAGAAAAACAAAAAAATAGGAAAAAGAAGAAAAACCAGCGCGCGCGGCCGCTAACTACCCAGCCCAGCCCACCTTCCTACCTTACCTCCCGCGCGGCCCAGTTTTTCGGCCCGGTACCCCTTCGCTGAGCCACCCCGTCGTCCTCGCGTACGGCAGGGCATCCGCCCGTGCCACGTATGCCGCCGTTGCAGAACGACGGCCAGCAGCTGCCACTGCCCCCAATATAGACCCCTAGGGCTCTGCGCCGCAACCCTAATCCCTAGCTACTCCCTCCTCCCTCGAGGCCGCCGCCATTCTCTTCCATCTCGCCGCGTTTCCTTCCCCTCTGTCCGCTCGCCGGAGAAGAAACTGTCTGAATCTCCGACCACCACAGTCGCCATGGCACTCCTCCACCCCACCTAGCTCCAGGAATTAAACCCCCACTTCCCCCTCTTCAGTTTGGACACTCGCACGAGCCCGGAGACGCACGGAGTCCACGCCGCCGTCCTCGTCCCTGTCCGCGGCGTCCACCTCGCCGTCGTCCATCTTCTGAACCCCACGGTGATCACCTCCTATCTCTGACCTCCTCCTCCTCTTTGTTACATGCCCGCACCCGTGCACGTCACCACAGCATCATCCAGCACTGCATCGAGCACGAGCACAACGCACATCACCGGCCGCCGTCGTGTTTCTCCGTCAGGTTTCAGTCGAGCGCGTTTCAGCTAAAAGTTCAGTTAGCGAGTTTGAAACCTTATCCACCCCGTGCGTGTACTACTGACAACAAACGCTTCGTAGCGCAGCGGTAACAGGCAGTGCGCGCAAGGGTGAGGTCCAGGGTTCGAGCCCCTGGCTCGCGGGAGAAATCCCACCCTTTTTGCCCCGCAGCGCTGACAGGGAGGGCCCCCTGTCAGCCACACCGTGTCCACGCAAGCGTCCAGTGGCCCAGTGGCCCACTGGCAGTGGCCAGGGTAGCCCCTTGTGCGGTAACAAACTGTTTTCCAGTTTCTGTTTTAAAACCAGTCCCTCAAAAAATTGCAGTTTGGTCCCTAAACTTAAAAAGTGAATAACTTTAGTTTTATAATTCCAAATACCAAAAATAAAATATGTGCACTGCTCTAAATTTAATTCTCTAACTAATGGTAGCATTTGTTTTCTGTTTTGAATTTTCAAAATGCAATTCAAATTTGAATTCAAATAATTCAATTGCAATTTGCTAAAATTCATAACTAATTCATTCTTAATCCAAATAATGCAAATAAAATATGTTTTCCATGCTATTTCAAATAACCTTTTCAAATATAAATTTTGTTTCATGGTTTGAATAATTTAAATTGCCTAAATGATTTTAATCCTTGTTTAATTCATTTAAATTTGATAAAATCATAACTTCTCAAATAAAATTATTTTTGAACATGCAAAATATGTTTTCAAACCATCAAAGTATAAACTTTTCAAATGTGAATTTGAATTTATGTGTTGAACAAATAAAAATTCAATTAAATTCAAACTTGTTTTAAATTCATTTAAAACTTGTTTAATTCATAATTAAATTATTGTAATTCCTTTTTCAATAATTGAAACATGTGATCCAACTAAAATTTTGTGTTCTTTTCAAATATAAATTTTGTTAATTGTTTTGAACACTTTAACTTGATGAAAACAAAAATTGCTTGTGTGACATCTTTAAGTAACCCAAAATTTCCAAACTTAATAAACAATTTCCAAACTTGTTTTCCACTTGCATCTATTGTTGTTATTTTGTTGTTTTCATCATGCATGCATCATGGTAATCAACTTTCACATGGTAACAAATTTTAGATCATTTGTTTCCACTTAATTAATGGACCTTTTCCATATGCAATCCAATTGCATATGGGTCCATTTAACTTGTGTTACCATGTTAACTAGTTTATTTTGATGCAACCATTAACTTGACATGCATCATCCCATGATTGTGCACTATGCCATGATATTGATTGTCTATCTTTCTGCATTGTTTGTTTTGCTTCTTCTCGGATAGACGACGACGTTGGTACCGACGATCCTTACGACACCCCTTCTGAGGATCTAGCTCAGTACCAGGCTACTGGGTTTGCAGGCAAGTTATCACTCACATGAACCACTGTGTTCCTTTCAACATTGGTTACCGATACTTTCCGTTGTTCTTTTCTGCTAGCCTTAGTAGTAGTTGTTTCTGTTACGAACCTATCACATGAATCCCTTAACCCTGATATTGCCTCACCTCCACTCCTACAACCTCATTGTTTGAGCCAGTGTCTTACTAGCATGCTTAGGTTGCTTTTGCTCGAGTCTGTTACCCGTTACTTTCTGTTACTATACTTCTATTATGTTCTGGGGGCTCGATGTTAATCAATCAACCTGTTATTAATAATATGCTGATAAGGCACCGGCAGGAGGCCCTGTGTGGTTTTGAAGCCTGCTAGTGTCGACCCTAATAGGAAAAGGGTCTTGTCTACTGATCCATGATGAGCGCACTACCCGCATGTGGGAAGCGAGTATGGGCGCCCCCCTCAATTTGACTCGATTCGCATCTCGTCCAAATCGCCTCATTTAGTTCGTGTTTTCCATTTGCCGCATGCATGTTTTTGCGAGCCCAGCGCAGGGTGGAACTTTTGTAGTCGGCATATAGGGGGACACGGTCTTAGAGTGCTATGAGGGTCCCTTTTCTTCGGGGCTTGATTAGCCGTGCGCCCAAGGTGCTTTGGGCTTGATGCGAAGAAGAGTTGGGTTGTGTTGAGTACCTCGCTTGGTGGGACGCATCCCATCTGGCGGGTTATTCTTACGTGTACGGCCAAATTGGTGCACCCCTGCAGGGATAAATCTTCTCGAGAAGCCGTGTTTTCCGCGGTTATGGTTGACTTGGTGAAAGTACTGGCTAACAAGTACTCAGAACAACTTACACCTAACTATTGATGAATTGACTAGTAATAGATTTATTGACACAACAAACTTGATCCATTATTCATTAATTCAACTGTGTGAGTTATCCTCGAATTGCTTCTTTGGATAAGGGGCGAGATCCAGGATGGGTTTGTTTGAGGTAAACAACAGTTGGTTACTTTACGCTATCTTATCTCCTTTCTGTTAGCTGGAAGTTGTAGTGTTTCTGTAGTTGGTTAGCGCAGCCAGTTGCAGCATCTTTTATATCCCCTTCTTTCCGTTGAACCCAAGGCATCTGTGCTTGGTGTTGACGGGTTACACTTTGGTGAACTGTGAGTCTTGCTTGCCAGTACGTTGTTGTACTGACCCCTTTGGGGCTGTGGTTTCCGCAGACTACGCTTACGAGGATCCAGGTGACGGCTACTACGTGGAGTTTGACGAGGCTGCTGACGAGTAGATAGCGGACCCGGGCAGGATCCGAGACCTACGTGGATGGGCTCCGTCTTTCTTTCAGTTCCCGACTTCTTAAGCCTATTTGGATTTTGTCTGTACTCAGACCCCTTTGAATGCTTCCGCTGAGATGTAATGATGCTATGTTGGGACATGTGTCCTCTGGATGATTGTATTTGCTATCTCTGCTCTAGTGAGAGCCAGTTGCAACTTATTTCCATCTTTTGTGTCTTAGAGATATGTTGTGTTATCATTTCGTTTAACGCCGTTGACGTACCATGTGTGATTGGTATGAAGTACGCCGACGGTAGTACCTTTGATCTCTAGTGGATAGTTTACATCGACGATGGAATAGCGGAGCTTGGTGGTCGCACATAAGTGCTGGCCTACTCGTAAGAGGATGCAAGCGCAGTTAGGCCCCGTAATCCAAGCATCTTCTATCCAGTTCGGCCCGATGAGTATCCCTTAGAAGTCAGGGTGCGACAAATGGTATCAGAGCCTGTCTGCCTGTAGGATCCCTTTTTACTGGTCGCAGTTTGAGTCTAGAAACTATTTTGTAGCTATATAGGAAAAATGAAACGTGAGAGTAGGAATTCTGCCATTTTTATTCTTTCCCCACCCACCCACCCTTTTCTGGTAAGGAAGTGCAATGTTGTTTTCTCTTCTCACCCAAACTTTCAAGTTAGGATTTCACGTGTTTTGGGTTCTCCGTAGTACCTCAGGAGTTTTGGTCTCGTTTTCCCGATGTTGCTTCGATATCCTGTTCTTCTAAAGAACCTTTTCGTCCGTTGAAACCTTGTTGTTGTTTTCCACTTCAATTCTTCTACCGGCGTCTAATCAAAACCTCCCAAATCATCTGCAGATGGATCTCAGGTTCTACCCGCAGGTGGTTCGGATGACTCGCTGTGAGAGCACCGCCGGTTATCCGGAGATGCTGAGGGACATGGTCACCTATCTGGGGTTCTATTGGGCACCATAGTACCAGGTCTACGAGCAGCAGCGAGAGTTTGACCAGACCTACTACCAGGCTATCGTCTATATTCTGTCAGATGATGGCAGGAGCATAGTCCATCGCTACGAGGCAGTAGGTTCCACAGTGGATATGGCCGTGCAGCAGGCAGCCTACGTGAGTCTCACCGTCCTTCGTGCTGACTACTGGGGGTTTGATGATTCCATCTATCGCCACATCCCCCGTGGTTACATCACCGCATCGGGAGCTCACTTCACTCTCTACGACAACCTGGATGTCTACGAGCATGATAGCTCCAGGCTGCACACCACCGCTCAGTTTGTGAGGCACAGTGACGCAGTTGCCACCACACTTGCTCAGGAGTTGGCCTCAGTCAGAGAGCAGCTCTACCTCGCGTTGACTCATCTGGCGACGTACACCACCGACTTTGTTGGGGATGAGCGCTTTGCCCGTTTCCAGCAGCCAGTTGGTCATACTCTGCCAGATGCTGGAGGTTACGAGCCGATCAGAGGTCCACTACTCCACCTCGGTGCTGGTTACACAGGGATTCCCCGCTTTGGAGCACAGGGAGACGACGCTTTCTACTTCACCACCCCGAGAGTCGCTCTCAGAGCAGTTCCGCTCTACGTGGATCGTCGTTCTACTTACTTTCGTGGGATTCCTCCTCACCGTATCTCTCGCCATACTACTCACCGCCGTCCTGCGTGATGAGCATGGGAGTACCGATGTATCCGTTCCTAGCTATGTTTAGTTATCCTTTGGCATTCGAACCATTTATGGTGTGTTGGATACTCTGATGTATTTGAACATGTGATGATGTACCTGTTGGTTATCTATTCATGCGTCGGAATAATCTATCTTTCGGTTACCAAGTCTATCCTTTTCTTTTGTTGTGCTAAAATGCTTTTCCGTTCAGGATGCCGCCAACAAGGAACACCCCGCCTGAGCCACGTCCGATCACGGAGCTGTTGACTCAGATGACTCGAGTCATGGCGCAGATGGCCCAGTTCCAGGCTAATCAGAACAACAACCAGAATGCTCCACGGGTCAACATCAAGGAGTTCCTTAGTTTGGGCCCGAAAGCTTTCGTGGCAACACGCGAGCCCCTGGATGCTGATGACTGGATCCGTGACATAGCCAGGACTCTGGAGATTGCACATGTGGCTGAGGAAGACAAGGTCAAGTATGCCACCTACCTGCTGAAGGGTCAGGCAGCTTCTTGGTGGGAGAACTTCCAGACCATGAGAGCTGGCTATCCAATCACCTGCGGCTGTTTCAAGGAAGCCTTCCTGAAGCACCACATCCCAGATGGTCTCATGGAAAGGATGCGTGAAGAGTTCTGCTCTCTTAAGCAGGGCAAGCTGGACGTTATCAGCTATCAGACTGAGTTCAATCGCCTCGCTCGATACGCTGGTGACGAAGTGTCCACTGAGGCCAAGAAGATGGCAAGGTTCCGCAGAGGTTTTAACCCGGAATTGAAGTACGCTCTCACAAATGTCAAGTGCAAGGACTTCGAGGAGCTCGTGAACACCGCGCTCAATGAGGAAAATGGGCGCAAGGCGTTCGAGGATTCGCGCAAGCACTCGCGTGAGGGTGGTTCCTCCTCCAACATGACCACCCCTCCGCAGAAGCGCCGCATCTGGGTGCCAAATGGTGTTGTCACTCGGGCTCCATATGCCCAAGCTTCTCCAGGCTTTGCTCCCCACCCACCCAACCCATCTCAGATGCAGGGTCAGAGGGTTCCAATGGGGCAGCCAAGGCCAGGCACTCCTCGTGTCGTCACTTGCTTCAAGTGCAAGGAGACTGGACACTACGCTGATAAGTGCACTCAGAGGCAGCTACCTCCACCTCCTCGCCCCAACACCAACCAGGCAATGGTTCGTGCTCCTCCGGCTAAATCCTTCAACTCCAACAACAGGCCTGTCGGGAGGACTGCGAGGGTGAATCATATCAAGGCCGACAAAGCTGAGGAAGCTGCTGACGTCGTTCTCGGTATATTACCCGTAAACTCTTTTCCAGCTAAAGTGTTGTTTGATACCGGAGCATCGCATTCTTTTGTGTCAAAGATCTTTGCTACAACGTACAACCTAGTTCTGGTTCCACTAAGCAATCAAATCTATATTCACTCTCCGGGATCTAAAATGATTACTTCCAAGATAAGTATGGACAATCAAATCCTGATTGGGGGTCGCATATTCCTTGCGTCACTCATGTTGCTGGGAAATTCTGACATTGATGTCATTCTGGGCATGGATTGGTTGAAGGCCAACGAAGCTAAAATTGACTGTGCTAAGAAGTCAATAACTCCCTCCCACCCTTCTGGCCAGATAGTCTATTCTCCATATGGATCAAGTTCTGTTCAGCTGTTCAACCTCGATGCTAAACCTCTTCCTGCAATTGAGAATGTTCCGATGGTTTGTGAATTCCCTGACGTCTTTCCAGAAGAATTGCCAGGAATGCCTCCGGACAGAGCAGTTGAGTTCGTGATCGAGCTTGAGCCAGGTACTGCTCCAATCTCTAAGCATCCATACAAGATAGTGTAACGTCCCATGTCTGAAAAAATAAGCCTTTAGAATGTTTGCTCTCTGTTATTTTATGTTTTGCATCATGGCATCATGTTGATTGCAATTGTTTTGCTTGTTTTCCATTTGTTTTCCTCTGTTTTCATTTGTTTTCCAACTGTTTTCCTTTGTTTTCTATTTGAATTTGAAACCAAAATTCAAACCTTTTGTTTCATCCTTGTGATGTTACAATTTCCAAAATGATATTTCAAACCAAAACAATCAATTGTTTCCATTAAAGTGTGATTTCAAAACTGTTGTTTTGTTTCTATAAAAATGCATCCAATAACCAAACCCTTTTCAAATTCAATTATGTTTTTCTTCCAAACAACAACCATGTTGAAATTATGAAAATTGCAAAACCATTCAATCAATTGTCCCCCTTAAATCCCTAAGGTTCAACTAATTAAAATTGTGGTTTTAATAGTTCACTTAATCCAATTGTTATTTCAAAATTCAAATCAAATCTCCAAAACAGCACCCAATTGGATTTATGAAAAGTTCAAAAACATTTCAACCCTTTGTTCTAACTAAATAATAAGGTTTACCCTATTAAGAAGTTGTATTCGATAGTAATCATTTTAATACTCAAAATCATCCCACTTTGAATTAATTAACAAACAACAAGCTAATTTGAAAACTTTTGGAAAAACAAGTTAGCAGTTAGTTGCTAAGTCAAAAACTAACCTAACCATATTTTTTCCAAATTTTTACTAACCTAAAACCTACCTTTTTCTTCCAATTTGTTTTCTGCAAAAAAAATAAATAGAACAAAATAATCAAAACCAGCACAGGGGAGAGAGAGCACCAGGCCAACCCCTTTTCTTTCTACTCCCCCCAAGCCCACTTTCCCTGGCCCGATACCTTTCCCCCCTTGTCGTCTTCCTCCTCCCTCTGTACGACTGTATCAACCACCACCCGATCACCCCTCCTCCGCTCGATTGCTTGCCGTACCACCTCCTCCCCCTCCATAAAACTCTGGCCTCCCCCTCTGCCTCACCTAAGCCCCTAACCCTAGCCCTAGCACCGCCATCCCCTTGCTCCCCTCCATCTCCCTCATCTCTGTACTTCTTCCTTCTGTAACTGAACCATGGAACCAAAAAAAAAAGCTCCACTGCCGCCGGTGATCGCCGTGGCTAGGGGCTCCCTCCGCCGTGGCTAGGGGCGGGAATGGAAAGCCCCCGCCACGGGCTTCCTCTCCATCACCTCGGCGCGGACCGGGAGTACTCGAGTCGCCGGCGCCATCGCCTCCCGTCGCCGGCCTTCCCTGCACCGACTCCTGCACCCGACCGCCTCCTGCCTTCCCCTCGAGGTGAGTCCTTCCTCTCGCTCCCCTCCTCTCTCCCTTGGCCGATCCCCTCCGCCACCATCACCCACCGCCGCAGCGCCCCAAGGCGGCCGCGAGCAGCGATCGCTGCCGGCGACCCTCCGTCGTATCTGTCCGCCCCGTGTTCAGTTAGCTCGCAGAGAAAAATTCAGAAAACGCCCGCACCTGAACCTCTTACCCCCCACTGCCCCTTCTAGCAACAAACAGCCGCACCAGCTCCACTGGTTAGTTCCCTGTGCGCGCAGCAGGAGGTGAGGGGATCGAATCCCCCCTCCCTCAATTAACCAAATTTTTTTTTTCATGTGTTTGGTCACAGAAACTTCTGCAAATCACCAATAGGCCCCTGTTAATTAAATCTAGACCCCTACAAAATATTTTTCCTAAGTCCCTAATAAGTTAAAAATGGCAGATTTACCCCAAATCTTGTAAATTGCATAAGAAAATCATTTTAACTCCAATTTTAACTTTTTAATATGTTTTCTGTCCCAAATTGAATGTTCTATCAAAATATAAAATTTGTTTACTATTTTGAATATTTTAAATTGGCGAAACATTTGAATTCTTGTTTAAATCACTTAATTTTGCAAAATTCATAACTTGGGCATAAAAATTCCAAATGCAACAAACTAAATATGTTTTCCAATCAACTTTTCATGTACTTTCCAAATATAAATTTTGTTTGCTGTTTTGAATAATTTAAATTGCTGAAAACAACTGTTTCTTAATTATTGCATTTAAAATTGCCAAAATAATAACTTGCTCATTTTAAATCCAATTTCAACAAATGAAATATGTTTTCCATGCAAAATTAAACCACCTTTTCAAATATAAAATTTGTTTCATGTTTTGAATAATTAAAATTGGTTAAATGATTTAAACCTTGTTTAAATCATTTAATATTGTTAAATTCATAACTTGATCAAATCAAATTCTTTTGGGACATATAAAATATGTTTTCAAACCCTAAAAGTATAAACCTTTCAAATATGAACTTTGTTATCTATTTTGAACAATTTAACTTGATGAAAACAACAAATGCTTGTGTGACACCTTTAAGTAACCAAAATTTCTTAACTTAATAACTGAAATTCCAAACTTGTTAAACCTTATTTCCATTTGGTTCTATTGTTGTTATTTTGTTGTTTTATTCATCCATGCATCATGCTAATTCACTTACACAAGTTGATTAGTTGTAAAACAATTATTTCAACCATAATTCATGGGCTTTTCATATGCAATCCAATTGCATGTGGGTCCATTTAATCATGTTATGTTATCTTGTCAACTAGTTTATTTCTATGCATCAATTAAATGGTCATGCATCATCCCATGTTTGTGCACTATGCCATGGTATTGATTGTTTATCTTTCTGCATTGCTTGTTTGCTTCTTCTCGGATACACGACGACGTTGAGACCGACGATACTTACGACATCCCTTCTAAGGAGTTAGCTCAGTACCAGGCTACTGGGTTTGCAGGAAAGTTATCACTCACATGAACCATCGTGTTCCTTTCAACATTGATTACCGATACTTTCCATTGTTCTTTTCTGCTAGCCTTAGTAGTTGTTTTTTCTGTTACGAACCCATCACATGAATCCCTTAACCTTGATATTGCCTCACCTCCACTCCTATCACCCCTTTGGTTGAGCCAGTGTCTTACTAGCATGCTTAGGTTGTTTTGCTCGAGTCTGTTACCCGTTACCT
Organism: Alopecurus myosuroides; assembly: GCA_028641055.1. Lineage (NCBI taxonomy): Eukaryota > Viridiplantae > Streptophyta > Magnoliopsida > Poales > Poaceae > Alopecurus > Alopecurus myosuroides. Next base: position 332,163,770 of record CM054060.1, on the reverse strand, counting down.
TCTGTTACTACTTCATTATGTTCTGGGGGCTCGATGTTTAATCAATCAATCATGCTACTGTTATTGTTAAATAATAATTTGATGATAAGGCACCGGCAGGAGGCCCTGTGTGGTTTTGAGGCCTGCTAGTGTCGACCCTAATAGGAAAAGGGTCTTGTCTACCGATCCATGATGAGCACACTAACCGCATGTGGGAAGCGAGTATGGGCGCCCCCCTCAATTTGATTCGATTCGCATCTCGTCCAAATCGCCTCATTTAGTTCGTGTTTTCCATTTGCCGCATGCATGTTTTTGCGAGCCCAGGCCAGGGTGGAACTTTTGTAGTCGGCATATAGGGGGACACGTTCTTAGAGTGCTATGAGGGTCCATTTTCTTCTGGGCTCGATTAGCCGTGCGCCCAAGGTTCTTTGGGCTTGATGCGAAGAAGAGTCGAGTTGTGTAGAGTACCTCGCTTGGTGGGTTTGATTCCCGTCTGGCGGGATATTCTTGCGTGTACGGCCAAATTGGTGCACCCCTGCAGGGAAAATCTTCTCGAGAAGCCGTGTTTTCCGCGGTTATGGACTACTTGGTGAAAGTACTGGCTAACAAGTACTCAGGACAACTTAAACCTAATGATTAACAACCTTACACCCAATGATTAACAACTTGACTAGTAATAGGCTTATTGACACAATAATCTGAACCATCATTAATTCAACTGTGTGAGTTATCCTCGGATTGCTTCTTTGGATAAGGGGCGAGATCCAGGATGGGTTTGTTTGAGGTTATCTTTCAGTTGGTTACGATACACGATCTTATCTCCTTTCTGTTAGCCGGAAGTTGTAGTATGTTTCTGTAGTTGGTTAGCGCAGCCAGTTGCAGCATCTTTTATATCCCCTTTCTTCCGTTGAACCCAAAGCATCTGTGCTTGGTGTTGACGGGTTACACTTTTGTGAACTGTGAGTCTTGCTTGCCAGTACGTTTATGTACTGACCCCTTTGGGGCTGTGGTTTCCGCAGACGATGTTTCCGAGGTTCCCCATGGTGGCTACTACGTGGAGTATGACGAGACTCCTGACGAGTAGATAGCGGACCCGGGCAGGATCCGAGACTTCGTGGATGGGCTCCGTCTTTTCGTTTCCGGCCTCTTAGGCCTATTTGGTTCTTGTCTGTACTCAGACATTTTGAATGCTTCCGCTGTGATGTAATGATGTATTGTTGGGACATGTGTCCTCTGAATGGTTGTATTTGTTATCTCTGCTCTAATGAGAGCCATTTGCAACTTATTTCGATCTTTTGTGTCGTAGAGATCTGTTGTGATATCACTTGTTAAACGTCGTTGACGTACCATGTGTGTATGGTTTGAAGTACGTCAATGGAAGTGTCCTGATTTCTACGGGATAGTTTACATCGACGGTGAACAGTAACGATTGGTTGTCACACATAAGTGTTGGCCTACTCGTAAGAGGACGCGGGTGCCGGTAAGCCCCGTAATCCAATCAAAATACTGTTCAGTTCGTACGGTGAGTATCCTCTAGAAGTCCGGGTGCGACAAATGGTATCAGAGCCTGTCTGCCTGTAGGATCCCTTTTTACTGGTCGCAGTTGAGTCTAGAAACTATTTTGTAGCTATATAGGAAAAAAATGAAACGTGAGAGTAGGAATTCTGTTCTTTTTCTTCTTTCCCCACCCACCCTCCCTTTTCTGGTAAGGAAGTGCAACGTTGTTTTCCCTTCTCATCTAAACTTTCAAGTTAGGATTTCACGAATCTTGGTTTCTCTAGGATGGTTATATCTACTAGACCATAGGAATGGAGGTGGTTGTGACATGATTTATCATGTTGCCTACTCATGATTGAGAACGGAGGCGTGTAAGCCCCGGAAGCAGATCCTCTATTCCTTAAGCAGTCGATATTGATCCTTTAGAAGCCCGGATGGGTTATCCGTAGTACCTCAGGAGTGTTTTGTTCTCGTTTTCCCGGTGTTGCTTCGTTATCCTATTCTTCTCAACATCCTTTTCGTCCGTTGAAATCTTGTTGTTGTTTTCCACTTCAATTTTTCTACCGGCGTCTAATCAAAACTTCCCAAATATCAAGTCTATCTGGCCAGAAAGGTTGTTGTTGTTTCGAAAACTTCCAGGCTATGAAAGCTGGCATTCCTATCACCTGGGGTTGTTTCGAGGAAGCGTTCCTGAAGCACCACATTCCAGATAGTCTATTCACCAAATGAATCAAGTTCCTTTCAGCTATACACCTTCCATACAAAACCTCTCCCTTTACTTGAAAATGTTCCGGTGGTTTGCTAATTCCCTGACGTCTATCCAAGGTGCACGATGTGTTTCACGTGTCACAGCTCAAGAGGATCTTCCCAAGAAGTATCCGGACCTTTTCTTTTCTCAGTAGGAATATCGGGGCGCGATTCCTTCAAGGGGGGCGTTTTGTAACATCCCAAGTCTGAAAAATAAGCCTTTAGAATGTTTGCTCTCTGTTATTTTATGTTTTGCATCATGGCATCATGTTGATTGCAATTGTTCTGCTTGTTTCCATTTGTTTTCCTCTGTTTTCATTTGTTTTCCAACTGTTTTCCTTTGTTTTCCTTTGTTTTCTATTTGAATTTGAAACCAAAATTCAAACCTTTTGTTTCATCCTTGTGATGTTACAATTTCCAAAATGATATTTCAAACCAAAACAATCAATTGTTTCCATTAAAGTGTGATTTCAAAACTGTTGTTTTGTTTCTATAAAAATGCATCCAATAACCAAACCCTTTTCAAATTCAACTATGTTTTTATTCCAAACAACAACCATGTTGAAATTATGAAAATTGCAAAACCATTCAATCAATTGTTCCCCTTAAATCCCTAAGGTTCAACTAATTAAAATTGTGGTTTTAATAGTTCACTTAATCCAATTGTTATTTCAAAATTCAAATCAAATCTCCAAAACAGCACCCAATTGGATTTATGAAAATTTCAGAAACATTTCAACCCTTTGTTCTAACTAAATAATAAGGTTTACCCTATTAAGAAGTTGTATTCAATAGTAATCATTTTAATACTCAAAATCATCCCACTTTGAATTAATTAACAAAGAGCAAGCTAATTTGAAAACTTTTGGAAACAAGTTAGCAGTTAGTTGCTAAGTCAAAAACTAACCTAACCATATTTTTTCCAAATTTTTACTAACCTAAAACCTACCGTTTTCTTCCAATTTGTTTTCTGCAAAAAAAAAAATAGAACAAAATAATTAAAACCAGCACAGGGGAGAGAGAGCACCAGGCCCAACCCTTTTCTTTCTACTCCCCCCCAAGCCCACTTTCCCTGGCCCAATACCTTTCCCCCCTTGTCGTCTTCCTCCTCCCTCTGTACGAATGTATCAACCACCACCCGATCACCCCTCCTCCACTCGATTGCTTGCCGTACCACCTCGTCCCCCTCCATAAAACTCTGGCCTCCCCCTCTGCCTCACCTACGCCCCTAACCCTAGCCCTAGCGCCGCCATCCCCTTGCTCCCCTCCATCTCCCTCATCTCTGTACTTCTTCCTTCTGTAACTGAACCATGGAACCAAAAAAAAAGCTCCACTGCCGCCGGTGATCGCCGTGGCTAGGGGCTCCCTCCGCCGTGGCTAGGGGCGGGAATGGAAAGCCCCCGCCACGGGCTTCCTCTCCATCACCTCGGCGCGGACCGGGAGTACTCGAGTCGCTGGCGCCATCGCCTCCCGTCGCCGGCCTTCCCTGCACCGACTCCTGCACCCGACCGCCTCCTGCCTTCCCCTCGAGGTGAGTCCTTCATCTCGCTCCCCTCCTCTCTCCCTTGGCCGCTCCCCTCCGCCACCATCACCCACCGCCGCAGCGCCCCAAGGCGGCCGCGAGCAGCGATCGCTGCCGGCGACCCTCCGTCGTATCTGTCCGCCCCGTGTTCAGTTAGCTCGCAGAGAAAAATTCAGAAAACGCCCGCCCCTGAACCTCTTACCCCCCACTGCCCCTTCTAGCAACAAACAGCCGCACCAGCTCCACTGGTTAGTTCCTTGTGCGCGCAGAAGGAGGTGAGGGGATCGAATCCCCCCTCCCTCAATTAACCAACTTTTTATTTTTCATGTGTTTGGTCACAGAAACTTCTGCAAATCACCAATAGGCCCCTGTTAATTAAATCTAGACCCCTGCAAAATATTTTTCCTAAGTCCCTAATAAGTTAAAAATGGCAGATTTACCCCAAATCCTGTAAATTGCATAAGAAAATCATTTTAACTCCAATTTTAACTTTTTAATATGTTTTCTGTCCCAAATTGAATGTTCTATCCAAATATAAAATTTGTTTACTGTTTTGAATATTTTAAATTGGTGAAACATTTGAATTCTTGTTTAAATCACTTAATTTTGCAAAATTCATAACTTGGGCATAAAAATTCCAAATGCAACAAACTAAATATGTTTTCCAATCAAGTTTTCATGTACTTTCCAAATATAAATTTTGTTTGCTGTTTTGAATAATTTAAATTGCTGAAAACAACTGTTTCTTAATTATTGCATTTAAAATTGCCAAAATAATAACCTGCTCATTTTAAATCCAATTTCAACAAATGAAATATGTTTTCCATGCAAAATTAAACCACCTTTTCAAATATAAAATTTGTTTCATGTTTTGAATAATTAAAATTGGTTAAATGATTTAAACCTTGTTTAAATCATTTAATATTGTTAAATTCATAACTTGATCAAATCAAATTCTTTTGGGACATATAAAATATGTTTTCAAACCCTAAAAGTATAAACCTTTCAAATATGAACTTTGTTATCTATTTTGAACACTTTAACTTGATGAAAACAACAAATGCTTGTGTGACACCTTTAAGTAACCAAAATTTCTTAACTTAATAACTGAAATTCCAAACTTGTTAAACCTTATTTCCATTTGGTTTTATTGTTGTTATTTTGTTGTTTTCTTCATCCATGCATCATGCTAATTCACTTACACAAGTTGATTAGTTGTAAAACAATTATTTCAACCATAATTCATGGGCTTTTCATATGCAATCCAATTGCATGTGGGTCCATTTAATCATGTTATGTTATCTTGTCAACTAGTTTATTTCTATGCATCAATTAAATGGTCATGCATCATCCCATGTTTGTGCACTATGCCATGGTATTGATTGTTTATCTTTCTGCATTGCTTGTTTGCTTCTTCTCGGATACACGACGACGTTGAGACCGACGATACTTACGACATCCCTTCTAAGGAGTTAGCTCAGTACCAGGCTACTGGGTTTGCAGGCAAGTTATCACTCACATGAACCATCGTGTTCCTTTCAACATTGATTACCGATACTTTCCGTTGTTCTTTTCTGCTAGCCTTAGTAGTAGTTATTTCTGTTACGAACCCATCACATGAATCCCTTAACCTTGATATTGCCTCACCTCCACTCCTATCACCCCTTTGGTTGAGCCAGTGTCTTACTAGCATGCTTAGGTTGTTTTGCTCGAGTCGGTTACCCGTTACCTTCTGTTACTACTTCATTATGTTCTGGGGGCTCGATGTTTAATCAATCAATCATGCTACTGTTATTGTTAAATAATAATTTGATGATAAGGCACCGGCAGGAGGCCCTGTGTGGTTTTGAGGCCTGCTAGTGTCGACCCTAATAGGAAAAGGGTCTTGTCTACCGATCCATGATGAGCGCACTAACCGCATGTGGGAAGCGATTATGGGCGCCCCCCTCAATTTGATTCGATTCGCATCTCGTCCAAATCGCCTCATATAGTTCGTGTTTTCCATTTGCCGCATGCATGTTTTTGCGAGCCCAGGCCAGGGTGGAACTTTTGTAGTCGGCATATAGGGGGACACGTTCTTAGAGTGCTATGAGGGTCCATTTTCTTCTAGGCTCGATTAGCCGTGCGCCCAAGGTTCTTTGGGCTTAATGCGAAGAAGAGTCGAGTTGTGTAGAGTACCTCGCTTGGTGGGTTTGATTCCCGTCTGGCGGGATATTCTTGCGTGTACGGCCAAATTGGTGCACCCCTGTAGGGAAAATCTTCTCGAGAAGCCGTGTTTTCCGCGGTTATGGACTACTTGGTGAAAGTACTGGCTAACAAGTACTCAGGACAACTTAAACCTAATGATTAACAACCTTACACCCAATGATTAACAACTTGACTAGTAATAGGCTTATTGACACAATAATCTGAACCATCATTAATTCAACTGTGTGAGTTATCCTCGGATTGCTTCTTTGGATAAGGGGCGAGATCCAGGATGGGTTTGTTTGAGGTTATCTTTCAGTTGGTTACGATACACGATCTTATCTCCTTTCTGTTAGCCGGAAGTTGTAGTATGTTTCTGTAGTTGGTTAGCGCAGCCAGTTGCAGCATCTTTTATATCCCCTTTCTTCCGTTGAACCCAAAGCATCTGTGCTTGGTGTTGACGGGTTACACTTTGGTGAACTGTGAGTCTTGCTTGCCAGTACGTTTATGTACTGACCCCTTTGGGGCTGTGGTTTCCGCAGACGACGTTTCCGAGGATCCCCATGGTGGCTACTACGTGGAGTATGCCGAGACTGCTGACGAGTAGATAGCGGACCCGGGCAGGATCCGAGACTTCGTGGATGGGCTCCGTCTTTTCGTTTCCGGCCTCTTAGGCCTATTTGGTTCTTGTCTGTACTCAGACATTTTGAATGTTTTCGCTGTGATGTAATGATGTATTGTTGGGACATGTGTCCTCTGAATGGTTGTATTTGCTATCTCTGCTCTAATGAGAGCCATTTGCAACTTATTTCGATCTTTTGTGTCGTAGAGATCTGTTGTGATATCACTTGTTAAACACCGTTGACGTACCATGTGTGTATGGTTTGAAGTACGTCAATGGAAGTGTCCTGATTTCTACGGGATAGTTTACATCGACAGTGAACAGTAACGATTGGTTGTCACACATAAGTGTTGGCCTACTCGTAAGAGGACGCGGGTGCCGGTAAGCCCCGTAATCCAATCAAAATACTGTTCAGTTCGTACGGTGAGTATCCTCTAGAAGTCCGGGTGCGACAGATAGCTCCTCCTGAACTGAAATTGTTGAAGGAGCAAATCGATATGTACATGGAGAAAGGTTACATTCAGCCTAGTTCTTCAGCTTGGGGTTGCCCAACTCTGTTCGTAGCCAAGAAGGATCAAACAAAAAGACTCGTGGTTGACTATCGTCCTCTCAACGAGAAAACCATCAAAAACAAGTATCCAATTCCTCGTATCGATGATCTTTTTGATCAACTTGCTGGAGCCTCAATATTCTCAAAGTTGGACTTGAGGATGGGTTACCATCAGATAAAGATCAGAAAGGAAGATATTCCAAAAACAGCTTTCACCACTCGGTACGGTCTATATGAATACACCGTCATGTCCTTTGGTCTCACCAATGCACCGGCGACCTTCTCTAGACTCATGAATTCTGTCTTCCATGAATACCTCGACAAGTTCGTTGTGGTATATCTTGATGACATTCTTGTCTACTCAAAATCCGAGGAAGAGCATGAAGAACATCTTCGTCTCACTCTCATGAAACTTCGCGAGCATCGTCTATATGCCAAGTTCTCCAAATGTGAGTTCTGGATTTCAGAAGTTGCTTATCTTGGTCACATCATCTCTGCCAAGGGCATAGCCATTGACCCGGAAAAGGTTAAGGCAATTGTTGATTGGAAACCTCCTAAGACGGTGAAGCAAGTCAGAAGTTTTCTTGGCTTGGCTAGCTATTGCCGTCGTTTCGTCCAAAATTTCTCCAAGATTGCTAAACCCCTCACTGATCTCACAAAGAAGGACAAGAAGTTCGTTTGGTCTCCACAATGTGATGAGAGTTTCAATCTCCTGAAGACTAAACTCACTTCTACCCCAGTTCTGGTTGGCCCAGATACTACCAAACCTTTCCAGATATTCTGCGATGCATCTCTCCAAGGTCTTGGAGCAGTTCTTATGCAAGAACGTCAAGTTGTGGCTTACGCTTCACGTCAGTTGAATGCACATGAGCAAAACTATCCCACTCATGACCTAGAACTTGCAGCAGTTGTGTTTGACCTCAAGAAATGGAGACAATACTTGTTGGGTAACCGCACTGAAATCTTTTCCGATCATAAGAGTCTGAAATACATCTTCACTCAACCATATCTAAACCTCAGGCAAAGGAGATGGATTAAAAAGATCAAAGACTTCGATCTCACCATTTCTTACACTCCAGGAAAGGCTAATGTTATGGCCGATGCTCTCAGTCGCAAGTCCTATTGCAATAATCTCATGATCATGGAAAGCCAACCTCCACTTCATGAAGAATTCCAGAAGCTGAACCTTGGTCTTGTTCCTCAAGTTTATCTTGCTAGCTTGACAGCCAGTCCAACTCTCGAGGACAAGATTCGTTCTGAACAACTTCGTGATGCTGAAATCAAGAAGATTGTAGAGCACATCAAAGAAGGCAATGATAAATTCAAGTCCTTCTCAATTGATGACAAGGGAATTGTGTTCTTCGAAGGACGCATTGCAGCTCCTCAGATTCAAAGTCTCAAAGATGTCATTCTCAAGGAGGCTCATGAAACTCCTCTCTCCATCCACCCTGGAAGTACAAAGATGTACCGGGCTCTCAAGACTCTGTATTGGTGGTCTGGCATGAAACGTGAAATTGCTCAATACGTTTCTGAATGCGACGTTTGTCAACGTGTTAAGGCAGTTCATCAGAAAACAGCCGGTCTTCTCCAACCTCTGAAAATTCCTGAGTGGAAGTGGGACATGATTGAAATGGACTTCGTTACTGGGTTTCCAAAGTCCAAGAAGGGCAACGATGCAATCTTCGTTGTTATTGATCGTCTCACTAAAGTAGCTCACTTCTTTGCTGTCAAGGAAACTATCTCAGCTAGCCAGTTAGCAGAGCTCTACACAGCAAAGATTGTTCCTCTTCATGGTGTTCCGTTGGAAATAAGCTCAGACCGTGGAAGTATCTTCACTTCACATTTCTGGAAGAGTTTTCAAGAAGCATTGGGCACTAAACTTCTGTTCAGCACAGCTTATCACCCTCAGTCTCAGGGGCAAGTCGAAAGAGTCAATCAGATTTTCGAGGATATGCTCAGAGCATGTGGTCTCTCCTTTGGCATGAAATGGGAGGATTGCCTTCCATATGCTGAGTTCTCCTACAACAACAGCTACCAGGCAAGCCTAGGCATGGCACCATTTGAGGCATTGTATGGCCGCAGATGCAGGAGTCCAATCAATTGGTCTGGAGCTGGTGAACGTTCACTCTTAGGCCCTGACATTGTTAAGGAAGCCGAAGAGAAAGTTCGTATCATTCGTGACAATCTCAAGATTGCTCAGTCTCGTCAGAAGAGTTACTATGACAGCAAGCACCGGGATATGGTCTATGCACCTGGTGACAAAGCATATCTCCGTGTAACTCCCCTCAGAGGCACTCGTCGTTTTGGTGTGAAAGGAAAGCTGGCACCAAGATACATTGGTCCTTTCAACATCCTCTCAAGGCGTGCATAAAATGCTTATCGTCTTGAACTTCCAGAAAAACTATCCAAGGTGCACGATGTGTTTCATGTGTCACAACTCAAGAAGTGTTTCAAAGATCCAGATCGTGCAGTTGATCATGATTCCATTGAACTGCAAGATGATCTCTCTTATGAGGAGCACCCTATTCAAATTCTCGATGAGACCGTTCGTAAGACTCGCAACAAGAGCACCAAGTTCTTGAAAGTGCAGTGGTCGCATCATTCCGATAAAGAGGCAACATGGGAGACCGAAGAGGATCTTCGCAAGAAGTATCCGGACCTTTTCACTTCTCAGTAAGGAATCTCGGGGCGCGATTCCTTCAAGGGGGGCGTTTTGTAACATCCCAAGTATGAAAATACCCCTAGAATGTTTGATTTCCTGTTTAATTAAAGTATTGCATCATGTCATCATATTTATTTCCTTGTTTGCATTTGCTTACTATTTGTTTTGCATCTGTTCTTCTGTTTTCATAATGGAAATTCAAACAATTTCAAATGATGTGTTGCATACTTGTCATGTTACAATGTTTTCAAATCTCATCTTGTTTCCATTTATTTCATAGTGGTCAACTATTAAAAATGAGGGTTTTTAATCCATCCATTAATTCCAATTGTATTCAAAAAACTCAAATTCAAATCATCAAACAGTATACCAATTTGAACTTATGAAATTACCAAAACAAATGTACTCATTTGTTTCCAATTAAACTCATTGGATTACCATAATTAAAAATCTTGTTTTAAATAACCAATTATTAACCAAAATTCATCCAAATGCAAGCCATTACAAAAACAGCAAATAAATTTGAATTTTCAAAAACCTAAGTTTCCAAATGGTAGATGTTGAGCTAACAAACTCACATAAATTTTTCCAAATTTTTATCAAATCAAAAACCTATCATTTGCTTCCATTTTCTTTTGCTGCAAAAAAAAAACAGAAAAACAAAAAAATAGGAAAAAGAAGAAAAACCAGCGCGCGCGGCAGCTAATTACCCAGCCCAGCCCACCTTCCTACCTTACCTCCCGCGCGGCCCAGTTTTTCGGCCCGGTACCCCTTCGCTGAGCCACCCCCGTCGTCCTCGCGTACGGCAGGGCATCCGCCCGTGCCACGTACGCCGCCGTTGCAGAACGACGGCCAGCAGCTGCCACTGCCCCCTATATAGACCCCTAGGGCTCTGCGCCGCAACCCTAATCCCTAGCTACTCCCTCCTCCCTCGAGGCCGCCGCCATTCTCTTCCATCTCGCCGCGTTTCCTTCCCCTCTGTCCGCTCGCCGGAGAAGCAATTGTCTGAATCTCCGACCACCACAGTCGCCATGGCACTCCTCCACCCCACCTAGCTCCAGGAATTAAACCCCCACTTCCCCCTCTTCAGTTTGGACACTCGCACGAGCCCGGAGACGCACGGAGTCCACGCCGCCGTCCTCATCCCTGTCCGCGGCGTCCACCTCGCCGTCGTCCATCTTCTGAACCCCACGGTGATCACCTCCTATCTCTGACCTCCTCCTCCTCTTTGTTACATGCCCGCACCCGTGCACGTCACCACAGCATCATCCAGCACTGCATCGAGCACGAGCACAACGCACATCGCCGGCCGCCGTCGTGTTTCTCCGTCAGGTTTCAGTCGAGCGCGTTTCAGCTAAAAGTGCAGTTAGCGAGTTTGAAACCTTATCCACCCCGCGCGTGTACTACTGACAACAAACGCTTCGTAGCGCAGCGGTAACAGGCAGTGCGCGCAAGGGTGAGGTCCAGGGTTCGAGCCCCTGGCTCGCGGGAGAAATCCCACCCTTTTTGCCCCGCAGCGCTGACAGGGAGGGCCCCCTGTCAGCCACACCGTGTCCACGCAAGCGTCCAGTGGCCCAGTGGCCCACTGGCAGTGGCCAGGGTAGCCCCCTGTGCGGTAACAAACTGTTTTCCAGTTTCTGTTTTAAAACCAGTCCCTCAAAAAATTGCAGTTTGGTCCCTAAACTTAAAAAGTGAATAACTTTAGTTTTATAATTCCAAATACCAACAATAAAATATGTGCACTGCTCTAAATTTAATTCTCTAACTAATGGTAGCATTTGTTTTCTGTTTTGAATTTTCAAAATGCAATTCAAATTTGAATTCAAATAATTCAATTGCAATTTGCTAAAATTCATAACTAATTCATTCTTAATCCAAATAATGCAAATAAAATATGTTTTCCATGCTATTTCAAATAACCTTTTCAAATATAAATTTTGTTTCATGGTTTGAATAATTTAAATTGCCTAAATGATTTTAATCCTTGTTTAATTCATTTAAATTTGATAAAATCATAACTTGCTCAAATAAAATTATTTTTGAACATGCAAAATATGTTTTCAAACCATCAAAGTATAAACTTTTCAAATGCGAATTTGAATTTATGTGTTGAACAAATAAAAATTCAATTAAATTCAAACTTGTTTTAAATTCATTTAAAACTTGTTTAATCTTGTTTAATTCATAATTAAATTATTGTAATTCCTTTTTCAATAATTGAAACATGTAATCTAACTAAGATTTTGTGTTCCTTTCAAATATAAATTTTGTTAATTGTTTTGAACACTTTAACTTGATGAAAAAAACAATTGCTTGTGTGACATCTTTAAGTAACCCAAAATTTCCAAACTTAATAAACAATTTCCAAACTTGTTTTCCACTTGCATCTATTGTTGTTATTTTGTTGTTTTCATCATGCATGCATCATGGTAATCAACTTTCACATGGTAACAAATTGTAGATCATTTGTTTCCACTTAATTAATGGACCTTTTCCATATGCAATCCAATTGCATATGGGTCCATTCAACTTGTGTTACCATGTTAACTAGTTTATTTTGATGCAACCATTAACTTGACATGCATCATCCCATGATTGTGCACTATGCCATGATATTGATTGTCTATCTTTCTGCATTGTTTGTTTTGCTTCTTCTTGGATAGACGACGACGTTGGTACCGACGATCCTTACGACACCCCTTCTGAGGATCTAGATCAATACCAGGCTACTGGGTTTGCAGGCAAGTTATCACTCACATGAACCACTGTGTTCCTTTCAACATTGGTTACCGATACTTTCCGTTGTTCTTTTCTGCTAGCCTTAGTAGTTGTTGTTTCTGTTACGAACCTATCACATGAATCCCTTAACCCTGATATTGCCTCACCTCCACTCCTACAACCTCATTGTATGAGCCAGTGTCTTACTAGCATGCTTAGGTTGCTTTTTCTCGAGTCTGTTACCCGTTACTTTCTGTTACTATACTTCTATTATGTTCTGGGGGCTCGATGTTAATCAATCAACCTGTTATTAATAATATGCTCATAAGGCACCGGCAGGAGGCCCTGTGTGGTTTTGAAGCCTGCTAGTGTCGACCCTAATAGGAAAAGGGTCTTGTCTACTGATCCATGATGAGCGCACTACCCGCATGTGGGAAGCGAGTATGGGCGCCCCCCTCAATTTGACTCGATTCGCATCTCGTCCAAATCGCCTCATTTAGTTCGTGTTTTCCATTTGCCGCATGCATGTTTTTGCGAGCCCAGCGCAGGGTGGAACTTTTGTAGTCGGCATATAGGGGGACACGGTCTTAGAGTGCTATGAGGGTCCCTTTTCTTCGGGGCTTGATTAGCCGTGCGCCCAAGGTGCTTTGGGCTTGATGCGAAGAAGAGTTGGGTTGTGTTGAGTACCTCGCTTGGTGGGAGGCATCCCATCTGCCGGGTTATTCTTACGTGTACGGCCAAATTGGTGCACCCCTGCAGGGATAAATCTTCTCGAAAAGCCGTGTTTTCCGCGGTTATGGTTGACTTGGTGAAAGTACTGGCTAAAAGGTACTCAGATCAAATTACACCTAACTATTGATGAATTGACTAGTAATAGACTTATTGACACAACAAACTTGATCCATTATTCATTAATTCAACTGTGTGAGTTATCCTCGGATTGCTTCTTTGGATAAGGGGCGAGATCCAGGATGGGTTTGTTTGAGGTAAACAACAGTTGGTTACTTTACGCTATCTTATCTCCTTTCTGTTAGCTGGAAGTTGTAGTGTTTCTGTAGTTGGTTAGCGCAGCCAGTTGCAGCATCTTTTATATCCCCTTCTTTCCGTTGAACCCAAGGCATCTGTGCTTGGTGTTGACGGGTTACACTTTGGTGAACTGTGAGTCTTGCTTGCCAGTACGTTGTTGTACTGACCCCTTTGGGGCTGTGGTTTCCGCAGACTACGCTTACGAGGATCCAGGTGACGGCTACTACGTGGAGTTTGACGAGGCTGCTGACGAGTAGATAGCGGACCCGGGCAGGATCCGAGACCTACGTGGATGGGCTCCGTCTTTCTTTCAGTTCCCAGCTTCTTAAGCCTATTTGGATTTTGTCTGTACTCAGACCCCTTTGAATGCTTCCGCTGAGATATAATGATGCTATGTTGGGACATGTGTCCTCTGGATGATTGTATTTGCTATCTCTGCTCTAGTGAGAGCCAGTTGCAACTTATTTCCATCTTTTGTGTCTTAGAGATATGTTGTGTTATCATTTCGTTTAACGCCGTTGACGTACCATGTGTGATTGGTATGAAGTACGTCGACGGTAGTACCTTTGATCTCTAGTGGATAGTTTACATCGACGATGGAATAGCGGAGCTTGGTTGTCGCACATAAGTGCTGGCCTACTCGTAAGAGGATGCGGGCGCAGTTAGGCCCCGTAATCCAAGCATCTGCTATCCAGTTCGGCCCGATGAGTATCCCTTAGAAGTCAGGGTGCGACATCCTTATTCAAGTTATTCCACCAAAATCTTTCTTTCAGATCCATGTACATCTTGGTGTTCCCTGGGTGAATGGAATACGGTGAGTCATGAGCTTCTTGGAATATCAGCTTTTTAATATCAGGATCCTGCGGTACACAAATACGCTTCCCGAACCATAACGTGACATCGGCATCCTCATGAAATTCATTCATCTTTCCTTCTCTCATTTTCTCTTTTATTTCCTTTATTCCTTTATCATCCTTCTGGGCTCCCTTGATCCTGTCCATCAGTGTTGGCGTTACTTCCATGGCTGCCAAATACCCTTCATTCACTAATTCCAAACGGAGAGACTTGAATTGTTCACACAATTCATCTGGTAACTCCCATGCAGTGAGTCCATTCACGTATCCCTTGCAACTTAATGCGTCTGCCACGACATTAGCTTCCCTGGGTGATATTGGAGATTCAAATTGTAGTCCTTTATCAACTCCAACCATCTCCTCTGCCTCATATCCAGCTCCTTTTGAGTGAAGATATACTTCAAACTCTTGTGATCCGTAAAGATGTCACATTTCTTGCCCATGAGATAGTGTCTCCATGTCCTAAGGGAATGTACAACTGAATCTAGCTCTAAATCATGAGTCGGATAATTCTTCTCGTGATTTTTGAGTTGTCGTGATCCGTATGCAACTACTCTTCAATCCTGCATCAATACACTACCCAGTCCTCGACGTGAAGCGTCGCAGTACACTTGGAAATCCTTCTGGAGATCCGGTAAGCATAGAACTGGTGTTGTTACTAATCGTTGCTTCAGATCTTGAAAACTAGTCTCACAATCCTCACTCCATAAGAACTTCTTTTCCTTCTTCAGCAATTCTGTCATAGGTTTAGCAATCTTGGAGAAATTATCAATGAACCTACGGTAGTATCCCGCAAGTCCTAAGAAACTCCGTATATCCTTCGCATTCTTTGGTGATTACCACTCAGTTACAGCTGATACCTTGGCTTGGTCTACTGCAATACCATCGCCTGACACCACGTGTCCTAGGAATCCTACTGTATTCAACCAAAACTCACATTTTCCAAACTTAGCATATAACTTATGTCCCCGTAGCTTTCCAAGAATCTAACGTAGATGTCCTCCATGCTCCTCTTCATTCTTGGAGTATACTAGAATATCATCTATGAATACCACTACAAACTTATCCAAGAACTCCATGAATACATTGTTCATCATGCTCATAAAGTATGCCGGGGCATTGGTCAATCCAAAAGACATGACAGTGTATTCATATAGACCATACCTTGTGGTAAAGGATGTCTTTGGAATATCCTCCTTCCTAATCTTCAGCTGGTGGTATCCAGATCGCAGATCGATCTTAGAGAACACACTAGCTCCCTTCAGCTGATCAAACAAGTCATTGATGTTGGGGAGTGGGTATTTGTTCTTTATCGTCACCTCATTCAGTGAATGATAGTCCATAACTAGACGATGTGTCTTATCCTTCTTTTCCACAAACAAAACTGGTGCTCCCCATGACGAAGAACTCCGCTGAATGAATCCTTTATCCAACTGCTCCCTAAGTTGTTTCTTGAGTTCCTTCAGTTCATCTACATCCATCTTATATGGCCTCTTAGCTATAGGTCCTGTTCCCGGTATCAAGTCTATGACAAACTCGATGTCCCTATCAGGTGGCATTCCTGGTATTCCTTCACTATAGGTACATCCTCTAGGCTAACCCCCTTAAGAGAATTCAGCTTGATATCCTTAAGATCGTGTGTGGACCTATATCTGATTCTTCTCCCTTCAGGTGTCGTGAGTGTGATTGTTCTCTTGGCGCATTCTATCTAACCTTCATACTTTGCCATCCAATCCATTCCAATAATCACATCTAAACCTTGTGAATCCAACACTATGAGGTCTGTGGGGGAAAGTGTGTGATCCTATAGATAAGGCTAGTAGGCGACACCCCTGGGTTGATGGCATTTCCCCTCCTGGAGAGCTAATTCTAATAGATCTCTTAAGAATCTCAGTAGCTAGCTTATTTCTATCCACAAATGCCTTTGATATGAATGAATGCGATGCTCCAGTATCAAATAGTACGACTGCGAGGTAAGTATTAACCAAGAACTTACCGAGCACGAGGTCTGGTTCAGCTTGCACCTCCTCCACGTTCACGTGGTTAATTGTTGCCTTCTGGGACATGTTGGCCTTGGTTCCTTCTACGGCCTTTTCCTCCGTGCACCTATCGGCGAAGTGTCCCATTTTCTTGCATTTAAAGCATTGCACCTGGCTACAGTCCTTCCTGAAGGTGTGGTTGTGGTTGCGGTTCTGTCTGTTGCCTCCCTCGTACTGGTTGTTGCCTCTGTAGCCACTATTGTTGTGACCATTCCATCCATTGTGCTGGTGACCTCCATGCTGGTTGTGCCCATTTCCTCCAGTCCTGTGCTGCCTAGAATTTCCACCGTTGTCCTGGTGAGTGCGTATCCTCTGGTGTGTGCCTGAGCTGTGGCTTCCTCTCATGTGTTTCCTCTTGCGCTTCTCAGCCTGCTTGTGTTTTCCCTCCAGTATGATGGCCTTGTCAATGAGTGACTGGAAGTTAGTGATATGAACCACTGACAGTTGAATGGCCAGCTCATCATTGAGTCCATCAAGGAACTTCTCGCGCCTCTTAGCATCGGTGTCCACATCCTCTGGTGCATAGCGAGCTAGGTTTCTAAACTCATCTATGTACTCAGTAACTGAGCGATGGTACTGTCGTAGGTTGCGGAATTCCATCCTCTTGAGACTCATCACTCCGGACGAGACATGGGCGTTGCGGAATCCCTCTTGAAACATATCCCAGGTGACCTCCTCAATGGGGTGGGTAATTTGATAGTTATCCCACCAGGAAGCATCTTGTCCCTCCAGTAAGTGAGCGGCAAACCTCACTTTCTCTTCCTCGCTGCAACCAATAGTCACTAGGTCCTTGCTCACAGAACGCAGCCAATCAAGAGCAAGCATGGGCTCAGATGCACTGGAGAACTTCTCTGGCCTTAACCTCAGGAAACGAGTGAGCATGTCCACCTGTGGTGGTGGTGGTGGAGGATTGTTGTTGTTGTGGGTGATGTACTGGGCCATCAGTTGGGCTAGCTGAGTCACTGCATTCTCCATGTTGTTGTTGTTGTTGTTGTTGTTGTTGTTATTCTCCTCTTCCTCGTTGTTGCGGCTGGTGTCGCGACGGGGAGCCATCTAAAGGTTAGCATAGACGAGTTTAGATAGATAGGACTAAGGAGAATAGCTACCCATACTATATATGAACCAAGCAACACTTAGCAATCATCAATCAAACCAATCAAACACTTTATATAGCTTTTAGAAAATAGGCCTAAAATTCCTGCGAAATTTGAGGTACTTAATGTTTACAAAACTTAGTGAAAATACTCGAACTAATATTGCCATGCCACAACTTTTGGTATGGTCAAACCTATCACGATTTATTTCCTAACGAAGACTAATGGTGGGCTAACTATCTACTTCCGGGAGCGCTTGCTACTTGGAGACTTCACTCCCTTCTTCCTCTTGCGATCCTCATTCACGTCATAGTCCTCGTCATCCGTGTCTTCTTCATCCTTCTCATCTTCCACCTCCCCTGGATCTTATTCCTCTTCTTCAGGGCCTTCCTCTTTGATCTCCTCATCACAGCTCTTCTTGCTATCCATGCGACTAGGTGGTAGCGGTAGTGGAGGTGGTTGAAGGAGCTCCTCAGGTAAGTCCACGCTAATCCCATTCCTTGCGAGTATGTGATCCTTCTCCACTAGCTCCATGGTGAGTCTAGTGTCACTAGCCTTGAACTTCTCTACCTGGATCTTGAGAGCGTCCATCTGAGCATTGAGAGCATCTATCTGGGCGTGGAGTGTGATGATCTCCTGTGCTTGGAGATGGATGGTGGCCCTTGCCTCCTCACTCTCCATCAAGTTCTTACGAGCACGATCCTCCATTCCAGCACTATAAGACTCCAAATCCTCTACGTGCTTATGCATCCTGGTCTTGTCTGGATCGTAGCTCACCATGACTTTTCCATCTTCACTCCTCTTCCCAAAATACCTATAGATGGATTCTTCAGGTATCTGGTCACGGTAGTCATAGTTTAGCCGCGCCAGTGCATACTTCATGGAGGCGACGAGCCCTTCTTCCCAGCTGGAGTAGCTGTCCTTGTAGATGAGGACCTTGGCTTCACCATCCACAATTCCCACCACAATGGTGGTCTTGAGGTTCCACAGCTTGTCTCCTGGTACGTTGCTATCCATCTTGTAGCCCTCGATCTTCGGCAAGAAGAACCCCAGCATCTTGGTTAGGTTTGCAAGGTCGTTCTCGAACTCCACGTCCAAGTTCTCCTCCACATGGTAGACTTCTTCTTCGGTACTCATCTATAGAAAAGTAAGAGTGGAATTTAGCAAAGACAAGTGGTATGAGACGAAAGGTAATGAATGTAAAGATAGAAGATAAAGTAGAATTTTCATCCTATGGCTTCCTATTCCAAGCTTAGGTTTTCGAGCCTACAGTCAACATTTGCTCTGATACCATCTGTAGTAGTACAGCCCATCACAAGCTATACTTTTGTGTGTAGTACTGGCCCCTGGACCGTTCACCAGCACACACAGCACAGATGGTAATCAAAGGAAACAAATGTATTGAATACTATCGAAAATATCCAGAGTAAAGTAGTTTATTACAATCTGCATAGCGAAGTGCTAGCTCAAATAATTATTAAACACACAGCAAAGCAGCGGTAGACCTCCATCTTCTTGTTTGTAAGCCACAGGCGAACAAAGGTTGATGTGAAGCCTCGAAAACCTACGACAGCTAATCCGAATCCGAATAACCTGCACGTTGGAATATGCAGCCCCCAAAAGGAGGTCAGATCATTTTGAGCAATGATGGCAAGTGACACTATGGTGGTATATAAATGGCAAGTGCTAATCTACATGCATATTTGGCTGGTGGAGTTTATATGCTATTTTGCATAATTGCATTTGTCCTATCTCTTGATATAAATTAATTTTGCACATATTCTGGACACTTTGGTTGATAGCAAAGTGCTCCTAAATATTGGACACCTTGGTTGATAGCAAGATGCTCCTACCCTTTGGATTAGCACGCTGAAAAACCATCAGACACTTCTCCAATAACTCATAGTCAAGTTATTAGTAATTAATAAAACAAGATGAACGAGATATGTCATGTTTCCCATCTAGTTGTTGAATTGTCCCTAACCAATGGAACACGGCTAAGATCTTCGTTTTATCCCTCGCGAGGTTTGTGCCCTTTACCCATGTTGCCTAATCGACCCCAAACACCATGATACACCACTAATACCACGGAAGGAAAGAAGATCAAGTCATGAATCATAAGAAGTAGATCCCTAAACCCACCACGAGCCGGACCAACCTACCACTAATCTACATCTCTGGACACGTTGGGTTCGAGTCACCACAACTTACAATCTATGTCTAGCCCATACTAATATGAAACATGGTTGCACGCAATAACAACTACATAAAGAAAGTAAACATAATCTCAATATACTGGGCGGCGGTCCCCACCAAACTTTGTAATCTGATGACACTCTGGCAATCCGCCCAGTGGTTAATTGATTATCATGTTGTTTTCATAAGCAATTAAAATAATGATTTTCATCATAACATGATAATGATCCCATCCACGAATAGCTAGAGCATGGCTAAGCAATCTACAACTACGATGTTTGCCTACCATATGGATGCTGCAATCTAGGGTAACATGTGATTACTCCACTTGGGTGTTAGTGAAGCAACCCCTAATCTAGCATAGCGATAACACTCAACTCCAACTCATGCTTAACTACTATAAAACTCTAATGCATATAGAAAAATAGTAGGTGCATGTGTGTCACTTGCCTTGGCAACACGTGCAGCTGTTCAAACACTCCTCGCAACCACACTCGTTGTAATCGTTGTAATCTACACGTTGCAATCGACAAATCATAAGCAACAAGACAACAATATGCAACACATGCATGCATGAAAGCATAGTGATGCAAGAATAGATCTATGATTGTTCTCTGATTATTAATGACATGCATGATGCAAGGAAAGTGTTTTTGTTGCAAGGAAATTAATTAAAACAGTTATAATGATTTAATAGTGCTAGATTAAGAACATGCAAGATCTAACTTGAATTATGCATCTACACAAGTTAATGATATTTTTCCTGAATAGATCTAATCAAAACAAGATCATACAAAGAAGATTCGATGAATTTCGAGCTACGGTTGATTTTATATGATTTAAATAGCCCATAAAGCATAATTGAAAACAGAAAATAATTATAGCTCAAAATATAGATTTGATTGCGTAGATGGATATATCTCATTTTTCTCTTTTGTTTGGTATATTGAAAGCGCAAAACGGAGTTATAGATCTAATGATATTGAATTTACAAAATTTAAGAAATTTCTGGAATTTTTAAAACGAAAATTAAAAGATTTGACCGGGGGTTGACTGCGCTGACGCAGGCGTGACGTCAGCGCCATGTCAGCGTGTGGGTTGACCGCGGTCAGCTCGGATATGTGCCGTCGGATCGAGATCCGACGGCCCAGATTGGATCTCGTCGGGGAGCTCACCGGCGGCGGCGGACGTGGACGGCGGCGACGATGGCGGCGTCCTCCGGCGTGTCCGAGGGCACTGGCGGCTTCCCCTCGTCGGCGCGGTCCTCGGGGTGGTGGCGGCTCGGGCTGGTGTGGCGGGAGTCGCCGGCGGCGAGGGCTTCCGCGGCGGCGGCGGATGGGACAGCGGCGGCGAGGGTTTCGAGGGCGGCGGTGGCGGCTTCGAGGGTGGGTGGACGTCGAGGTGGATGGGCGGCTTATATAGGGGGGCGTGGCGTGAGGGAGGGGTTAGGGTGCGGCCGAATCGGCCACGGAAACGCAGCAGCGCAACCGCCTCCTCCGAATCCGGGGCGATTCCGGCGACGATGACGTCAGCCGTGACGTCGTGGGCTGGGCCCACGCGTCAACGTCTCGGCGGGGTTTTTTTTTCTTTTTTTTTTTGATCGTTTCCTTCCGCGTCGTGGCGGGCTGGCTGGGCTGGCTGGCCCATCAGCGCTGCGCCCGCGTTGGGCTGGCTCGGCCGCCCGGTTCGTTTTCCCTTTTTTTTTACAAAAACTAAAACATTAATTACTTTTAAAATATAACTCCAAAAAGGGTGAAACAAATTTTGAAAAATTTGAAATTTGAAAATCTATCCACCTAGGTTATCTTGATGGGGATTCTTGGGAAATATAAAAATAATAAAATACTTTGGCCTATATTGCCTTATAGAAGAAAAATGATTTCTTTTTAGACATGATTAAATTTGGGGTTTCAAATGCAACAAACAAAATGCAATTTTTTGAAACATGCCATACTATGCATATGCTCTAAATGCAAAACATTCCAAATGTAAGATTTGGGATGTTACATTAATGAGCTTACTGCACTGCGCTCCCAGGAGCAAGACACTACATTCGACGAAACAGACCCATGTCAACGCCGGAGCAGCGTGGCTTCAGTGGAGGTACCGGTTGCCGCTGCAGTTATGCTTGTTGATGCCGCTATACGTGTCGATCTCAAACGTATCCATCAAGGTGGCGGCCGGCTACGCTTTACCTTGTGTAGAGGGAGCGACCTGCCATGGCCGTCCGATTACACCTGCCTATGTTCATGTCGGCGTGGATGATGTTCAGCAGGCTTCGAGGATAATGCGGCTTGACATCCCCAGAGGTGATGGGGTAGAGACACTGGAAGAAGCCGTCAATTCCATCATTCAATGGAAAAAAGAATGGCATAGTGTTTCCGATGAGCAGTCTGCCGCCACCACCGCCACCTACTTTTCTGAGACGCAGTCCACCGCCAGCACAAGCACCTACTTCTCCGAGACGCAGTCCAATGCCGCCACCACCGCGACCTACTTCTCCGAGACGCAGTCCACCCCCGCCACCACCGCCACCTACTTCTCCGAGACGCAGTCCACCGCCGCCACCACCGCCACCTGCTTCTCCGAGACGTAGTCCGGCTCGATCATCGCTAGCACACGTCAACTCCATGGATGTCAGCAGCCCATGTCCGGCTCGATCTCCGATGTCTGAGCCGACTCCGCCGCCCACTAAGGCCCTGTTTGTTTGGGCTTCTACTTCTTCTTTTGATATCCAAAAGTGGAAGCCCAAACAAACATGCACAAATGAAAAGGCACTGTCTACAAGCGCTGGCTGAAAATGAAGTTGAGGTGAGGGAATGAGCGGAAGCAGGGCCAGAGCTGCTTCCCACAGCTTTCACTCTAAGCACCAAAGAATTCTTTGTTATTTCCCATTCCATTCCTCTAAATTACAGGAATACTGCCACCGACTGCCAACGTGAGCCGGAACGAACTTATGTTTTACCATTTGCTTGGCATGCGTGAGCTAACTTTTCCTTGGTATGCGTGAGCTGGAACTAGTTAACGAGTTAGGTTCCATTAGCTTCGCATGCGTGAGCTTACTTTTCATTGGCTTCGCATGCCTGCTGTGTGTACAGGTTAAAACACATACTCCATCTCACACAAATATATTCCAATTCGAAATAATTTGTACACAAAATATGTTCGTGTCAACGAGTAGGTTCCACTCCCGTGATTGCTTTCTAGTTTCACAAAATGTAGCTTTTTAATTCTGGATCGAACGTCGAATTTTGTCAAATTTGTGGTACTCCATCGCGTTTAATTTTTTTTTCGGGGAACCCGTTTGTAATTTTCTTTCTTGAATAAATCGATCTCGCCATTTTTCTCAATTTTTTTGTTGCAACATTTTTTTTCCACATAATGTGGAGAAGTATTGTAATATAATTGTGACGAAAATATCAACATAGAAGTTAAAAGGGAAAAGGAAAAAGGAAAAAGGCAGAAGTTAAAAGCCTTAAGCCAAAATGCAAAAGCCATAAGCCATAATCAAAAAATCCATTAGCCAAAAGTCATAAGCCAAAAGAAAAAAGTAATTAATACGTTT
Organism: Alopecurus myosuroides; assembly: GCA_028641055.1. NCBI lineage: Eukaryota > Viridiplantae > Streptophyta > Magnoliopsida > Poales > Poaceae > Alopecurus > Alopecurus myosuroides. Next base: position 332,140,512 of record CM054060.1, on the reverse strand, counting down.
ACAATTATTTTGAAAAAAAGTAGGTAAAATTGAGAAAATTCTATGTTAAAAGGGTCAAAATTAACTAATACGTTGTAAAACAGTATTTGTATAAATTCTTCAGGATTCAGGGGCATTTTAGACATTTCATTCTTCAAATCAGCAGCAGCCGCCATCAACAACACATCCTACCAAACATCAAATCTCTGCTTCCAGCAGCTGCTTCAACCATCTACAGCTGCTTCTCAACAGCAGCAGTCCAAACAAACAGACCCTAAGTCCTCTAAGAGGAAGCCTGCTGCCTCTAAGTCTTCCCCGAAGAACAAACATGCTCCAAAGAAGAAAGCCAAGTTGCCGCCAAAAAGTTGGCTTAACGTATGAATGACGAGGAGACCCACGAGTGGGTGACTGCGGACACGGAACGTCAGATGGCTGCGTGGGGAAAGATAACCTCGGAGCCGCCAAAGGAACCAATAGGTCCGGCTGTAAAGAAGTACTTAAAGAATTTGCTGGAAATGGCATCCCAAGTTCAGCTGAATCTTCCATCTGACTATGATTGCGGATTATTGATGACTTATAAGAAAGTCAAGAAGGCGGGGAAAACAATTCCCCATCTTGGGAAGCAGCCAAACCAATCGGTCCCCCCGCTCAAGGTGCTGGACACTACACAGACTCCCTCCAATCCAGTTGATATGAAAGCAGTTGCAAGGTTAGCCAGAGAGTGTGGTATAACAGTTGACCAACTGCTAAGCGAATCCGACTCCTTCGCACCGGCTGATTTGGCATGGAAATATGAGTTAGGAAATTCTCTCGTCAGACCTGATCAGCTCGACTCTTTGAAAACATTCAAGCCCAACTGCATAAGTGGTATATCCAAAGCGCAAAGTACGGGCTAGACTAACTCGTGGTGGAAATTAGAGATGAGGATTACTTCCGCGATGACTCGGTCTGTATTGATTTTGAAGATCTTTTTTTCTTCTATAATCTAGACGCCCTGGACAAATCTCTCATCAGCACCTATTGTTTGTAAGTATCTACCTCAGCTAGTTCGATCATTGCTTCTTATATTATCCTCACTGTACGATATATTATGCAGGTTGAAGATTCGGGAATGTAATGGAAATGGTGTCATTGGGTTCATTGACCCATATGTCGTCAATGATTTCATTTTAGTGCGATACCCTAAAATGACGGAGGATAACATCATTATGTTTTTGACAAAACAATTTCACTGTAGTGAAATACTATTTCCTTACATACAAAGGTGAGTGTTAATGTCTTATGCATATTCCTTCACATTTCTATTTCGCTAAGTTGGTGTTAAGTGTAATTGATGAGTTATGCATGACTATGTATATAAACGCGTGTGCAGTTATCACTGGATTCTTTTCAACATTCACATTGACACCGGAGCAGTTGATCTCATGGACTCTATGGATAAAGGACAAAAGGAGTACAAACCCATTATTTCAATGCTCACAAAGTAAGATCAATCGTTGTCGCACTACACCGTCCCCTTTTGTTCAATCATTATCGTACGATGACCCTTTTTTTCCCGGACATGGCTTGGAAGCGGTTCAAGAAGCAACAAGACGGTTTAACGGAGTTGGATATGAAAGTTGACACACTCATCGTAAGTAGTACTTGCTACATTCACGCATCTCTCCTTAATTTCTTGAGCATTATTTGATTCAATTATTTTTCTCGTAAAGCGCCCTCAGTAACCACATGGAACAAATTTATATGGCTTCTATGTCATGGCGAACATAAGGATAATCGTGAATGAGCGGTTAAAAAGAAGGACAAATTTAACGATGCACGATCTCCGGAGGGAGCTCCAACCGGCAGAACCCTTACAGGCACTTTAAGAGGAATTGGCGGGTTTTCTGCTGAAGGAAGTCATAGATCCCAATGGACCATTCCATTATGCAGTAGAAACAACGATCTACATGTAATGACCTCAATGTGTATAACTCTATTCCGATGTAATGATCTAATTGAGATCAATGTAATTATCTTCTGATGTTATGAATGCATGCAATGATCTATATGATGATTACTGTCGATGTGCCAAAAATATGTCATTTACAGACTAAACAAAATCACCGAAAAGAAAATAGCACACAAATAATGAAATCACCGAAAGGAAAACAGCCCAAAAAAGATACATGCCAAAACTCTGCCGCGGCAGCAGAGAACCTTTTTCCCCGGTTGGTGTTACCAACCGGGGTAAAAGGGTGCCACCCTGCTCTCTGCGCAGAGCCCACGCGGGCACCCTTTCTGGGCAGCCGGTGCATAAGCCCCCCCTCCAACCGGGGAAAAAGGCGCTGCAGTCCAGTAGTGTTTTCCATCGGAGGCGCCTCGCTTCTTGTTGTGTGTGAACACACTTTCGTTGGGAGACCCCAAGCGGAAAGTAGTAAGAGTGCAACAATAAGTTTTCCCTCAGAAAGGAAACCAAGGTTCAATCGACCAATACACTAGTAGGAAAAGGCTTATAGCCACCGGCCTACCACTGGCGAACGGCCGCTTATGCCCGCCAGGGGTAATTACCGCTGGGCAACAAGTTTTTTGTTCGCCAGCGGTATAATGACTACCGCTGGCGAACCGTAATTTTTTTTGGCCAGCGGTAACTATACCTGGATGCAGCTATGTGTTACTTGGGCTGGGGACACTTACCACTGGCGAAGAAATTTGCGTGTTGGCCAGCGCTATAATTATACCACCGACGAAGTGAAGCATTAGCCAGCGGTAGCTCTTTCCTGTACGCGTCCGCTAGCTGCTCTCTCCCTTAATTATCTACCACACACGTACGCTAGCTGCTAGCTGCTAGCTGTTCTCTCTCTCCCTTATCTCTTTGCTCGACCACACACACAAGCCTGTTCTCTCTTTGCTGTTTCCCTTATCCCTGCTAGCTCTCTCCCGTACGCGTACGCGCTAGCTGCTACTCTGCGACCACGGCGCGCACGACCTCGCTGGAGCTCACGACCACATACGGCGCCCACGACCGGACATGGAGGCATGCACGCGACCACGCCACCTAGCCATCACCGCCCGCGCGCCGTGCGGCTCGGCATGGTCAACGCCGCTGAACGGGTGCCCACGCCCGAGGTGACCGTGTTCGACGCCGACGCGGCCAGCCGTCTCGAGGCGCCGGCGCCGCAAGATTCTTCCACGGCCGCCGCTGCTGCACGCCTTCCTGCGGCGGCGCTGTCCCCTGCTCACCCATGGGATGAGTACGACGGAGTGGATGCAGCCGAGCGAGAGGACGCGGAGGTCAGCGCCAAGTTGGGGGTTGGATCGCTGCGTCCTACTCCGGCGCTCCTCCTTGCCACCGCCCAGCTGGCCCACAGGAGACGAGGGATTCACGGATGCATGGTGACCGGCGGCGCTGGTCGACGGCTTCCGAAACGAGCAGTAAAGCGGTTTCGCCACACGATTTTTTTTTTAATCCACAAATAACAGCGCTGGCGAACTACCCATTTGGTTCGCCAGCGGTAAGCTGTCTTACCGCTGGGCAACATGTGTTCGCCAGGAGTAACATGTTACCACTGGCGTCGTAGCGCTGAGCAACAAGTGTTCGCCAGCGGTACCCTAATTACGTTCGTCAGCGGTAGTATATTTCCTACTAGTGATAAGAGGAAGGAGTAACTTCAGAAGATTGATGCAGTTGAGATGGTAAGCCGCAGTACCGGCTCAACAGCAGCGTGGAACCTACACAACACAATGAATTCACTTTTCCCCAACGAACAAGTGAGGTTGCCAATCTCGCCGATTTTGCTGATAACAAAGAGGTTAAATGTATGTTGTGGAAAACAGTAGTAAAACAATATGAAAAGAGTAGTTGAAGTGTAAAAACAGTGGAAACAGTAATTGCAGTGGTTGTATTATCAATATGAGAAAATGGACCGGGGTCCATAGTTCACTAGTGATGTCTCTCCAGAAAAGATAGATAACATGTGTGGTGAACAAATTACAGCTGGGCAATTGATAGATATTGAAACATGCATGACATGATCATTACTATGTGATTCATGAGGGCATTAACACAAGATTCATAGACGGTCATCCATCTGTATCTATGACTAATAATCCACTCTCCGAATATCATACGAACAAAAATTGGGTATTAAGTTGCAAACAACGGATAATTGCACTAAGAAAAGCGTGTAAAGTAAACAATGTAAACATCGTTGTTTTCTCCCCAACGGCAACAACACATCCTCCATCTGTCACGTTTCTATCACTTGAGCACAGATGCAAAGGAGGCATGAACCCACTATCGATCATAAATACTCCCTCTTGGAGTCACGAGCATCTACTTGTCCATAGCATCTACTAACAATGGAGAGCATGCAAGATCATAAATAACATACACATGAAGATAACAGTATAGATTGATAATCAATAGACATAGCATTCAACATTCATGGGATCCCATCAAATACAACATGTAGCATAACAATAATATGATCTCGATCATGTAGGACAGCTCACGAGATCTAAACATGAGTCATAAAGTGGAGAGAACAACCATCTAGATACTATTATGGACCCGTAGTCCAGGGATGAACAACTCACGCATCACTCCGGAGGCGGACATGGTGGTGTGGAGCCCTCCGGTGATGATCTCCCCTCCCCGGCAGGGTGCCAGGGAGAACTCCATAACCCTCCCGATCTCTAGTTGACGATGACGGCGGCCTCGTGTGTTTTTCGTGGAAAAGTCGTATAGTTTTAGGGTTAACACATCAGGGAGAATAAATAGGCGAAAGAGCAATGGCGGTGGACGCCTGAGGGGCCTGCACCACCCCCAGGCGCGGCCAGGGGGCGCCCCCTATGGCCCCTCTCCGGGCCTCTTCAGGACTCCGTGGAACCTTCGGGAATTCAAAGACTTCTGGTATTCAAATTTTCCAATTACGAGAATATTTCTAGAAAAACTTTTTTGATACTAATAACTACAGAAAACAGGGAACTCGCTTTGTGGCATCTTGTCAATAGGTTAGTCCCATAAAATCGATAAAAATGACTTAAACTGTATAGAAAACATGTAGAAAATAACATGAAAACAATGTGGAACATTAGAAATTATAGATACGTTTATGACGTATGGACATCCACAAGCTTAGTTCGTACTCGTCCTCGAGTAGGTAAACGAAAAAACAAAAAAATTATGAGGTGACATGTTACCAACATAAACTTGATCATCAGTATTGTAAAAACATATGTAAGCTGAGATCATAGTACTTTAAACACAAGCATGATAGATATAATTTTGACAATGAAACATAGCAATCACTTTGAATCATGAAAAGTAAACACAAATAGAAGATCATGAATAATAATGCATTGGAAGTTATACGTTTGTTTCTAGCATCAAGAAAACATGGCAAAGTGATATTTCGCTTGTCCTTAAGAGTGGGGAAAAACATAAATGCCAGGTTACCTTTAAAGTTTAACATGATGACTAGAACAAATCATTTGAGAGCAAGTAATAACAAGGTATGAATCAATAATAATGTTTTTGGGACAAATGCACATTAAACTCAGAATAACAACTATGGTATCTCAACCATGCATAAAGTTAAAAGATGGAGACTCGACATGAAAGTAAAAGAGAGGCCCTTCGCGGAGGGAAGCATGGATCACTCATGTGCTAGAGCTTTTTATTTTATTAAATAGAGGTATTGAATTTTTTTATAGAGGTATGTGTGCTTATGTCAACAAATGGTAAATAGAAAATACAGTACGTTAAAAGCCGACTAAAATTCACAAGAGCGGCTCCCATTGAAGGACGCAACTGGGTAGAAGGTATTCCTCTTTCTCTTTTGTTTACACAATTATGCTTTGCCTGATAAATCAGGGGCAAAATAGTGAAGAGGATTTGTTTGTATTAATTTGGGGTTGGGCACCCCGCTGCAACCTCTTCTACCAATTGGATAAGCAGATGAAACCACTAGTCTAGGTTGTTAAATCCAATCAACAAGTGTTATAACGATTCTCTATTCATGTCCACATGAGCTAAAACATTAGCACAAAACAGGAGTAATTTTGAAAGTTTGAAGGTAACACATGAGAAATTTACTTTGGAGTGGCGCTTAAATACCACATGTAGGTAGGTATGGTGGAAACCTTTGGAATACTTTGGTTTTTGGGAGTTGGATGCACGAGTAGAGCTCATACTCAGTACAAGTGGAGGCTAGCAAAGACCGGGAGCAACAAATCAAGAGAGCATAATGGACATAATCATGCATAGCGACAAAAATATTATTAATCAAAGCATAAGTGGTATTACATGTCAAAAATTAAATGATCATAGAGGCTATAAGTGACTGGTTTTTAGTCATAAACATGGTGTAAGCATGCGCCAAGTCAACCAAATAAAACATTTAAAGGAGAACACCACAAATTTATGCTTCAATGTGATTAAAACAACTCATGATTCTTTCAATGGCACATTGAACACTCTCATCTATTTGAAACGAGTCATCCTACAAAGATAACCACTAGGTTTAGAATTAAAATAACATCTAACATGACATGAAAAAGTCTAATCACAGTCTATACAAGCTTCTTTTTGTATCGTTATAAATTCTACCACATGCGGCAATTTCTTTTCCCAACTGGCACCATACAAAATATGTTTTAACAAAAACTCTCTAAATGATACAACAAGTAAGCAAGATATTACTCACATAACTCTACTAAAACTAATATATCCGAATAAGAGATGCCTGAAAACAAACAGGAGCTAAAAGGATTGCAGTAACTAGAAGAAAAAAAAAGAATACGAGCATAACGAGTATTTATGTGAAAAACGGAGCGTGTCTGTGACGCCCCTGGATCGGGTATTATGGGTATTTCAGCGTTCCCGCCAGAATACACATAATATCTGATCCCGAGTTGTCAGTTCGGATACCATTACAACGGTTCACGAATAATCCACGAGAACAACAGAAGATACATACAACACGACTCAATCGCGTCAAGAATACAACTGATACAATACAAAGATCCAAATAACAGCGGAAAACTAAACAATATCCGACCACAGATAAGATATAAATGGGACTAAGAGTACTGAAGATAAACAATGGAGTCCAATCCCTGCCCAGGCCAAGCCGGAGGGATTCCCAAGCTAACGTCGTCCAACTTCAAACCTGTCGACTGCATTGTGAATACAGCCCCAAATCATGGGGTCAGTACTTTTAATGTACCAACAAGCGGCAAGCAATACTCACCAGATACCAATCCAACGAGTCATCACAAGATACAAATACTTTGGGTACAAAGGAAGAGGTTGTTGTAATGAAGCGGCAGCGGGCGGCACTAAGCAGTCTATGGAGACATGCTACAACTCTTGTCTATTAGAAAGGGATGAGAGAGTGCTTTGAAACAACTATAACTACTCACCTAGAACAATACTCATCCATGGTTAACCCCCCTCAACCAATGCCGGGAGGTAACCGAGCAAAATCTCACACATGTTGAAATAGTAATCTCGTTATCGCACAGGTTAACAAATATCATTAGGTGTAAGTTGTCTGACTCTTGTTAGCCAGCACTTTCTCCAAGATCATCACATAAGCGCGGACGATATGCCTTCTCGAAAAGATTTAACCATGCAGGGATGCACTACTGTAGCCACACGCGCCGAGACTGTCGCGAGACTGTCAGCACAACACTTCACCTCACCACAAACAAGTCTAGGGAGCCACCGAGATAGGTTTACCCGCATCAAGAGTCCGGTCGATGCTTCGAAGTGGACCTAGCCGTTTGCGTCTACACGCGAAGCGGATCAAACCTGACCGGAACTGTCTGATTCACGTCATACGGAGGAAACCTATATAATTGTATACATCGGTAACATACCATCATCATCCTCAACGTCGTTGCCGTCGTACCTGCAGACCTGGTGATGTGCGTACCTAAATGAAAAGCCCGAACTAAGTTGTGGCATCGTGGACAAGAGTGTAGTGGGGCTAATAGGTTGCGGGGAGTCCCATTCCTCCCACGATTTGGTAAGCGCGCTCATTCTTGGATCAACGGACAAGAACCTTTTCCTAAGGCGACACGAGAGGTACCAAAATCCTCGACAGGGCCTCTCGTTGGTGTCTTAACTCGAATTCAAATTTTATTTTACACCAAGCGTTAAGATCATTTTAAATAATTAGAACCAACCTATCATACTAGTCAGGTGACAAATAACCAAACTCGCCAAAGAACCTAAGCATGCGCTACGATTCGCAAGGCAAAGAAGAAACAAACATTTCATAGGAGGTGAGGGATGATGCTATATAATGGATGCAAGGTAAACATATGATAGGATCTAGACACAAAATCAAATCATAAGGCTAGAATAAAGACAATGGAAAACATTTGTAACAAGTGAGGAACAGGAGCCATAGGTAGCAAGTGAGTAAAGCTTGCCTAGAATACAGATTGTAGAGGTAGCAGAACTTGTCGTTGCTCACATCATCTCAACGTTCTATCCGCGAAGAGGCAAATCACTAAAAGAAACAGAAGATGCAACACTTACTGCTAAAACAAAAGATCCAGCATGGTCCTAATTTTATATGCATGACATGCGAGATGCAGAAGAAGATGCAACTAAACCAATTTAAATGGAATTGGAATCCCAACAATTTGAGTTAGAAGGTTCAAGTTATTTATCTAGCCATCAAATTAAATGTTGACATGAAGAACAAGTCATAGGTGAGCTACACAAGATTAAATGGAATAGGGCACAATTTAAATTATGTACCCAAAACAATCCATGTTTTATTATTTAGGTGCACATACATAACACTATTAAAATGCAAGATGAAAGATGAAAACATGAGAATGGATGACAAATTAATATTCCTTGCATTTTTTCTAATAATTCTAGACATAAAGTTTGTTTTCTTTGGATTAGTAAAACAAAAGATATGAGCATTTGAATATTAGGGTGTTTTCTATAAAAACTGGGACGTGAATACGAGGAAAACAGAAGAATGGAGGGCTCCGAAAGTAGAAACAGAAAGTCCAGGGCCTGGGTGCAAATTACACATCCAGATCGATGCAACAAAACAAATTGGGATTTAATCCCGCGTATGTGAAGATTCGAACCTGGGCGTCAAGGAAATAGACAGAAGCAGGTTCAGACTTTGGGCTGCAGGGCGGATTAGGATTAAAATAGAAAGGCTAGGGCCTGGGTGCAAATTACACATCCAGATCGATGCAACAAAACAAATTGGGATTTAATCCCGTGTACGTGAAGATCCGAACCTGGGCGTCAAGGAAATAGACAGAAGCAGGTTCAGACTTTCAGCTCCAGGGCGGATTAGGATCAAAATAGAAAGGCTAGGGCCTAGGTGCAAATTACACATCCAGGTCGATGCAACAAAACAAATTGGGATTTAATCCCGCGTATGTGAAGATTCAAACCTGGGCGTCAAGGAAATAGACAGAAGCAGGTTCAGACTTTCAGCTCCAGGGCGGATTAGGATCAAAATAGAAAGGCTAGGGCCTGGGTGCCAATTACACATCCAGATCGATGCAACAAAACAAATTGGGATTTAATCCCGCATATGTGAAGATTCGAACCTGGGCGTCAAGGAAATAGACAGAAGCAGGTTCAGACTTTCAGCTCCAGGGCGGATTAGGATCAAAATAAAATGATGAGGGTTTCGGTCCGGATAGGAATTGAACCAGGGTTCTCCTAGGATACGTAGCAGGGCCTTAGCCACTGAGATGGCAACCAGTTCGTGTTGAAATTGGATCTGACTTTACATGAAGGAACGTGCCGACGTTAACTGAATAACTTTCAGCAAAAAGTTCAGGCTTCCGATCCGAACGGTGATGGTGGAGGAAGATCGGCAGAGGCCGCACCTCGTTCTTGCGGCCCTGCGCGAGTGTCATGGTGTCGTGGATGTGCTACAAGGTTGCACTGGCTTGTCGGGGTCGTGTGCGTGCAGGGTGTGCATATGGTGAGATCGTGCAAGCCTGCACCTTACAGGTGCACACCATCATGGCTGACGGGAACATCGACGAACTGCAGACGTTGCCACTCGACAGCGGCAACCAGAGCAACGGGGTAGGCAGCGAGGAGGTATCCCTGAAGACGGGAGGCTCACCGAGGGTCTGAAGGCGAGGCAGCTTTTCTTGGGAACGCCCACATGGACGGGAGAACGTCCAAGGATACGGTGTCCTTCGTGAGCTCTAGATGGACGGACGGCGACCTTGGCGAGGGTAGCGCGTCGCTGCTGGTCCTTCTCCTGGTTGCTGAGGACAGAGTATTGCGGCGCGGTTCCCTTCCCATCATCGATTGTTCTTCTCGGCGACCAGGGTCCCGGTTCCATGAACTCCCATCTCCGTCCAAGTACGGTGGTGAGAAGGAGGAAGAAAAGAAGTGGAAGGAGAGACTAGTGGCGACGGGAAGGGAGGAAGAAAAGGTGGAGGGAGAACTAGGGTTCCTTGGGGAGGAGCGGGGCGGCTTTAGGACTGCCCCGGACATGCAGGATTTGAGCAGCCCCGGACAAAAGTAGGCCCCTGCGGCGTTGTTGGGTCCGTTTTTTGTCCGTGGCTGCTCAAATCCAGACCAAATTGGTCTGGATTTAAGCATTTCCCGGACATGGGCCTTGTCTGTTTCGTCCGTCTCTGTCTCGTCTGTGTCCAACCCCACTCCAACCCCACATGGCAGCCAGTCTTTCATCCCACCTACCCCTCCTTTCTCTTCGAGCCACCACCAATCTCACTGCTGCTCCCGGAGATGCCCCGCCGCCGTCATGCTAGTCGCCACCGACCGCCTCTCCGCAGCCTCGACCTCGGCGGGAACCGCAGCTCCGCAGCCCGCCCTCGCCCTCCCTCGCCGGAGAGGGAGAAGCTCGTGGCGGAGGGCTCGAGCAACGCAAGTGCAGCACGTCGAGCACGCCGCTCGCCCGCGCGCCCGCCTGCTCGCCGCCGCCTGCTCGTACGCGCATCCACGGCGCCGTCCCCGCCCACCGCGCGCGCCGCCGCAGCAGGTCGTACAGGGGCAGGCGGGCTCCACGAGCGCGTCCACCAGCGAGGAGGCGCGGTGAGGGCGGCGCGAACCACGGCACGATGAGCGCGTCCACCAGTGAGGCCGGCCATCGTCATCGGTGTCCTACCTACGGGCAAGATGGCCGTGCAGCAGCGGCACTCCCCCGTTCTCGCACGCGTTGTACGGTTTGAGAGCCATGCGGCGGCGGCGCCTGCGCCGAGCGGGGAAGAGGAGGAGCGAAGCGGGCTCCTGGAATGAAGGCTCAAGGGCGACGCTACCGTGCCCCGAATGCCACGAACGGCGTCGAGTTAACCACATGTCCGGTCTAAATAAGCACTCCCGCAGGGTGCACCTCCAAAAACGCTTGTCCGTGGCTCCTGGACGGCTGCTGAAATATCCAAAACGGACACAAAAAGGGGTGCAAATGAGCACCCCCGCAGGAGATATCGTTAAGGAGGGGAGGAGAAGGTGGTGCGGTGGTCCAGGAGAGGCTCACGCCTCCTGCGTGTGTCTCTTCCCGAGAAGACGACAAGGTGACGGGTGTGGCTGGTTGGTGCGTTGCAAATTTGTGGGTAGTAGGTGGCCTGGCTCGGCTGGTCTTGGGCCGGCCTTGCTTGGCTGCCTCCCCATTTTTTTCTCTGTTTGTTATTATTGTCCACGAATTATAAAGAGATATTTTGAGGAAGGGTTTTAAATAGGAAAACAATCCATGTGAAATAATTTAGATAAAATAGTGACTTACTTATAATTCATTTCAAGATTTTGAAAGAAATACAACATATTTTGAGTTGACAATTAAACTAATTTGTGAGAAAACAATTTTAAGGGTTCAACAAAAAAAACAGAAAAATGCAATGAATGCATTATGCCATGCGATGCAAAAGAAAAACTCTATTTGGGGAAAAATCCCGGGTGTTACAGTGTCTCTCTCCCAAACAAGAATGTTAGGTTCCAATGATTTTTATTGCAGCAAAGGAAAAAAAGAAAACAGAACGAGAAATAAAATACGATCAAAGTAAATTTCATATGATGTAACCGAATAAAAATATAGTTTCACTAGAAGTGACCTGATAATTTGTTGATGAAGAAGAGGATGCCTTGGGAACCCCCAAGCTTAGACACTTGAGTTTTCTTATAATTTTATGGGATGAACCACTAGGGAATCACCAAGCTTTGACCTTGCACTCTTCTTGATCACATTATATCATCATCTTATTTTGACCCTTGAAAACTTACTTCACACCACACTTAAAAAGTAATTCGCGTTAGAGGGTTAGTGAAACAATAAAAAATTCATGGCTTCTACATGGGAACAAGTACTATTGATAGTTTTATCCATTAGCTACAGTCACTGATGTTTCTTGAAGAAGAGAAATCCACTTCACATCATAAAAGAGCAAATGCAAGAAAAATGACAGAATCTACCAAAACCAGAACAATCTATAATGACGAATTTTTTCGGGGCACTTAAGTTGCTCAAATCGAAAAACATAAAGAACAGTTATTTTTTGAAATTAGCTGAGAAATAAGCAGAAAAGTCTCAGGTCATTTTGATCTTTCTTTAAATTATACGATGTTTTACAATGGACAGCAAAAATTTATTTTCTGCACAGAAATCCAAAACCAACTCCAACTTTCGCTAGACACTTTACTTGGCATAACTAATACATGAAAATAAAGATACAAAGGAGTTTGTACATAAGATACAACCCCTTGACTCAAAGAACACAGAGAAAAATAAAGAAAAAATAAAACCATGGGTTATCTCCCAAGAAGTATTTTTCTTTAACGCCTTTTAGCTAGGCACAGAAAGCAAGAAGATGCTCACATAATAAATTTGAATTAAGCAAAAGATAGCATAGAAGAAAGTATAAAACAAATTTAAGTCTAACCCGCTTCCTATGCATAGGAATCTTGTAAAAATTAAATTAAATAAGCTCAAACAATAAATCATGGGAAGTTAGAACAAGAGTAATTTCAAAACATTCAACAAAACAGAGGTGTTTAGTAACATGAAAATTCCCACAACCATATTTTTCTCTCTCATAATAATTTTCAATAGCATCATGAACAAACTCAACAACATAATTCTGACATAAATCATGTTTCTCATGGTCTAAAATCATACAATTCATATAAAGCTCAAAAATAGTGGGATCAAAATTAAAATTAAAGACCTCTTCTTTCTCACTTTTAGCAAAAGAAAAACAAGATGATTAGTCACTCTTAAAAGGTATAGTACACATTATAGCAATCCTATTTTCAGTAACATTATAATTTATAACATCAAATAACATATGAGCATCATCTAGAGCATTATCATATAAATTTTTCTAAACAAACTTCGTCATTGTCATGCATATCAATAGTTGGAATAAATATAGGATTATCATAATATTTATCAAAGTAGCATTGAATATCATAAATAACAGTAGCAATATCATTCTCACAAGTTTCATTTATAGTAGTATCAAGGTCACAAGTATAGCAAGTATCAACTTCTTCAAAAAGGGATGTTTCAAAAGAATCAATAGGATCATCACAATTATGAGTTAAAGACTTACTCTCATTGGGAGGTAGACATGGGTAGCTCCATTATTCCTCCTCTTGATCATCACTCTCCTCCTCTTTTTCATCCAATGAGCTTACAGATTCAGCAATGTCTTCTTCCATAGGCTCCTGCATGGCATCAGTTACTTCCTTTCGTGGAGAGCATATTTTAAGATATTTAATTATTAGTAATTACAATCCTTATAATTATCAAAGCAATATTCAAGTATATCATAAATCTCATATTTATAAGGTGCATCATCAATATTTCCAAGCAAATAAGCAATTCCGAATGCACCATAGCAAGCAATAAATTCATCAATTTGTCCCACATCATCAAAGTCATAATTTCCCTTAACATAAGAAGATATGGTAACATCTTCATTATACTCACATTGAAAAGGGAGGTGTTTATACCTCCTACAGCAACAAGATTTATCAAAGGAATAAGTAACATTATAAGTAGAGCACAAGTTTTCAGCATAGTCATGCAATTTATTAATTTGCTCCCATAAGTGTATCCTTTTTTGTGACAAGCAGTGTTCCTTATAATATTTTTGGTGTTCTTCAGTGAACCCACCTTGCCAATAAGATCTATTTAAAAAGACATCAAACATTGATAGCAAGCATGGTAAAGCAAGATTAAAACAGGATAACAAAAATAACGACTATAATAAAAAAAATTGTGTTTTTTATAAAGAGAAGCAAACAAGATAAAATAAAATAAATTAAGCAAACCAATAACAAAGTAAAGAGATTGGAAGTGAGAGACTCCCCTTGCAGAAATTCTCTTCCTCCCCGGCAACGACGCCAGAAAATTCTTGCTTGTTTCAGGTGAACACACGTTCGTTGGGAGACCCCAGGAGGAAGGTATGGAGAGTGACCAGCAAGTTTTTCCTCGGTAAAGAAACTAGGGTTGAATCGACCAGTAAGAGGAATGAGTAACTTCAGAAGGTTGATGCAGTTGGGATGGTAGGGCGCACTACAGGTTCAGCAGCAACGTAGAACCTACACAACACAATTAATTCACTTTCCCCCAACAAAACAATGAGGTTGTCAATCTCACCGGTTTTGCTGATAACAAAGAGGTTAAATGTATGATGTGGAAAACTGTAGTAAAGCAATATGAAAACAGTAGTTGCAGTGTGAAAACAGTGGAAACAGTAAATGCAGTGGTTGTATTACCAGTATGAGAAAATGGACTGGGGTCCACAGTTCACTAGTGGTGTCTCTCGATAAAAGATAGATAACATTTATGGTGAACAAATTACAACTGGAAAATCGATAGATATTGAAACATGCATGACATGATGATTACTATGTGATTCATGCGGGTATTACAACCAGACTCATATACCGTAATCCAACTGCATCTATGACTAATAATCCACCCTCTGAATATTATCCGAACAAACTTTGGTATTACGTGCAAGCAACGGATAATCGTATTAAGCAAAGTGTTTAATGTAAACAATGTAAACATCGTTGTTTTTTCCCTAATGGCAACAACACATCCTCCATCCGCCACATTTCTATCACTCAAGCACGGATGCTAGGAGGCATGAACCCACTATCGAGCATAAATAATACCTCTTGGAGTCACTGTCGTGGTGGTGTACTGACAGATGCCATAGGATAGCTAAAGTTGGGGCCTATGGACACTGTGGGTATCCGGGGAGGGATCGCACGCCTAGCCGGCGCGCTCACAACAGTGCAAACACAACAATCTACCTAGGTTCGGGGCCCGTGAGGAGGTAACACCCCTACTCCTTCCTCCCTCTCTTTGTATATGTATTAAACGAGTACAAGTGTTCCTCAAGCTAAGGAGCTAGAGGAAGAAGAAACTCTGCTGCTCTCTCTCTAAACAATCCAGCAGCAATTCTCCTCTCATGTGTCGACCATCGCGCAGGAGGGGTGTGGCCACTTTATATACTGGTGGCCACCAACCAGTCGTACAGGGTTAGGTGACTACACACTGTGCCGTAGCGCACGCTCGCGTATCCTTGCTGACAGACGCCGAAAGTCGTCTCCGTCGTGGCTGCTGCCATGTCCTGTCCCCCTTGTCAGAGACAGAACGTGGCCTCGCCCACCATGCACTGTACCAGCGTATTTATACGCATAATCACGCCTAGTAAGTTGAACCGCACACGCGTACTCTCCTCGGATCTGCGGGATTACAACTGTTCCGTTGACCTCCCGCCGAGCAGGTTAGATCGGTGTCTACCGGGATTCTTCAAGTGCATCTCGGATAACCCGACGGGACACTCGCATCTTCATAATTTCTCTTCGCCTTCCTTACTGAGATAGATCCATCTTGGTACCTCCAACTCGGTACCTAGCTTGATCTCGAACAAGGGCATCTCGGTACACAGTACCTCAAGCACCGTTTCTTACCAACCTTACCCCTACTAGAGGGTAGCCCCCCGACATTAGTCCCAAAAGCTGGTGTGGTCCAGCGAACCCGGACGCTGGGCCGTGCTAGCTTGAACCAATATCTTCAGAATACCGGACCAGGATGTACGCATCTCGGCCCATTTTTCATCTCGAACTCGGATTCAGTCTGCAACCTTCATAATGGATTTTCCCTCAAGATCCGAGATGGTTGTGCTGAATTGATTTTACCGAGATCCCAGGACTTAGACATTTTCCACGAACCGCATAGTGCGAGGAGGAGTCGCCTCGTTTTATTCACGTTGAAGGCTCACTACGTGGCGCAGAACCGCTGCCCACGCCGCTTCGTCCTGTCCCCCTTGTCAGAGACAGAACGTGGCCTCGCCCATACCATGCACTGTACCAGCGTATTTATACGCATAATCACGCCTAGTAAGTTGAACCGCACACGCGTACTCTCCTCGGATCTGCGGGATTACAACTGTTCCGTTGACCTCTCGCCGAGCAGGTTAGATCGGTGTCTACCGGGATTCTTCAAGTGCATCTCGGATAACCCGACGGGACACTCGCATCTTCATAATTTCTCTTCGCCTTCCTTACTGAGATAGATCCATCTTGGTACCTCCAACTCGGTACCTAGCTTGATCTCGAACAAGGGCATCTCGGTACACAGCACCTCAAGCACCGTTTCTTACCAACCTTACCCCTACTAGAGGGTAGCCCCCCGACATTAGTCCCAAAAGCTGGTGTGGTCCAGCGAACCCGGACGCTGGGCCGTGCTAGCTTGAACCAATATCTTCAGAATACCTGACCAGGATGTACGCATCTCGGCCCATTTTTCATCTCGAACTCGGATTCAGTCCGCAACCTTCATAATGGATTTTCCCTCAAGATCCGAGATGGTTGTGCTGAATTGATTTTACCGAGATCCCAGGACTTAGACATTTTCCACGAACCGCATAGTGCGAGGAGGAGTCGCCTCGTTTTCTTCACGTTGAAGGCTCACTACGTGGCGCAGAACCGCTGCCCACGCCGCTTCATTTTTTTGCGCTGCGCAGCGCAAGCGCCACTCCCACAACGCACACTGTCACACGGGCCCACGCGCCGTCATGTCCGTTACAGCACACTTAAGTGCCCACGGCAGAAAACATGGGATTTACTGCGCCGGTTACGCGCGGTGAATCCGCTACGTGCGTTCCTCCAGGTGCAGTAAACGCCTCGGTCCCACCTTTTTCTCCAAGATCAATCCCGTGCAGTTACTGCGCTATAGAGGTATAAATACTCGTGCGTACCCTTCTATCTCTCTTTCTTCGCCATTTGCCCCCGTTTCTACCCTTCTCCACATCCCGTGCTCAGAGCACCGCCGCTCCACCGCATGATGCTGAGCGCCACCGTACTTACAAGGACGCCGCCGCGCTCCCGCGCGACACAGCACGCTATAACGCCACCGTGCACAAGATCTTCATCGAGTGCGGCGAATCTCCTCTTCACCGCTCCAACTCATCTTCTTCCTCGCACCCGCATCGTACATCAGCGAGCTCTTTCCGCCGCGGCCTCCCGCACAATGGCGTTTATTTTCCGCACCGCTGCTGCGCCCCGAGCCCATCTTTGCGCCCGCAAACATCTCGGAGGCGCCGAGATCTTCAAGGCTCAAGATGGATCTCAAAGCTGTCAAGGACAACGAGCTCGATGAGTCCTCTTACACGCCTGGTGCGTGGGACGGATCGGATGTCAATTAAGATGACATCTAGTGGCTGATGGATACGCGCCATATCCCGGCAGGGGTGATCTGCTGAGTTCCAGACGCAAGGGAAATCGAGCCGGCACTGCGCGACGGAGAGTACATTGTCTTCCTCTCCCACTTCATGCGCGGGTTTGGCCTCCCCATATCCAATTTTATGCATCAATTTCTCCGTCACTTCGGCCTTCAGCCACACCACCTTCCTGCAAACGCCATTACTATTATCTCCTCTTTTGTCGCATTCTCAGAGGCCTATCTCGGCCTCCTTCCCACCGTAGATATATGGAGTAAGTATTTTCACTTTCGCCAACAAGTTCTCCCAAACACTATCAATCCAAATGCATCGAAATGCATGACGCAGTGCGGCACCGCTATGATGCTCCCTCGCTCGGGATCCAAATTCCCCGAGTATAGGGTCTTGAGTCCTGCCGAAAATAGCAGAGGGTGTTCATATACGTGAGGAATCCCGAGAAGGCAACGATAGATCTCATTTCTCTTCCTTATTTCCATATCAAGCCCCTCACCGAGATGGTGAACTGGGGGGTACAACTCGAAAAGGACCGTTCCCGAGGTGAACCTTGTCCACAGCCGACTCTAGCAGCTCACCAAGAACGGACTCCGAGGTGGCGACCTACTCGCCACTTGGGTAAGCCGCTGGGTTCTACCACTTCAACGCAGAGAGCACAACATGTGCTTCATGGGACGACCCCGAGATAGCACGCGAACCACCACCTTCGAGCTCAGCGAGAAGGAAGTGGTGACTTGGGTTAAGTCCATTGCCAAGACTGGCCTTGTGGATGAATGGGCATGGGGGCTCGAGACCTATAGCCGAGAGAAGTTGACGCCCCAAGTAAGTATCTGTTCCTCAACCGAGTTATCCTTATCTCAGTATCTTCCGAGATCACTAAACTCTTTATGCTTTGTGTTTCGCATGTGCT
This sequence comes from Alopecurus myosuroides, assembly GCA_028641055.1. Lineage (NCBI taxonomy): Eukaryota > Viridiplantae > Streptophyta > Magnoliopsida > Poales > Poaceae > Alopecurus > Alopecurus myosuroides. The sequence goes on along the minus strand of CM054060.1, from coordinate 332,121,914 downwards.
AATGAGTTATTCTCAACTCGGTATCTACTGAGATCGCCCAACTCTTTATCTTATGCTTTGTGTTTCGCATGTGCAGCTTTTCGAACGCTAGAAGGAAGAGGACCACCAGAACCCCTCGGAAAACTGGGTTGCGGACCGGATCGAGAATGATGACACAATGCACGACAACGAGGACAACCTCCCCATCCCGGATGCCATTCTCACTGCCGAAGCCGGTAAGTTCCGGGTTCCAGTCTCCATTCGAGACTGGTCCGATGACGACGAAGAAAGTGTCGATGACGATTGCATTTTATTAGAGGTACCTGATCCCCTCTCGGTCTTATTTGCGTATCCTCTACCCTCGCTCTCATTTGATCCGGGGGAAAATGTGGTGGATGCAAGGCCCGTAGCCATGGCAGCCCCCGTGGAAACAAGGAAAAGGGACGAGAGTGGTGCAGTTGCTCCTCCTTCAAAGAAGCAAATGAGGAAGAAACCCGGGAACAAGCAGACGAGTAGCCGGAAGAACAGGTGGCCGATGTCGGATGGGTAAGACAATTTCGAGATGCTTTGTGTTTGCATTTTCTTTATTCTTTTTGCCTCTTTTGCCCGAGATGCTTTATGTTTGCATTTTTTTTTACTTCTCTGTTTTTCTTCTCCTGTAGTGATCCAATTAACATCGAGATCTCTGAGATGCCCGCGTTTACTATGATGCCCAAGCACTCTACCTCGGCGAGACCAAGTACCACGCTTCCTACCGTGATCAAGCTTCCGGACTCTGGTGGCTACATCGATCTCGAGGCTGAGAACATGGATACTAACGCCATGGATAGGCCCGAGATGCCTTTCCCGGCAAGAGAAGACCAGGATCTCGGCGTTGGCGACATGGGCACCGAGATGGAAACCCATGAGGCTCCTAAACAGCCGGAGCCGGCCACCGAGCAGCAGAAAGAGCAGCAGCAACCAGAAGAACCAGCGCAGCAGCAAGTGCTAGCACAGCAACAAGCCTCTGAGCAACAAGCCCCAGCAGCAGCAGCAACACCACCAACACTACCGACAGCAGCACCACCACTGGGAGCAGCAGCAGCAGCGCTAGCAGAAATGCAGGGAAAACAGTCCCAACAGCAACGCATTCCCAACACCAACAGCTACAGGCCCAACACCTCCAGCAGCAACAACAATAGGCCCAACAACTACTCCCCCAGCAGCAGCAGCAAACCCCATACCACCGAGAGCGCTAGTGGGCTGATCACCATCGAGAGCATCCACAGGCCCAACAGAAAATCTCCCTCGCACTCGGCAGTGACAGCGGGTCAAATTTGTGCCCTCGCAGGGACCAGTGAGTGGGGAGGGCAGCTCCAAGAAAAGACCGAGGTGCATGAGCCTTCCCTTGTGAAGCTCCCAATAACCAGTCAGACGAAGAAGGCCGAGGTAGCTTGGAAGAAATACAGGCTGGGCCAGCGGAAACCCGGCACTCTAGCAATCAGTACGGGCACCCAAATAGTCCCGCACCAAGGACTCGGAATACATCAGCAACAGAACCTGGAGGCGACTTTGGATCGCGTTGGGTTTATTGATGAGGTCCATGCCGGGAAGAAACTGGGCCCACTGGACCGCTACCGCCGAGACTGGAATCAGGACGATGTTGGTCCGGTGTCAATGGCAGTTGCGGCCTCCAGCAGCTCAGTGGAGCACAAGATGTAAATCATGCGTAGTGCCGCTAAAGACACCGAGATCACTTCCCGGGTAAGTTTCCTTTCCTTTTCGGTTTTTCCGAGATTGCAAATTTCCAATCCGAAATCAATACACCTATCCAGTCCCCGAGATTTTGGCCGAGTAGACATCACTCGACCGAGTTAAAGTTTACTCAGGTCGAATCTTCCAACAACTTATTGAAAGTGCAAACATGCTTAAATCATCTTGTTTTGGTGTTTGTTAACAACACATGTATCCTTAAGTGTGTTTATGTATTTCAGGGCGTAAACAACATATTTGATATGGTGGTGTGGTGTTGCAAAAAGGAGCAAAGCACCTGGAATTCTTTCAGCTGGAGTTTTCTCCAGGCTCGAGTCTCCGGACTCTCAGACCGGAGTCTCCGGTGTGAAGAATTTCTCCAGGGCTTTGCCTCTGGATTTCTGGTGTCGCCTACTACACCCATACCGGAGTCTTACCGGAGACTATCCGGAGTCTCCGGTGTGGAAGTTGCCACCGAAGAAATTGCTAAGGACTTGGTGGTGTCGCCTACGGTACTCAGTCCTGAGTCTTACCGGAGACTGTCCGGAGTCTCCGGTATGACTAGGGGCTATTGGTCCCGCTTGACCCCAGACACTCTCTAGCTCTAACCGCTACAACAAGACCGGAGTCTCCGGTCCTCCTGACCGGAGTCTCCGCACTGGATATTCCTGGAGTTTTTCCAAGTGGTGCACATTTGGTGTCCTCTGTTGCATTCGGTCCGGAGACACGCCGGAAACTGTCCGGAGTCTCCGGCCTGGTGGTTCTGCGAAAAGCTCAGACCGGAATCTCCGGTGTTAGTTTGGCAGAAAAGCTCCAACGGCTCCAAGACCCTATGAGGGGTATAAATACCCCCTCCCCTCCACCTACCTTGAGCTAGCTCATCCAGAATTTAAGTAACCATTGTTGGAGCTCCCCCACCTTGCTAGATCTCCCAATCCATCTACCCAAAAGCCTTGATCTTTGGAGGATTTAAGGAGAAGGCCCCGATCTACGTCTTCACCAACTGGATTTCATTTCCCCTCTCATTTGCTTGAGGGATCTTTGCCTAGGGTTTCCTCTTGTGGAGAACCTAGGCTTCTTGCTACTCTTGGCGATTTGTGAGTGTTGGGAGCCCCCAATTTGGTTGTGGGTGTGTGCCCCAAACTTGTTTGTAAAGGACTCGATCCCCGCCTCAAAGGGGTTCAATAGTGGAAGGTGAACTAGGCCTTTGTGGCGTTGAGTAGGCCTTCGTGGCGAGCTCACACCCCTCCAACGAGACGTACTCCCTTAACAAGGAGGAACTTGGGAATACATCGCGTATCCACGTGCCCCCATCGGTTATCTCGTTCCCTTATCTTTTACTCACTTGTACTTGTTGCATTCATTGTTGTACTCGTTGCATTAAGTGTTGTACTAGTTGCATTTATTGCTATCCTTGTCATATAGGTAAATTCACCTTAGTTGCACTATCTAAAGAATTTACCTTTGTGTCAAGCCTAAATCAAAAGAAAAATTAAAATTGGTCGTAGCACCTATTCACCCCCCCCCCACCCACCTCTAGGTGCCCATACTTTACTTTCAATTGGTATCAGAGCCTCGGCTCTTCTATTGGGCTTAACCGCCTAAGAGTTTTAGTATGGCAGAAGAATCGGATACCGAATCGTCCAAGGCTAGGGTGTCCATGGATGATCTCAATGATTTGAGAACTTCATTAACCTCATCCATAGACGCTAAATTTGATGAGTTGCCTCAAGTCTTCTCGCAACTCCTCAAAGCCAAAGGACCGGAGGTCTTCGAGACTTCTTCTCCGGAAACTATTCCGGAGGGCGCTAAGAAAGGGGTAGATGGTGATCCATCTAAAATTTCTTCCGCCGAAAACTCCACTGAGAAGGGCACGGATGGAGACAAAGAATATCATGCCGTCAAAGGACGATATTCTCCCGATCCCCCCCCCCCCCCCCCCCCCCCGTCCCTCATCCTCGTATCATACCTAGGGGAGATCCACCTAAAATTGATGCTTTTTCTTTTCGTGAATGGAAATATTACATGGAGACTCACTTGAACTCTTCTTGTATAAATCTTTGGAGGATCACTCGTGATGGATACAATCCTCATGACCCCAAGAACCTCACAAGAATAGAAGCCGTAGATTGCCAACTCAACTACACCGCTTTGTCCATTCTTCAACAAGCCGTGGGTCATAACCACATGCCACATCTTCAACAATATTCCACCGCCAAGGAAACATGGGACGCTCTTTTCATCATGTTTGTGGGCAATGAGAGCATGCAAAGGAATAGATATGATGCCTTCACCAATGAGGCCGAAGGGTTCTATATGCATGATGGAGAGGACCATGTGGACATGTGCCGGAGACTCAAGACTCTTGCCATCGCCCTCTCAAATGTTGGTGCCAAGTACATTCATGACGCTTGGATCAAGAGGAAGTACATGATTGCAATAATGCCATTTGAAGGCGCGGACATGAAGAGCATTCAAGGAAGACATGATTTCTCTTCCATGACCTCAACTCAAGTGATGCAAGAAATGTGCTCGTATCAAGTGCAAACCAATAATGCTCTTGACAACCGTGCTAGGGCCATTGGAATGCACAAAGGAGCATCTGTTGCTTTGAAGGCCAAGGTTGTGTCAAGAGAGGTTGAGTATGAATAAGAAGGAGAATAGGCATTGCCTCCCTTGAAGGAACAAGACTATGATCCCGTGCTAAAGAATCTCATTGCTCTCACCGTGCAAAAGTTTTGGAACGATCCTCCCAAGGGCAAGAAATTTGTTGAGGAGAGGACCAACAATCGCTATGGAAATGATGGGGCTCAAAAAGTGAGGTCTTGGTTCAATTGCCAAGATAAGCGCCACTTCATTGCGGAGTTCCCCTATGATAATAGAGAGCTCCATAGTGGCAAGCTCATTCGCAAGGACAAGTCCAAGGTTGAGTACAAGAAACCTCACTTCAAGAAGAAACCATTCAACAAGAAGTCTCCCACTAAGTTTGTGCTCTTGACTCAAGAGGAGTATGATTCCGGGAGTGATGAAGAAGAAGAAACCACAAGTGAAGTGGCCGCTCTAACTATTGCTTCTATTCCATCATCTTCATCCCTCTTTGAATCCCCCAATGATGATCATCCTCAACTAAATGCCAAGTGCTTCATGGATAAGGCCACGGAGGTATCACCTTCTTCCAACTCTAAGACCCCTAGTGAACTAGAACATCTTGCTAGTCTTAGAGAAGAAGATGAGAGGGTCTCCTTGGACCGTTTATGTCTAACATGCAAGGGGAGACCAAGAAGTACTTTGAGTATCTCATGAGGCAATTGGGAGAGGCCCAAGATGCTCTTGAGAAGAAAGGTGAGGTTGAAAGAAGGGATGCGGATGAAATTGCATCCCTCTCTATGACTCTTGAGGAAGAGCATGATGGTATAGTTTCACTTGAGGAGGAACTTGAATCTATTGAGTTAACTCATAATGAACTTGTCTCTAACATCACTAAGGAACGTGACCTTGCTATTGCTAAATATAAAAAGGCTAAAAAGGATAAGGTTGAGTTTGGCGTTGGTCATGGTAAACTAACCGAGGAGTTTGAAAAGCTAACCAAGGCTCACAAAGCTTTGGAGAGCCAACACTCTTCCCTCAAAGAGTTGCATGAACAACTTCAAACTCAACTTAATCAACCTAACAACCCTAGCACTTCTACTTCTTATTGTGATCATGCAAATGTTATTGAGGAAAATGCTAGGTTGAAGGATGAGCTAGCAAGGCTCAAGGGAAAATGCCCTCAAGTTGAGAAGGTTGTGATCCCTACCCCACAAGTGGTTGCCCCTAGCTCTAATGTGGTCATTGCTAGACCACAATTGAGTGCTCCAAAGCAACAAGTGGGCAAGCAAGGTCTTGGCTATGTAGCCAAGAAAAAGAACAAGAAGAAGAAGAAGAACAAGAAGAAGACCAACAATGGTGCATCGGGTGGTATTGTCATTAGGGACAACACTACTCGTAGCACACCCGCTCAAGCGAACAATGTTGCCTCGAGTAGGAGTGTCATGAGGGACAACACTACTTGTAGCACCTCCGCGGGAACTAACAATCCACACCATTTCTTATATGTTGATTATTATGGTGTTGTGCAAGCTAAATATGTTGGTCCTATTGAGGGTTTCATTGAATATACTATTTGGGTTCCAAAGACCCTTGTTGCTAACATGAAGGGACCCTCCTTGGGTCCTAACTCTAGTCAATGATCTCTTGCAGGACTATGCTTCCGGTGGGACTAAATGGATAATTGATAGTGTATGCACTAGCCATATGACCGGACGCAAAGAACTTGTGACGGAGTTGCGCCCAAATGACATACAAGCAACCGTCACTTATGGAAACTCGTCCTCGTCTAAGGTATCCGGGTTCGGCAAGGTTGTGGTTGCTCCCGATATCACTATCGTGAACGTCATGCTTGTCGAATCCCTTGGTTACAATTTACTTTCTGTCCACTCTCTTGGAAACATGGGTTTCTCCGTATTTTTTGATGTTGATATTGTGGTCCTTTTGAGTAGAAAGACTCTTGACGTCGCTTACGTGGAACATGTTGAAAATGAGTTGTTCGTGGTGGACTTTTTGAAGTCTACCAACTCTCAAACAATGTGTCTTTTTGGAAAGGCGGACGTGAGATGGTTGTGGCATCGCCACTTGTCCCATGTCAACATGAGAACTTTGCAAAGTCTTCACAAAGGTGGTCTTATTTTCGAACTAAAAGAAAATGTTTCCTTTTCAAAGGATTGCGTTTGTAGGTCGTGTGTTCAAGGAAAGATGCATGATAAGGTGCACAGGGCCAAGAATATTATTTCATCAAATAGGATCTTGGAGCTTATCCATGTTGATCTCTTTGGTGTCGTGCCCGAAGCAAGTCTTGGCGTCAAGAAATATTGCTTGGTGATTGTCGATGATTATTCAAGATACACTTGGGTTTATTTATTCAAGTGCAAGAGTGAGACTCAACAAACCATCATCGACTTCTCCAACCAAGTGCAACGTCAACACAATGTGCAAATCATGGCTATTAGGATTGATAATGGTTCGGGGTTCAAGAACTATACTTTGAATGAATTCCTTAGTGAAGTAGGCATTCGTCATCAATACTCCGCCACTTACACTCCTCAACAAAATGGTGTTGCCGAAAGGAAGAATCGCACTCTCTTAGATATGGCAAGGACCATGTTGGGGGAGTACACTTCTCCCCAATATTGATGGGCCGAGGCCATATCCACCGCATGCCACTCCTCCAACCGCCTCTACATCCGCAAAGGCTTGGACAAGAATCCATATGAGATCTTCACCAGCAACAAGCCCAACGTATGTTAATTACGTGTATTCGGTTGTAAGTGCTTCTATTTGATCAAGGTTGTTAGGTTGTATAAATTTCAATCCAAAACTATTGAGGGTATATTTGTCGGTTACGGTGCCGAATCCCACACTTATAGAGTCTTTGAAAAAGCCTCACGGATTGTCATAGAATCTTGTAGTGTGGCTTTCGAGGAAAATGATGGCTCCCAAGTGGCGCAATTTCATGTTTCTAATGTAGATGTTGAAATTCCTCAAGAAGCCATAGGAAGGATGGGTGTGGGATTTTTCTGCCCCATTGAGGGACACCTTATGGCGACTCAAGAAGGACTATGCTCTACTCAAGTGGAGCCCTTCTCTACAATAGAAGATCATGCCAAGGAGCCAAATAATACACCTAACCAAGAACATGTTGAAGACCCTCCTCTTATTGACCAAGTCACTACTCAAGATGCATCCACTCCTATTATTCATGCTAGTCAAGGTCAAGGCCAATATCAACCATCCTCTTCATCCTCTCCTCAAGTTGAAGCAAGTGTTGAAGATATTGTTGATGATGATGATGATGATGATCAAGGCCAAGTTGGTCAAGATGGGGAACCAAATGATCAAGATGAGCAAGTGATCCCTCCGTGCAATAATGTGGAGATCAAAGCCCGTCGTGTCAAAAGGATAAGAAGATATTTGAAGCATATTAATGCCCAAGACAACAAGGTCTTGGAGGATATTAAAGTTAGAAGATCCACAAGAAGGCAATTGGAACATTTTAGTGAGATCAAGCTCATATCTCTATGGTGGAACCTAAGAAAGTGTTTGAAGCTCTTGAGGACTCCGATTGGGTTGAAGCAATGCATGATGAGCTCAATAACTTTGAGCGCAACAAAGTTTGGAGAATGGTTGAGAATCCCAAAGATTACCACAATGTTATTGGCACTAAGTGTATTTTCAAGAACAAGCAAGATGAGCATGGCATTGTCATAAGGAACAAGGCTAGATTGGTTGCTCAAGGTTACACTCAAGTTGAAGGCATTGACTTTGATGAAACCTACGCACCCGTGGCTCGCCTTGAGTCCATCTGTATCCTCCTTTCTTATTCTTCTTCTCATAATTTATTATTGCAACAAATGGATTTCAAAAGTGCTTTCTTGAATGGTCCACTAAAGGAGGAAGTATATGTGAAGCAACCTCCGGGGTTCGAGAATCTCAACTTTCCTAACCATGTCTACAAACTTGACAAAGCTCTCTATGGTCTCAAACAAGCACCTCGTGCTTGGTATGAGCACCTTAGAGAATTTTTGGATGGCCGTGGTTTCGAAGTTGGGAAGATCGACCCCACTCTCTTCACCAAGAGAGTAAAGGGATAGCTTTTCATATGCCAACTCTATGTGGACGATATTATCTTTGGCTCAACTAACCAAGCTTTCAATAATGAGTTCTCTAAGCTTATGACTAACAGGTTCGAGATGTCCATGATGGGTGAGCTTAAATTCTTCCTTGGCTTTGAGATCAAGCAATTGGCTTGTGAGACTTTCATTTCTCAAGCCAAGTATACCCAAGACATTATCAAGAGGTTTAACTAGATAGATGCAAAGATCAAGACATCTCCTATGCAAGTCAAGTGCCACCTATCACGTAATCCGACGAGTAAAGATGTGGACCAAAAGATGTATCGTTCTATGATTGGTTCTTTGCTCTATCTTTGTGCATCTAGGCCCGATATCGTTTTGAGTGTAGGTGTGTGTGCAAGGTATCAAGCGGCTCCTAAGGATAGCCATTTGATGGCGGTCCATAGGATCTTTCGTTATTTGGTTCATACCCCAAGATTTGGTTTGTGGTACCCAAAGGGGGCACAATTATCTCTCAATGGCTACACGGATTCCGATTGGGCGGGTGATGAAGATGATAGGAAGTCTACCTATGGGGCTTGCCAATTTCTTGGTAGGACCTTAGTGAGTTGGTCTTCCAAGAAGCAAAATTGCATATCTCTCTCCACCGCCGAAGCTGAGTATGTAGCCGCCGCAAGTACTTCCACTCAATTGCTATGGATGAGGCAAACTCTCAAGCAATATGGAGTTCATATGGATAAGGTGCCTCTTTTGTGTGACAATGAAAGTACCAACAAGATCGCCTACAATCCCGTGCAACACACAAGAACGAAGCACATTGAGATTCGCCATCATTTCATCCGAGACCATGTGGCAAGAGGGGATATTGCACTATCTTATGTGCCCACCAAGGACAATCTTGCGGATATTTTCACGAAGCCACTTGATGATGCAAGATTATTTTTCTTGAGGAATGAACTAAATGTCATTGATTCTAGGAGTTTGACTTGAGGATCTTGCACACACCCCTATAGATGAAACGTGTTCGATTTTAGGTGTAGGCATGGACATAGGGGGAGTGTTATCCTAACACATTGGGTTCTCCCTCCCCCATTATGCCCAAAGCAAAAATTCATTGTTATCTCTCTTTTTCTAATGTTGAATTGTGAGCTTCAATGTTGAGTAATGGCAATGCCCCCAAGATATATCTTCGCGGTTGCATACCATGAACTCTTACATGGTGGCTTAGGTCACCAACCTCTTCTTTGAAGACTTGGTTCTTAAATGAGTGTCTTGGCATTTTCGGATGATATACTCAAAATTTGTTGTTCAAATGTTTTCTAGTCTTTCTTGAGTATAAGATTCCCTCCCTGATGTTATTTTATCTTTCCCTGCCAAAACCTACCTTTTAAACAAGTTTTATTAGCTCTTGCATATCGGGGGGATTTTTCTGGCATAGGTCCGGAGACTCCGGTCTGCCACGCCGGAATCTCCGGCCAGTTCGGAGACTCCGATGTTAAGACCGGAGACTCCGGTGTGGGGTTTCGTAGTATAAAAACTGGGGCTGAGGGAAGTTAGGGTTTCATCCCCACTTCCCCCCATGCCCCCAATACCTTGCTGCGCCGCCACCGTCGCTCGGAGCTCCTCCCCGGCCGGTTCCCACCGCCGGAAACCGCCTCCCCTTGCCTCTCCCATCTGTGGGAGGCTCCATGACAGGCCAGGACAAGGGTACACCTCTCCTCTCCCCATTTGTTTGTTTTTACATCTAGATCTAAGGACTAGGTTTTTTTTGTGGAGAGATAGTACTTGTTGTTGGTAGCATCACCCTAGCATGTTGTTCCCTGGTAGAAACTGATAGAAACATTCTAAGAACTAGTTGTGTCAGATTCATATCCCTTCTTGACGCCCAGACCGGAGAATTCGGTGTGAATCTCCCAGAACTGATTCTTGTTGCTTTTGTTTTGTTTCTGCATTTTCTTGGACATGTGTGCTCATTTGGTTTCTCTCTGCTGTTGTGTTTTTGGCTTTGTGTGTGCTTTCAGGTAAAAGGTTGAAGTCAGCGGCCTCCAACCCCAACAAGCGTTCCTAACGTACTCACACCCGCAACTATCATGTCACTGATGAAGCCACTGGTAGAGTTGGTCAGAGGAACACCTTTGAGACTCGGAAGCGTCAGAAAGAGAGGCATGAGGCTAGGCTGAGGAATGAACTCGTGAAGAAGGCCAAGTATGACAGGATCCCTTATGTGGTTTCCATGAGCAAGAAGGAGTACAGGATTATGCGGGCTCGACCTTTCTTCACCATGGCCCGCACAGGTGAGACTTCTCATTATTGGAGGAGGGAGTCTGAGTTGATCATGAGTGATATCTACTCCCGTTTCAGGCAGCCTATATGTCCCCAGAAAGTTCTAGACTTAGAGGCCCTTGGCAGTTCTGAGTACTTTGAGGACGATGTCTGGATCACGAAGAAACTGGGTCTTGAGCATCTTGTTAGCATTCAGCAGAACTACAATGTCTCTACCATTTAGCAGTTCTTTGCCACTGTCACTTTTGGTGAAGATGACGATGTTATCTTGAAGTGGATGTCTGGGTCTGTTGAGTGTGAAACCTCTATGAGACGCTTTGCTGAGATTCTTGGTTACCAATGGGAAACAAGGGAATGGCCACCGTATGCATGTTCACGGTGTGGCCTACGACAAGATGCGCATGGCTCTGATGTATGAGAAGCTATCTAGCACTGTCACTGCCAATGATCTCAGGAGGGTTTACAACATCTATCTTCGCCTCTTCCGCTGCAACATTGCTCCCAAGGCCGGGAATGTAGATGCTATTCGTGGTGGTCTTGTGAACCTTCTCTACCAGGCTTTCCAGTGTCACCTTGCTGGTCCTGATGGAGAGGGTTTCGAGATTGATGTTATGAACTCCATCAAAGAGGAGATCTACTCAGCTATGATTGAGATCAAGAAAGTGACCGTGTATGCTCCTTATGTGATGAAGCTCATCCTTGATCATTTTCATGGCTTGGCCGCAGAGACTGAGCATCCAGTGGGTTCTCTCCAGATTCTGTCCTCTCACCTTCCTAATGATGACACCCCCATGGGGGAAGCTGAGGCGCCTCCTCGCTCTAGGAGGAAGAATGATGATCCTCCCTATTGCCGCTCTAGCAGGGAGGAGACACAGGATGAGATGAAGAAGCTTTCTTGGTTCCAGCGCAACATTTTGTGCATGACAGTTGTAGTACACAAGGAGAACCATGTGGCCTACAAGGAGAGGCGTGAGATGAAGAAGATGATATCCAAGTTGCATGACCATGCTGGGCTCGGAGCTACCCCTCCTATGGGTACCCCTCCCACTACTCCTCTCACTACTGCCACCGCATCTGTGACTATGTCTTATGAGGAGTGGAACACTGATCAGTTCCCGTGGGGTGACTTTGAGGATGTCACCTCAGCTCCTTCCTCTTCGACCCACCGTGCCAGGGCTCCTGTGATTGAGGAAGAATAAAATGTTGAGGAACAGCCTGAGGATGATGATGAGGACCTTGGGTACTTCAACACTGGTTCTGATGCTGAGGAAGATGAAGATGGAGATGATGATGATGAGGCAACGGACCCGGTGGATGATGAAGACGATGACTATGAGAACGATGACTGAGACCTTGGGATGCATAGTGCTCTTTGCCTTTTTGGTGTCTCGATGCCAAAGGGGGAGACGTAGCTTGTCTTATCCGGGCTTTGCATGGGTTGCTTTGGTTTGGTTTGCTTCGGAACACAAGTCTTTGAACTTGATTTGCCTTTTATGGCTTGTGTTCCCTTTATCTCAGTTGCTTTGCTTTTCTAGTAAACAATGGATGTTATGTGTGTGATGAGACCACGTGGTGAAGCTATCTTTCATATTATTACCTATTATTTATTTATATATTGTCTCTATGCATGTATGTATTATTGTTCACTAGTTGTTGATCAAGAGGGCTTTGTTTGTGAAACATAGGGGGAGCTCACATTGTGAGTGCTCTATCTTTTACAAACATAGGCTAGCTGTGTTTTTATTGCAAATATGTGTGTTGTCATCAAACACCAAAAAGGGGAGATTGAAAGTGCAAACGCGCTTAAATCATCTTGTTTTGGTGTTTGTTAGCAACACATGTATCCTTAAGTGTGTTGATGTATTTCAGGGCGTAAACGACATATCTGATATGGTGGTGTGGTGTTGCAAAAAGGAGCAAAGCACCTAGAATTCTTTCAGCTGGAGTTTTCTCCAGGCCGGAGTCTCCGGACTCTCAGACCGGAGTCTCCGGTGTGAAGAATTTCTCTAGGGCTTTGCCTCTAGATTTCTGGTGTCGCCTACTGTACCCATACCGGAGTCTTACCGGAGACTGTCCGGAGTCTCCGGCGTGGGAGTTGCCACTGAAGAAATTGCTAAGGACTTGGTGGTGTCGCCTGTTGTACTCAGTCCGGAGTCTTACCGGAGACTGTCCGGAGTCTCCGGTATGACTAGGGGTTGTTGGTCTCGCTTGACCCCAGACAATCTCTAGCTCTAACCGCTACAACAAGACCGGAGTATCCGGTCCTCCTGACCGGAGTCTCCGCACTGGAGCTTCCTGGAGTTTTTCCATGTGGTGTGCACTTGGTGTCGTCTGTTGCATTCGGTCCGGAGACACACCGGAAACTGTCCGGAGTCTCCGGCCTGGTGGTTCTGCGAAAAGCTCAGACCGGAGTCTCCGGCCTTTACACCGGACTCTCCGGTGTGAGTTTGACAGAAAAGCTCCAACGGCTCCAAGACTCTATGAGGGGTGTAAATACCCCCTCCCCTCCACCTACCTTGAGCTAGCTCGTCCAGAATTAAAGTCACCATTGTTGGAGCTCCCCCACCTTGCTAGATCTCCCAATCCATCCACCCAAAAGCCTTGATCTTTGGAGGATTGAAGGAGAAGGCCCCGATCTACGTCTTCACCAACCGGATTTCATTTCCCCTCTCATTTGCTTGAGGGATCTTTGCCTAGGGTTTCCTCTTGTGGAGAACCTAGGCTTTTTGCTACTCTTGGTGATTTGTGAGTGTTGGGAGCCCCCAATTTGGTTGTGGGTGTGTGCCCCAACACTACAAGAAATGTGCTGATACATGATGTTCTCGCAATAACGATGTACGAAATCGTCATAAATTTATGACGATTTTGTAGCATATCGTTGTTAGCCGTTGGAGGGGATCAAAACTGTGAATTTTCATGACGATTTGGCTAAAAAACGTCGTGATTTTATAAAATGATATCGTCATGAACGATCATGGCCTTATTTTTAACCGATCACGATGAATTTAAATCGTCATGACATTCTAAATGTGGATGCATGTGTACGATTGGACGGGCACATCATCAACTTTGCCTACGTGGCATGTCTATTGGATATCTTGGACGGACACATCATTAACTTTGCCTACGTGGCATGTCTATTGGATATCTACCGCTTGACATCTTTCATTTCTACCACTTGGCATGACCAAGTAACACACTGCCATTGACATGTGGGCCTCTTCCTGTGAGTCAGGTACGTGGGACACATTGACATGTGGGACCTAGTCACCTGTCACGTAGGACAGTCAAGGGAGGTACGAAACTGAACTCGGGACAACCAATTGACTAAACTCGCAAAAATGCTTTCCCTAGGATTCGATCCCTCCACCTCCTGGCTCTCACAGTCGTAATCGGACCACCAGGCCACCCAAATTTTCACGTCTAGATAACACATGCGCACTACTTGAGGCGATAGCAAGTGACAGTTGGGCCAAAGAGGTCACCAAATTCGTTGGGGAGGTGAATGCTTACTGCTTGGTATGGGCCGAAATTCGGCAGGGGAAGCGAGTGCTGGGCTGCTGGCGCGGGCTCGCACAGCTGGCTGGCAGCTCGGTTGGGCTAGATCGGTTTTTTTGTTTTTTTCTGTTTTCATTCTATAGTTTGAATTTCACCTCCAAATTGATCGAAACCAATTTTGAAAATAAAATAAAATTATTTGTAGTAATTATATTACATTTGAAATCATTTTTCTAACATAATACAATCATTTCCATGAGCATATATTTATTAAGACTTTAGGGGATTTTAATATACACTTTTGGAGTCAAAATGGAGAGCGTGATTATTCTTAGCTAGGAGTGGAATTTTGTGAAACTATTGGTATATCTCTGAAGAAATAGGTATTTATATACCTAACAATGATATTTAGAAAAAATCATGAGAAAACTACGGGACACATGTAGTTCAAAATTGACTCGTTTCCAGATGAATCGGCAGAAATTTGTCTTCTTTAAAAGAGGTGTATTTAAAACTATTGAGAGGTATTAATTTTGGTATTTGAACATGAAATGTGGTATAATAGATTAATAAATTTATTTGGTACAATTTTGCAACATATTTTTGGTGGATGCTTCACAAAAAACCCCGTTTTTAGCACTCCGAAAATAGAAAATGATATTTTTATTCAATGAAAAATAAAACTTTCTTAGCCAACATTATTCGTTGTTCCAATATGCATATTTGGGTAGAATATGGGCGCATTTCAACAAACTATGCCACGAATGTGTCCATAACAACCGTCATTTGGCCCGGAACCCAAGAATCTTCGGAGGAGATAGCTCATTTACGTGAACACATTTTCAACCCAATTGTCGTATTCCAAGTTTATTTTTTTCGATACTAGGACATATATAATGACATCACGCGAAGGTCTTGCATCATTTCGAGTTTTTTTGAATTTTATGGAATTTTCTAAGCCGGATTTAGGAAAAAGTCAAGACATTGGGCATTACGTTTCGTAGCTAGGGGATGAATATTGTGAAACTATAGGTGTATATATATTTAATAGGTACTTCTGTATCTAAAAATGATTTTTACAAAAAATCACGAGCAAACTACGAGGCACCTGTAGTTCAAATTTGGCCCGGTTTCAGCTAAATCGACAGCAATTTGTCTTTTTCAAAAGAGGCGTATTAAAAGCTATTGAGAGATAGTAATTTTGTTATTTGAACATGAAATGTGGAATAATAACTATAGAATTTTACTTTGTACAATTTTTCAACATATTTTTGGTAGATGCTTCATAAAAAAACCCATTTTTCGCACTCCGAAAGTGGAAAATGATATTTTTATTCAATGAAAAATTAAACTTTCTTCGGCAACATTGTTCCTTGTTCCAATATGCATGCTTGTGTAGAATATAGGCACATTTAAACAAACTATGCCATGAATGTGGCCATAACATCCGTCATTTCGACAGAAACCCAATAATCTTCGGAGGAGATAGCTCATTTTTGTGAACACCTTTTCAACACGATTGTCATATTCCAAGTTTATTATTTTTGGTGGATACTAGGACATATATAATGACACCACACGAAGGCCTTGCATCATTCCGAGTTGTTTTGAATTTTTTGGAATTTTCTAAGCTGGTTTTAGGAAAAAGTCAAGACGGCGGGCATAACCGTTCGTAGCTAGGGGTTGAATATTGATAAAATATTGGTATATCTATATTTAAATGGGTAGTTTTGTAGCTAAAAATGATTTTTACAAAAAATCATGAGCAAACTACAAGGTACCTGTAGTTCAAATTTCGCCCGGTTTCAGCTGAATCGGCAGAAATTTGTCTTTTTCAAAAGAGGTATATTTAAAACTATTGAGAGGTAGTAAATTTGTTATTTGTAGATAAAATATGACATAATATATTTAGAATTTTACTTTGTACAATTTTTCAACATATTTTTGGTAGGTGCTTCACAAAAAAACCCTTTTTGACACTCCAAAAATGGAAAATGATGTTTTTATTCAATGAAAAATAAAAGTTTCTTCGTGAACATTGTTATTTGTTACATTATGCATGCTTGTGCAGAATATGGGCACATTTAAACAAACTATGCCATGGATGTGGCCATAACACCCGTCATTTGGCCCGAAAGCCAAGAATCTTCGGAGGAGATAGCTCATTTCTGTGAACACCTTTTTAAACCAATTGTAGTATTCCAAGTTTATTATTTTTGGTGGATACTAGGACATATATAACGACACCACATTAAGGTCTTGCATCATTTCGAGTTTTTTCGAATTTTTTGGAATTTTCTAAGCCGGTTTCAGAAAACGGTCAAGACGGTGGGCATTACCTTTCGTATCTAGGGGATGAATATTGATGAAATCTTGGTGTATCTGTATTGAAATAGGTAATTGTGAATCTAAAATGATTTTTCCAAAAAATAAAGAGAAAACTACGAGGCACCTGTAGTTCAAATTTGGCCCGGTTTCAGCGGAATCGGCAGAAATTTGTATATTTAAAAAGAGGTGTATTATGAGCTATTGAGAGGTATTAAATTTGTTATTTGTAGATAAAATATGACATAATATATTTAGAATTTTACTTTGCACAACTCTGTAACATATTTTCGGTAGGTGCTTCACAAAAAAACCCTTACTTGACACTCCAAAAATGGAAAATGATGTATTTATTCAATAAAAAATAAAAGTTTCTTCGTGAACATTTTTAGTTGTTCCATTATGCATGCTTGTGTAGAATATGGGAACGTTTCAACAAACTATGCCATGAGTGTGGCCATAACATCCGTCATTTGGCCCGAAACCCAAGAATCTTCGGAGAAAATAAATCATTTCTATAAACACCTTTTCAACCCAGTTGTCGCATTCCAAGTTTATTATTTTTGGTGGATACTAGGACATATATAATGACACCACGCGAAGGCCTTGCATCATTTCGAGATTTTCTGAATTTTCTGGAATTTTCTAAGCCGGTTTTAGGAAAAAGTCAAGACGACGGGCATGACCGTTCGTACATAGGGGATGAATATTGATGAACTCTTGGTGTATCTATGTTGAAATAGGTACTTGTGCATCTAAAAATGAATTTTCCAAAAAATAAAGAGAAAACTACGAGGCACCTGTAGTTCAAATTTTGCCCGGTTTCAACGGAACCGACAGAAATTTGTCTATTTCAAAAGAGGTGTATTTTGAGCTATTGAGAGGTATTAAATTTGTTATTTGTATATAAAATATGACATAATATATTTATAATTTTACTTTGTACAGTTCTGTAACATATTTTTGGTAGGTGCTTCACAAAAAAAAACCTTTTTTGACACTCCGAGAATAGAAAATGATGGTTTTATTTAATAAAAAATAGAAGTTTCTTTTTCAACATTGTTAGTTGTTCCATTATGCATGCTTGTGTAGAATATGGGAAAATTTCAACAAACTATGCCATGTATGTGGCCATAACATCCGTCATTTGGCCCGAAACCCAAGAATCTTCGGAGGAGATACCTCATTTATGTGAACACCTTTTCAACCCAATTGTCATATTCCAAGTTTATTATTTTTGGTGGATACTAGAACATATATAATGACACCACGCGAAGGTCGTGCATCATTTCGAGTTTTTTTGAATTTTCTGGAATTTTCTAAGCCGGTTTTAGGAAAAGTCAACACGGTGGGCATTACCGTTCGTACCTAGAGGTTGAATATTGACAAAATATTGGTATATCTCTATTAAAATAGGTACTTGTGTACCTAAAAATGATTTTTACAAAAAATCATGAGCAAACTACAAGGTACCTGTAGTTCAAATTTGGCCCGGTTTCAGCTAAATCAGCAGAAATTTATCTTTTTCAAAAGAGGCGTATTTCAATCTATCGAGAGGTAGTAATTTTGTTTTTTGAACATGAAATATGATATATTAACTTTATAATTTTATTTGGTACAATTTTGCAACATATTGTTGGTACATGCTTCACAAAAAAAAACCATTTTTACCACTCTGAAAATGGAAAATGGTATTTTTACGAAGAGAAAAATAAAAGTTTCTTCGGCAACATTGTTAGTTGTTCTATTATCTATGTTTGTGTAGAATATGGGCATATTTCAACAAACTATGCCATGAGTGTGGCCATAACATCCGTCTTTTGGCCCGAAACCCAAGAATATTCGGAGAAGATAGCTCATTTCAATGAACACCTTTTCAACCCAGTTGTCATATTCCAAGTTTATTATTTCTGGTGAATACTAGGACATATATAATGACACCACGCGAAGGTCTTGCATCATTTTGAGTTATTTTGAATTTTCTGTAATTTTCTATGCCGGTTTTAGGAAAAAGTCAAGACGGCGGGCATTACCTTTCGTAGCTAGGGGATGAATATTGTAAACCATCTTTGTGTATGTTCTTATATGCCGGTTTCTATGACAATTTGAAGGTGGAAACACATTCATTATAAGCGCAAGAGACCGAATGATTTCCACATATGAATTACATTTTGTAAAATCATCTCTCTAGACATAGAGGCACAAATTTTGTGTTGCTTACAAGTTAAACACGTTAATGCATGTTTTCTTCTCATATTAAGTTGAATTCAGGGTATAACAAAGCATGTGGCAAGTAAAAAAAATATTTTACAATAAATCTATGACAAGTAAAAATATATTTTACAATGAAATTATAACTTATATATAGGTCTAACAGTTTTTTTTATAATCATAGAGAAAATGAATTAGTTTATATAATTATATAAGTGACACTAAATCTATTTTATTGATACTAATAAACCCCCTAACTAGATACTATGATGTGGGGTTAAGAAATGTCAGGTCCCATTTGAAGGCAGTGAGCGCCAAAGTGAGTATGAAAAGAAGTGTTCTTCCCTCGCGCCGTCGCGCGCGCGTCTGTGTAAAAAAATTCGGAAAACTGCGGCCGCGTATACCTAAACCTAGCCCTAGACTCCCACATATCGCGCCGCCTCATCTCAATCCAATCCCCCCGGGCCCCGAATGGCGCCGTCTCGCGCCTCTTCTCCCATCCATGGCGAGCGCCGACCAAGACACCTCCTTCCTCACAGACAGCAGCCGCCACCTCCCCCTCAAGCTCTCCTCCTCGATCCCTCCTGAGAAACCACGCGCCGCCACAACTCGATCCCCTTCCGCAACCCTACCAACCCCCAATTCTGAAGCCGATCCAGATCCTCTTCCATCCTCTGAAGCCAATCCAGATCCTGCTCCCAACGTCGTGACCCTGCTCACCTCCCAAGACCCGCCTCGCCGGCATGGCCCCGGACGACACCGAGCGCTTCAAGACCCGACCCCCCTCTTCAAGCGTGGCCATGACCTGGTCCTCGAGTCGGACACGGACGACGACGCTCCCGCTGCCCCGACCTGGAGCACCACCTTCTACGCCGTCGATGTGGTCCTGGAGCACCACCTCCGCGCTGCATCGAGCACCTCGTCACCGAAAGGCCGTCCTCCGTGGAGCACATCGACCTAGCTGTCGACGCCCTCTCCAGGTTCATCGACCCCAAGTAGGTCGCCCGCCTCTCCGGCTTCACCGACAGCGTCGAAAACATCTCCGAGGTGCGTGCGTGCACCAATCTCTGACCCGCTTCCCCGACCGAGCTCTCCGGTGCTCCAGTTCAGATCTCATACGCCAGACATGGGGAAGAGGCCGAGGACACAGCAGCCTAATCAGGACTTCCCCAAGTCCAAGCGTGCGGCCGAGCCGGCTGGGATGCTCGACTCAGACGATGATGAGATCAACGCATGTAATCTTTCACCAGAACACCGTTCTTCTTGTTTGCTATTGGTAGTTGGCAAGTTGCTTGTTTTTGACCATTGTTCATGTGTTGGTTTTCGCAGTCCACAAGCAGCGGGACGTTATTCCTCTTGATGTCGACGACGGTCACTGCTAGGACTTCGACTATCCCCTCTTGTGAAATTTCAGTTTGGCTGATCCATTCCTTCCTTCAGTTCACTCAAAACATTCATGACGTTTGTCTTCTCATGGGTTTCAGCGAGGGAGTCCGAGGATGATGATTTGGAGCAACCCGTTTTTGACCTTAAGGTGATTTCGACGCTCTTTCCTAGTCTTGTTATTTAGGATTTTCTGGTCCACAAGTACAGATTATTATGCTAGGCAGATAGTACCATTTTCATTGGCGGTTTTGGTCGAATTTTGCAATGCAAATAAGTTGCGCAGGGCAGTGCAACCTTGTTAATGGTCATACCCAACCTTTTCTCCAGTTCATTTAGTCCGAAAACCTTGAGATAGCAATTTTCTGTTTGCTATCATGTAAAATCTGTTTTGCTAGATTACAGTTTGAGCATTAGCAAAAAAAATAACTATGACTAAATAGAAGAGTAACTAATACTTGCAGTTGCCATTCAACTATTTTTGTCTGTTTTATTAATCTCATCTAACATTGTACATGCCCCCATTGATGCATGCCAACTATAATGAAATAAAGATGTTGCGAGGGAACATTCTGGGTACTGTACTGAAAACAACTCCATTTGAAATATAAAAAGTTCCTGTGATACCTGGTCATCATATTAGCATTTTATTAGCTATACACTCCTAGCTATTACTTCACAACTAATTCTCTGGTATCCTATGAATTAAATGCTACCTGCAATGAGGATATATTGCTGTCTGGCTATCTGCACATCAGTTCTCTCGACGAGTAGTTGTTATTATTTGCTCATCTCTTTATACACTAGAGCTTTAAATTGATCTTCTTTTGTATCTGGGGCAATATACTTGACCATTTTGTTTTTATTTTCTTGCACAGGCTAGCAAAGGGGAAGTAGCTGCTGCATGCTTGAGAGGACCAGGATGTGAGAAACGGAGCCGAGAGCTGACCATTAGATGCCAGCCAGGAGATGACTCCCTGATGCCTCCTTTCCCTCCAAATAGGTGGTTTGATGGATGATAATGATTTGGTATGTGATGATACTACCAACCCCCTCTATCATATGTACTTCTGCTATGCACATCAATGAAAAGATAACAGTCTAGATTTGTAATAGTGATTATATCGCTTGCTATCCAAACTTGGGAGTACATATATATTAACTGCTGGGATGTTTGTATATTTGATCCATCCTTTGGGATTTCTGTAAGTAATAGATTAGTCCAAACTTGGTTTATGGTACTTGAGACTACTTGGATGCATGTGTTGTTCTTATTTGGTCTGTCATTTTCTTGATGTTCGTGCTTCTACCTATGGGTTGGACATATCTAAATTATCTAGCTAGTTTGTTTTGTATCTCAAGCAAGAAACCTTACCATCTTGCTTTTATTTACTTGGGTTGCCTACATTCCAGAACTTGCTTGAATTTACTATGCTTGTTCGGTGAGATGAAACTTGCTTGAATTTATTATGTTTGTTCAGTGATATGCCTGTCCATGTCATGTTTTCAGTTCTCATTTCAGCTTTGACAAGAGATTTAATAGACTGCAATGTTTGTTTTGTTTACCAGTTTTAGGAGGCTGACAGGACTGAGAGATGGCCAGATGAAGCTTTTGCTGAAGAGGCAATTAGGTATCAGTGGGTTACTGTATAGTGTGCATGTGATGTTGAATGTAACATTCAAATGTTGAATGTCAATGTAATGCTGCATATTCAAATGCTGGGATATGAATGTAATATCTTATTATTCAAATTCCTGAATATTTGCTTGAAATGGTTATATATGTGTCTAGATGGTTGATTGGACCAAACTTCATATGGGTTGTATGCTGGACTGGCCCAAATAAGCTGGGTAAAAAGAAATTCAAATTGCCATGGGCCTGAAGTTAATGGACCAAAAAGACAATGCAAAGCCCAAACAAAATGAACATAAACAATCCTGAAACTTTAGAAAGGAAAAATAATAAATGGATCATAAGCGGTGAAGGCTAATATTTGAAAAAGGCGGAGGACCAAGAAAAAAACGGACAGGTAAAGGCCAAATTTATTGGGATAGGCCCACGTAGATCACATTAATGGACAGGGCTGAATTTGATCCACGACGATTTCATTTCGTCAGGATTTTGCCACGTAGGACCAACCACGTCGGAGCTCATGTGGCCTGGCCGGACTACGCCTGACGATTTTGAATCGTCATGATATTATGACGGTCCAAAATCGTCGTAGACATTCATGACGACTTCTAAAAAATCGTCGTTGTGGTTAATTTCTGACGCTCGGTTTTCAACGATTTGTTTTTCGTCGTTGGATTGTCATGAACGAACTATAGCGACGATTTAGTGACGAAAACCGAGCGTCGTGTATCAACATATTTCTTGTAGTGCAAACTTGTTTGTAAAGGACTCGATCCCCGCCTCAAAGGGGTTCAATAGTGGAAGGTGAACTAGGCCTTTGTGGCGGAGTTCATCGGAGAATAGGGTGAGGCCTTTGTGGCGTTGAGTAGGCCTTCTTGGCGAGCTCACACCCCTCCAACAAGACGTACTCCCTTAACAAGGAGGAACTCGGGAATACATCGTGTCTCCGCGTCCCCCCATCGGTTATCTCGTTCCCTTATCTTTTACTCACTTGTACTTGTTGCATTAATTGTTGTACTTGTTGCATTAAGTGTTGTACTAGTTACATTTATTGCTATCGTTGTCATATACATAAATTCACCTTAGTTGCACTATCTAGAGAATTTACCTTTTTGTCAAGCCTAAATCAAAATAAAAATAAAAATTGGTCGTAGCACCTATTCACCCCCCCCCCCTCTAGGTGGCCATACTTTACTTTCACTTATCCCTTTGTCTCTTCTCAGGTTTGCACCGAAACCTGTGCCAAGTTGTACCAGAAGCTTCTCTGGCGCCACCGAGACCTCACCGAGCTCAATGTCAACCTCCAGAGAGAATTGGGAGGCAAAGGTAACATTTTCCACACTTAGATATTGCGTATGCTTTCCTCTGCATCAATTTTCTAACTCGGGCTCTGTTTTATCCTCCATAGCCATCTTGGAGAAGCAGCTGACATAGTCCATTACCAAGATCTCTTCTCTAGAAAGTAAGTGCCTCGTTCTCTATCTTGTGTTTTATGTTTATGTTTTTTCCTTCTCGTTTGCTAACTCTGCTGTTCGATGCAGATGATCATAAGATTTTTGCTGAGAAGCACCAGGACTGCACCGTGTTGGTTGAATATACATAGAGCAAGATCTCGTCCATAGAGAGTAATCCTTTTTTTCCTTTCTGCGTGATCCGTTTCCATGTTCCCCTCATCTTGCTAATCGGACTGTTTTCTGTACAGCTGAACACAAACTTTTTGTTGAAAAAGATCAAGACTGTCTCACTCTGGCCGAGACGCAGCTGTAGATCAATGACTGCGAGTCCAAGTTCAAGGACGATCTCCAAACCGAGAAGGCCGAGGTTACTCGGCTGAAGCTGGAACTGGACGAGATGCAGAAGCTCAAGGAGGAGACCGAGAAGGCCAAATCCGAGATGGAGAAGGACGCCGCTACCGAGAATACCATGTGAGAGATGGAGATCAAGAATCTCAAGGACAGGAACACCGCGCTCGAATCCTCGGCAAGTGCCTCACGCACCCTACTGGACAAATGCCACTTGGATGCCGATAGGTGGCCCTCTAGGATCGCTGCACTCAACCTGGAACTGAAAATTAAGTCTCGCCCTTTCTCTGTTTTTTTCTAACTCCCAACTTGATCTACCGAGCTGATTTCGGTTTAACTCGGACAACTTATCACTTAGGATCATTCCCCGACCCGGAAGACAGTGTCGTGCAGGCTGTTGAGAAAGCCAAAAACAGACGGGAAGATGCTGGGTTTGACGTCATGGAGACCGTCACCATTTAAGATCACATCGAGGGCATCAAAGCCCGAGTTATGTCCCTCAGGTCTATTGGATCCAGCCTCGTTTCAAGTGTACTCCGGCTTTACAAATCTTCTGTCCGAAAAACGAGCTCCCCAAGACAATTGAAGAGCTGGCCCAGAACCTCGACCAAGTCAAGGGTCGCTTCAAGGAATGGCGTGCTTCTGCAGCTCGAGCTGGCGCAGACGAGATGCTGCAATTCGTCCTCTACTGGTACGACAAAATTGACCTCAACTCCTTCAAGACTATGCGGAGCAAGTCCAAATGGTCCACATCAGAGGATTGCGTCCGGGCTCGCAAGGAAACAGTGTATCGGCTTGCCTCCTACGCCGACACCAAGGAGTTCATCGCTGGCCCAACGAGCCCGACTCTGAGGACGAGTACGAAGACGAGGAGGGCGATGATGTCTACGAAGAGGCTAAGGAGGATGACGACTCCGAGGAGGTCGACGAGGAGATCGAGGCCGAGAACGAGCCGGCCAGAACCATCGAGACGGCTACCAATCCAACCGCCGAGATCGTCACTACTGACATGGTTATCTCCATCCCACGCCCGACCTGGGCTTCTCTGAGCCTGCGACCGAGACAGCCGCCTCCGCGCCTGCCACCAAGAACGTAGCCTCCAAGCCTCCAACCGAGACAACTGCTTCCGAGCCCGCCCTCGAGTCCACCAACCCGGCGGGGGCCGACGCAGACTCTACTCCTTTGGCCACGGCCTAAACCTCTGTTTATCATTATCAAAACTCTATCAGATCCTCGGTATGCCAGGTGCAGTTGTAAGAAATACGTTTACGTTTTGCCACTCTATGTTTGATTAAGTTTTTGCAAGACTAGCAGAATGCCGGATTGCTTTAATTCGAGTCCCCGAGCTCTTTTTCTTACCCACTCGTATTTTTTTTCTTCTCTTCTCTTGCCTACCATTTGTGGTTTTTGACGGTCGAGTCACGAGATTTCGAAAACTAAGGTTATAATATTCACAACTTAGAGATAGGAAGTAAAACTGCCCAACACTTAGCCAAAAAACTAAAGAAACAACAACTTATGTCGGTCGATTAACTCCTTCTTTCCTTAGTAGTTTTTCATATGATCATTGACCCTTAGCTTGTTCTCTTGCTTGCCATGAAGCCGGGTTGCTGACACCAACAAAGTCGAAGAGTCGTCCCTTAGGTTTAAGTACACTACTAAACCTAAACATGATATTCTGAAATGATTAACCGACATAGAAAGGTAAAAAGCAAGTACATAGAGCAAGTTAGGCACATGCAGTCCCCGAGTTCCTTCTTGGAGTGCCAACATAGATTCAACTTGGCAAGGGGATACATACAATGCATTTTCAGGAATGAAAACGACGGAGTAGAGCTACATTTCAGGGGCGCTTAGTTTCCTCTCCAGATTTGTCCATCTTGTTCTTCTCCTGTTCTTGGACATCAATGAGATAATATGCATCATTGTGCAAGACTTTGCTCGCGATGAACGGCCCTTCCCACAGAGGGGAAAATTTGTGCATTCAGGTTGTGCGTTGCACAAGGCTAAGCACCATATCTCCTTCTAGGAATAACCGTGGGCTTATCTTCCGGCTATGATAGCGTCTCAGGTTTTGTTGATATACAACTGATCTCGATAGAGTTAACTCTCTTGCTTCTTCTAGCAAATCAACATCATTTTCTCGGGGATCGGGATTTTGTGGCGGATTTTTGGTTTCGCCTGCGAGTCGCCCGAGGGTCGGAGTGGGCAGGGGAACAAACACTGCGTACCTTTTCCACGCTAAAACTGTATTATGTCTCTCATTTATTTTCGCTCCGTATTTCTTGCCCTTTCAAGTGCTTTTGTAACATATTTCTTGATTGATGAAAGCAATGACAATTGCCTTTCGTCAAAAATAAATGACAAGTGTAATGAATCTATGCTTGGTTACATCAACACTGTGTGCACAATTTTAAGTAAAACAAGAAACTGACAACCTTGATTGCACGGTTCATGTACAAAACCCACCGGAAAAGAAGATTGCAAAAAATGAAAATAATGTTACTAGTACTTCATTTTTTTTTTTTTGAAGTGAGCGTGAACACACATGAAAATTTCACACGAAGTTGCATTATCTTATTGCACCAAACATCAAGAAACCAAGAATTAAATAGATCTACCACTATTGTTACTCCCTCCGTCCAGGATTACTAGTACCCTAGTGAAAAACTATTTGTCCAGAAATTATCTCCCCACAAGAAAAAAGAAAATAATGTTACTAGCACTTCATATAACTTTTTTTATTTTGTTTTGAAGTGAGCGTGAACACACATGCAAATTTCACACGAAGTTGCATTATCTTATTGCACCAAACATCAAGAAACCAAGAATTAAATAGCTCTACCACTATTGTTACTCATGCCTCGATATATCACGCCAATAGGATGCTACCTTTATCGTGATGCAATTCACTAGGTGTCTAATAATCCTGGACGGAGGGAGTACATATAATCATACCTAACAAGTAAACACCAGCCTAGCGAACATGCATAGAAAGTTCCCAGAACCAACACATTATTATCTAGTTCCAAGTGTATCCATTGTATTTCAAACATGAAATTGAACATAGCCAAACCTTATAAATTTGAAGTGAACAACCGAAGGCATCATCTAGAAATTATTGAATCTGCATAGTTCACTTTTCATCATTTAAAAAAAAGGAAGGTGTGAATAGAACATGTACCAAAGCAAAAAAAAAAAAAAAAAAACCCGACATTCACCCCTTTTCCTCCTCCCTCGCGTTCAAACCTGGCCACCTGGGCCGAGCCTAGCGATCTGGCACGTAAGCCCGCGAGCATGTCCCGTGAGGAGCCTAGCCAAGCACAGATTAAACGATTCATGTCTGGCTCGTGGCCCACCAAGTGTCGTGACTGTGCCGGCAAGCTGAGCCCGCGTGCCTCCCTGGCACGACCCGTTTAGGGGCAAGGCACATAGAGTCCCATCACCAAGACACGAACCCGCTCCCCCGTCAATGCGTCTCTCGTCTCCTCTTGCTACTTTGATGGGTGGGCATCAGGGCATTGGTTGATCCACAGCTGCCCCACCGGAGAGGCAGAGCACATAGGAAGTCCTCATGCTTCGATCCGCCGTCCACCCCTTGGCCTCCCTTAGCTCGAGCATTGGTGGCTTTCCGTGGACCAGATCACGCCGCCGCCATGGACAGGAAGATGCCTCCACCTCAACCTGCCGCGCAGGATGCTGTAGTTTTCTCCTCCCATGCTTGTCGACATCTGGCGCTCGGTATACGTCAACATCTGGCTCTCCGTTTGCCTCTAACTAGGAAGAACATGACGTGAGCCTCCTTTGCCCCGCGGGCTTCACGTCCATGAGTCGGCTCGTTTACGGCCTATTCGAGCTTGTGCCCAAAGGCTAGGTACCCCAATTCAGTAGAAAAAGGGAACCCTTCTCTAAGGTCACCCTCGCGCGTTGTTCTTGCGACAAGTGTCGCGTTTTTCCTTCCCGTGCACTCTCCACGCGCTAAGTGTCGCATTCTCCTCCTCGCGCCCCCCACGAGTTATTGCATGCGTGACAAGTGGCAGCACGAGAGAGTTTTGGTGGGATTTTTTCCTTCCCACCCACGGACGGGTGGACGGGTGAACACGTATTTATTTTGAGATTCGTTTATTCAAAGTGAAATATCTCGAGAAACGTACGAAACATTTTCATATTTGAGATTCTCGAGTCGAGATCTTTCAAATTATATCCAATGTTGATAGGTTTCGAGAAACTTTTTTTACATCCAAAATAAACAAGGATGTACACCCAGTTACCCATAGATGTATGTCTAGGTGCAGTGACCGAAGTACGTCTCAAATGCAGTGCTGACGTACACCCACGTGCACCAAGGGTGTACGCCCAGGAGGTTGATATACACCCATGTGTAATGCTGACATAAGCTAATGTGCACCGTGGGTGTATGCCTAGACAAATATACACCGCGTATAATTTCATAAACAACGTGTGTATACTTTCAGTAGAACGTGGATGTACTTTTCAGGTACATCGTGCGTATAATTTCAATATCAACTTTTGTATACTTTCATATACAACATGTGTGTACTTTTTAGGTGAAGCGTCGTAGACCTTTTTGATACGGATCAACGTAATGATCCTTAGTTTTTGCCCGATCTTTCACAGCGAGTACACAAGATAAATATCTCCCAATCACGCGATGAACGTAACCTGAAGAAGTGGGACGAATCCAGCAAGCAACGGGGTGATGATCACCACGCCTCAAACCACGGCACGATAATTCTTGATGCACACAAGAACCTTCACGCAGATCTATTAAATTGGATACACGGCAGCGCCGTCCCCGGAGGGATGCTACACGCGATAGACAACTCGTGTCTAAACTCTCAAAATTCTGGCCCCCCCTCAACCCTAGTTGCTGGCTCCTTTATATATAGGCGGCCAACCCCTAGTCGGTTTGGACAGACCCAAACCGAAACTGACTCGAACCTAAACCTAGTTTGACTCGACACGATACAAACCGGCTTATTAGAAGGCTCGGCCAACACATGCGGCTCGCACACCTTAGACATTATACATCGTAATTTATTGTCCTAGCGTGCTAACCCGTAGATGCCCGCATCATCCTCCCCTTCTTAGAAAGGCGTTGTCCTCAACGCCGGAAGGTCTTCTCCAGCGTGTGTGGCGTCGAATATTGACATCGCCACGACTCTTCTCCATTGTCAAGTCATGCCGGCCTACCACATCACCTACTCCCTCGCTGCTAGCTGAACTTGACATGGGTTTTGGCGCCTCCTTTCTTCTCCATATACGAATAAATTGGCGCACCACCTCCTTCTCCTTCTCAACACTTGTTGGAGCCTCTTTCACTTTCAGATGTATCCTCGGAGCATGACCCTGTACAGGTGCAATACCCGGGCCACACAACTGACGAACACGTCCATCCTTGCCTGTGTGCATACGCACAGCTACTCCAGCTTTCCGCACAGGTGCTCTAACAAATTTGCGGTCTAGTACCCGCCCCTCCACATGCACCAAACCATGAGGAACACGAACATTTTCTGTTTGAACGCCCTTGTCGACAAAAACTGGACGTGTAGAACACGCTACATCAACCGTCGTGTCACCACTAAGAGGTAGGAGTTCAATTGGCTGGTCACCAACATGCACAACAGGCGTGTCATCTACCTGCACAACTGAATCAACATGTGTCTTGATGCTCCCCGCATCATGCACCTCTTTTTGAATCTTGATTGTCCTCGACTGCGGCGTCATTTTGTGCACTTTTTCCTTGCGCATAGTCAACACCACATCAGATCGGATCTTCTCTTCGGTCATAGGTTTCAACATCCTCTGTTTACCACCATGCATAAAAGAATATGTATTTGATCTCCCAGCATGCATAGCATCGCGATCATACTGCCATGGACGCCCAAGTAGCAATCCGCACACCTCCAATGGCAACACATCGCACTCCACCTCATCATCATACTCACCGACTGTAAATGACACTCGCACTCTGTGTGTAACCTTCAGCATACCGCAACTATTCAACCACTCGAGATGTTTAGGTTCTCGAATACGCCATGTGGACAAACCCAAGGAAGTCACCATTGCCTTGCTAATGCCATTGGTACAGCTACCTCCATCGATGATCAACTTGCACGCTTTTCCCTTAATCATGCACTGCGTTTGAAACAAATTCCATCGTTGTCCTCTATCAACTGTCGTGCAAGTATCAGTATGTGCCCGCTTGAGTTGCATATTGAGCCCTCTCAACGGTACAACGTTTTCCACCTTGTCAACATCCCTCTGAACTGTCGCCATTTGTTCGGACCTCTTTTTAATGGAGGCCAACGTCGCCTCAAGTTCAGCAAATATCACCCGCATAGGTTTGACTAACTGTGCTGAATCACGATTAGCTTGTGCGTGAGCCTTTGCTATTTCGGCAGCTGGATCAAATAATTCTGCGGTAGTCATTTTTCTTTTAAATCCTTGCGCTCAGCCAACCAGGCTAATTGTATGTACCAAATAGTCACGTACAAACCTTTCCGATCAGATGATCCGTTCCTTGCTTTTTTTTTTTCTCACAAGAAGACTTTCCAATCCAATCAGCTTCCCTACACAAACACCAGGGCATGCACGTACCAAATCCAAATTTTCCTTGTTCTTTTTTTTTCCAATCTGGACTCCACCTACGAAGGAAAGTCCCGACAAGATTTGGCAGCACAATAGTATTTGGTAACCCGGCCGGCTTCGACTTGTAGACTTGCGATACCAACTTGGCGGCGCAGGTCTCTCTTAACCCTATGGCAGCACCTTCCCAGCCGCAACAACGCGGATGACTTGCGTCACAGCGTCTAAGGATGGCAATGGGTAGGGTATGGGGCGGGTAGAGCAATACCATACCCATACCAGTATAGTCAACGGGTAGAAAACTCTACCCATACCCGTACCCATGGGTATGAAACTCTACCCCTACCCATACCCGGCGGATACCCGTGCCCATTGGATACCCAACGAGGACACAAGTTATTATATTTATTGATCGCGCATTTGAAACAATATCAGTTCGATCAATTGTATGCCTCATTGCTGGGAATTTATCTCCGTAATTTGAGTATTTGGAATATGAGAGGATTAAGTAGTGATTGCAGTCCGGGAAGATTTGGGGGACGATGAGATTACGAGGATGCTTTGACCGGCACTTCTCATCGCCTTAACCCTGGAGTTATGGCCTTGTGGGCTGCTTCTTCTTGGGCTACGTATGGACAAAGTGGCCCACATGTCAGTATAAATGGGTAGGGTATGGATATACCCACGGGTAGAACATCGTACCCATGACCTACCCATGACTTGACGGGTAGGGTACGGGTACTACCCATGGGTATAAAAGTGTACCCATACCCTACCCATACGGGGCGAATACCCGCGAATACCCGTACCCACGGTTAAAATTGCCATCCTTAACAGCGTCCAACAACAACTTCTCCAGCAGAATAGCAAACGCTAGCAGCAGCAAGAACGAAACAAACCAGTAGATATCAATCAACAAGAAATCGCTGTGAGCAACCCAGAGCTCTGATACCACCTGATACGGATCAACGTAATGATCCTTAGTTTTTGCCCGATCTTTCACAGCGAGTACACAAGATAAATATCTCCCAATCACGCGATGAACGTAACCTGAAGAAGTGGGACGAATCCAGCAAGCAACGGGGTGATGATCACCACGCCTCAAACCACGGCACGATAATTCTTGATGCACACAAGAACCTTCACGCAGATCTATTAAATTGGATACACGGCAGCGCCGTCCCCGGAGGGATGCTACACGCGATAGACAACTCGTGTCTAAACTCTCAAAATTCTGGCCCCCCCCCCTCAACCCTAGTTGCTGGCTCCTTTATATATAGGCGGCCAACCCCTAGTCGGTTTGGACAGACCCAAACCGAAACTGACTCGAACCTAAACCTAGTTTGACTCGACACGATACAAACCGGCCTATTAGAAGGCTCGGCCAACACATGCGGCTCGCACACCTTAGACATTATACATCGTAATTTATTGTCCTAGCGTGCTAACCCGTAGATGCCCGCATCACTTTTTTTCGAGGCGAAGCCGAGCGGTAGTACGAGACAACGCCGAGCCGTAGCACGCACTACGACCAATGCACAATTCGATAAATGTGCACAACGACCTATGTACCCCTTCAAGATCTTTATAAATCGTTATCCAGGCGAAGCCGAGTCGTAAAAAATTACCGAGGCGATGCCGAGCCGTAACATTATGTGTGTACTTTGTACAATAGAAGAAAAGATGAAAAAAAGAGTATCGAACACACTAGTTGACTAGACTGTACACGCTTTGCTCGGGATCGCTCGCTGATGCTCATGTACGCTCGCTCGCTGTTCACAATTTTGTACGCTCGCTACGCGCTTCTTCGGAAGAAAAAACTAAATTAAACACGAATTAACGCGCGCGTACGGGAAAGGAAAAAGGAGCGACAAGTGATACGATCATACGACGCGTCAGCGTAGGAACGAGACCTTCGGCAGGCTTATACACGGGCCGAGCGGTGCCGGGCCACGCCAGGCCCGTTTAACCGGCGCCCCTCCCACACACGCGCGCAAAAAAGTCCTCGCGATTAACTAACTGATGGGGTCTAATAAAAAAAATAAGTAAGGGAAAAGGTCCCAAATTCGAATTTTCCCTTGCGCTCCCCGATCTCACCTCCGTCCGTCGTCCTCCCGCTACCGTTTTGCGCCGCAGCGCACCCTCATTCACCGCCGCTGCAGGAAGGCCGGGACATCTGCCCGTCTCACCTTCGTCCTTCGTCGCCCCCCTTCCGGGGCTCCCGCCGGTGATTGGTCCTCGCTGAGGCGGGAGGGCAGCGTCCACATTCACCGGTGCAGGAAGGATGAGACATCCTAGGCGGCGGCAATGTTGCGCCTTCGACCCCGCTCTTTCTCACACGCCAACGAGCTGATGAGCCTATTCCACGAACATCTGTGATCTGGGCTTTGGGACGCTCTGGCCGGACCTCGCGCGTCAACTGTTTGACGAAATGCTATGTCAATCCGTCCCTGTATCCGCGCGCACTCGACGGCTTATTTGCCACCCTTGCACGTGCGCCACCCTCCGCAGCGTGCCCAGAGGCGTATGACCCAAGCGTGCTGCCGTCGGGTGATGGTACCCACCAATTACACCTATAAATTCAGGCCAGCCGAAAGTGGTCGTTAGGTTGTGGAAAGAAATGAGTAACCAAGGTGCCTTATACCAGACGTTGTCACTTACAACTCACTCATGAACTACTTTTGCAAGCATGTAAGAATCAAAAAAGCTGCCGAAATCTTTTATTCCATGGCCGCCAAGGGAAAACCGGATGTCATCTCATACTCTATTATGCTCCATGGGTACGCTACAGAAGGATCCCTTGTTGATATGATTGATCCATGTATGCAGATGGCAGGAGACAGAGTTGTACCCAATCTCCATGTGTATCATATCCTGATTGATGCATTTGCTAAGTGTGTGGAAGGTTGGATGTGGCTATGCTTTTCTCCGATGATATGTTGAAGAAGGGTGTGAAGCCTACTGACTACATATATGTAACTGTGATAGCTGCGTTTTGCAAAATGGGCAGGATGGATGATGATGTGGATGAATTCTATGAGGTGATTGATATGGGAGTACCACATGACGCCATTGTATACACGTGCATGATTGAGAGTTATATTAATCAAGGTGATACCGTGAAAGCAAATGAATTGCTTGCAGAAATGAAGACCAAGGATATATGTCATCGCCCGTGGAAGAGTAATGGAAGACCGCAATATATTTGACTTGGTTGTAGGCCCTTGTGGGAGGCTTTGGTCCTAATAAATTTGGTATAAAGATCAACACATATATTGCTAGGTCGACGGGATGGAAAAAAAATCCAGTGCACTTGATCATGTGGTATCATTTGTCGTGAGGCTGTGTGGTAGTATGCATCAATTGTTAACGGCTGTTGTAAAAAAGGTAGGATTGATTCTATTCGAAGAAATGTTGGGCAAGAGTGTCAAACCTAAAACTTATGTACCTATCATCATATATTGAATAGGTTACTACAGTATCCAGGATGGTGAATTGTTGTGGCATTATCTGAATTAGAGTTGCATAAAAATGTTTAGACTTTTTTATGTAGCAAAATGTTTATACTGTTTTATGTGGTATATTAACTGGCGCATTGATTCATGGTTAAACTGCTCTGGTAGTTAAGAAGCTAAATGATAATTCGGATCGGTGCTTCAGTTTAGTCTTCTGTAAAGGTTGCCGGTTGGCGTCAAAGTACACTAAGTACCTGTCAATTATTACAAAGTACCATCTGATTAGATAGCTGATGTAATGGAACTGAAGATACAATGATTTATTTGTATGTACATTTTTAACCCAACGCTCTTTGTGTTGACATGTTCCCATTTGAGTTGACTTTGTTGCCATAAGGACTCCTGGATGGTGTCTGTTCGATGGATGTTTTCTATACATCATAGGTTTGGGAACATTTCTCGCCAAAGGGAAACTCTCATTTGGTCCTGTTGTTTCCCTTGCATACTCCCTTGTTTTGCTATAAAGGCCTAAATTTCTTTACTCTAATACTCACTGATATACAGAAAGAAAAAAACACGGTTTGCTTTACTTGTTAAATATGGCAGAAGGATGGATTGCCATAAAATAGAGCAGCCTGTGATTCTTGAAAACAATGTCCTTTCCCCCTTTAGTATTTATGCAATCGACTGTTTGACCTTGGTTCAGGTTATCTTTAGTATTCTGTACGTGTTCTGAATATTCTAACACCTATGTTTCATACAGAGTCACTGACCAATAGAAATTAAACTTCACCTGCTTGTGACCCAAACTATCAGATTGTTAGCTAAATGCACTATGTAATAAAATCAGATCCAGCTCTGAAGGGAACACACCAGATCATCATCAACTTTAATCTCCACTACTATTAAACAAGCAAACATGAGTTTTGCTAAACGCACCCAGCCATCTCCACTCCCAACAATCACCACCTCTGGATTACCCCCACGGAATAAATCTAACGGTTCAAATCTGACCAATCAACTCCCTGTGTGCACGTAGCAAATTATATTGACCGAATCTTACTCCACCTCTCCGCCTCCGCACAGGAATATTTCAACATGCGCCAAAAAAAATTCCTACTCCACCTCTCCGCCTCCGCACGGGAATGTCCGATCAAAAAAAAAAAAAAGAACGAGCACGACCCAGCGTTCGCCTACAATCGAGACACACAGAAAATAACTGCTCGCCAGGAAAAGGTCGGCACCGGCCCATCTTAACATACTAAATATAAACTCCAAAAAAGAAAATAAACTGCTAGCCACCAGGCTCCATCGCCGCGACACGAGGTCCCCGTCCTGGACGGCGTCCAGGCAGCCCGGCACCATCGTTCTCTTCCTGGGCGTCCATGCAGCCCGGCACCACCGGCTGTTCTCTTCCTGGGACCTTCCTTGACGGCACCCTCGCAGTCCGTGGACGACACCATCGCCATTAGGCAGCTCGAAGTGTCCTGCCCTCAACGCCCTGCTGCTCGCCATCAGGTGAGGTGTCCTGGACGGCGCCCTCGACGCCCTGCACCGCACCATCAGCTGGGGTGTCGCTGGAAGGGGCCCTCGACATGCTGCACCGCGCCATCATGACGGGTGTCCCTCCACGGCGCACTCGATGCCCTGTGCCGAACCATCAGGTGGGCGCCCGTCAGCTCCAGTTACTCTTACCGCTATTGACAATCTTCCACAAAACAAATAGTTTATTACAAGAACTTGCAGGTAAATCTATTTTGTCTGCAAAAGACTCTCTCAAATTTGAACTTGCAGGTGGAAACACAACAGACAATTTAACTCACCCAATACACAACTTCACAAGTGTTCAGATTATCCATTCAATTAAGAGAAGTGGCATTAAAAAATGACAAGAATCTGTGTACAGAAGAAGAAGATGATACGTATTCAGAAGCAATAATATACTACATGCAAGCAATACATAGACTGAAACAAAACAATAGAAACATTATATCTTGACAGAAGATAATTTTACTCTCTACCTCACCTTCATCTTTTACTGATTTTAAATTAAATAATGATGCAGGATATAATACGACATGTCATCTTTCAATGCCGCGGGTGCACGCACTCCATTTTCTCCCAGTGGCGCGGGTGCGCGCACACCATTTCAAGATATAAGTAACACCCACTCCTTGGGTAACTATCATAAACCACTACCTACCGTCTTTTACGAAGAATGATATTGCCCACGTGCTAACTTTCCAAGTGTATCTATACAGACCCTAAAGAGTTGAAGAGGCAGAGGAACAGAGAAATATTATGCACGAAATAAAGATGCTATTCTCATAAAAACGTCGTCATGACAAAGAAAATCAACTGGCTTAAGCAACCATGCTTAATGACGAGCATACTGTACTACATACACCCCTGACCATCTCCAAAGGTATAAGTGATTCATGATCAGCTCACTTCTACACAGGTTTTATGAGATGCAATTCATACTATATGAATCATAGATGTGGACCCTAAGGAGCTCAATATGCAACTGGAGAAGGATCGGTATTCACAATCTACAGAAGACGTATTAAACAGCCAACGTCAAGCCTACATGAAAACTGGACATATTATTTTGCATGCAAGATAGGAAATGCAAAATAAAGGGTAGCCAATATTATGGATCTTCAC
The DNA here is from genome assembly GCA_028641055.1 of Alopecurus myosuroides. Lineage (NCBI taxonomy): Eukaryota > Viridiplantae > Streptophyta > Magnoliopsida > Poales > Poaceae > Alopecurus > Alopecurus myosuroides. The sequence goes on along the minus strand of CM054060.1, from coordinate 332,085,670 downwards.
CCCGCTACATGAAACTGGACCGATTGTTCTCCTCATAGTTTGGGACACGCATTGGTGTTGCATATGACATCCTCTCAGCCTAATAGGGAACGGACTCCATTTCAGGACCTAACGAACTCCGATAATACATGTATATATATCACCAACTCATACTTTAATAATTTTTCCACACCATAAATATTAAAATATATCAGGATTTTTTTTCTCGCAGGAAAAAGGGTAGATCGAAAAGAATTGCAGAGGCCAAGGGAAAGAGAGAGGTATGCACTGAAGAAAGATGATATAAATAAGAAGAGGTGTGAGGCTCGGGCTCTCAAGAAATCTTCTTCCATTCTCAATGAGAACCTAATTCCAACTAACATACCTCTGGCCATAACACCTGCGCAATCAGGGTTTAACCATATGTGTAATGCCAATGGCCAATCTTCTGCCACCCAGCTACGATGCACTCAAGCTACAGAAGGTGATTATTACTAACCAGATAAATACCAGCATCATTATATATGTATCATACTGATGGAGTATAAACCAGGTAAACATTTTTTCACATGCCAGCTACCTGACAATCGGCAGTCACCCAACTGCTGAACAAAAAAATTTTTAATGGTGTAGTACCAAGTCCAGTGCATGTCCATGGAGTCATCTTCAACAACAAGGAGAATACGGCTGATGACGATGAGTCTGATTGGTTGCATAGAAATGATTAGTACCAAATGCAACGTGGTTCACGATGAATGTCACTCACACAACTATCAGGGGTTGATAACCCCCAACTCAGTACAATCGCCATCCTATGTTATCCCAGATTGCATTTTTCAAAACCAGGGTTAGTTCATCTATTTATTAAAGGGCTAAATTATCAAGAGAGTTTATTTGTCCGTGATATGGGTGCTCTTTTGTTCATTCAGGTACAACACTGTGCTATTTTATTTTGAGTACCGGACGGAAAACCCCCATTTTCACACTCTCCGCCTTCCCACTTTGGTTCTACCCCAGCCTTGAATAAATGAAAATCTGCACTTCCTATCAACTTACTTAGACAGAAAATCTGATCATACAAGCTGCAGAACAAACAAAGATTAAGTTGAATAAGGAATTGCAGCATACAGAAGTCCTCCATAATAATAGAACACATAATTTTGATAGAACACAGAATTTTAATTTCAAGTTCCTACACATCATAATCCCATGACATTTGATACCGCTACTTCTCAAATATGATTATTCGTTAGGGGGCTTAGGGGCATTGCAATATACAAATAATTAACCGCTGAAACATGATAATAATCTCATCTAAGGCTAGCTTGATCCTAGAAATTTTGCTTGGTTCATATAGGAAGAATAGATCACACCTAAAGCTAACACGCAGTATAGCAGAGGGGAAACGCGCATAGAGGGTGGATGCTGAAAGAGACGGACCTGCGCCTTGTCGGCGAGGACGATTGCTATGCCTAGCGAGTCGTGCACTTATTTCATTGTGCTATAAACAACGGAATATTATGAGCTGAATCGAGACGACGGAAGGACAAATTACCAGTCGCGAGCGAGGTGCAGAAGGGCAGCGACTGAACATGCCATACTTGGGGCGCTCGGGGAGGCTCATGACACAGCCAACCGGCCGGAGCGGGGCGTCCTCGCCGACGTCACTTGTCCAGCCGGATCCGGGAAGAGGAAGTCGGCGCTGTAGATCCCTCCAGCGCGCGTGCGGCTGGTGGATACGAGGTACGCGCCTCCGCTGCTGCCCAGCATAGAGTCTCTTGGCCTGCCGCGAGCGCCACAAGGAAGGAGAGGGGCCGGTCTTCGTGGGGGAGGCAGGTAGGGGCGGAGCTCGCGGCAGCCGCGGGGAGGTAGTGGAGGGGGCGTCACGTCAAACTGCGGGGAGGCAATGGAAGGGGCGGTCATGAGAAATAGAGTGAGCTGTGAGCTTGAGAGAGTAAGCATGGAGACAGGGAAAGGGGAATGAGATTGAGTAAAGAGATGAGGGTGAGGCACAGTGGGGGCAGTGAGCGTTTTTTTCTAGATCCAGCAATTTTTATTTGTATGCATGTGGTCAGCTCACTCTTTCTGTTTAGGATAATTTGACAATTTAAGCTTTGTTCTTAGAATTGTTTTCTATTGAATATATTAAATTTTCTATAGGAAAAAAGTGTAATCTTAGGTCATCATGTGACTTCATGGAGTATTGGACATGAGAAAAATTATTTTGAGCAGGTATATCTTGCTGGATATCGCGTGTTATATATTGTTTTACTAAATTTTGGAGACCAACTGAGAATACTATTTGATAGGTTGACATGAAATCATTTAGGATAAAATTAGCTGCAATTTAAGCCGACTCGAAAATTAATGATGATGACGTGAGAAACCGAATCTATCTTGTAATAAGATAAACCTTGTGTTTCAACCGGAAAATCTCAAATGGAAGTACGACATCTCAAAATAGGGACGCAAAGTCTATGTTTGTTTCGACAAACTTGCACAGGTATGAAGCTTTTCACTAAATTATAACCTTATTTGATCTGTTCATCGCTCAATGTGAAATTTGTTGCTCTGTTAATGAAAACTCACTAAACGAGAAAGGAAATTTATATTTTAGATACGTGCATTGCACGTGCACGGCTACTAGTGAACCACTAATTTCCATCTTTATCAGTAATTCAAGTACTCACTTTATAGCAGCCACATAGAATGGTGTCAGAGAAGAAAAAACTATCACTCGGCTGTATTAAGTATCCACCCATTCACGAAGAAAGTTGATGAACTTTTCAAAGAACACTTAGGAAGTCTCGATATACACAGTAATGCCAATAGAAAGAAATCTTTGAGTGAAAGAAAGAGGTAACTTGCAGATCGTCCGTTCTCCATTATGCCGTCAAAAGGAGATTTCACAAACATGGATAATCTTGCAGAAGTCTAGACGAGGCTATCAAATGCATACATATGAAAAAAATTCAGGCATGAGATGGGCATATTATTCGAGGATGCAGTTCGTAGATAAAATTGTGTCCACGTAGTTATACTAGGTTCAAAACCTAGTATTCTAATTGCCAAATCTGCTGTGTGCTAAAACAACTTATTTTTTCATGTGCTTACAATTCGAAGTTATCAATGGAGCATGTTGTTTAGGCAGCTCTGCTCCAGGAAGTCTATGGTTGTGTGCTTGCCATGTCTCTTGGAACATCGTGAAGTTCTCATTGCCTAGCTGTCACTGTTATACTTGTCTGCCTTTCTCTTCTTTCCGGAGCTCATTCAAGTACAGTTTCATATCCAGGGATAGTTTTTCTTTTCCTATTTTGAACTGATTTGTGTACCCATCCTATGCAATTTTTATAGAAGGAGACTACAGAAAAGGCGTCCTGACTATGTGAGTGCTGAGAAGAGGGTTTTAACTTGAAAAGTGATGGAAATACGTTGCGCCACGACAAACCCACAAGAATGTGTCCTCTGAAGTATGACATAACAGAATACTGTGAAACGTTAACAATTTTAGGAGGTGATAAAATCCCCCGGGAAGCCTATGAATATGACCAAACAATCAGAAGATGTAGAGAGCCGAGTTGCAGAAGTAGCCACATCTATGCCGTGTACAAGCCTCTCAGATGCTTAGACAGAGGAGCACAGCCAATTCAATACAAAGAAGATATATATCTATGCAAATGTCACCATTAATTAGCACACCAAAACAGCCCAATAGAGATCATGAGTTATGATTGAATCGGAACGAAAAAGTACGCCAGGTATATGTTTGGACTTATGATTATTAGACCAGAAGTTAAGAGGTGAAATCCATGGAAATGAATACTCCACCAGCCTTTTTCAACTGTGTAGAACTTAATTTCTCCTCCTATATTTACATTCACTTCGATCTTCACCTATATATAGGAGTATGTGGATCACACTTCGTGTACCGTCGCACTCCTATGTACACACTTAACTCCTTTTTTCAGTCTTTTGTTCTAATAACACTTCAGTATACACTAGTGTATGTTTATCAAATTTCAGGTCCCAGCTAAACACGAGATCTATGTTAATAGAATTTTAAAGGAAAAAAATGGTCAATATGTCAAAAGGTCAAATGTATACCATGCATAGGAATAAGAGATGTCGGAAGAGGAGCAACCTAGTGTCGCTGTGCATGATGTGAGTCCGTGAAGATTGCCTCGATTACCCCGTTGTATGGGCCGTCCTTATTGTTGTCGCATGGAACTGGATTTTGTTGGATTGTGTTGATCGTAGGGGTCAACAAGTGATGGACCTTGTTCACACTTGACATGTTCTGATCAGGAACATGTGTTCTCTAAAGTCAGCCTGGTGGGTCCCCCAGTGCACGGTGCTATAAGAATAAGGGAGGAAGATAGAGGTGGGTAACGATGGTTTTCTGTCAGGGTGTAAGTGGGAAGGGCTGTCCACGGCGCCGTCTGTCCATTCCTGTTTAATCGCGTCCGTGCATACCCACGGACAAACATCAATTAATTGGTGGGCAGTAGTGGTTGTACCCTTCGTCCAATTAAGCCCAGTTATCCTTCCCCTTCTCTCACGGAGAACCAACTGACTCCGCTTTGCTCGCTGCATCTCCAATCGATTGGCAGCCATGGCTACCACCCAGAGCACGCAGATGGTGGTGCCGCAGATGCGCTGGACGATCTTCCAGCACAATGCAGATGGGCTTTGCATGCCCAGTCCCAGCCGCTTATGCCCTCTGTTGAACAATCCTAACTTCTTCCTCTCACGTTGACCCGCAGTCAATCTTGATCACGATGGATTACTTAGCCGCCGGAGGAGGAGTCGGGCGGGTACTCCGGCGCTGAGGGCAGCAGGGGGGGCGGTGGCGGACGAGTGCAGCAACGCGAAGAAAGGCCCCTCGAGGACTCCGAGCTCGCCGCTCGTTGCCAGCTCGTCCGAGCAAACATACAATGCTTGTGGGTTGTAAGCGGGCTTGACGGACGCCGCGGTAATTAGGTGGGCAAAAATGGGCTAAATCTTAGTGTCATTTAATCCAAGCGGGCACATACGGCAAGGCCACGGACAGCGGGTTCCCCTATGTAGTGCTTATAACACTACGTATTAGGGAACGCCCATGTCCTACGTGTTATGGACCGGCCTATTTACCTTTTTCTTTCCTTTTTCTTGCAAATTGTTCAAATACAAAATTTGTTCAAATTGAAAATTTGTTCAAATTCGAAATTTGTTCAAATTCAAATTTTTGTTTGAACATATTTCAAAACGAAAAATTTCCGAATACAAAGGAAAAGAAAACAGAAAATAAATAAATAAAACGAAAATAAAAAACAGAAATGGTAAAAGAAAAAATGGAAAAAGCGAAACTATAAAAACCTAAAAAAGCAAACTATCCACAAAGCCGTATCGTGGCCCAGTGGCTTCGCCACGTCGGGCGCAAGGGAGAGCGCGCGGGTTCGAGCCCCCTTCCCCGCACTGCATCCTTCTATTTTCGCGAATAAACTCGTTTAATGGGCCGGCCCAGCTAAGAAAAATACATGGGCGTGCTCTAATACGTAGTGCACTAAGCGCTATATAGTGTTTCCGCGGACAGCTGTGGACGTGCCCACTCACAGGTCTAGTTTTCTAGCTGCTGCTCTCGTAGCTCTCTCTTTCTCTCTTCCACAAAACAGGGGCTGCTGATCGAGCGCAGCGCTGGAGCAATGGGAAGGGCTCATTACAACCACCTGATTAATTCTGGGTGGTTTTAGGTGAAGTAGAGGAGATGGCAACATGTACAGATCAAGGTATGATCTCCTATTCTTTCATGTGGCTTAAGCTGGAGCTAGTTGGTCCTGTCTGGACTACTACAATGGTATTAGAGCCACTAGCTGCAGGCTTGAGCTCAACAGACACTAGATCTTGCTTGATCTGTTAAGTTTTCTGGCTAAAGATCATGTCAAGGCCCTGGTTTAAAGTAAAGCTCTGCTCCTCTTTATGCTCAAGCACTAGAGTTGCAAACAGAGATCCTAGAATTTTGATTTAAGTTGATGATGTTGAGCGATTTGTGCTTGAGTGCATGTTCTAAATGAAATCCCTATTTATCAAGCCCTAGGATCAAGTTTCCTAATGGAATCTCCTCTGGAATCATGTCAAGGTTTCAGATTGAAGGGGGATTTAAGCCACTAATGAAATCCCCAATTTTCCGCAACCTAGTTTATGTGAAATTCCGAAATTTGATGATTTTCTCCCAAATTGAGGAGATCCTAACCCTAAATCGGGATAAGGGCGGCAGAATCTCACCTTATGGGCATCGTTGTTGCTGCTGGCCACGGAGGCGGCGGAGCCATCTTCTCATGTTGGTGAGGAAGCTCGGGCTCGGCCCCAACAGACCTCACCGTCCGCCGCACCGAGCCGTGGTGGCTTCTCCCTCGCGCGCTTGTCGCCGTGGAAGGTCGTTGCGGTGCCGTGTTGGGCGCTGGTTGTCGACGTAGTGCAGGGACGCCTGCTCGTCGCCGCTGCCGCGCAAAAGGGCGCCGCCCAGGGCTGCTCGACGGAGCTGCGCGCTGGCCAAAGTTGCACGCAACTCCGGCGAGAGGACCGATGGACGCTGCTGCTCCCTCCTCTGCGTGTGGTGCTTGGCGCCGCCGTGTTTTCTCTCCCGTGCGGTCGTCGCGGGAGGAAAGGAAGGGGAGGGTTAGGATTCGGAGGGAGGAAATGGGGGCGGCGGTGGGGTGGTTTTGTTCCACCCACGCGCGCGTTCTCATCCGTCGGATGAAAATCCGACGGCTCGCGCCCCGCTGTTGCGCTTATGGGCTTAGGCCCAAGAGGGGGCAAAGCATGGGCTCTACTGGGCCGATTTTGGCCCAGTTCCAGCAGAATTGATAACACAAAAAAATCTTGAGCATCTGGGGCCATTTTATGAGCCGGAATGGGCCAGTTTTGGCCTACTTTAGTCAAATTAATGCTTATAGGTTTATTTTAACTATGTTTTTATTCCTGCTATTAGGTGTTATGTTTTATTATTAGTCATGTTTTATTTTAGTTGTTATGTTTTATGATAGTTGTTTTAAATGTTTTAGCATGTTAAATGGTTAGTCATGCCTTATCATTATGTTCATTATAATAACCATGTTATGATGTTTTCCGCTACAAAATAAAGTTTAATGAATCCTCAAATAAAGTGTGGTTTTGTGCTTTGTCATTCTGACCAGAGTTGTTTGACGAGCATTTAGACCACAAAGTTCTTTTATTAGCTCGTTTCACTTCTAGCCAAAGCAGATGTGAACCGGGTTAATGGAAGAAAATAAATGATGAGGATTATTAATGTGTGGCTTTTATTTGTCAATTTGGACAAAGATAATTGATGAATATTTGTTCACAAAATTTTGTTGTCCATGTTCATTTCTGGCCAAAGCTGATTTGAATTTTATCAATAAAGTTTGATTATGATGATGGTGCTTACTGAAGCAATTTTGAATTTTTTTTTGCAGCACCTAATGTCTCTCATATTACTGGGATGCTTAATGGCATAGAACAAATTAATGATAGCAACTATGCTACATGGAAGGAGAAGCTTTAAATTACGATGGCCTTACTGAATATTGACTATGCTCTCCTTAATGATCCTCCTAGGGCACCTAAAGAAAATGCTGAAAATTATGAGGGACTCAAGAAGGAATATGATGTTATCACAGCTAAGTAGGATGACACTAATCACAAGTACCTTATGATGATAAAGGGCTCCATTACAAAGAGTATGAGGGAAGCCCTTCCTGACTGTGATACAGCTAAAGGGTACTTTGGGAAAATTGAACATCAGTTCAAAGGGTATTCTAAAGTTTATGCTACAAGTCTTATTAGAAGGCTGACTGATGAAAAATATGATCCCACTGGAAGTTTTTGAGAGCATATTATGAAGAAATGCAACATGGCTGCCAAAATTAAGACTATGGAGATGGAAATTTCTAATGGTTTCCTTGTCCATTTTATTATGTCATCTTGGCCTCCTGAATTCTCTCCATTTATGATCAACTATAATGCAATGGATGTGAAATGAGAGATTGATGAAATGATGGCGTGATGTGTGCAAGAAGAAGAAAGGCTTAAGGCTGGAAGAATTGACCATACTAATCAGGTAAAACATTTACAAAAGAAGAGGTATAAAAAGTTTCTGAATGAATATATGAAGCCTAAGCCTAATCGGTTTAAAGAAAAAGTCCAATATTCAAAGGGCTCTCACCAAAAGAAGCCTGAAAAGGCGACTGATGGAGAAGCAAAAGATCCCAATGCTTGTCGCCATTGTGGAAAACTGGGGAATATTCGAAAGAATTGTTTTGCCTTTAAGAAATGGCTTCAAGATAAAGGTATTGATGTTATTACTTTTGTTGAGGAATACCTTTATGTTAATTATGCCACCAATACATGGTGGATTGATTCAGGTGCAACAATTCATATTGCAAATTCGTTGCAGGGATTCCATATGAGGAGGACCCTAAAAAGAGGGGAAAAACCATTAGAGTTGCTAACGGTGTTGAGACTGATGATGAGGCACTTGGAGACTTCACTCTTACGCTCCATACCGACTTTAAGCTTAGGTTGAATAATGTTCTATATGTACCCTCGATGAAATGGAATTTAATTTCTGTTTCATGTCTAGATAATGATGCTTATGAGTGTCACTTTGGGAACAAGCGTTGTATAATTATGTATGACAATAATAATGTTGGTCTTGCCTTCCAGCAAGATAAGATTTATGTTATTTCCCTTTGTAATGATATAAATAATGTGGGTTCTACCTCAAATATAAATGTCATTACCAAACGCAAGCATAATGATAATGAGAGTTCTTCGAAATTATGGCACTATCGTTTAGGCCATATTTCGAGGGGGAGAATTGAGCATCTCATTAAAGATCAAGTTCTTCCTTCCCTTGATTTTATGGATGCGGATATCGATCATTGTATTGATTGCATCAAAGGAAAATATGCCAAGAAAATTAAGAATGGTGCAAACCGAAGCATGGGAGTTTTGGAAATAATCCATACAGATATATGTGGTCCGTTTAATGTGAGGACGGTGGATGGTTTTAACTCATTTATTACATTCACCGATGATTTCTCTCGTTATGGATATATTTATCCCATCAAGGAAAGATTAAGGTTGAAAATCAATGTGATAAAAAGATTAAGGTTGTGAGATCTGATTGTGGTGGTGACTACTACGGCAGACACACTTCTTATGGCCAAATTCCTAGACTGTTTGCAAAATTCTTACAGGAAAATGGTATTATGGCCCAATACTCAGCACCGGGCGAACCCCAGCAAAATGGGGTGGCTGAAAGAAGAAACCGCACTCTCATGGATATGGTGCGGAGTATGTTGAGTCACTCCACTCTGCCGGTAAATTCATGGATGGAAGCCCTTAAGAAAGCAGCACATATTCGTAACAGGGTTCCCAGTAAATCGGTGCCCAAAACACCATATGAATTATGGACTGGGAGAAAACCGAGTGTGAATTATTTTCATGTATGGGGTTGTCCTGCTGAAGCAAGGATTTTTAATCCAGTTATGGGAAAGTTATACCCCAAGACAGTCAGTTGCCATTTTATTGTTATCCTGACAAATCTAAAGCATATGGTTCTATTGTCCAAATCAGGCAACAAAGTTTGTTGAAACAAGACACATTGTCCTCTTGGAAAATGAAATGATGAGGGGGAGTATGACACCTCGAGATATAATATTGGAAGAAAGCCGAGAATTTTTCCCAGTTCCAATAATTCAAAAACTAGTTTTCCCGGTGTCTGCTGATGTTGCGCCTCCTAGCGAGAGGAATGTTAGAGAAACTCCCGCTGAAAATCCTATGGCTATTTCAGATGTCACACCTGATGATGTTATTGTTGAATACATTCAGCGGCCTCAAATTATTGATGAAGTGCCAAATAATGAACCTCTTAAAAGGTCACAACAGACTAGAAAGTCTGCAATTCCTGATGATTATGTCACCTATAGGAGTGAGGATATGAATGAGTCAATGTTGAATAATGATCCCACCTCAGTTAAAGGATCCATGCAAAGTGAATATTCCTCTAAATGGCTTAATTCTTTGAAAGATGAAATGAAGTCCATGAGCACGAGATCCCTTGCCGAGACATCATGGTAGAATTCATAGACGGGGGTGCCATGAGTCTACGGGTAGATACGTGGGGGGAAGTGGTAGTACGACAACCAGGAACACCAAATTTACCCAGGTTCGGTACGGCGCAACTAGGCGACGTTCCTACTCCTGCAATCTCACTAAATCAGGCTGAAGCCTGAAGTATACAAAGTACAATGTGAGTAGGGTTTTGCTAACTCGGCGAGGATCAACTTCTCGGCGAGTTGGCTTCTAGCTAATTGTCTGTGTTCTTCTCTCCCATACGGCTTTACATAAATAGCCTGGTTAGGGCTTACAGAAAGGAAACCTAGAAGAATACGGAAAGTATCTAACTTGGAAATAAAGAATCCGCCTTCTACTCCAAGCCGCACCACTTTGGGTCGTGGTCTGGGTTCTTTTAGAATCCGGCTTCTACACATCAGCTTACTGGGGCCGCCTAATGGACTGTGGTCCACTACCAAAAGGCCACCCTGGTAATCCGGCTCTTCAGGACAATGTCTGATATACCCCTAATCAGTATATATCCGACAGTAGCCCCAAGAAGGATTGATACTTCACCCTACCATCCTTTGTCAATTCGCATTCTGCTGCGAGAAATATTGGCGCTTTGTCTCGATTCTTTTTTTCCCAAAACTTCATAAGCATAACTCGGATTCCGTTAAAATCTGGCTTTTTCTTCCACGAACCTTCGTGGAGAAGGAATTTCTTGATGTATAATCCAAAACTCGGATTTACCAGAGTCCGACTTTTCTTCCACGAGCTTTCGGGGAGAAGGAACTTAGTGACGTCAGCGATAAAATCGTGCTGACTGGTGACCCACAAGTATAGGGGATCGCAAGAGTCTTCGAGGAAAGTAAAACCCAAATTTATTTATTCGACACAAGGGGAGCCAAAGAATATTTGTGAGCCTTAACAAGTGAGTTTTCAATTCACCTGCACCTGAAAGTACTTTTGTTCGCAGTGGTTTGTCAGTAGTAACAATTTTATAGTAGCAGCAGCAGTGAAATAATAACATCAGTAGTATGAGAACAAAAGTAGTATGAGAACAGCAGCAATAGTGATTGAAGTAAACAGCGGGACAAAAATATTGTAGGCATAGGGATGGATGAACGGGCGTTGCATGGACAAGAAAGTTCTAATAATGATCATGTTAGGGGCATTGCAGATAAATATGATAAAGCATCCAAGCACTAAGTAACCATTGGCATGTGTTCCGTAAATAGTCGTACATGCTCGCAATGAGAACTTGCACATCATCTTTTGTCCTACCAGCCCGTTTTCAGCGGGGCCTTAAGGGAACTACTGGTAATTAAGGAGTTCCTTTTAATAGAACACCGGAGCAAAGCATTAACACTCCATGAACACATGTGATCCTCACATCGCAGCCATCCCCTCCGGTTGTCCCAATTTCTATCACTTCGAAGCCTCGGGTTCTGGACAACACTATGTGTAAACAACTTGCATGTATGATCAAGAAACAATAATTATCATCATGATTCAATAACATTTTCAGATCTGAGATCATCGCACTCAGGCCCAAAGTGGCAAGCATTAAGCATAACAAGTTGCAACAATGTCAATAGCACTAATAGAGGACACTAGGCACTATGCCCTAACAATCACAGTTTTATTACATGAACGATCTCATCCAATCCCTACTATCCCCTTCAGCCTACAGCGGGAAATTACTCACACATGAAAGGGGGAAACATGGATGGTCGATGGAGAGGCGTTGGTGATGACGATGGCGATTATCTCCTCCACTTTCCCATCCCGACAGGGTGCCAGAACAGGAACTTCTGATCCTCGAATCGAGATTCAGGACGGTGGCGGCGCTCTGTTGTGTGTCTGGAAAATATGGCGTACCCCCTCGGATTTTAGGGTTGAAGGCTACTTGTAGACAAAAGGGGAGTCTGAGGGGGTCCTGGGGGACCCACACCCTGTGCTGGCGCGGCCAGGGGACCCGCGCCAGGGGGTGTGGCCACCCTCTGGCCCCTCTCCTGGCCCCCTTCTGGCTTCCGGGGTCTTCCGGGGTGAAAACATCAATGGGCTCTTTTCTCGGCATTTTCCCGAAAGTTGATTTTTCTGCATCAAAACGAGACACCAAAGTAATTCTGCTGAAAACAGCGTTAGTCCGTGTTAGTTGTATCCAAAACACACAAGTTTAGAGGAAAACAATAAGAAAAGTGTTCGGAAAAGGAGATACGTTTTCGACGTATCAACTCCCCTCAAGCTTAGCTTATTGCTTGTCCTGAGAAATTCAGTGACAACTGAGTGCGATAAAAGACTTTTACGAACACATTTCTTTCATATGATGTAAATATAGTCACTATGTGATCAAATACTTAATTATGCTCATGATAAGATACATGCAAGATACTGACACTTAATAGATGTGCAAACCATGACAAGATAACAACATATTAATAATAAACAACATGAAGCATAACTATTTGCAAGATTGAAGTATTCATATAGGATCTGACAAAGTGGTATCTCGCTTGCCCTCAAATGTGGGGCAAAACATAAAAGCCAGGGCACCTCTGAAGTTCAAGGGAAGACTAGAAGTAAAGATATCAAAGTTACAAGCATAAAAAATATACCACAATCAACCGTGCTTTGGGACAAACACATTACACTAAGAATGATAACTATGCTCTCAAGAAAGTGCTCAAATAATATGGCGGAGACTCAACATAAAAGTAAAAGAAAGTCCCTTCACAGAGGGAATCATGGATCACTCATGTGCTAGAGATTTTTATTTTATCAAACAAAGGTATTGAAAACATTTTGAGAGAGGTGTATGCTTATGTCAACGAATGGTAAACAGACAATACAGTACGTCACAAGTCAACTGGATTCACAAGAGCAACTTCCATTAGGTAGAAGGTCATCCCTCTTTCTCTTCTGTTTGCATAATTATGCTTTGACTGATAAATCAGGGGCAAAAAGAGTGAAGAGAATTTGTGTGTGTTAATTTGGGGCTGGGCACCCCACTGCCAGCTCTTCTATCATTTGGATAAGCGGATGAAGCCACTAGTCCAGGATGTGAAATCCAATCAACAAGTGAGATAAAGATTCTCTACTTACGTCCTCATGAGCTAAAACAGGGGCACAAAACAGGAATAATTTTTAGCAGGTTTAAAGGTAGCACATGAGCAATTTACTTGGAGTGGCGGTTAAATACCACATATAGGTAGGTATGGTGGACACATTTGGCAAACTTTGGTTTTCAGGGATTTGGATGCACGAGTAGAGCTCATACTCAATACAGGTGAAGGCTAACAAATAGACAGGGAGCGACAATCAAGAGAGCAACAACTATCATAATCATGTTTGCGACAAAGTAAAACTAACTGAGGCATAAAACTGATACTAGAACTCTGAGGCAAAATAAATCATCGAGGCTTATTGACTTTTTGTTTTCAGTCTTAGCATTCGTGAGCATGTGCCAAGTCGATTCAAATGAAACAGTCAGAGGAAGCTACCCCAATGTCATACCCTTCTATGAATAAAACAATGTGAACAAATATTTATGCGACAGGTAATTTACTATTAATACATTGGAACAAAACATGAGAGAGCATGAACTATTAAGCATCATTAAGTCACATATATCTTGTACGAACAATCTAAGCATGCTCACATCGATGGATATATGTACAAAAATGAAAGAAAATAGAGTTCATACTAGCCTCTCGCCACAACTTGAATTATCGTATATCGTCATTATTGCTCTTCACTTGTGGCTCAAATAATATATAATGAAAACCAAGCTCCAATAGAGTCATGGACGACTGTTGAACTCTGCAACAAACTTTACAAAACCAAATAAGAACAACAAATATTTTTGGGTTTTTCAATTAAAGCACGAACAAAAAGAGAGCAAGCAAACGAAACAAAAATATTTTTGGGTTTTCAAAATTTGACAAGAACAAAAGACAGCAAACAACAAACAAAAGAAAATATTTTTGGGTTTTTGAATATTAAACTGCAACTAAAATATAAAGCAAACCAAATAAAGAAACTAAAGAGGCAAACAAAGAGAAACAACAGAAATCTTTTTGGTCTTTTTGTGTTTTGGAAAGAGAAAACAGAAACAACAAAAACAAAAGAAGCGAAAGGAACGAAAACAAACAAAATAAACAAAGAGAAACGAAAAACAAACGAAAGAAACAAAAAGAAGCGAAAGAAAAGAATATATGGATATACAAAGAACCGACCGAACATGATATGTAAATGAGTTTGATGTCCGTATACCTCCCCCCAAGCTTACGCTTTCGGCCTAAGTGGAGATAAATCACCAATGGGTCCAAGAGGTGTCGTGCCCGTAATACGCCAAGGAGGAAGCCTCCCCCTGATATGTGCTCGAGGATGCGCCGGTGTACTGTGTGTTGTGGTCCTCGGGAGGCGCTTCTTTCCTCTTCTGCTGCCGGTAAAACTCCATGGTGCTCAGGTGCTCGTCTATTTGCTCCTTGGTGAGCAACCACGGTGACCTGTCAATCTTAAATAACACAGGTTGCGGCAAAGTAACATTCTGCTCTTCTCCATCCATATATAAAACTCTATAGACTAAGCGTTCATTAGTAGAGTTAGAAGTGACAAAATGATGGGATTTCATGGAAGCAAGGTTAAGCCTATGTGGAGCAATAATTTCATCATTAGGATCAATGGAAACATGCAAAGCAGCTGCGACACGTGTAGCAATAATGCCACCAAAAATAGGCCCAGCAGCGGCAAGGCGGCGTGCAACAATTGCACCAAGGTTATACTGTGTGCTACGGTTCAGTGCATCATCAATAAAAGCAAGGTGATAACTAGAAACATTACTATGGTGTTCTCCCTACCAAGAATACTAGTACCAATATGGTAAGTAAAGTATCTGAGAGCAGGAAGTTGAATGTTCCTTATCTTCCCACGCTGGGATGAGCGCCCATCATCGTTGGTGATCTCTCGGTAGATCCCCTTGAGGTATGCTGGACTATCTTGAATCCTGCTTGCCGTCCCGGTGGCGTTGATACCTATAATAGCATAAAATTCCACCAAGGACAAAGAAACATAACTACTATATAATTTTAATGCTACAGTTGGACCATATTGAGAGTTCTGAATTTTAAAGCTCTTAGCAAAAGATTTCGTAAGCGTGGCATAGTGAGGGATTTCATCCTCCATAAAATTGGTGAGACCAACTCTCTCAACAAGCATAAGAAAATCATCTAAAAGACCTGCAATTCTTAAAAATGTGTGACAAGGAAAGCTAGATGGGTAAATGATACCGTTATCTTCTGCATCATTAATAGTCGACGCCATAACGTCTTCATTATATGATGGCCTTGCTGAAGTAGACTGGCGTGATGGCCTTGTCCTTCTAGGAGAATCACTCCTAAATATCTCACCAAAGTTGAACCTATCCATCTTTGAATTTTTTCAACAATCATCATAAAAATTAATTTCAAGCAACTATAAGGTGGAGACTACCATAGGTGCTTATATGAGAGCTAAACATACATCAAAACTATGTTATTTCTACTCAAATCAAGCATGCAAACTCACATAATCTTCCACCTATAGTACCAAAATACTCAAGAAATACTTCACTAAACAAAATTCTACTTGGATCATCGGAGGAGTCACATACCGGAGAGCAAATGCACCAAATTTCAGCACAAAAGATGGGATGAGAAAAGAGATCAAAAAAATTCGAGGAAGAACAGCAAGAACTCGGGTTCCAGAAAATGTGTTGAGTTTGAGAGGTGAGAGAGGGAACTTTGGCGGGGGAGAGAGTTAGTGGGGGCCCATGGGGCCCACACCATGGGCTGGCGCCACCATGGGGCAGGCCGCGCCACCCTCGGGTGTGCCTACCTGGTGGGTCCCCCTGGGGTCTCCCAGGTGGCTTTCTGCCTCATTTTTTACATAAAAAATTATTATAATTTTTCTGGAATTTTTCGAGAAACTTTATTTTTGAGTTATTTCCAGAATTTTAATAATTAATAAAACCGGGAAAACGAAAGTGAAAACATGGAAAACAAAACCAAAACCAGAACTACATAGGTTCTAAGACACTCCAATGAAAGAATAACCAAAGAAAACAAAGGTGGTAGTGGTGAAAACAAATGTATGGGTGGTGAAAACATGCATAACTTCAGTAATCAGAGTGAAAACATTAGGAAAACATGCATAAGGATGGTGGAAAACATGATTGTACTCAAGTACTAATGTGATAACAGAAGTAAACATGGTGAAAACATAATGGGGAAGGTGAAAACATAGTGAAAACATTGCCTATTTCATTTAAAATTATTTTGTTAACAAGGGTGATCAAGTCTTGCTACCAAAATAAATTTATATGAAACATAACTTTGTTTCTCACTAAATACTTATGTTACCTCAACCTTGATAGGCATAGTCCCAATCATAATAATTTCATATTCTTTTGGTGGCTTTGGAATAGGACAATAAAATTCTCCAATCTTGATGGTCTCAATATTTTCAATGGAATTTAGACCATATTTTCTACCAATCTTCTTGGGAAAATAAACATTGTTCTCTTTATCATTAACATTAAAAGTAACTTTGCCTTGATTGCAATCAATAACAGCCCCTGCAGTATTAAGAAAAGGTCTTCCAAGAATAATAGACATATTATCATCTTTAGGCATTTCCAACACAACAAAGTCAGTTAATATCAGACAATTATTAGCAACTTGAACAAGAACATTCTCACATATACCCACAGGAATAGCAGTAGACTTATCAGCCATTTGCAAAGATATATCAGTTGGTATCAATTTTTCTAGGAGGAGTCTTTTATAGAGAGTAAAAGGCATGACACTAACTCCAGCTCCCAGATCACACAAAGCAGTTCTAACATAATTATTTTATAGAGCAGGGAATAGTAGGTATACCAGGATCTCCAAGCTTCTCAGGAACCTTGCCATTAAAAGAGTAATTAACAAGCATAGTGGAGATTTCCTCATTAGGAACCTTCCTTTTGTTAGAGACAATATATTTCATATATTTTGCATAAGGAGGCAATTTAATAGCATCACTTAAAGGAATTGGCAAGAAAAAGGGTTTCATCCATTCACAAAACTTGTTATAGTGTTCTTCTTCCTTAGATTTATGTTTCTTACCAGGAAAAGGCATTGGTTTTTGTACCCAAGGTTCTCTTTCATTACCATGTTTATTAGCAATGAAATCTTCCTTAGTATACTTTGCAATTTTAGTTTGCTTTTCAGGTTCAGCTACAGGTTCTTCTTTGTTAGAAGCATCATCCTTTTCATTACCACTTATAGTTTCAGCATCAGAGATAGATATAGTATTAGGATCTTTAGCAAGTTCAGAGGATTCTACATCATTTTTATGTTTCTTATTCTTTTTCTTCTTAGTATGAATAACATTATCATTAGTTTGCTGAGAATGTTGTTCAATTCTTTTAGGATGTCCCTCAGGATATAAAGGATCTTGTGTAGCAATAGCACTTCTAGTTCTTATCTCATAAGCATGTTTTTCTTTAGAAGCATTAACTAGCAAATCTTTTTGCACTTTAGTAAGTTGATCTATTTGAGTTTGAACCATTTGAAAATGTTTAACAAGCATTTTAACATCATTAGAGGTTCTATCTATAATACCATGCAAATCATTAATAGCTTTAGAGTTTTCCATTAGGTGGTTCTGCACTCTCATATTAAAATTATCTTGCTTAATGACATAATTATCAAATTCATCTAAGCATTGATCAGGAGGTTTTCTAAAGGGAATATCGATACTATAAAAATATTGGAGATTGTGTACCTCAATGGATGGTGAGTGAGGGATTGGCTTACATAATTCTTCTATAGGTGAAAGATTCTTCACATCTTCAGATTAAATACCCCTCTCTTTAAGAGATTTCTTAGCTTCTCTCATCACTTCATCATTTAATTCAATCATTCCCCTCTTTTTGGGTGTTGGTGTTGGTGTAGGTACTGGAGTAGGGGTCGGCTCAGGCTCAACCATAGTCCAATCATCATGATTTTGGCTTATTTTAGCCATTAATTCCCCAGCTTCTTCTGGAGTTCTTTGCCTGAAAACACAACCAGCACAACTATCCAGGTATGTCCTAGATTCAACAGTTAGTCCATTATAGAATATATCAAGAAGTTTATTATCTTCTAGCTTATGCCCAGGTGTATCTCTAACTAAAGAACCAAACCTTTTCCAAGATACAGGCAATTTCTCTTCTTCCAATTGCTTAAAATTAAATATATTTTGTAAGCATGTTGAGCACTAGCAGGAAAATATTTCTGAAAGAAAGCATTAACCAAACCAATAGGACTATCAATAGATCCAGGAGACAAATTGTTAAACCAAGTTTTAGCTTCATCCTTTAATGAGAAACTGAATATTTTGGTAACAAACTAGCTACGTTTCTTAAGACCATCAGAGAATAAACTACTCAAAGAGGAGAGCTCATTCATATGTTCCACATCACTTTCATTTTCAGTTCCACAAAAAGGTTCTTTCTCAACAATAGATATATAAGATAAATCAAGAGAGAAATCATAATCCTTATCCCTAATATAAATAGGAGAAGTAGCAACCTTAGCATCAGGAGATCATTTATATCTAACAGCACGAATTTCCATAAGACGTATAGCAGCATCTTTATCCTTTAAAGCATGTATTTCATCAATAAGATCATCCCTCAGTTCAATATAAGCATCATCTAAATCATCACTAGGGTTCTCTCTAAACTCAGGTGAAAAAGCAGGAGTAACAGGATTTTTAACAGGAGTTTCAGTGTTTGCAATATTTTTAGCTTTAGCATTAGTAGCATCTAAGAAAGTACCGAGAGAACCACTCTCATCAAGCACAGTAGAAACATCATCAAAAGTATCAGAAGCATTTTCAGATTCAGCAGAAGTAGCATGTGTTGCATGTGTTGGTGTGAGCAGCTTACTCATAACAGACGGTGAATCAAGAGGAGCAGAGGTGTTCAGAGTTGTACCTCTTCTTGTAGTGGATGGTAATATAGGAAACTTTCCATCACGAGACTTACCCATGATGAATGATTGGCAGTAGATAATATTACTCTCCTGTGAGCTCGCAAATAAAGCTATACTCCCCGGCAACGACGCCAGAAAATAGTCTAGATGACCCACAAGTATAGGGGATCGCAACAGTCTTCGAGGGAGGTAAAACCCAAATTTATTGATTTGACACAAGGGGACCCAAAGAATATTTGTGAGCCTTAGCAAGTGAGTTGTAAATTCACCTGCACCTAAAATTACTTTTGTTCACGGGACAATGCCGGATATACCCCTAATCAGTATATATCCGACAGTAGCCCCAAGAAGGATTGGGACTTCACCCTGCCATCCTTTGTCAATTCGCATTCTGCTGCGAGAAATGTTGGCGCTTTTTCTCGATTATTTTTTTCCCAAAACTTCATAACGCATAACTCGGATTCCGTCAAAATCCGGCTTTTTCTTCTGCGAACCTTCATGGAGAAGGAATTTCTTGATGTATAATCCAAAACTCGGATTTACCAGAGTCCGACTTTTCTTCCACGAGCCTTCATGGAGAAGGAACTTAGTGACGTCGGTGATAAAATTGTGCTGACTAATGTCCCAAAACTATAGGGGATCGCAACAGTCTTCGAGGGAAGTAAAACCCAAATTTATTGATTCGACACAAGGGGAGCCAAAGAATATTTTTGAGCCTTAACAAGTGAGTTGTCAATTCACCTGCACCTGAAAGTACTTTTGTTCGCAGTGGTTTATCAGTAGTAACAGTTTTATAGTAGCAGCAGCAGTGTAATAATAACAGCAGTAGTATGAGAACAAAAGTAGTATGAGAACAGCAGCAATAGTGATTGAAGTAAACAGCGGGATGAAAATATTATAGGCACGGGGATGGATGAACGGGCGTTGCATTGACAAGAAAGTTCTAATAACGATCATGTCAGGGGCATTGCAGATAAATATGATAAAGCATCCAAGCACTAAGTAACCATAGGCATGTGTTCCGTAAATAGTCGTACGTGCTCGCGATGAGAACTTGCACAACATCTTTTGTCCTACCAGCCTGTTTTCAGCAGGGCCTCAAGGAAACTACTGGTAATTAAGGTATTCCTTTTAATAGAGCACCGGAGCAAAGCATTTACACTCCGTGAACACATGTGATCCTCACATCGCAGCCATCCCCCCGGTTGTCCCAATTTCTGTCACTTCGGGACTTCGGGTTCCGGACAACGATATGTGTAAACAACTTGCAGGTATGATCAAGAAACAATAATTATCATCATTATTCAATAACATGTTCAGATCTGAGATCATGGCACTCGAGCCCAAAGTGGCAAGCATTAAGCATAACAAGTTGCAACAATGTCAATAGCACTAATAGAGGACACTAGGCACTATGCCCTAACAATCACGACATTATTACATGAACGATCTCATCCAATCCCTACCATCCCCTTCAGCCTACAACGGGGAATTACTCATACATGGATGGGGGAAACATGGATGGTCGATCGAGAGGCATTGGTGATGACGATGGCGATGATCTGCTCCATTTCCCCGTCCCGGCAGGGTGCTAGAACAGGAACTTCTGATCCCCAAATCGAGGTTCGGGACGGCGGCGGCGCTCTGTTGTGTTTCTGAAAAATATGGACCCCCCCTTGGATTTTAAGGTTGAAGGCTACTTGTAGTCGAAAGGGGAGTCCGAGGGGGGTCCTGGGGGGCCCACACCCTGTGCTGGCGCAGCCAGGAGGACCCGCGCTAGGGGGTGTGGCCATCCTTTGGCCGCTCTCCTGGCCCCCTTCAGGCTTCCGGGGTGAAAACATCAGTGGGCTCTTTTCTGGGCATTTTCCCGAAAGTTGATTTTTCTGCATAAAAACAAGACACCAAAGTAATTCTGCTGAAAACAGTGTTAGTCCGTGTTAGTTGTATCGAAAACACACAAGTTTAGAGGAAAACAATAAGAAAAGTGTTCGGAAAAGGGGATACGTTTTCGACGTATCACTGACATCACGGACGTTTGGGTTCAGTCAAAACCCTGCAACGTATCTCCTAACAAATTCTTCCGGGAATCGAGGAGATAGCACTTATCACTTTATCTCTTTGTTTCCCGGAAATCTCGGACATGACACGCGTGAAGGATCCAATGGCTAAAATAGCCGTTGTAGCCAATCTCAACGCATTCCCGGCTATAAA
Organism: Alopecurus myosuroides; assembly: GCA_028641055.1. NCBI lineage: Eukaryota > Viridiplantae > Streptophyta > Magnoliopsida > Poales > Poaceae > Alopecurus > Alopecurus myosuroides. The sequence continues at coordinate 332,064,380 of CM054060.1, read as the reverse complement.
TAGCCGCCCCGGGCCCTCCGGATTTTCCTTCCGCTTCCTCTCCTCTTTCAAGCTCCCAGCGCCATAGCCAAAGAGCTCGAGCTCGAACTTGTGAGAGTTAGCAGAGAACGAGTGCCCTCTCCGGAAAAAACCATCGAAGGATCCGGATCGACGCCGCGCCACCCAAAAATGACCAACGAAGGATCACCCCGCGCCGGGGAAACGAGCTTCGTCGCCCTGGACATCGACAACATCATCAACCATATTGACCCACTTCTGGATTCTCCCGACCGCACCACTGAGAGCTTGTCGGAGGAAAACGCCGGTGATTCGGCCCGCGGGGATCTTCCTACCATGGACGAAGACATAACGTCGTCATCTGCCGCGCCTACTCCGCCCCTCGCCACCGAGCCTGCAGAAGAAAACATCGCACGCGGAGGTGAGGAGCTTGCCGTCCCGAGCGCTGCTAGAGCCGAAGAAGACGCGAAAGAAAATTCCGGGAATTGGAGCCACTGCAACGTGGTTCCATCTCTTCTTCCGTCAATGGAGAAGGAAGGGTATGTTCTCAAGGGAAAATGGCGGTACGAGAAGGACGACTCCGAGCCACTGCCGAAAGCCAGAGAAAGGGTTCTCCTCGCCTCTCACATCATTAGAGGTATGGGTTTCCCACCTTCTGCCTTTTTCCTCCAAGTCCTTGACCACTACAACATCCAACCACATAACCTTCCACCAAACTCTATTCTCTACCTTGCCAGGTTTCAAGCCCTTTTTGAAGGATACTTAGGAATAGAACCTAGGTTAGACTTCTGGCAATATTGTCTCGGAGTTAAGCGAAACCCTTCTGAGGGCGCTCTCCCCACTTGCGGGAACATCTCCTTCACCCTCCGTAGGTTTAGGGAGGACTAGTTCCCCAAGATAAAAACCTCGAAATTCGTCAAATTTTGGACGGGTTCCTTCTTCTATCATGAAGATGTCCCGTTTCCTTGAAAGGAGACGGGAATTCCACCTTTCGATAATTCCGCTACCACCCCCAAGATAATTGGGTTGTAGAAGCGTTCCAGACTCTGCCAGCAGATCTGATGAGGATCAAGCGTCGCATAGACAAGCTTGTATCCTCCACTCCTCCTCTGACCGTCACAGACACAGTTTTGTGCTGGCCCGGAAGGCGTATTCAGCCATTAGCCTATCGCGGAAAACGGCTAATGTGCGAATACTCGGGCCCGGAGGACACGATGAGGACGACGGACAAGGGTTTCCTGAAGAAGGACTTCAAGAAACCGCTGAATCAATTGGTCTCTACTCGAGACCAGTATGAAGAAAGCTGAGAAATATATCATGCTGGGCATCCAGCTCCAAAGGTAAACTTTTTCCCCCTTTAGGCAAATTTCTCGTTTTTTCTTTTTCTCGGATGTTTGTGTCTTACCCGGACCTTTGTCCTTTTTGACAGATTACAACTCTTCCTGACTCAGATCTTGCCTCTGACGGTGAGTTGGACGCTCTGCGTGCCAACTTTGCCGGTGGGCGGAAGCGTAAGAAGCCTTCCACCACCCAGGCGGTCATCAACCTTGATTGTGTTCCCGTCGCAACATCCAGGTAAGAATTTCCCGGGTTTTTTCCTATGCTTTTTTATTGCATGTATTATTTATTTATTTCTCGGATTCTTATTTCTCGGAATTTCTGTCTTTTCCCTTCTTTTCCAGCCTTGCTCCTACCACCCTAAAGCCAAAAGCTTGGAAGAAGCATAAGGCAATTGTTAGCAGAGGAGTGCAGCCGTCTCCCGCTGCAGCCCTCGACACCCCGGTTGCCACAGGAGGAGAGAACCTGGCTGCATGGGAGGAAGAATACCATTTGCAGTCCAGCCAGCCTATTGCGTCCGAGTCGGACGCAAGGGAAAGGGCGGTGCCGGAAACTGGAGGTCCTTCTCATGCTCTAGAGGAGGAACCTATCCTAACATTCGGCAAAGAGTTCAAGGTAAAGGAAGAGTCGTTTGACGAACACGGGTATATCCATCCGTGGGCGACAAAGCACTTCGCTCCAGCTTCCTTAATCCGTCCTTGGCTGCAACGCAAGCTTATTGTTAGGAATAATTTCGTATTTTCACCTCGGCAGGTCATCTAGGACGGCCTTTGCCACGTCGGGGTTCTTTTTGCAGACTATGCAAAAGAGTTCAACAAAAATCTAGCAAACCTGAAAAAATGAGCCAGGTAATATCTCTAGCCCCCAAGCATTATGCAAAGTTTATACATTTTTTGACTTAATGCTTTTACTATGACCTTGCTTGTTTTCCGACTTAAGCGTTGTGTCTCTTTTCCATGTTTCAGCAAACTGCTGAAAACATTAACATGGATGTTTTCAGCAAACTTACAATCAAGAATAAGGAGGTGAAAACTCTCCTTAGCATTCTTGATGAAAAGGATGCAGAGTTGACCTCCGTTCAGCAAAAGCTGGATGAATCAGCAGGTAATTTTGTCTCTGGTGTTGTTTAGGATATTTTCTAAGTATTTTTTCGAGTTTTAACTCTTTCATTGTACTTACTTTTCAGCTTCTTTGGCGAAAGCCTAACAAATTGCTGAAGATTCTGGCAATGCTGAGAACCTCCGCAAGGAAAACATGGAACTTCACAAGATCAATGTGAAGCTCCAGAAGGACCTAGAGGCCAGCCAACTGTCTGTCGTCATTGCCGACTCCAAGGCCTCTAGCCAGGCCGAGAAGGACCAGGCTACCATCAGGTATTCGAAGAATGCCCTGAACCAGCGCCTTGAGGAAGGCATGGAGATGGACATGATTCTCAGTAAGTTTTTTAACTTTTTTGGACTTTTCCCTTTTCCTCCTCTGTTTGTTCTAACTTTGTTTTGTTTGTTTAAACAGAGTGAAACCCCTTGCTTACCCGGATTGATCGAATCCGGGCTTTCGGGTGAGTCTTCGCCATGCTAAAGTCCGTGGGGATGTTACTTATCAATAAGTACTTTCCCGACAAAGCAGGAGAACTCTCGGAAGTTAGAAAACTTCCGGAGGCAATCGAGGAGTTGGCGAACCGCAAAGAATCATGGTTCCGTTCCACGGCTCGCGGGCTCATGCGTATGCATCATACCACCGCCAAGTCTTGGCGCGTGGCGTCAGGTATCCCTCAAGGATACACCGACTCTTAGCGGGACAACATCTTCGAGTCTGTCAAAGGTCACGCCACCAAAATAGAACAGATGGTGAAGATCTCCACCTTCTACCCCGAGGAGGAGATTCCGACAACTCCTGAGGAATCCAGCAGCGAGGAGGAGGACTCGGATCCCGAAGAAGCTGCTTGAGTCTTGGGTAGAAGATACGAAAAATAGAAGCATTTACTATTCTTACAATGTAATATTCATTGTAATGCTTTTTATCATTTGTATAAACAAGTACTCCGCTTTTGCAGTTTAATTTATAAGTCTTTGCAAGTTTTTTTTGGGTTTTAATTTACTTTGCCTTCTAAGTTCTCTGGTTTATCTGCCTCAACTGTCCTTAGTGTTTGAAATGGCTCAATAGTACTTAATCTTCACGCCAAGTGACTGGGTTTAACCGATCAGTCGAAACTCGGAAACATGGATTGTACTAAGGCATTTTTACTTAATAATTTCAGTGACCCAACACATAAACAATCAGATAATACTTAGAGAAAAGTAAGAAATTATGAAATTGTATGAAACTCAGGCACGCAGGAACAATCTGAGTTTCCTTAAGCCTCCTTAGGCTGAAAATCATTCAGTTTTATAACTCCGAGCACGCAGGCACAATTCGGGTTAACATTGAGTACTTTGAAAGATCATTGGCAAATAGATAAGATGGACTCATGCTTTGAATGAAAATAGATAAAACAATAATGCATGAATTCCGACAACTTTTATTTCATGATCGCAAAGATGTAAAATAGAAAATGAACTAAGTGTAGAAGGGACGTAACTGCTGGATGCTCTAGGGTCTCTTTGTTTCTCCTAATTCAACATCTATTTTTCTCTTTCTTTTGCGATTCGGACGTTTGGGATCATCTTCCGTGTCTCGAATATCTACAAGATAATAAGATCCATTTTTCATATCCTTGCTAATGACAAATGGTCCCTCTCATATTGGGGCTAACTTGTGCTTTCTTTCTTGCACTAATCTTAGCACTAAGTCACCTTCTTTGAAAGAACGGTGTCTGATTTTCCGACTATGGTAGTGTCATAATCCTTGCTGGTAAATGGCGGATCTTTGAAGCACAAAGCCTTGTTCTTCTTCCAAAATATCGACGGCATCCTATCGTGCGCTTTCGGCATCCGAGTCATCATAAGCATGCACTCTCGGGCTATCATGGATCATGTCCATTGGAAGCATTGCTTCTGCGCCATAAACCAAGAAAAATGGGGTTTGCCCTGTTGACTATTTGGCGTCGTTCAAATACTCCAAAGCACAGAAGACAATTCTTCTACCCATGCTCCAGCTGCTCTATGAAGAGGAGATTCGAGTTTTGGGTGTATTCCCTGCAGGATTGAGATATTCATTCTTTCAACATGCCCATTGGACTGTGGGTGTGCCACAGATGCAAGATCTAGGCGTATTCCCGTTTGTCGGCAATATTTTGCCAACTCTTCGATTGAGAAATTTGTCCCGTTGTCGGTGATTATGCTGTGTGGAACACCGTATCTCATGACTACATCAATGATGAAGTTTCTAACAGTCACACCGTCAAGTTTCTTGATGGGTTTCGCCTCCACCCACCTGGTATACTTATCCACTACAACCAGTAGATGTGTAAGTCTGCCACTTGCAGTTTTGAATGGTCCCATCATATCTAGCCCCCAGACCGCGAACGCCCATGTTATAGGGATAGTTTTGAGTGCTTGAGCTGGCATATTTGTCTGCTTGGCGTAATACTGGCATCCGGCACATGTGTTTACTATGTTTTCGGCGTCTATTTTGGCCGTGAGCTAGAAAAACCCTGCACAGAATGCTTTTTTGACATTACTTTTTGATTGAGCATGATGTCCGCAATCTCCTGCGTGGATTTCTTGTAAGATTTCTCGTCCTTCCTCTAGCGAAATACATCACTGAAAAATTCCGATAGTGTTGCACTTATACAGGCAACCATTGATTACCGTGTATCCTTTGCATCGGCGCTGTATCTGCCTTTGCCATACCTCGTCTGCTCCATCCGGGAACTTCTGATCAACTAAGAAGTTTAAGTATGGAATCGTCCAATCCGGGTTAACGAGCAGAACTTCAATTGACTCGGAAACGAGAGGATAATAACATCTCTACCTTTGATCGATGGTTCGTGCAAGTGTTGGACAAACACACCAGGTGGTAGGTTTTTCACTCTTTCCGACCCCATGCGGGCTAATGCATCCGCGTTTCAATTTTCTTCCCTTTTGATATGAAGTACTTCAAATCCAAGGAAGCAAATGGAAAACTCGTCTACAGTTCTCCGATATTCGGCCATTATGGGGCTTTTAGCATCCCATGTTTGGTTTAGCTGATGCTGCACCAAGTTCGAGTCCCCGTAAAAAAGTATACGTTTGACGCCAATTTCTTTTGCAATATGAAAGCCATGAAGCAATGCTTCGTATTCTGCCACGTTGTTACTGGTGTTGAAGTGTATTTGTAATACGTACTCCATAATGTCACGTTTTGGGGATTTTAGCACTACACCAGCTCCAGCGCCTTCCTTCATCTTGGATCCGTCAAAATGCATGACCCAGTATTCCGACTCCAGCATTGGTGTGTTTTCCATTGCTTCTGTCCAATCAGCGACAAAATCTGCCAACACCTGGGATTTAATCACCGTCCTGGGTTGGTACTTAATGTCGAACGCAGCTAGCTCAATTCCCCCATTTGGCTACTCGGCCTGTTGCATCCGCATTGTTAATGACATCCCCTAGTGGTGCTTTTCTTACCACTGTTATGGAATTCCCTTGGAAATAATGGCGGAGTTTTGTAGATGCAAAAAACACACCATATGCCAGCTTTTGATAATGTGGGTACCTTTGCTTTGACTCGGAGAATACTTCACTAACATAGTATATTGGATGTTGACCTGGTATACTTTGTTCTTTTTTCCGCCTTTCCACAATTATCACAGCACTAATAACCCTGTTAGTTGCTGTAAGATACAGTAACATAGGTTCTTCGTCTTTTGGGGATGCCAAAATCGGAGCGTTCATCAAGGTTTCTTTCAGATGGGTTAATGCTTTGTCCGCCTCTTCTGTCCATTCAAATTTGTCGGATTTCTTCAACAATTTGTATAATGGCAAAACTTTATCTCCTAGCCGGCTTATAAACCTGCTGACTGCGGCTGCAGAACCCGTCAATCTTTGTACATCTTTTAAACACGTAGGCTTTGTAATTTTCAAGATTGCCTTGATGTTTTCCGGGTTTACTTCTATTCCTCTATGAGAAACGATAAAACCTAGAAGCTTTCCTGAGGGAACCCCGAATACGCATTTTCATGGATTTAACTTCATTTTGTAAGTGCGTAAATTTTCGAAGGTTTCTCGTAGATCTTCAAGGAGTGTATCGTTTTCCTTGGAAACTACGGCAATGTCATCCACGTAAACATGGACATTTTTTCCGATTTGACTATGCAAGGAACGTTGCATGCAATGCTGGTATGTAGCATCCGCGTTCTTCAGGTCAAAGGGAATGGTTATGTAATAGTATGTTCCATACGGGGTTATGAAGTAAGTTTTGATTTGATCTTCCTCCATCATACGTATTTGATGGTACCCGGAATAAGCATCCAAAAAGCATAAAAGCTCAGAGCCAGTAGTGGCATCTATTATTTGATCGATTCGCGGTAACGTGGAATTATCTTTTGGACACACTTTGTTCAAGCCGGTGTAATCTGTACACATCCTAAGAACAATATTGTCTTTCTTCGGGACTAATACTGGGTTCGCAGACCAATCAGTATGTATAACTTACCGGATAAAATCAGTTGCTAAAAGCCGGCTAATTTCCTTGCCTATGGCCTTCCGTCATCTTCCGTCAAAACGACAGAGACCTTGTTTGAAGGGTTTTGAACTTGGAATTACCTTCAATTAATGCTCAGCAATTCCCTGGTTACTCCCGGCATGTCCGCAGGACACCAGGAAAAAATATCCCAGTTCTCACGGAGGAACTCGATGAGCGCGCTTTCCTATTTGTCGGTCATCCCGGTCCCCACTACGATAAAATTTGTTGGATCTTTGGGATCTAGGATAACCTGTCTTGTATTCTCAGAAGCCTTGAAACTGTCTGCCGACTTCCGACTTTTTTTCCTGCCGGCATTTCTGTCGGCGATACTTCATTTGCCAGCTCTTTCAGTTCCTCCTTTGCTATTACTTTTTTGGCGCAAAGGGTGTTTCCTTTTTCCAGCTCGTTCGCCAATTTGAAGTCTCCCGATATGGTGATTACTCCTCCCTTTGGCCCTGGCATCTTCAGCTTGTTATAAATATAACATGATCTTGCCATGAATTTTGGCGAAAGCTGGACGTCCGAGTATTGCATGATATACACTTTCGAACGGCACCACCTCGAATGAGATTTTTTCCTGTCAGAAGTGCTCTCTTTCTCCGAAGGTTACATCTAGGGAAATTTCTCCTAGGGAATGTGCTTGTCTGCCAGGAACAATGCCGTGGAAACGTATGTTGCTGTGATTGAGCTGGGTCTCGCAGATTCGCAGATGTTTCAGTGTATCCAGGTACATAATATTGATATTGGATCCTCCATCCATCAGCACTCTCTTTAGCCTAGTGTTTTGGACAAATGGGCTTACAATTAGAGCTTGTGTGGCGGGTTCTGGGATATTTCTGGGATGATCTGACTGATCCCAGATAATTGGCGTATTGGAATACTTCAAGAATTTGGGCGTTGGTGGGACGACCGCGTTTATTTCTCGAAGTGTTCGCTTTGCCTGTTTTGCTGAGGCAGTTGCCAGAAAAGTTAGGTTGCATTCTCCATCAACTCTCGGGAATTTTGGCTCGCCTTTGCGCTGCTGTTCCTGGATGTTTTTCATCAGTGTCCGATTCACTGTCTTGTTTTTTAGCTTCTATCTTTTGCTTGGAGAATTTTCTCTTGGAGTTCTTTCCTTTGTTCCTAGATCCTGCAGTGCCCTTCATATGTTTATTGAGGCGACACTGCGCATTTGTATGGGTAGGTTTCCCAAATTGCGAATGGTGGACACAGTTTTCCGACTTAATCTTTTCCCACTCTTCCTTAAAATAGGAGATAGGTTTTGTGCTTTTTCCTTTCCATTTGCCGCCAGTATCCTTTCCAAAGGTTAAATTTACTTTTTTGGGTTTTGTCTGCGCTTCTGGAGTAGTCTTCTTTTCAGAACGAGGCGTCTTTTTGGCCTGAACCAAAGCATCAATATTTCTACCTCTCTGATGTCATCTTCGGCCGCTGCATGCTCATTGGCGGTAGTAAGCATAGATCCGAGATCTTTGTGCTCTTTTGAACCAACCATGAACGGTATGAGGCCGAGTTTTAGTCCATTGATGAAAGCATGCATTGCTTATACATCACTTACTCGAGAGCAGCTGTTTTTCATTGCTGTCCATCTTGATATAAAGTCGAAATATGACTCGTCCTCAAACTGGACGCAGCGATTTAGCTGGTTGATGCTCTTAGGGTGTTTGTATGTACCCCGGAAGTGCTGAGCGAATACTCTAGCCATATCATCCCAGCTATCCACTGTTCTTGACGGAAGCCCGTTAATCCAATCTCTGCCTCCATCCAGCAACATTAGGGGGAGAAATTTCACTCCTTCCAGGTCTGTCCCTTTGTTGATCTGAACGACACTATAATAATCTGAGAGCCATGTATCCGGGTTTGAACTTCTGGTGTAATTTTGGTAAGTTGGACCAACTTTGGCAAAGCCAGAATGTAGGGTTATCCTTCGGATCCTGCCAGTGAAACACTTAGCTCCGAAGTATAGATTATCTATTTCCGCCTTATCGACGTGTGCGGAATATCTGCCGGCTGAATGGACCGAAGGGGATTTTCTCCTTTCTGGCCCATTGTTGCGCGAATGCGCTCTTCCGGGATTATCCCTATTTTGTCTGTTATCGTGTCCTTTGGAATAAGGCGTAGTTCTAATCCTTGGCCTTTCTTTATTCCTAGGAGGAGTAAGGGATCTCTCACGTCTGTAAGGATTTTCATGTCTTCCGGCTTTTTCAGCTGGGCGTCTCGGAGGCGGCATCATTTTCCGTCTTTCCGTTTTTATTCCTCCCGATCTTTGTGATCACGTGGTTTATTTCCGCCTTTCGGCATATGGGATCTCGTTCTGGACGCTTCATCCCTATTGTCCAGGTTTTTCTTGTCCTTCTTAGGACCTCCCTTCTTGTCCTTAGAATCGCCTGAATCTCCAGGTTCTCGAGGTCCAGGTGCTCCAGCGGCGCAAGTGGCAGTTTTGCATAGGGCCGAGTCATCATGTAACTTCCCTGATGTCGCCTGTCCTCGTTGTTGTTGTTGCAATGCTTTACCCAGGAAAGCATACACTCCCTGCAGCTTTTCGTCTTTGGAATACACATCATCATTAAGGATGGCCAACGTGGCTTCCGCGTTCTCGGCTGCAGTTTTGTAGATGCGTTCGCCCTTGGCGTTTACACCGTCCACCTGTCTTTGCCAGGAATGGTTTTGCGACCGTTCTTTTGCTGGCAGTACATCCGGCCTTGCGATTCCGGGTAATCTCGTGGGTTTTATCCCGGACATATTCCGTCTTTCGAATTCTTCAATTTACTCCTGCTTTGCTTTAACAATAGCTTGGGCTTTGAGGAGATTTTCTTGCCATCGGAATAGTTATTGCTGCTGCCGCATAATCGCTTGCCTTCTGGCTTCTAGCACTTCCGGTGGCTCGTATGGTCCAACCGGGGTTTTGATCAGATCGATCTCGTCCTGTTCCGACAATTCGGGAACAGGGATTTCTTTATTTTTCTTCTCCACAGGTGTGACTCCGTTTGCTCCTCCTTCTTCGGGGTTTTGGTTAGCATTATCTGCCAACTTTTTCTTCTTGAGTTTGTACTGAAGTTTCTTGGTAGTTTTCTTTTTCTTCTTGGAAGAGGGAGGCTTTTTGCCAGGTTCTTCTCCTGTCAATTCCTTGACGTCAGGATAGATGGGACTGGTTTCGCCGTCCTTTCTTTCCTCATCTGGTGGAGGTGTTCTGGGGTCTTCATCGTCTTCGGCATCCGAGTTATCAGTTGGTCTTGCCATAAGTACTTCATGGAATACCCTGCATAGATTTAACATTTCTTTCGAAAGCGTTTTCATCTTCATCTTCTGAATCTATGTCTTCGGATCCAGGTTCTGACTCCAATCTTGCCTCTATGGCAGCTAGTACGGAGTCGGCTTCCGAGTTTACCATTTGATTGGTGGGTGTCGGATCTTCCACTTGATCTGTGGGATTGTTATTTTCTGCCTCTTCCACGGGATTACTTACTTCCGTGTTTTCAGCGACCTTGGACTGCACCATGCCAATGAAGTGAGATCTGATTGCAGGCATCACCGAAGAGGCAGCAAATTCAGAGTTTTGGCGGTCTGAGCAAAATCCGGTGTCATAGTTTTCTTCAACTGGGTATAGGGCGGGTGGGATAAATTTACTTCCACCACAGAATCCCATTGCTTATGCAGTTAATACGATAAAGATGTTTGCATATCCAATCGGTAAAACGCAGGCACTTACTAGATGATTTCGTGCTAGCATGTATGATCCATTATCGAGGAAGCGCCCGACATCGTTGTCGAATTCCAAGTTTCCGACAGTTATGGTACTGCCGATTCTGCCAAGTATCCCCGATCGAAATATAACGCCTGACGTCGCTGGCGACACGGTGGGCGCCAACTGTCGAGACATCGTGGTAGAATTCATAGACGGGGGTGTCATGAGTCTACCGGTAGAGACATGGGGCGACGTGGTAGTACGACAACCGGGAACACCAAATTTACCCAGGTTCGGTATGGCGCAACTAGGCGACGTTCCTACTCGTGCAATCTCACTAAATCAGGGCTGAAGCCTGAAGTATACAAAGTACAATGTGAGTAGGGTTTTGCTAACTCGGCGAGGATCAACTTCTCGGCGAGTTGGCTTCTAGCTAATTGTCTGTGTTCTTCTCTCCCGTACGGCTTTATATAAATAGCCGCGTTAGGGCTTATAGAAAAGAAACGTAGAAGACTATGGAAAGTATCTAACTTGGAAAGCAAGACTCCGCCTTCTACTCCAAGCCGCACCACTTTGGATCGTGGTCCGGGTTCTTCTAGAATCCGGCTTCTGCGCGTCAGCTTACTGGGGCGCCTAATGGACTATGGTCCATTACCAAAAGGCCACCCTGGTAATCCAGCTCTTTAGGACAATGCCGGATATGCCCCTAATCAGTATATATCCGACATCCCTAAAGGAGCTAAAGTTGTTGGTTGCAAATGGGTCTATAAGACCAAACGTAACTCCAAGGGTGATATCGAAAGGTTCAAGGCAATACTGGTGGCAAAAGGATTTACTCAAAGAGAAGGGATTGATTATAATGAGACTTTTTCACCTGTCTCTTCTAAAGATTCCTTCAGAATTATTATGCCACTTGTGGCTCATTATGATTTAGAGCTGCATCAGATGGATGTTAAAACAACATTCCTAAATGGAGACTTATATGAGGATGTTCTCATGGCACAACCCGAAGGTTTTGTTATGGAAGGAAAAGAACATTTGGAATGTCATCTTAAAAAATCCATCTATGGCTTGAAGCAAGCATCACGACAGTGGTATTTTAAGTTTGATCAAGTCATAAGGAAATTTGGTTTTGAAGAGAATAAAGTGGACAATTGTGTTTATGTTAAGTTCATGGGGAGTAAGTTTATCTTCCTGATACTGTATGTTGATGACATACTTCTGGCTAGCCATGATAAAAATATGCTGCTGGAAACTAAGAGGTTTCTATCCTCTAGTTTTGATATGAAGGATTTCGGTGAAGCAGCTTATGTCTTAGGAATTGAAATTCACCGAGATATATCCAGATGTATCTTGGGGCTATGTCAGGGAGCATGTATTGAGAAGCTACTGAAAAAGTACAACATGTATACGTGCTCATCCTCGCCTGCTCCTATTGTTAAGGGCGATAAATTTGGAACTTTTCAGTGTCCAAGAAATGATTATGAATCTGCGCAGATCAAGTCAATTCCTTATGCATCCATTGTTGAAAGCATTATGTATGAACAAGTGTGCACTCGTCCTGATTTAGCATTCGTGACCGGGATGCTTGGCAGATATCAGTCTAATCCAGGTTTGGTTCACTGGAAGGCTGCTAAAAAGGTCTTGCGTTATTTGCAAGGTACGAAAGGTCTCATGCTCACTTATAAGAAATCTGATAACGTCGAGGTGGTGGGTTATTCAGATGCTGATTTTGCGAGGTGTGTTGACACTAAGAAATCCACTTCAGGATATATTTTGACCCTCACAAAAAGGAGCCATAACATGGAAAAGCTCCAAACAGACTGTCACTGCATCGTCAACAATGCAGGCAGAATTTGTGGCATGTTATGAGGCTACCGGGCAGGCCATATGGCTGAAGAATTTTATCCCGGGACTTAGAGTGATTGATAGCATTTCCAAGCCATTCACTCTTTACTGCGGTAATCAACCCGCAATAATCTATTCGAGTAACAACAAATCAAGTGCTGCTACCAAACACATTGATATAAAGTATCATGTTGTGAAAGATAAAATCCAAGTTTAGACAATCGACGTCAAGTACATAAGTACTAGGTTGATGTTAGCGGATCCGCTCACGAAAGGCTTACCACCTAGTGTTTTCAGAGAGCATGTTGCCGGCATGGGTTTGGAGGAAAGCTTTTGATCCCGGAAATGTTGGGACCAATGAAACACCGTCTCCCCAAAAAAAGGCCCACTCCGAGATCAGATGGGAACCATAGCCAATTGGTTCAGCAGTAGTTAATTGACTATTGCAATCTATTGTCTTGGTGTACTGTTTCATCAAGGGATGAGTCTACAATGTTTATGATGTTTATGTAAAGTATTATGTAAATTAATGTAATGTATGACGAGAATAAAGTTTATGGATCTCATGAAGTTTAAGGAGTTTCATTTCGTTATGAGGTGATATTTTATAGTCAATAGGTTTAGTGGCATCTGTTTTAGCCATTAAAATTTATTCGTCTTAATGTATTATCTTTATCGATAAATGAAATGATAAGTTTTAAGTTTTACGATCAAGGGGGAGAATGTTGGAATGTGTTGATCGTAGGGGTCAACAAGTGATGGACCTTGTTCACACTTGACATGTTCTGATCAGGAACATGTGTTCTCTAAAGTCAGTCTGGTGGGTCTCCCCATTGCACAGTGCTATAAGTATAAGGGAGGAAAATAGAGGTGGATAACAATGGTCTTCTGGCTGCTGCTCTCGCAGCTCTCTCTCTCTCTCTTTCTCTCTTCCACAAAACAAGGGCCGCTGATCGAGCCCAGCGTTGGAGCACTGGGAAGGGCTCATTACAACCACCTGATTAATTCTAGGTGGTTTTAGGTGAAGTAGAGGAGATGGCAACATCTACAAATCAAGGTATGATCTCCTATTCTTTCCTATGGCTTAAGCTGGAGCTAGTTGGTCCTGTCTGGACTACTATAGATTTTCCTTTTGAGCATGCTTGAATAGGCTCGAGAGCATAGCTTGATGATGAACTCGCTTGCCTCGGAGTGCATCTCCACCACATGGGAGAAACGAAGGTACTAGTCAGTGAAGATATTCAGGTGGGTCTCACAGAGTCTAAAGCCTTGCCGCCCAGCGACAACGATCGATTTTGACGCCTTGCTACTCCTCTACTAGAACCCATGATCATTATAGTACAATCCTCTTGGGGGGTCTTCCTCCGTGCCCATGCCACACACGAGAACCCCAAAATCATCTCGTTTCCTTTGAGACACATACCTCACCAAGTGGCTGTTCGTCTCTTTGGGCCCCGCCCCCGTCAGTCCACCGCATCAGTTCAATGAAGGCATCAAGGAGGTAGGAAGGTAGAGCGAACTGGATTTAATTGGGAGCTTCATTGACTCAAACTGAAGCGAGAAAGCAATAAAATTGATCTAAAGTTCATGTATTGTGTCAATGGCATGGTACTCAACAAGTTTCAGTAGATCTGAAGTGAAGACAATGATCGCTCAATTGCACAAAGTTCATGTGTTGTCTCATGAAGCATAAATGAAGACAATCATCTCCAAAGAAAAAACATTTAGTGCATCAAATAAGCCAGCATTGCGATTAACAGAAACTAATTACCATTAAATCCCATGTTTTTTCGCTCTGAACTTGACTAGAAACTGCTACTACGTACTTATGCTGCATCCTGGAACCATGTGTTTGATTCTCTCGTTTTTTACTGTATTATACAGAAGGATTCAAATTAAAATCTTATGCAATGCTCATTATTTACATGGAGAAGGAAAATAAAATAGGTTATTAGCCAAAATTAAGATGAAATGTGTAACAAATTTCTCACGGTATTGATTTGTACCAACACTGGGTGCACAATTTTAAGTATAAAGTAGGAACTCAGAGCATGATTGAAGGGCTCAAAAGTTCTTTGGAGAGAAATTGCAAAACTGAAAGTAAAATTACTAGCAGTCTATCGCTTCATATAAAAAGAATATTGAATTGAGCTTGCATACATATGCAACTCTCAACTCACGCGGACTATTATTGCACCACTAAACATCGGTGAGTGAAGTTACGGAGATGCGGTGGTGGGCCTTCTTAGGACAGGATAAAAGATATGTGTGAATCCTGGGAAACTGAAACCAGTGCTCTATCCTGCAGGTCATGATATGTTATTCTTGTTCTTGATTCTCTTCTCTGTTCTGGCTGTGGCAATGCTGCTATCATCGAAGATGGTGGGTGGATGTTCTTCTTGTTCTTAGAAGAAAGAGATGCCCGGCCGGATGGTTGAATAGGAGGTCTTGCCCATATATATAGTAGGTAAGACCGAGTAGGAAACGCTTCCTTTGCTCCTATGGTAAACTATTACCATAATCCATGAAGTCAAGTATTCAACTGATAGGGAAGATAGATCGATGAAGCGGCAGATGGAAAACATGATATAGGCTTATTTCTTACTCCTTTCCAAGAAGAATGTCCCGTAGGATTGTTTAAACGAGATGATAAATTACCTTTACTTTTAGATTGGAGAAGACGGTTGCCAACCCGAAGGCAATGTTGCTATGCTGCTAAGAAGAAAGGAAACCAATGCAAAGAATCAATAAAATCAAGTATAGAAGAGCTCTGCCCTAGAGCAAACTCGAATCAAGTTCATCCAGTGATAGAAGCTGGGAAGAGATAGATGCCTGTTGATGGGGAAAGTTGGTGACGAAACTCCCATTAAAGGTCATATACATGGGATAAGTGGGGAATCTAAAAGGTTAGATAGATGGGTGGATACGGAATGAACCAGGTAAGAGATAGGAAACCAACAGTGTTCGGGATGAGGTATGTCGGATAAGAAAGAAGGCAGGATCTGGAAACAGCAAACACAGGGATAATCCAGGAAGTAGCAAAGAATCTAGTATTCCACTATAGATAGGTCTGATAGATCAACATATCCATGAAGAAAAGGCTGACCCTATCCACCTCCTTTGCGGAATACCAGATCAAGAGATGAATTAGCGGATCACGGGGCTAAGTCGAAGCATGCCAGAACCTTCTTTAGTAGTGAGCCGTACCGACTAGCTCCTAGAAAGGGCTTCAAGATCACAGTAATGCCTGCCAAAACTTTCCTTGGGTACGAATGTCATGTTCGCAAAAAAAAAATCCTAACCTCCTGCATCGTCTAGAGGCGATTCCGAAGGCCTCTCGCCCACTGCCACAGATATCTCCACGCGGCCATCCCATCACATATCCGCTGCCGGAGGATGCCATGTCGAGTTGAAGTAGGATACCGATGGAATCTGATCAAGCTACTCACAATAGCACATTGCTTTGGTTTAGCGCAAACATATTTGTAGATTAGATCTCACTCCTCTCCTATGAAGCTGGTGTGGCCAGATCGCAGGACTAGTTAATAGTCCACATGCCGTAGCCGTCACCATGCAGCGGCGGCTTAGCTGACCGGGCCGATCTGGTCAAGAGACGCAGGTCTTCTCAACATGAACCCCGCTTTTTCATCAGCTGTGGTGTATGATTACCATGGTGCTGACTGAGGTGGGTAGGTCGTGGCGTGTGCATTCGGAAGGTAGACCATCTGAGCTACTCATGTCGAGTTTGGTACTGATGTGTGATGGCGGGGGCGAGGATCTTGGATCAGGAGCGGACAATGCTTCACAACAGGCTTTGCATATTGTGGTGGTTGTGAGCCCAGTGATCGGTGCATTGCAACATTTTTCTCGGAAATTGGAGCGTAACATGGTGTGACTTCATCTTTGGTGGTGCTCTTTGAGTACCAAGTCTCGATTCCGGGATGAAAACTTTATGTCTGACCATCATTGGTTGTACCTGAAAATGACGGAGTTCTCGTTGGTTCCTTGTTGAACGAATTCTTTAAGTGAAAACCCATGATCTGATTTTGGCCGTTAGATTGGACGATGATGGTTTTTATGTACTGCTACCTTCGGAAGGCGTCGTTATTGGAGAACCTTTTTTTAATCGGGTGGTGGTTGTTTTGCTGTTACAAGTTGCCAATCATTGGCAGGTTTTTTTTTCCTTCTTTTGCATGTATGTATCATTAATGTCTTGTATTATTGACATTATGTTGTTGTAGAGACCGGCCGTAATTTTTATATTTTTTATATTCATATATTTTCGTTATCAAAAAAAGTTCCCTAACCGTCTTTAAGGTAACAGTAGGTTGTGGCCTATGCCTTCTGCTAGCCCACCTCATGTCCTTTCCTAAACTATTATTTTTGACTGAAAATGATATTAAAATATTGGCATATGCACTCTTATCAACCAATTAACGAAGAGAACCAACTCAATATACATCGTGCACTATGTGCTTCTATAATAATATTCATTTCAAATAGCAATCAACAATCGTGATTGAATTGGAACAATAAAATAGTTTTAGTTAGTCGGATGTGCATCTAGACTTCCAGACTAGGCCAGATGTTAAGAGGTGAATTCGATGCACATGAATAGCTCACCAACCTTCTCCTCCTAAGTAATATCGGACACTTCCATCTATACCCGAGCAGATCATATATGCATCCATCAACCTCCACATACAGCCGCACTCTCGACACTGTGCATTGTCATTTTTACGGTTGGGACTTTTCTTCAGAGTCTTTTTTTCTAATAAAAATAGTATACATAAGTGTTTCAAATCCCATGTAAATACATTATGATAGCATCTAAAACCAGAATACTCGGTCCGTCAGGATCAAACAAATATAGTGTGTGGGAATAGGAGCTACCTGGAGAGAAGCCACCTACTCGAGGTAGGTGCAATGTGCAATCCTCGCGGTTGTTAGTACCCCATTGTTAAGATCGTCCTTAACGCTTCTGTTTGAAACTAGTTCATATTATCGAGCTTCTCGACCACGACGACCAGCGGTGAAAGCCAAAATGATTGCATCTAAGGTGCAGCCATGATCCGCTTTGTGATCGTGACGTCCATCCTGGTCATGGACACGTGTGAGCCATCGAGATCCAAGTCCTAGTCCCCTCTGACCATCGAGCTGTGCAAGCATCATGTTGCTTGTTCGTCACCGCAACGCCGCACGCTAGACAAGGTGAAGAGCGACTCTTCACTTTTTTGCTCATGGACGCCCACGTGCAGGCCTTCATGGAGTCTGCCTCGTCTTCAACGAAATTGCGGAGGTTCTCAAGGATCATCTTGGGGAAATTGGGATCCTCGGCGATGCCAGTATAGAAAATGTCCATGAAGGAATATCCTATCACTAGAGCACCTCTTCAAAAATAGTATGTGACCAGAACTTAGTGGAACCTAGTATTCTAATTGCCAAATTTGTATTTGATAAATCGATGAAGAAAAAGATGCCTCTTGAGACTGAAATCCCGCTTATTTTTCATGTACATTCTGTCTCCAAACATTCCATTGCAATCATTCACTATTTTATTTGTTTTCCTCTCACTTCTTTATGAAGGTCGTTACAATATTCATGTCTAGTGATTTATTTTCTATATTGTTGTCCAACTGACTCCTGTACCTTGTCCTATATTATTTTTAAAGAAGTCCCAAGGACAGACCTTTCTGTTGGCCCAAATTTTCAATCCATGAATATTATGAGCAAACAATCAGCATAACAGAGCCTGAGTTTTAGTGAAATCATGGGGCAAGCACCCACAACTCACTATGCATCCCAGTTACATTTCTCACCTTGGACAATCAGTGATACACAAGCATCAGGAAACTTCACGGACCATTTGAAAACACCACAGCCTTGTCATTGTTAGACCATAAATTAAGAGGTGAAATTTATGGAAATAAATTATGCACACCAACCTTCTTTAACTGTGTAGAACATGATTTCTCTTCTCCTTCTATATCTTCTCCCAAGGAGATCATGTATACTACATTGAGCACACTCCACTCACATCCACTCTTCACGCTTTTCTTTCAGTCTTCTAGTAATAACACTTTAGTGTACACAAGTGTACATATCCAAGGCTTCAAATCCACCTAAACAAGAGATATTGGCGATGTCAGATCAAAAAAGTAGGATGTGTTGGAATAGGAGTCATCGGAAGAGAAGAAAGGTAGCGTTCGTGCGTATCATGTGTATCCGTCGAATCTGCACGTACAATTCCATTGTATTGGCCATACATAACATCGTCGTTTGGAAGGAATTCCCTACGAGCTTGCCTAACCACGCAGACGAGCAAAAAAAAGGTTGCTTGTCCAAGCATCCACGCCTCGTGCAGCATGGCAGAAGAATCAAACAGGTGCAAGACATTCAACTATCTGGTAGAGTTGTATGAGAGTGTTTAGAAAAAAAAAACCCATTTTAGTGCAAAATTTTCGAAAAATCATCACTTTAGTGTGAGATTGTAAAAAAAACACCACTTTGGTACTGACATTTTGCATCCGCACAAAACACGGATTGATCACGAATTGACTGACAAACTGAGCGACGGAGACCACCTGTCATCACCTTGTATAAGACCCTCTTTTAGCATTTTATCAGGCACATAGCGCACGCACACGTGACCTTGCCGGGCTGGCGCGCGGCGGCACCGCGTGGCACGCCAGTGGAGAGCGCGCACGTCAGCCGACGACAATGCGCTCGCCGGTGGCACAGCTACCTCCCCCAGCCGCACGTATGGCGGCGTTAGCTTGCTCGACCGGCCGCACGCACGTACACATGGCGGCGGCGGTAGCTTGCGCCCAGCCGCACGCACGGCGACGGCAGATGCCTCGCCTGGCCGCGCGCAAGCGCCACGGCGGCTTGCTCGCCCGGCCACACATCGTTGCGTCGCGCAGAGAGCAGCAGCTAGCTACTTAGCTCACCGCCTGTACGCACGGCAGCAGCCAGCTCGCTCGCTCGCCGGACGCACAGCACCGGAGCAGCTCGCTCCAGCCGCATCATCTTTTCTAAAAAAATTGGCTGAAAAGCAACGTCAGCTTAAGCGGTGGATCCTACTTCTCGGAAGAAGCGTCAATTCACGATCAATTTTCGATTTGGTGCGATTTAAAAAATCTTAATACTGGACTAGTGATTTTTTGTAATCCAACACTAAAGTGGTGGTTTTCCGAAATATTTGCACTAAAATGGTGTTTATGCTAAACACTCGCTGCAGGATCCATAGCCTGCGGTTCTCTTGGGCTGTTCAGCATGCCCGTGCAGTATACAAGGAACCTTCGGCTCTGGGTTCGCCAAAATAAAGATGCCAAGTATAATGAATCTGGTTAATATTGCACAAGTTATGAGGCAACACTAGTGGAAAACGGGGCTTTTGCTCACTGGCGAGCACCCCTTTCGCCCCGGCTCGGCCACCATCCGGTGCAAAAGACTGCGGAGGTGGGGCCGGGGCGAGCAGTGATGAGGGGATAGTAACCCGGTAGACTAACTCCCGGGTGTGATCCGGCCCCAAGCGACGGCTGGGCCCAATCTGGCTGGAGACAAAGAAACTTCTGGAAGGCCCAGGGCTTGTAAGGTTCGTAACCCGGATTGTGGGTTACGGTAAGGAAAGTTAGGATTTGTATGTAGAGTTCGAGTAGGACTCAGAGAGCACTCCGTAGGGCAGGCCAAGGGGGGTATGAGTGCTATATAAACCAACCCCTAAGCTTAGCCTGGGAGGGTCAAGCCATAGTTGTAATACCTGTTATCGAGTATCCAGCGTTATTGATATCGAGATCCGGCGAGTTATTCTCCGGTTCTTAGATCGCTTTCGCCATGTCTTCCTTTGAGCTAAACCCTCTCCCGAATACCTGTGTCGACTTGCCCCAAGATCAGTTACCCCAGGTAACATCTGCCGTGATTATCCCACGACAGTTGGCGCCCACCGTGGGGCCTGTGTCCAAAGGTGTTTACATCACGGGAGAAGCTCGGAAGAACATGGAGAACTTTGTCGTCGGCGAGATCTACTCCAATGATGAAGGAGAAAGGATAGTGGACAGTTCCGGGTGGGAGTTGGAGCCGGATCGCTACGAATCCGGATCCGTGGTGTCAATCGGCCAAATCAGTATCTTCATCGGCATGGTACGTACGCTCAATTTGAAAGGACAATATCATGTGCATGTTACAGGGACTTCCAGCAGGGACAAAAGGGCGTTAAAACAAACAGCGAATCTATCCTCCTCGGCCACTCCGGGATACTTGAGGTGGGCAGAGCAAGAGGTAACGTGGAGCAGAAGAGATCATCCAGAAGGAGTAGAGCACCCCGGAACTTTGGCGTTAGTGGTTTCGCCACAGGTCAATGGTTATGAATTGAGAAAGGTATTGATGGACGGAGGGAGCAGCATCAACATCTTATATTGGGAAACCTTCTTGCGCATGAACCTCAAGGAGTCCCAGCTACAAAAAAGTTCGACGGTGTTCCATGGGATCGTACCGGGTCATTCAGCACGCCCCGAAGGAAAAATCGCATTGGAAGTAGCCTTTGGAGAATCGGTAGATAACTATCGGGTGGAGTGGCTCACGTTTGAAGTAGTCAAGTTGCATAGCCCCTACCACGCGTTGTTCGGAAGGCCGGCTTACGCTAAATTCATGGCTAGGCCGTGCTATGTATATCTGCAGCTAAAGATTCCAGGCCCTAAGCAGACCATCACTATCCATGGAAACCGGGACATAGCAGCCGAATGCGATGAGGGAGATTCAGTAATGGCTGAACAAGCCTGCAGGAAGGAAGAACTTCAGTATTACCGGTCTCAGGTGGATCCGGATGATGGAACAGCATTGAGAAGACCAGACGCTGAAGACGAAAGAGTAAAGTTTAAGGCGGCTCAAGATACCAAGAAAGTAGATTTTATGGAAGGAGACCCCACCAAGCAGTTCACTATAGGGTCCAATTTAGAGGATGCGCAAGAAAAGGCTCTAGTGGAGTTCATCCGTTCAAATGCGGATGTATTTGCCTGGACACCCAGCGACATGCCGGGTATCCCCACCGAGTTGGCAGAGCACAGTTTGCATGTGGATCCCAAGGCCAGGCCTGTGAAGCAAGGTATGAGAAAAATGAATGAGGAAAGGAGAAGAGCTATAGGGGAGGAAATCGCGCGACTATTAACCGCAGGCTTCATCATGGAAGTATTTCACCCCGACTGGTTAGCAAACCCGGTTCTTGTGATGAAAAAGACAAATGAATGGAGGATGTGTATCGATTTCACGAGCCTCAACAAGCATTGCCCAAAGGATCCGTTCGCGCTGCCAAGAATAGACCAAATTATAGACGCGGTAGCCGGAAGCGACTTGCTATGCTTCTTAGACGCATATTCGGGATACCACCAGATTAAACTCAAGAGGGAAGATTGGGAGAAAACGTCATTCATAACCCCTTTTGGGGCCTTCTGCTACAAAACCATGACGTTTGGATTGAAAAACGCGGGTGCAACTTACCAGCGGTGTATCCAGAAGTGCTTCGAGGATCAAATTGGGCGCAACGTGCACGCATACGTAGATGACGTGGTTATTAAGACCCGGAAGGCAGAGACATTCATTGATGATTTAAAGGAGACGTTTAAAAACTTGAGAAGGTATCAGATGAAGCTCAACCCAACGAAGTGTGTATTTGGAGTTCCGGCCGGGAAGTTTCTCGGCTTTATAGTCTCCGAGAGAGGAATCGAGGCAAACCCGGACAAAATCAAGGCCATCCAGAGTTTGAAGAAACCGGAAAATTTGAAGCATGTTCAAAAGCTCACGGGCTGCGTAGCAGCCTTGAGTCGGTTCATATCCAGGCTTGGAGAAAAGGCAATACCCTTGTACCGGCTTTTGCGGAAATCAGAATTATATACCGGTTTGGGTACCCCCACAGCATAATTACCGACAATGGAACCAACATGTCCCTCGGAGAGATGGAAAAATTTTGTGGCAACAATGGAATCAGGCTCGATGTAGCGTCAGTAGCACATCCGCAGGCCAACGGGCAAGTGGAGAGGGCGAACCAGGAGCTACTTCGAGGTTTGAAACCGCGACTGAGGGTTCCTTGTATCAGGGCCGCCGGGGCATGGGTTGAAGAACTTCCTTCCGTGGTCTGGGGCATCAATACTACACCTAACCGATCCACCCAGATGACACCTTTCTTCATGGTATACGGCGCAGAAGCAGTATTACCAAGCGACATCATTCATGATTCACCAAGAGTGGCAGCCTACGTCGAAGTGGAGAACGAGAAGAACCGGCAAGACGCCGTGGATATGTTAGAAGAACAAAGAGAGCAAGCCTTAGAAAGGTCAGCCATATATCAGCAGGATTTGCGAAGATATCATAGCCGGCGGGTGAAAAGCCGGGTCTTTCAGGAGGGAGACTTGGTCTTGCGCTTGGTTCAGACAAACGAGGGAAGGCACAAACTATCGCCACCATGGGAAGGACCTTTCATCGTAAGCCGGAGCCTGCATAATGGGTCATATTACTTGATAGATGCAAGAGAAGAATCGACCACAGCCAACGATACTGCTCACACAACTGCACCTATGCAAGAAAGAGATAGACCGTGGAACGTGGCTCAGCTACGTCCGTACTATACTTAGCAGAAAAAGATGTAACAGGCAGCAGGTTTCAGACGCACTCTCTTCCTATCCAGGGCACCCTTGGGGACTGGATGGGTTTTTAACGAGGCGGCTTGCTGGCCTAATTTTCTCATATCAAATAAAAAGGGATTATCAAGAAAAGAAGCAAGTGTTATTTGTACGATGTGCATATTCAGGTCTTGAGGGCTGGTTGCTCATACAAGCACAGCTGCAAACTCAAAAAAGACCCGGCCTTGATGCCAATGAGTTATAGGGGCCGGTCATTCGAAAAAACGAGTGCGGCTACAATCTTATAACCGGACAGAGAAGTCCAAATTTCTCGGCTGTTCTTACTTAAGCTCGATGTGACTCGCAACAAAGTGGCATGATCTGTTCGCCTACGATTACTATCAGTCATGAGACCCAAATGGGACTTGCTTGACCCCGTTTTTCGTATTGATGTAACAACATGGTATCCACGCGAAAGCCGGCTTATAGTACAAGATAGTCGAAAGGGTCATCTAAACCACAGGTTATGCAGAGTATAAGGCTGATAGCCGGAAACTCAACGATTATCAAGCATAACTTCAAACCTCATAAAAGCTGTCCTGAAGTCTTGGGCATCCAGCGACAGGCGATTCGTTTCCTTGAAAAGAAACAATCATGTGTCCTAGACGCGGAAACCCGGACTGGGGGGCTTATGAGCTCTAAGGAAGAAATAGCATCATCCAGCCGATAAAATCACAACGAGCCACGCATCCGGGCCTCAGGAGCTTAGGGATTCAGGTGTAAAACCGTTCCCTAGACGCCAACGAAACCCGGAGGACGGGTCTTGTTAAGGAGTATCGAGAATAAAGCAAGTGGATATCAAGAATAAGCAAACGCAAAGACACATTCATCAAAAGCCCAAAGGGGCGCAAAGTGCATCGGGAGTTTAAAATAAAAAGTATTACAAAAACCATAAAGTATCAAAAGAGCACAGGCGCTCTGCTTAAACGAATAGTAAAGCTGTTTTAACGATGCTTTGCCGGCTGATGTATGTGGAATGATAGGTATTACTTTAAGCTGCAGGGTCCATCTTGGCCTTGCCCTTGTCGTCACCGGTAGTTGCGGCAGTCCCGGGTTGTGCAGCAGTCCCGGGTTGTGCAGCAGAAGTCGCAGGAGCAGAGTCGGCCTCGGTCTTCTTGGCGGCTTCTTCCTTCATCTTGATCGCCTCCTCCCTCCAACGGGCAAGCATATCGAACGGCTGGGGGCGGTTCGCCTTGACAACCTTGTCATTAGCATCATAAGCCGGGAGAATCACATCAATTTCTAGGGCATCAGCGATAACACTAGCCGGATGACGGACTTCTTTCTGAATAGCCTTGAAGTCCTTTGGCAAAAACTTGGACCCATCCAAGTTGAACTCTGGGAATCCGCTCATAAGTTTGGCCAGCTCTAGCTTGGGAGCGTAGGCCTTAGCCAACGCGAGTCCCCGGGTTACCCCAAATCGGCAGGAGGACCGTTTCCAGTGCCAAATCCACTCGGGGATTGTCGAGCAGCATTCCAGTAATCTCTTCATGTTATCTGGCCTGACACCCGGCAGTCGTAACTCGTCAAGTATCCAACTGACTCCGCTGCAAAGTTGGCGAAGAGTATTCTTGATGGTTTTAAGCTTGGCAGCATCATCTTCTTCGGGGGCAGCATCGCGTGGGCCTGCTAAAAAAAGGCAAAAGGAGCTAAGGTAGCAGGCAAGCAAGTGCAGTTGTTCAAATCAAAGCAATCCGAGTCATAAAAAGGTGAAATTTAAAAATCTTACTAGTCGCAGTACGGTGAACATCAGCAATTTGAGCAGAAAGAGTTGTAAGTTTGTCCTTAGCTCTGTGAGCTCTCTTCCTGTACTTTTTCGTCATCTTTTGGCACCTGCGAGCCTCAGTCTCAGCAACTTCACGAAGGGCCGTTTCTTTTTCAATACGCTGGGTGGACTTGGCCAGCTTCTTCTCCAACTGTGAAACATAGTCCTGTAAAGAAGCATGAAGAGGGATCAGCCAGAAACATTATATAAAGTTCCAAGCAAGTTACCTAGTAATTTACTCGGAACTTGGGGACTATGTATGGAAACAATTGATGACTAGTCGGGATTACCTCGTGCTTGGTTATTAAGGCATCTAGTATGTTTTCTTCGTCGCCCTTTAAGGTATGGAGGGCATCTAGCATTTGAGCAAAGGTCATGTCTTCAGGGCGAAGTTGAGAAGGGCCGGAGGATTGGCCCTCTTGTGGAGGAGTTGTTCCGGGTTTGGGGGTCGAAACCCGGATTGTTTGAACGTCCGGGTTAGGAGAGCCCGACTTGGTCTCCAAAATGATGTCTTCGTCCACTTCTTCAGAGGGCTGGGGTGATGCAGTCTTTGGTGGAATTGGGTCCTTAAAAGGATCTTCTCCATTTCCGTCCTCGGCCTCGTCCTCAACCTCAACGTCCATGTCATCACTCGGCTTCTCTTCTCCCTGCTCTTCTGATTCAGGGATATCCGGGTCGCTCAGCGTAACTGTGGCGCTGAAGAAAAGAAGGGAGACATTGATCAATGGAATATACGGAAAAAAGAAAGGTAACCAGTACGAGAAAATGTAAGTAAAGGTAGTTTACCCGGTGTTCACGGCGTAATCCGGGGGAAGCTCGCCGCTGGAGGCGGATGACGTTGGTAAGAGCACTGGCTGCGGTACGCGAAATTGCCCGGCAAGTGGATGATTAGGAGACGGATGACGTTGAGGAGATTGGGAAGGTTGAGCTGGAGGGGTACGGGCTCGATGAGTGGGTGAAGTGGAGATACCCGGGTTAAGGGGATCATCCCCCGGAGAATTCCGGGTCACCCTACGTTTAGTCGGGAGAGGGTCCTTCAAGAAGGGTGAATGTGATAATCGCTCGTTAAGTTCATGCATAGCAGCAAAGGAGTAAGGCGCATGAGACATAGAAGAGAAGGGAACCTTTTCAACTACCCCTCTAGCCTTCCTTTTGTTTCCAACCGGGGGCTCCTGGTCAGACTCGGTGGCTTCCGGGTCATTTTCTTCTTCCTCCTCTTCATCCCCCGACCCTGAAAGCCGAGTAAGTATCAGATAAGAGAAATAACACAGATGAAGGGCAGGTGTAAAGGGTATGGGAGAGTACCCTCATCATCATCAACAGACTCGGTTTCCTCTTCGGGGTCTTGAGAAGGAGGAGGGTTTTCGACTTTCCAGAAGGGATCGTCAGCCTGTGAACAAATAAACACAAGTGGTGGTTAGAGACTATAACGGACGAAAGTACTGAAATAAGAAAAAGGAGTCAGGTCTTACCGCTGGGGCGGGATTTTCCCGAGTAAACGGGGGGAACCCGGCGGTGTTCTTTATAACATCTAGTCTCTCCATCAGGAAGCCCTTGATGGTCTTGTTGGTGTTACCGGCAGGGAAGTTCTTGGTGGAGTAGCGGAGGGAATCTGTGACGTGACCCGAATATTCGTGTAACAGCTTCGAGCGAATCGAGTTGGGCTGAACCCGGAAGTCTACCCAAGTCCTTATTAGATTGAGCCCAAGAAGGCCGTGGGCTGAGAGAGCTGCTAGTTTGGCCAGAAGGGGCTGAATCGCTTCCCTATCAAGATCAGATGCAAAAGCATTGAAAGACTCGGAGGGCTCGAGAAGGCTCTCCGAATAACCCGGTAGTTTCCTCTCACCATTCGGAGAAGTGTCGTGGCAATAAAAGAAGGATAATTGCCAGTTTTTGGCGTTGGAGCTCAGGTTGAGAGGTGGCATCAATGAGTGTTTGCGGCGCTGGATGGATACCCCGCCGCAGGTAAGAAGCGTTCCGTCACCGCTCTCATGACATGGTTCGCATTGGAATAATTCGGTAAAAAGAGCAAGGCTTGGTGGAGTGCATAGGTACGACTCGGACAAAACTATGAAGTGGGTGATGTTCAGCATAGAGTTAGGCCCTATGTCGAACACCCGGAGGCCGTAGTGGCTCAAGACTTCCCGGAAAAAAGGGTGACCCGGAGGACGGAATCCCCGGGTCACATGCTCGGTAAAACAAATTACCTCGTTCCCGGTGGGAGTGGGACGGGTCTCGTCGCCAGGAGCCCTCCAGTGTATTTCCTTTTGAGAAGGAAGGATTCCTAACTCGGCCATCCCATCTAGCTTGGCCTTTGTCGTTGAAGACCGACCCCAGTTGGCAGAAATGGTTTGAGAGGCCTTTGCAGAAGCCGGGTGTTTTCCTTGTCTTTTAGGAGCCATGGAGTTGACCTGCAAGGGACAGGAAATGTATGGAGTAAGATTCGGAACATCAAATCATTCGAGTCTGGAGACGTCAAGACGTTGAAGGCTAAAATGAAACCCGGATAATGCACTACGATGTTAAATGCGGAAGGTTTTCCGGGTGTCAGATGAGGTTGAGTAAATTGTTAATTACTTACGCGTTGAGGTGAATTGGGTGAACATGGATGGTTGCCCATACCTTTATTGTGGAGGGATTAGCTGGAAAAAGAGGATTTTCCGGGTGTTAATGCGACAGGCGGAAAGAACAAGGTGGAATGGATCTAGATCGAAAAGCTTGCAAGCAATCTTATGCAAAGTAGGATGGCCAATAAAGGCGCGGGGATGAGCTGCGACTACGCATCAGATAATTAAAGGGACTAAGGTCTATCGAAGCGGTTCAATTTGATGATATCAGAAAATTAGTTTACGGGTTGACCCAGATCCAATCTTGGTCAGATTGAAAAGGTTGCGAGTTTCAATTGAATGGTTGAGAAAGGCTTACCAAAGGAGTTGAGGTCCGAAGTGAGGGTGGTGCGTGGCGCGGCTTGAGTGTCACGTCACGGCCCTCGATGAGGAAGCGCGGGTGTGACAGCGATGTTTAATGGCGATGCTGGATAGCTCGAGGACGAGTGCGGCCGGTGGTGGCCTTATCTTTCTTGGAGCGTGCGAGCCCGGTGGCAGAAATTGCGAGGGAGCGTGGAGAAAAGGGATGATGAAGCGAGATGAATGGCTTAGGGTTACCATCGGCTGATATTTATAAGGGAGGTGGTGAGCTCACCTACGGCCCGAAAGCCGGAAATTACGGAACAGTAATTATCCGTGCGGATCTGGCGGCATATGCATTCGGAATTAGGCGGAATATCCCGTTGACAGGGGAAGTGCAGCTTGCCCCGAGATATCAAGGATCTTTATCGAGTAGGGCCCTGACATTTTAGGGTTTAAATTTGGAAAGGCCAGTTAAGCATTCAAGGAAGGATCGAGTTATCACGTGACAGACATGGAGCTGTGCCTGGTCATCTGTTAAAACAACTTAACCCGGTTCCTGTAGGCTTGGGCGTTTCACATCTCTTTCAGGGAATAGCGAGCGCTCCAAGGATGAACCCGTGAAGCCCGCGCTATCCTGGGGACTACTGATGAGGGGATAGTAACCCGGTAGACTAACTCCCGGGTGTGATCCGGCCCCAAGCGACGGCTGGGCCCAATCTGGCTGGAGACAAAGAAACTTCTGGAAGGCCCAGGGCTTGTAAGGTTCGTAACCCGGATTGTGGGTTACGGTAAGGAAAGTTAGGATTTGTATGTAGAGTTCGAGTAGGACTCAGAGAGCACTCCGTAGGGCAGGCCAAGGGGGGTATGAGTGCTATATAAACCAACCCCTAAGCTTAGCCTGGGAGGGTCAAGCCATAGTTGTAATACCTGTTATCGAGTATCCAGCGTTATTGATATCGAGATCCGGCGAGTTATTCTCCGGTTCTTAGATCGCTTTCGCCATGTCTTCCTTTGAGCTAAACCCTCTCCCGAATACCTGTGTCGACTTGCCCCAAGATCAGTTACCCCAGGTAACATCTGCCGTGATTATCCCACGACAAGCAGGGCGTGTGGTGGGGGGTCTTTTGCCCCTGTTGGAGCCACAAACCGGGGCTAAAGGCCCTCAACGAGCAGGGCGCGTGCAGGGGCGTCGTGGGGTTTTTTTTTCCCCGGTTGGTGGCTCAAACCGGGGCAAATGAGCCCCACCTAGATGAAAAGTTGTTTCTTTATTTCTATATATTGCCGCTTAGTTAATAATTTCAATTTCATTAAGAAAAACTTTTCAAATAGATGAAAAATGAAAACTAATAGAATTCTTTATTTCTTTAAATCCAATTTTTTTTCTCTTTTCTTATAAACACTACATGCCACCGTTCTCCACTCCTCATGCCACTCACTTTTTGGTGTGGTGTGCTCACTTGTTTTCCCCTCATATGCATAAGAGGTGTTAGATGAAATGCCCGGGAGCATAATGCCATCTGAGCTCGCAGAAAACAAACATGTAATATTGCTAGACTATTGTGTAATAATGTATCAAACCTGCATGGTTCATGTAAATGGATTAGTCCACCTCTGTTTTCCACATGTCGGGCGTGTGAACTGTAGGATTTGTAGATATATAGAACAAAACAAACGGTGTCGCCATCATACAACCCGACCGTGGCTCATGAGTGCATATATGCATATCGAAAGCAGGGTCGGACGTATGACGGCGAATCCGGATGATTTGTAGTCGGTCGATGAACTGAATGATGTATCAAACCTTTTGTCAAACCTTGAATGAGGGATGTAGAACAAAACAATCGGTATCGCCAGCATACAGCCCCACCGTGGCTCCTGGAGTGCATATATGCATATCAAATGCACGGTAGGACGTATGCTGACGAATCCGAATGATTTGTATTCGGTGGATGAACTGAATGATGTATAAAGAGACTCCGAGAGGTGGGCTATATATAGGGTCCTCTGGCTCACAAAGTGTTGTGCTAGGGTTTCGATCCAACGGTTAAGAAGCGCTCCAAAGAAACACCTCTGATCCAACGGCTAACAAGCGCTCGAAACAAACACACCGTACCCCTGATCGAACGGCTGACAAGAGTTCAAAATAAACACACCTCTGATCCAACGACTCACAATCGCTTGAAAGAAGCACACGATCCGTGTGATTCTTTGTGATTGGTCCCAACGAAACCGTACCCCTTTAGTCCCGGTTGGTAAAACGGGCCGGGACTAAAGTGGTATGTTTCTTCTCACTATATATATGTATGCATGCATTGCCACCATTGGCATAAAAACATATAAACTCACCACTCTCCCATGCTTCTACCGTACACACTCTAACCTTCCTGCAGGTGGAGGCACTTTCCGCCTCGAACTACCCCTGTCCGCCCGGCTATAGCGTCCCTGCCGGCTGGAAGCTGAGCGTCGGAGGAGTGCCGGTCCCTCATGTTCCTCAAGGTCTGGCGCATCGGACGGCCATCACGAACCACTACTACCACGAGCTCACGCCGGTGCAGTGGAGGAATCCCAGTTGGAATCCCGACTAGCGCCCTACTTGGGACGCCTTCTTCATTAATCGGCGTGCGAGTGCGCTCGCTAGGTACGAAGAGAACAGCCCGCCTCCTTCGCACTTCAACGAGGCCGGTCGTCAGCTGTGGTGGGGCGGCGGACGGACTCTTCAGAGCGTCATGAACTACATCAGGGCCGGCGATAACCCCCGCCTGCGCTACCCTCACGCCCAGTCCTGAGGTCATGATCCTCCGAGGGAGTCCAGAGCACCGTCCGACGATAGTCACGACGACGGCAGCGACTACGACGACTACGAGTCGGAGTATTATAGACCTAGGCAGGAGTATGATTAGTAGATCAGATGCACTATTGCCATTATGGACTGCCTTGTTTATCTAGATCTATGCTCTCCGTTCTTGCCATTATGTACGGTGCCTTGTTTATCTATCGAAATGTACCTCCCTCCCTAATGTGAGTCGTTGGATGAGGGGTGTGTTTCTTTCTGGCGTCTGAATCCGGCCCACCAATAAGGAAGAATCACACGGAAAACAAAAAACAGACGCGCTAGCGCGCCGCAGTTTCCCGGAATACAAATACTTTTATTAAAAACAGAAAACATAAAAACACTACTCCTCGTCGTCTTCGGGGAACTCATCGGTGACCTCCTCCTGGTCGTCTTCGTCGGCGAACTCGTCGGTGACCTGCTCCTCCTCGTCGGAGGTGCATGATGGTATGTCCGAGATAGGCCCCCACCTCGGAACGTCGGAGGCCCAGACTTCGCCGGCGTGGTCGGCCCGACGGAGCTCTGCAGCGCCTTCGTCCTCGCCTCCCGAGCGGCATCTAACGCGAGGTGGCGTTCGAGGCGCCGCTCCGCCCGCTCAGCCACGCGGGTCTGCCAGAGCTCCTCGTCAGAGCTCTGCTCCCCCGGATTTTCCGGTAATACTCGCGGACCACGCGGTCGTCCCTGGCGTCGACTACGCCCTGAAACGCGCGGTGCCTCAAATGGCGGTGGTCGGCCGCAGTGACGATCTGCAGCGTGGGCGCCCTGGCCTCCGCTTCCCAGAGGGTGTGGCAGTCGTTGAAGTTCATCAGCGACCGCGGGCGGTTGAGGCGCCAGGCCGCCGCGTCCCAGGGGCGGGCGGTCTCCGCCGTCGTCGCAAAGGAGCCGAGGGGGATGCGGTCGTCCCCGCCGGATATGCGCGATGAACATTCCGTTCTGCCGTGCTCGGACGCTGCGGAAGCCGGTGGTGATGTTCCTCCTCAGAGGCATGGTGGCGGCGCGACGGTGCTTGGAGAGGAGTGCACGCGTGGAGAAGAGAAGATGCTCGAGGCGCGGCAGTTTATACCGCGCGCTCGTGGCCACGCGTCAGAACTCCTACGCCACGCGTCTACGCGACAGGACTCCCGCGCCACGATGCACAACTCCCGCGCCTCACTTTTCATAATTATTTTTTAGAACAGAAAATGTATTTGGAATGTTTACGCAATTTTAAACACTTTTTATATTGAAAGTTTCTTCAAATTCAAAACCATTCGTAAACATGGTTTTTAAAAATGTTTGAAATTTCAAAAATTGTTACTAGTTTAAATAGTTGTAATAATTAATTTTTTAAACAGAAAATGTGTTTGAAATCTTTGTCCAATTTTAAACACATTTCATATTGAAATTTTCTCCTAGTTCGAAATCATTTGAAATGTATTTGAAAAAACATTTTGAAAATGTATTTAAACGGGGCAGGGGGAAAAATGGCGGCAGGAAGCCAAAAAACGAAATTTTGGGGACCAACCGGGGCAAAAGGGGGAGGTGGGCGGGCAAGCGAGGGCCCACACCCCCTTTTTCCCCGGTTCGTGTTACCAACCGGCGCAAAAGGCCTCCAGTATATAACCCCGGGTGGAGGAACCGCCCGGGACAAACCCTCAGAAGACGCAGAAACCGCTAAATCCCGTGACGCAGAAATCCCCACGACGCTGTGAGGCTGCCGGATTTCCGCACCGCTGGAGACAGCTCCACCGCCCCGCGCCGTTCCCCTCGCTCCCGAGCCCGCGCCACCGCTCCCTTCCCCTCGCCCCCGAGCCCGCGCCCGCGCCTTAGCTCGCGACCGGGATCCTCGTCATCGTTCCCCTCGCCGTTCGACTCGCCTCCGCTCCCTCGAGGTACTGCTCGCCGTAGTGCTCACCGCCGTACTACTTAGTATAATTAGTACTTTGGAATTTTAGTAATTAAGAATATTACTTAGTATAATTAGTGAATTTGTACTTAGGAATATTAGTATTAGTGAATTTGTACTTAGGAATATTACTTAGTGAATTTGTACTTAGGAATATTACTTACCCCCTGTTTGGATGTAGGAAAAATGAGATGGAATTGAATTGGACTGAGAATTCCAAATCCAAGACGGAAAGGAAATGGGTTTCGATTCGAATTCCGTTGTTTGGTTGTGCTTGGAATTTATAGTTGAAATCGAAGGGTACCACCCGATTCCAATTCCTGTTTGGAAGTACAAACCATAGAATTGGATGTTTTGTTGAGTTTAAACAATATAAACTTGTATCCATTTATGAAAATTAGAATGTGTATATTTGGATATGTATATACAGTTTTGCACACATAATAACAATAGAATATTCCTAATAAGGTCACAACAATAAGATAAATAGAATAAATCTGAAAAAAGGAAGGATGACACAAAATAGTTCTCAAGTGCCAACAAAACAAAACTGGTAATAATTTTGTTTCTAGTTGACTATAATTTCCAATCAATACACCACATATCCTGCAAGTTTCAAAGCTCCATCTCTCCATCTTCACACACACCCTCTGTCTATCTTCGCCGAGACAGAGAATAGCAGTCTGAGGAAGACTCAGCTTGAGGGAGCAAGAGAAGGGGCAACCAGCTTGAAGGAGCAAGAGCAACAGACTCATCAGAACCTACATGTACCTCTCCAGCCTGAAGGTGCATACATGGATGACCTGTTGCTTCCATCAATTGCAAACGTAAATGTGGCCTGCATCATCCAAGTCCAATCAGATTGAGTGTGCATACTTGTAGGTCTTCTGTAAATATGCAATACAAACATCAACTACTGAATCTCCTGTAACATTAGGGAATAGAAACACGAAAAAAACTGCTACACCTCCCGCCGCCGTTCCACATCACAGAGGATGAATTCGTAGGGGAAGAGGCCAGGAAGCCCCTCGAGGGGAGTGGCCGATGTTCTCTTCCCGCCGTCGTTCCTCCACCGCCGCCGGGTCGATCTAGGTTTAGGAGGCCGGAATCGGAGGACGGGGAGTGCAAGAGGATGGCGGAGGAGGACGGGAAGAGGCAGAAGATGGTGGGACGGGAGAGGAACAGCATACCGGGCCGCGGTCGTCGGTCTTCCTCCAGGTCGGGGTAGAGAAGGCGCTTCGCCTTGTTTCCTCCGCTCAAGGCTCGCTGTGTTTCCTCGCTCCCGAACCAGTACGCGTTTCCGAGCCTTTCCTAGGTCTGGAGCTCGGAATCTACGAGAGGGTGCGTGATGGGCACGCGGGCTTCGCTTGGAATTGGACGGGGTTTCCAGACCCCAATTCCTCGACCAGCCCAAACAGTAGAATTTGGCTAAGCAATTCCATATGGCCAATTCCAGCCCGTTTTTACTACGTCCAAACAGGCTATTAGTGAATTAGTACTTAGGAATTATTACTTAGTGAATTTGTACTTAGGAATATTAGTATAATTAGTGAATTTATACTTAGGAATATTACTTAGTATACTTAGGAATTTTTTTAGGATTAGATATAGAAATTTAGAAATAGATATAGGGATTATATAATTTTAGTTTAGAAATTTAGAATTATATATAGTGATTATAACTTGTTTTAGAAATTTATTATAGATATAAATTTTTATTAATTATAGATATGACTTGTTCAAATAAAGATATGATATAGAATTTTTAGATAGTACTCCCTCTGTATCAAAATATAAGATCTTTTAGCAATTTGTAGATATAATGTATCTAGACATGTTTTAGTGTGTAGATTCATATGCATCTTACACTAAAACATGTCTAGGTACATATTGTCTAGGAAATGCTAAAACATCTTATATTTCGATAAGGAGGGAGTATTTTTTTAAGGAAATTAGCTATATATCTAGAGGGAACCGAGGGGAACCGAGAGGGAACCGAGACGAACACTACGCGTCAGAGTACTACAGGCCTAGGCAGGAGTATAACTAGCAGATCAGATCCACTTTTTCCTAGTAAACTTGTGACTCGAACGGGGCATAACAACTGAAAATATTGCAGATCACTTCCTCTTCTTCAAGAAGAGGAAGTGATCTGCAATATTTTCACACATGATATGGATAATCTGGGATGCTACATCTGTTATGTCCCGTTCGAGTCGCAACTTTACTCGGCAAGACTCGATCTGATATGCTAGTCATACTCCTTACTAAAGTGTACTATTGTGATGATTGTTAGTGGAATATTATTTTTTCAAGAGAATTTATAAATTACTAAAGTATTTTATCTTTCATTCTTATTAGTTGAGATATGGACGGCAGAGAGGGTGAAGAACAGGTGTTCACGATAATATAAGAAAGTACACTCCCGGTGGACCCAATGACGATGGAGGTGATCAAGACGACGGCTCACAGTACCTGAATGAATCAGGTCAGGGAATGGAGGAAGACAAGCAATTGCAAGGAATAGATGCGGAACCGGAAAAAACAAGTGATGAACAAGCCTTAGTGAAGGTTGCATCGACATCGTCTAGCAAGAGGTCGAAACGAGGCCCGGCTCAAAAGATGAGCTCGAAAGTGCATCTTGTAATCGATCAAGTCTATCGATCCGGCGAACCTGCTTGGCCCATCAAGACAACAACTAAGTTTACAAGCCAATGTGGAGTTATTGTTAGGGACATGATCCCAGTAAGTATTGACGAATGGAATGAGCCAGCAAAGGACAAAGACGATCCTGACCGTCTGGCTGTTTCTTTTGTCGCAGACCGGTCCAAACAACTCATGTTCGACAAGCTGATGAACCATTTCAGACTTCCAATATGTGAAGACGAGACGACACAGCAGGAACTGCGCGACGAAGTGAAGCACTAGGCTCTAGAGAAAATGGCCGAGGCTTTCAATGCTTACAAGAAAATATTATGGAAGGAATATCAGAAGAAAAAAGAAGTCCCAAAATTCGAGGGGCCGCTTGAGAAGCAGAAGGTACACTGGCCAGCATTTCTGGCATACAAGGAATCCGAAAAGGGGAAGCTGAGGTCAGCCAAGAATGCGGAAAATGCCAAGAGGAAGGTATATCACCATAAGATGGGTTCAGGTGGCTACAGAGTTGCAGTGCCTAAGTTTGACACACTCGAGGCAGAGCTGCGAGAGAAGGGGATCATTCCACGCACTCAGGATTTTCCGCGGAGGTCAAGGAATTGGTTGCTTGGGCATGGGGCGACGTTTGACGAAGAAGGGCACCTTATTATGACTGAAAAATAAAGGTCCCATTTGCGGAACTTGAGAAAGTGTTCAAGGAGGTTAAAGAGGGAGAGTTCAAGCCAGAACATGGCGGCTGGAGAAGAGGGAAAGGAGGATATCCGTGGTGCTTTGGCTTCAGGACGGAAGATTGTCTCTTTCCATATAGAAGCCAAGAGAGAGGAAAGATAAAGAAGGAGGCAATGGTCGTAGAAAGGATGGGTGTCTTGGAAGCCGTAGTGATGAAGCAGCAACTACAGCTTAATGAGCTTACTAGTCGGCGCTCCCAGACGCAAGACACTACACTCGACGAAACAGACCCATCTCAACGTCGGAGCAGCGTGGCTTCAACGGAGGTACCGGCTTTCGCTGCAGTTATGCTTATTAATGCCCCTCCACATACGGAGGCCGTGGATGCAATCAAGGAGAAGACAAGCTGTGCGCTATACGTGTCGATATCAAACATATCTATCAAGGTGGAGGACGGTACGCTTTACCTTGTGTAGAGGGAGCGACCTCGCATGGCCGTCCGGTTACACCTGGCTATGCTCGTGTCGGCGTTGATGATGTTCAGCCGGATTGGAGGATATTGCGGCTTGACATCCCCGGAGGTGATGGGGTAGAGACACTTGGAGAGGTCGTCAATTCCATCATTCAATGGAAAAAGAGTGGCATAATGTTTCCCCCATGCAGTCTACCGCCGCCACCACCGCCACCTTCTCCTGGACGCAGTCCACCGCCAACACAAGCAGCTAATTCTCCGAGACGCAGTCCGCCGCCGCTACCACCGCCACCTTCTCCGAGACGCAGTCCACCGCCGCCATCACCACCACCTACTTCTCTGAGATACGGCCCAGCTCGATCATCGCCAGCACACGTCGACGACGCCATGGACGTCAGCAGCCCGAGTCCGGCTCGATCTCCAATGCCTGAGCCGACTCCGCCGCCCACTAAGTCCTTTAAGCGGAAGGCTGCTGCCTCTAAGTCTTCCCCGAAGAAGAAACGCTGATGGAGGGATAATAACCCGGTAGGCCAACTCCAAGGTGTAACTCGGCCCACAGGACGCTGCGCAGAATCCGGCTAAGGATAAAGAAACTTCTGGAAGGCCCGCCTTTGTAGTCCTGTAACCCGGATTGTGGGTTACGATAAGGAAGGTTAGGGTTTGTACGCAGTGTCCGGGTAGGATTCAGGGGTACGTCTTGGAGGGCAAGCCAGGGGTACGGGTGCTTTATAAACCGACCCCTAGGTCTAATTGAGAGAGATCTAAGAATCCTAGTAGTACCGCTTGATATCGAGCATCCAGTGTATACGAGAGATCGAGTTAATATATTGAGATCGGAGACTCGGCAACTTGATTGCCGGCTACCACATCGAGTTCCATCATGTTTTCCTCTGAGCTAAACCCTCTCCCAAATGCCTGTGTCGTCTTGCCCCAAGATCAGTTACCCCCGGTAACGTCTGCCGTGATAATCCCACGACAGTTGGCGCCCACCGTGGGGCCTGCGTCCAAAGGTGTTTACATCACGGGAGAAGCTCGGAAGAACATGGAGAATCTTGTCATCGGCGAGATCTACATCGACCACAAAGGAGAAAAGGCGGTGGACGATTCCGGCTGGGGGCCAGAGTCGGACCACCACGAATCCGGATCCGTGACAATTTTGGATCTGATTCTGTGTCAGGGGAGGCCACTTCTATCCAATCAGATGAAGAAGAATCAGTTGGAACGACATATCCGACAGAAGAACCCATCGCGAAGTGGGAACAGCCGGAGGAACCGGCATGGACCCCGCGCGACCGGGTCGAAAGAGAGGATGATACCGAGTCCATCCTGGATCTGCTGGAAAACCGGTATGAGGAGAATAACAGCGAAGGGGAACAGCATGAATTCGCGCCAAGCATCATACGCCGAGTCGCGGTTTACACGGCTCCCGCGACCAATCTCAACCAAGAGACCGTAACCGCGGCCGCGGCCGGGTCAGCACAAGCATTAACCCGGCAGCAGGGGCCGGCTAACGGAAACACGGTTTTGGCCCAGGTTGACGGAGAGTCGGCATCGGTTACCAGTCAAGCGCCAGAAAACAAGCTACACGCGAACACGTTCGGATTCCTAGCAAACCGGACACCAGGAGCGGGTCCTTCCAATCCGCAACACTCGGCCTTGTTCGACAACAATCTGATCCTAGATCCGACGGTTCTTGCCACAGTTATCACTCCAGAGAACGCGGCGGAACGTGTTAGGGATTTGGACGTAGCCCGTCGTGCACTGGAGCAGCAGAGAAGGCAAGTAGAAGCAGAAAGGCAAGGGATGGCCACACGGCAACGCGAGCTGGATGCACTGGAAACTCGGCTCCGAGAGGAAACGACTAGAATACATCAAAGGCACCAAACTAGGTTACCAGCATTGGGAGGAGTCATAAACCCGGCCGCACTATTTATCACGCCTCAGGATCAGCCGATTCCAGCGGCAAATCAGGGAACCGCCCCTCAGCCGACAACCGGAGGAGTACAACCGGTAGATATGCAGGCCGGATTACCCGCACCACAGACTGGAATTACTGCCGGCAATACTGTACCACCACCACCGCCACCACCACCATCGCGTTTTCGCACACCAGCGGGTCATTACAACAATCCCATGGACAACGTGTACGCGGCAACGCTTGCACTAAATCAAATCCACGTGAGAGAGTCACCCCACGCAGAGGAGACCCGGCGGGCGATAGATATGCTGCGCACCGCGGTGGCGCAACAGGTTAATTACCCGGATCACAGAAGTGGAATGCATGGGACGCCATATGTCAGCCAACAACAAGGTAACGCTGGAAACATCCAAACAAGTTCGGCACGGCGGAGGGAAGAGCAGCAGCAAATGCCGCCTCCTCCACACATTCAGGCAGTACCAGCAGCATCAGCAGCACAGGCCATCGTGGATAGTTCCAGAGCCAGGAGAGCCGTGGCCGGGTCTGCGGCACATGGGCCACCAGCGGTACCGCATCCAGCTGTACCCCCTGCAGGATCACACGTTTCCCGAGTAAGACCAGCTTCAACCATTCTTGCAGGACCTAAGTGTCTTTCGGATAGCATCAGAGCTGAACCTTACCCGGAAAAGTTCAAAGAACCAGGTAAAGTGGTGAATTATGAGCCGACTATGGATCCGGAAACATCATTGAGCAGCTATGAGATGGCCATGTCGATTCGCAATGCGTCCGAGAATCTTCAAGCCAAATTCATGTATCTAATGATGTCTGAGGGAGCAGCAAAGTTATGGTTCGCCAATCTACCGGAAGGATCTATTAAGTCATGGGAAGAATTGAAAAATGCGTTTATCAAGCACTTTCACGGGACGTGTAGAAAGTTATTCACTATTGACGACTAAGAGCGATGTGTTCAGAAGAAGGGAGAATCGGCGCGCAGCTGGGTCCGCCGGGTTATGGAAATTCTTCATTCATCTACGGATATTCAGCCCAAGGATGCGCTGCAAGCTATGGCAAAGATCTGCAAGTACACACCTTTAGTACAAAAGTTAACTCGCATGAAATCTAGTCGGAATGCTTCGGAGCTTACAATGGGAGAATTGATGGATGCATGCAACAAAGATGCCGCGACGGACACTACGGAAGAGGAAACTGATGATAAAAAAGCAAAAGCAAACACAAGTAGTAATGGAAGAACCGGCAACGGATCAGCGCCGGGTAACAACAGCCAGAACAAGCGTCCGTTTGAAGGAGGCTCCGAGTTTGTCGCCAATACTGAAGCTGGATCTTCCAGACCCAGGGCAGAGGGAAATTTCAATGCTGGAAATCACAATGGAGGAAACTATCAAGGGCCACCAAGGCCGAGTAATAATTGGGACATATTCAGAATGGCATGCCCGAAGCACAGCAGGAACGGTAGGCCAGCTAACCACTCCTTGGAGCAGTGCGCCGACCTACAGAGATGGAAGAATGAGGAAGTGAACAGAGCCATGCGAGGTGCAGGACGGGGAGGAGGACCGGGTCCAGGGGGAAACCCGGGCAACGGCCCACCCCCAGCCGGTAACCCGACAGCTGGAAATCAAGGTAATAACCAAGGGGGAGCAGGAGGTTTCCAGGCTAACCCCAAACAGTTGGGTCAATATCATGTGCATACCACAGGAGGTTCTAACAAGGACAAAAAGATACTGAAGCAAGCGGTCAATTCAGTTTCTTCGGCTTTCCCGAGATACCTGAGATGGTCAGAACAGGATGTAACATGGAGCAGAAGGGACCACCCGGAAAGAGTAGAACACCCGGGAGTCTTAGCATTAGTAGTCGCACCGCAGGTCAATGGGTATGAGCTGAAAAAGGTTTTGATGGACGGTGGAAGTAGCATCAATATACTGTATTGGGAAACCTTCTTACGCATGGGCCTCAAGGAGTCTCAGCTACAAAAAAGCTCAACAATTTTTCATGGGATAGTGCCGGGTCATTCAGCGTGCCCCGAGGGAAAAATCGCATTGGAGGTAGCTTTTGGGGAATCAAAGGATAACTATCGAGTTGAGTGGCTCACTTTTGAGGTGGTCAAATTGCGCAGTCCTTATCACGCGTTATTCGGAAGGCCGGCTTATGCCAAATTCATGGCCAGGCCGTGTTACGTGTATCTACAGCTAAAAATCCCGGGTCCTAAGAAGACCATTACCATACATGGAAATCGAGACATAGCAGCTGAATGCGATAAAGGAGACGCAGCAATGGCCGAGCAAGCATGCAGAAAAGAGGAACTCAAGCATTACCGGTCTCAAGCAGACCCGGAGGACAGAACCACATCAAAAAGGCCGAGTACTGAAGGCAAAAGAGCAAAGTCCAAGGCAGCACAAGATGCTAAGATGGTGGCTTTTATCAAGGATGATTCCCCCAAACAATCTGCCATAGGAGAAGAAATTACACGGCCGCTCACAGCCAGCCGCGTTATGAAAACACCTTACCCGGGTTGGCTAGTAAACCCGGTACTCATCATGAAAAAGTCCAGCAAATGGAGAATGTGTATCGGTCACGTCAGCCCGGGACCGGTTCCTAAGAAGAACTAAAAACAATGTAACGAGCAGCAGGTTTCAGACGCGCTCTTTTCCTACCCAGGGTACCTAAGGGGACTGGAAGGTTTTTAATGAGGCGGCCTGCTGATCCAAACTTTCTCGTATCAATAAAGAGATGGTTATCAAGTCCTATTTTGTTACGGCCTTTACTTCGGTTACAAGTAAGTAGTATCCATTGCCATCAATACGTCAGTATCATTAAGTATGTGGAATATATATATAGGTCTCGGGGGCTGATTGCTCAAGTAGCGCAGCCACAAAACCCAAAGACCCGGCCTTGATGCCTATGAGTTATAAGGGCCGATTATTCGCAAACGAGTACGGCTGCAATCTTATAACCGGACAAAGGAGCCAAATTTTCTTGACTTTTCTTACTTAAGCTCGATGTGACTCGCACTAAAGTGGCATGATTTGCTCGCTTACGATTACAATCAGCCATGAAGCCCAATGGGACTTGTCTGACCCTGTTTTCGTACAGATGTAACAACATGGTATCCACGCGAAAGCCGGCTTACAGTACAAGATAGTCAAAAGGGTCATCTAAACCACAAGTTATGCAGAGTACAAGGATAATAGCTGGAAACTCAACGTTTATCAAGCATAACTTCATTATCTATATGAAACAATTCCGGGTTTCGGCTTAGCAACGACAAGTTTGTTCTCTTCGAAAAAACCACACACCACAGACTCAGAAATTCGGGCTTTGGGGACTGTGGGTTTCGAAACAGAATCAAGTTGTTTCGTCACTAAGCTCGAAAGACCCCAATGTCCGAGTCGTGGGGACTTGGGGACTTAAAGAAAAGTCCACCTGTCAAAACTCACGATACTCGGAAATAAAGAGGGAAATGAAAAGAAAGTCGGATATCAAGAATAAGTTCAAAAATAGACAAGTATCAAGTTCATCAAAAGGCCTAGAAAGGCACGAAGAGTATCACAGAATTAAAGTGCGTTACAAATTGCGACACTAGTATCAAGGGTGCACAGGCGCACCGTCAAAAGAATACTTGTTTTGAATAAAAGCATCAGACGATCGAAGTATTTTATGGCGTTCGCCTATTCGGCTTCCTGAGTGGGGTCCACATCTTTGCCCTCGCCCTCCGGGTCTTGCTCCTGGACTTGTTCTTTAGCTCTCCCGGCATCATCACCCGGATTCCTTGCGGCAGGACGGACAGGCGGAAGAACAGCTGGTGTAGAGGTGGTTGGCCCTGATCCTAACTCGGCCTCTCTCTTCGCAGTTGCTTCCCTCTTCCTGGCCGAATCAGCAGCCCATTTCTCCAAAATATCAAAGGGCGGGGGTGCCTCCTCTGTAACAATTTTGCCTTCAGCATCGTATGCACTCATAATCGTGTTCAGATCCATACTATCGGCCAAAGTGGTGGCCGAATGACGCACTGCGGACTGTACGGCCTTGAAGTCCTTGGGTGTAAACTTGGAGCCATCCGCTTTGAATTCTGGAAACCCGGATATCACCTTTGCTGGATCAAGCTTCGGAAAGTAAGCCTTAGCCAGGGTAAAGGCCCGGGTCATACCAATCCGGCATGCCGAGCGTTTCCAGATTTCAATCCAGCCAGGCACGGTGGAGCAGGCTTTGATAAGATTTTCTTCACCCGGATATACCTCAGTAGGCCACTTCACGGCGTCCAGTATAAACTTTGTGCCGGCAAAGAAAGTCCGGAGCACAGTCTTTAAAGTTTTAGCCTTTGCAATGGCATCCTCTTCTGGGGCCGCAAGGTTGGCACCTGCAGTTGAAGCAAAGGAAGGACGTATGAGTAATCCCGAGTATCATATAATAAAGTAAAGGCATGAATACAGTCGGCAGCAAAAACTTACTAAGCAAGATCTGATAGGTATCGGTGATCTGGTCCGATAGTTTCTTCAGTGCGATTTGAGCAGTATTGCACTTCTTCTTGTATTTAGAAACATCCTTCTTCAAGGTTTCCAGGTCAGCCTCAAGGGTTTCTCTCCGCTTTACCTCGGCAAGAAGAAGTTGTTCGGTCTTGAGCAAAATTTCATCAGACCGGGTCATCTGCGCCTGTAAGTAGCAAGGAGCACAAGTATCAGTCGGATATTATGGCAAGCTAAGTATTGCGTAAAGTACCAAGCACAACTTCAGCAAGTCATGCTCGGAACTTGGGGACTAGGCATACACTACGAGGTATCAAGTATTATTACCTGGTGCTCTGCGGCCATGCGCTCCAGAATATTGCTCTCTGAAGTCTTCATAGTGAGGAGAGTGCTCATCAGTTGATCAAAAGTATCATTACCCGTGTCAGAGGACCCGGGGCCTTGGAAATTCCGAGAAGGGGTTTTCTTCTTAGCAGGAGGCGGCATCCGGGTCATTCGAATGTCGGAATCTGATGCTCCCTCTCCCGCACCCAAAGTGGCAGCTCTTTTCTTCTTGCTTTCATGAGAGGCTATCGGATACTCGGCTTCTTGTCTGGCCGGGTTTATTGGTGACGCTTGTTCTTCGCCGCTAGACGCGGCCGTTGTCTTATCAGTCGGGTTCCCCTTACTCGGGTCATCGGTCGCCATATCCTCTTGGTCGCTGATAACGACAGTGGCCCTATGGATAGTATGAGTGATCAGTTAGGGTGCAATCAGGAAAGGGTGATGAAAATGTGGTAGAACGTCAGAAAAGGAACTTTACCCGGGATTCACCGCAAAGTCCGAAGGGAATTCGCTGCTGGACCCGGGCGAAACTGAAAAATATCAAGCAAGATTTCGTAAGGGAATGGTTCAGGAAGATTGTTTCCTCCGAGAAAGGATAAGGTAAATACCAGCGCGCCGAGTCGGGGACAAGGGAATACTCGGGTTAAGAGCATCATCACCCGGGTAACTCCGAGTCGCTCTGCGCTTGGTCATGGGCGACTCCTTCAAATACGGCCAGTGGAATAATGTCAAGTTAGCTCATGTATATCATCAAAGGAATACGAATTGAATACAAGGAGGCGATATGAAACCTTGAAGACGACCCCTCGGGGTTTTCTCTTAGATCCGACTTTAATTGTCGGCTCCACTTCATCTTCATCACTGGCGGATTCCACCTTGCCGTCAGTTTCTTCTTCTTCGTCATTCTCCTCTTGTTCTGGAAGTCATCAAGGTTATAGTTGGAAATTGAAGGAGTTACGACGAACTTAAAGGAACCAAGTAGAACCCGGAGAGCACCTTCGTCCGAGTTAACGGCCTCTTCTTGTTCCTCTGGACTCTCGGAGCTAGGAGAAGTGTCGATCTTCCAAAAATCATCATCAGCCTGAGATGAAAGTATCAGAACAAGGGTTATCAACTGTATCAAGTGGAAAGAGCAAAGGTAAAAACGTCAAAATCGGATCTTCA
Source organism: Alopecurus myosuroides (assembly GCA_028641055.1). Lineage (NCBI taxonomy): Eukaryota > Viridiplantae > Streptophyta > Magnoliopsida > Poales > Poaceae > Alopecurus > Alopecurus myosuroides. The sequence goes on along the minus strand of CM054060.1, from coordinate 332,020,172 downwards.
CCTTGGGGACTGGGTTCTCGAGTGTGAAGGGCTCTAATCCGGCTATGTTCCGGATTACCTCTAGTTTTTCTGTCAGAAAACCCTTGATAGTTTTATTGGTGTCACCAGCCGCAAAGCTGTTGTCAGAGTACCGGAGGGGGTCTGTGGTTTGCCCCGAATACTCGCACATTAATTTTGTGCGGATGGAATTGGGCTGAATCCGGAAATCGACCCAGGTTTTCACCAGGTTGAGCCCGATGAGACCTTGGGCCGCAAGAATAGTGATTTTGGCTAGCAAAGGTTGAATTGCCTCCCTGTCCGAGTCAGGGGCAAAGGCATTAAAATTCTCGGAGATGTCAAGAAGGCCCTCTGAGTAACCCGGCAGTTTTCTTTGGCCGGGTGGGGAAGTGTCTCGGCAATAAAAATATGAGAGCTGCCAATGTTTGACGTGGGAGTTAAGGGTAAGAGGTGGCATCAGAGAATTCTTGCGGCGCTGGATAGAGACCCCGCCGCAAGCGAGAAGTGCCCCGTCACCGCTTTCGCGGCACGGTTTGCACTGGAAAAGCTCGACGAAAAGAGCCAAACTTGGCGGAGTGCACAAGTATGACTCGGAAAGGACGATAAAGTGGGAGATATTTAACACAGAATTAGGACCTATGTCAAATATACGAAGGCCATAATGGCTCAGAATGTCGCGGAAGAAGGGGTGACCCGGAGGACGAAAGCCCCGGGTCACGTGCTCTACAAAGCATATTACCTCATCCTTTGTCGGTGTAGGCCGGGTCTCGTTAGCCGGCACACTCCACTGGATATCCTCTTGAGGAGGGAGAACTCCCAGCTCGACCAGTTCTTCTAACTTGGCTTTGGTGACCGTAGATCGCGCCCAGTTGGCGGATATGGAGTTGGTGGTCTTGGCCTTTGCCGGCTGCTTTCCATGTCTCTTGGGAGCCATGGGTGTGACCTGCAAAACACGAGGTATAAGAGTGTGAGGAATAAGACTCGGAAATCATAAGCTGGTCGAGTATCAGTGAGCGGTATCAAGACAGTATGAAGGTTACGTAATATCCGGGCGTTATTCTGTGGAGCAAGGTTCAAGCTATCCAGGTATCAAGCATCATTATAAAAATCATGGAGGCTTATGCATTGAAAGAATGTTCGAGGGTAATGGATGGTTATACAGGTACCTATTATGAATAAAGGGAATCGGAAAAGGGAAGATTTTCCGGATGATAGAGGCAAGGGCGGAAAAATTGGGCGGCCCGAGCCCAGGCTAAAGATTCCATTTCTAGATTTGTGGCAAGATTAGCAGTTGTGGGCGGTAGGGAAGTGAAATAAAGTCAGTATCCAATCCATTGGATGAGCTAGAGTGAATACAAGTAACTTAATTCGGCATGACCTGGAAAATGACCGGCGGGTTGACCTGGATCTAATCTGAAGAAAATCAAGAAATTGCGGAGGCTAATTAACGGGTATGGGAGGCTTACTGGAGGAGATCGAAGTGAAGCTCGACGGAGGCAAATCGCGCAAGTTTGGTGCCCCTTTGCGATTCCCGACGGGCCGGTTGGGGGTTTGGCGGCGGATCTTGGCGGCGGTGCAGAGTGAGCTATGGCGAAACGTAGCCGGCGGCCAATAGGCTCCGGTGATGCGCGCGGGATTTCCGTGGTGGCGCTCTGTGAGCTTGAGCACGGAGGAAGAAAGGAAGAGGAATGGGGGGAAGTGAGCCGTTGGGGTTAGGGTTACCCCTACGAGCATATTTATAATGGTTCATGTGGATAAGTTTGGTTCCACGAGCGGGAGCCGGGGATTACGGAGTAACGGCTATCTGTTTGAGTTTTGCGAAATACGCTTTAAGTGTTGAACGTGATATCTGGGCAGAAATAAGAAGGAGACATTCTTCATAATATCAAGATCAATTATCGAGTAAAGTGCAGGATCTTGACACTTTTATCAGGGCTTAGACCCGGAAAGCTAAGCCGGGTATTTGGAGAGGAGTCGGGTTACCACATGGCCACCGTGGAGTTGGGCCTAGCTATTTATCAAAGCATCTTAACCCGGCCTCCATATACTTGTGAGTTTGATATTTTTGCAGGGAATAGCAAGCACTTCAAGGAAGAATCCTTGAAGCACAAGCTATTCTGGGGACTACTGATGGAGGGATAATAACCCGGTAGGCCAACTCCAAGGTGTAACTCGGCCCACAGGACGCTGCGCAGAATCCGGCTAAGGATAAAGAAACTTCTGGAAGGCCCGCCTTTGTAGTCCTGTAACCCGGATTGTGGGTTACGATAAGGAAGGTTAGGGTTTGTACGCAGTGTCCGGGTAGGATTCAGGGGTACGTCTTGGAGGGCAAGCCAGGGGGTACGGGTGCTTTATAAACCGACCCCTAGGTCTAATTGAGAGAGATCTAAGAACCCTAGTAGTACCGCTTGATATCGAGCATCCAGTGTATACGAGAGATCGAGTTAATATATTGAGATCGGAGACTCGGCGACTTGATTGCCGGCTACCAGATCGAGTTCCATCATGTTTTCCTCTGAGCTAAACCCTCTCCCAAACGCCTGTGTCGTCTTGCCCCAAGATCAGTTACCCCCGGTAACGTCTGCCGTGATAATCCCACGACAAACGTCCTACAAAGAAGAAAGCCAAGAAGCTGCCAGAAGTGTTGCCTTACCATAAGACTGAACAGGAGTTAGACGAGTGGGTGACTGCGGACACGAAACGTCAGATGGCTTCGTGGAGAAAGAGTACCCTGGAGCCGCCAAAGGAACCAATAGATCCGGCTATAAAGAAGCACTTCAAGAATATGCTGGAGATGCCGTCCCAAGTTAAGATGAATCTTCCATCTGACTATGATCGTGGATTAACGATGAGTTATTCCAAAGCCAAGAAGGCGGGGAGAACAATTCCCCAGCTCGGGAAGCAGTCAAAACAATCGGTCCCCCCGTTCAAGGTGTCGGACACTGTACAGGCTCAAGTTGATCGGGAAGCAACTGAGAGGTTTGCCAGAGACTGTTGTGGTATAATAGTTGAGCAATTCCTAGGCCAATCCGACAACTTCGAAAAGGCTGAATTGGCATGGAAGAAATATGAGTGTGGGAAGTCTCTCGTCAAACCTAATCAGCTCAACTCTATGACAACATTGAAGCGCCAATTGCGTACGTGGTATATCCAAACCGCAAAAGATGGGGTAGACAACATCATACTGAAAGTTAGAGAACATGATTACTTCCACGATGACTCGATATTTATTGATTTTCAAGATCTTTTTTCTTCTATAATCTAGACGTCGTCGACAAATCGATCATCAGCACCTATTGTCTGTAAGTATCTACCTCAGCTAGTTCGATCATTGCTTCTTATATATACTAGATGATACCCCGCGCGTTGCTGCGGAACATCTCATAAGATTTTAAATGCTAAATCGTTTGGTTTTAACAATCTTAAAATGCTATTTTTATACTAATGAAGTACTTATCTCATTTGGGTTGTTTGCAATAAATTTGAATGTATGTGGTTCAGTACCGACAAAATAAGACAAAGGCTTTGCAATTATTAGTTTGAAGATTACTCATATTGCCATATAGCATTGAACACGAACACGGGTTCTTATATACACGGATACTAAAGATGATTGTTAAGGGCGGATGTTGGAGAGTAATTTGATTTTGCAAGGTGAAGATCGGCGAGTGGAGCTTTCATTCAATAAATAGTGCAGCACTGCATATAGATCAAGCAAATGGAAATTAGTTTTCAGCAATGGGCCGACTCTTTAATATTGCTTCAAAATGTATTACACGTCACAGCTTCCAAATGAAGCTACTAATTCTCTTGATCCCGGTGATGTTCACAACCATGGCTCCACCAACGAAAGCAACCTGTAGAGATTTATTTCAGTCTTAAAGTATGATAAGTCATAAGAAAAATAAGTCCAACCTACAACTTAGAGAAGATAAACAAAAATCTCCAGCAAAATTCATATATGTGTACATTCCTTGTTAAATCGATCTCTCCTGCAACTACTAATAAGCCTGCAGCAACTATGATAGTTGATATCTCTTTGATTGAACGCTTGAAAAAGTTGAAATCCAAAAATTTGAGTGAATACAGAGAGAGTACTAAGGAGAATCGAGGTCACCGAACCGGCAAACCTGTTGGTGGAGCCACCAGGAAGATATCTCATTTCTCTTCGGTGGAACCTTGATCAGGTTGTGCATATGGTAAGAAGAGGGAGCAGCAGGATGATACCACCGACGATATTCCTACTAATGCATCTGTATAAAAAACAGGTAGCTAAAAAAGCGTCTAAATAAAAGATCAAGGAAATCCCCAACTTGCAACTTATTGAGTTAATTAGACTGTGTATACACTATCAATGTATGGAGTAAGTTAGAGGCCGAATAAATTATACAATTATGTCATCTGCAAGGAATAATAATCAGAATGGACCACTGAGTAAGCCATACAGACTCTGTTTTTGTATAGCAGGATGGGAGCGACGTACCCATTCAGCCAGAGTCTATGTTGTAGGAGTGGCTTCCCAACCCGTTACTGGCCGTCCCTTCCAGCAGCACCTGCGACTGGCCGTGGCTCTGAGCGAACTGGCTCCTGGGCAGGCCTCTATGTCGAAGTACCTACCTTTCAGCGAGAACATGTTGTATCCCAAGGGCACCGCCGCTCAGGCGGAACATCACGTTGACGGCGGGGACAGGTTGTGACGCAATTGGCTGGGCGTCTCGTGTCACAATATTCAGCTAAACCCCCTCACCTGTCAATGCTCACGAGCGACGCGTTCGGCTCACGCGTGCGCTGCCAAGCTCGAAGCCGCTCCGCCGCTCCTTCTCTATCCTCCTTCCGCAAGATTTTAGTAGTAGATGATGTTGCGATCTGGAGACGCTAGCCAGGATTGGATTAAATAATCAAGATCCCGAAGAAGGTAAATAAATGTGAGAGGTCATATGTCCCTTCGGTTCGGATGCCTGTGTCAGTTGTAGGAACTGAATCGGCGTATCGTATTGATGGGGAGTTACATCGTAATGGTACATCCGTAGGGACGGATCTCTCTGTGAGAAACACTATTGATGCCATTAGAGATGACGTGGCTTCACCACAACGCAGGAAAATCATGTAATGGGGCATTCCTATTTAGGTATAGAAGATTATATCCTCACTGCACGATATATATTATGCAGGATGAAGATTCTGGAATGTAATGGAAACGGTGGCATTGGGTTCATTGACCCATATATCGTCAATGATATCGTTTTAAAGCAACACGCTGAAGAGACGGAGGATAACATAGTTATGTTTTTGAGGAATCAATTTCACTGTAGTGAAATACTATTTCCTTACAGACATAAGTGAGTGTTATTGTCTTATGCATATTCCTTCACATTTCTATTTTGCTAAGTCGGTTAAGTGTAATTGATGAGTTATGCATGACTATGTATACAATCGCGTGTGCAATTTTCACTGGACTCTTTTTGACATTCACGTCGACAGCGGAATAGTTGATCTCATGGACTCTATGGATAAAGGCCAAGAGGAGTACCATCCCATTATGTCAATGCTCATAAAGTAAGTTCAATCGTTGCCGCACTACACCATCCCCTTTTGTTCAATAATTATCGTACGATGACCTATATTTTTTTTTCCCGGACAGGACTTGGAAGCGGTTTAGGAAACAACAAGCCGGTTTAAGGGAGTTGAATATGAGATTTAACACACTCATCGTAAGTAGTACTTGCTACATTCACGCATCTCTCTTTAATTCCATGAGCATTATTTGACTCAATTATATTTCTCGTAAAGTGCCCTCAGCAGCCACAGAGAACAAATTTATGTGGCTTCTATGTCATGGAGAACATAAGAATAATCGTGAATGCGCGGATAAGAAAAAAGATAAATATAAGGCTCCACGATCTCCAGAGGGAGCTCCTACCGGCAGACTGCTTACAACCACTTCAAGAGTAATTTGCGGGTTTTGTGCTGAAGGAGGTCATATATGAAAATGGAAAATTACATTGTTAAGTATAAACAATGATCTGCATGTAGTGATCTCAATGCGTATAACTCTATTCATATGTAATGATCTAATTGAGATTAGTGTAATTATATTTTGATGATATCAATGCATGCAATGATTTTTATGATGATTACTATCAATGTTCAAAAAATATGTTATTTACAGCCTCACCGAAAAAAAAACAGCACAGAAAAACAACCCCAAAAGAAACATGTCAAAGCTCTGCCGCGGCAGAGAAACACCCAAAACTCTGTCGCGGCAGGGAACCTTTTGCCCCGGTTGGTGTTACCAACAGGGGTAAAAGGGGGGGTGCCTGCACGCTACACAGAGCTCACGTGGGCGCTCATTTTACCCGGGTTGGTATCAACCACCAGGTCATTAGGGGGGCTTTAGCCCGGGTTTGCGAAACCCGGTTGGGCAGCCGGTGCGTAAGCCCCCCCCCCCCCAATCGGGGCAAAAGAGCTGCCCTCCACTAGTCCAAACAGATGCAACGTAACATTGGTGATTGCTCATCTCGTGGATAACCCTGTCCAGTGTTGAATATTCGGTCGGTAAAGCAACTTTAAGACATAATTTTTTTTATAAAGGGCTTTTATTACTTAAAATGTTTAAGCATTACACCCGGCCTCTGCATCGTAAAATGCACACAGCCAAAATTCAAAAGCGAAAGTAAAATACGACAAGTCTAACAAATCATGTAGATGTAGACAGTCGATGCAATGGAGCTGATATCCGTAAATCACTCGGCCATCCATGTGGGATAAAAATATCCCTCGCCACCTACTCCAGCCGTGCACACGCCTCCATAAAAAGTCTCAAAACTCCCCCCGCTGTAATGTGGACCACGAACGGAGAATACCTGTGCACCTGAATAGAACCCAGAATAGTTTTATCGTTGAAAATCTTATCATTTCTACAAAGCCAGATCGACCAAATAACGGCAAGCGCTCCTGTCGCGGGATAATCACGGCAGACGTTACCAGGGGTAACTTAGTTTCGGGCAAATCGACTTTGGTGTTTGGGAGAGGGTTTAGCTCAGGGGAAATCATGTTTGTCTGGTGATCTGGTAGCTCGGTCTGTAATGTCGCCGAGACTCCGATCTAGGGTTAAAACTATCAACTCCCGTATTACTAGAACACTCGAATATCTGGGAAAAACTCTTGGTCCCTCTATGCCGAGAGCCGGTTTATATATTACCCGGCTCCCTGGCTTCCTATATAAGGCACACCCGGAATCCTCCCCAAATACGCACATAACCCTAGGTTTCCTAATCGTGGCCCCCAAGGTACGGATTACAAGATCCACACTCCCTTTTGGGCCTTCTGGAAACTCCTCCATCTTGGGCCGGGTTTTATGTGATTTCCTTCTGGCCGGGTTCCGCCTAGACATGGGCCTACCGGGTTACTATCCCCCCAACAGTAGTCCCCAGAATAGTTTGGGCATCTTGGGATCAACCATGAAGCGCACGCTATTCCCTGCAAAACAATAAACATTCAAATTTATAACATACCGGGTTAGATTGCTTTAATTATAGCCAGGCCTGCTCTTTGGGCGGTCCATATAATAACCCGGTTTAACTCAAACCAAAGTATTATTTCTCGGGTTAACACTCTGTGGAATACATCATAATCCGGCCTCCACTTCTCTATCGGTTAGTCCGAGTAACAATACCTTAAATCCGACTCACTCAACCAACTAAGCTTATCCGGATATCACGCAACAATTACCCTGATTCTTATCCCTGAATTCTCGGGCCAGATCAATCTTTTCAATAAATTGCTCACTTACCGCTCAACCCCTAGGGTTTCCCCTGTGCTTATAAATAGGCCCAGGGGAGGCTAACCCTAAAATTTCCGAACGGCCATTTCCTGCTCATCTTCTTCCTCCCACTCAGCTTCCGTGCGCACGAGCCCAGGCCCAAGCCCTAGCCGCCGGAGCCATGCCGGCGCCACCGTGCTCGCCGCCATCCGCCATCTAGCACCTCCATGTCCGCGCCATCGGAGCTCTCTGGACAAGCCATCTCCATCGACGGAGCGTCGCCGCAGCACACTCCGCCACCCGCAAATCGCCGCCGTCGCGCACATCTCCGCCAACGGACCGCTCCGGTGAGTTCTATTGACCTTCAGATCTGGATTTCATCTTTTCCAACCTTACGTTGGCGTTTGGCATGAACCTCATCTACACCTTTTGTAACATCCCTGATTTTTGGAAAAGTTCAAAAATCACAAAAATTTAAAACTTTTTGTTTTCTACTAAAGCAAGCCATCAAAAACCAAATAAAATACAAACACAAAGTAAACATTAATTGTTTTTCCAATGCTACTGGAATGGATAATCCAAATACCTATGTTTTCTAAAAACCTAAATCCTTAAAACAAATAACCATCCAAAGAAACTATTTTCCCAATTTGCAAACCATAAAAACATAAATTGGTTTCTTTGAAGAAGTTGCTTTCCATTTTGTTTTCTCCCAACGTTATACCAAGTATTAACCATAAAGTGTTTATATATAATTATTTTGTTTATGAAAACAAGTAGAAGACCTTGGAAAACAATATTGATATTTGTGAATCTCCTCTGAGTTATTTTAAACCCCATTTCAATGTGTCAATTATTTTTCTAAATTATAAAAACACCTTTAGTTGTTATGAGAGTTTTCTTATATTTCAAAAAAATAAAATTATTTTGAAGTGTACTAAAACAGCAAAAAAATGTTTTCATTTGAAAGGTTTTATCTTTACAAAACTATAGAAACAAATTTGGACTCATTTGGTTTTATAAATAAATAGCTATGATTTATTAAAGAAAACAGAAAGCAGAAAAAAAAGAACAAAAAAAAAGAAATAGGCTAGCAGCTCGGGCCAGCCCATCTCCCTGTCTTTCTTTTTCCTGCGCACGTGCAGTGCCGAAGGCCCAGCGACAGGCCCAACATGCGCAGAAACCTAGCCCGCCTCTCTGTCTCTGTTACAGTGACCGACATGTGGGACCCACTGATGATATCAGCCATGATGTCAGGTCGTCTTCATTCTCCAGAAACGGAAGAACGCCATTTTGGCCGAAATTTGTCCCCTTGATTTCGAGCCATTAAGGCCATTAAACGGCACCCCGAGCGCACCCCTTTATAGTCCGGTTTCTCCTCTCTGTTTCCCCTCTCATCCCCACCTCAAAGGTGCCTCCATGTCAAAGAAATTCGTCGTCGGACTTCAAACCCTAGTCGCCGCCCTTCACTGATTCCGGCGAGGTGAACCACTCCCGGCATCCGAGACAACCAGAATTCGCTTCCTTGTTCTCGTGCGAACCTCCCTCACCCCTTTTTTCTTCGTTGTGCGCAGAAAATCGTGGGCGCCGAGCGCATCCGAAGCTCACCGGAACGGCGCCGTCTCCGATTGCACCGCGCGGGCAGACCAGGACGCAGGGGTGCACGCCATCCTCTCCGTCATGTTCACCGAGTCGCGCCGCACCTCAATGTCGTCTTCCCGGAGTCTGGATACCACCGAGGCTTTGCTATCGTCGAAATTTCCGAGCAGCGCGCCACCGCGGCGACATCTCCGGCGAGCCCAAGTCGTAACCGCCGGAGAGCCCCCTCCTGTCTTTTCTCGTCCTTTAGATCTCGATCGGACGGTTGTTTTTAAATCCGAAGAGGTACGCAATCTAGACCGCAAGATCTTGATCCAGCGGCCCAGATTGAATCACTTATCCACCTCAGCGCTTAGTCAGCACGCCACGCCAGCGATCAAGTCAGCACAAGCAACCAATCAGAGCGCGCCACGTGGCCCAGCTGTTTTCTGTTTTTATCCCGAATAGAATTTAATTGGCAGTTTTGCAGAAACAACCCTGCAACTTAGAACATTCATATCTTTTGAACCATAAGGCCAAATTTTGCAAACTTGGACTTTTTGAAATCAAAACAACATGTAGAAACTTTTGGCACTAGCCAAATTTAAATTTCACCATTTATAATTTGTTCAATTTCAAATATGCTTGTTTGATGAATTTTGGCATAATTCAAATTCTACAAATCCAAAAATTGCAAATAAAATATATTTGGAAACCTATGTGTACTTTCATATAATCCGTTCCAAAATAATTTTTGAATAATTTAATTTTGAATTTAGTATTAATTGGCATATTTGCGTATTTTTGACATAGATTTAATTCTATAAATAATTAGATGATGGTTCCTTAACCAAAATTGCTCCATTTGGTTACCTTTAAACAGAGACATTAGTGCCTAACCATTTTGGACACCCTTGGACCATTACCATGTGTTTTGACCAAAATCCTAACATAGTAAATTCATCCTTTTTACCATGTCTTAGAAATTTGTTTCCATCCTTTATTCTTTGATGTGGTGGCTACTTTGGAGCCAATACCAAGTCCCTAGTATGTAAACCATATAAAATACCAAGTAGTGAACCTCAAACACTAGTACCATAGTTTTCTATCTACTCCTCCATCCCCCTTTTCTTGCTTCAAGAATTCATCAAGTTAGCAGATGGAAAACAAGACTCAAGAAATAGAAGGTTCTCCACTTTCAACCTGGTGGCAACATGAAGAGGTACAAGGAAGATCAATGAAGAAGTTTTGAAGAGAAGAATTAGACTACACAGCAACTAGAAGCAACTCAAGAAGTACAAGTGTGAAGAAATTCAGAAGAAAACATCTCCCTCTCTCTTTCTATCTTTCTTCTTATGTTCTTTCCAATTGACTTAGTGGTATTTGTGTCCATCCCATACCCAAACCAATTAGTGAAGTGAAAGCCATGAAGAATTTATCAAGACCAAGAGAAGCACCACACCAAGGAAGGAAACAACTTAGATGGCATGATGATGATCTTCAAGAAGGCAATCACATGAGATCTAGAAGTAATCCATACAAGTTGAAGAATAACAAGTTATTTTTGTCCAACCATTGACCCAAATGGAAAACCCAAGACTTAGTAATATTTTCCTTTTGATGATGAAGTTAGTAGACCTACCCTAACCACAATGGAAAATACTAACAAAGTCACTCAAATATTTTTGAAGGTGAATATGACCAAGTGTTTGCATGTATTACTTTAGTTGAAGAAGTAATATGTTTATTCTTAGTGAACTCTTGGAACTTCCTCGACAAGTATGGTTATAATAAAGTTAGATCACATCAAACTCAACCTAGTCCTTCCCAAGTAAACCATTGGAATTTCCTTAACAAGTATTGAACTCAAATCTTGACCTTACCCTAGCCAACTTGGAACAACCCCTTTGTTATGATTATTTGCTATGTTTGTTTTCTTCACATATGTGTTTGATTGATAGCATGTTTGTTTATTTTGTTATTGTGTTTTCAATGAGTAGATTGTACGGAGAGCAACGATCCTTTGTGAAGAGAGTGTGATATCTTCACCAACTTCAACAAGGCAAGTAACACACCATCAACTACCCATTATTTACTATATGCATTAGTTTATTTTGAGTAGTATGCATGATAGGAAATTTTATTAAGTTATATTATGCTATGCTATATCCTAGTAGTGTGTAGCCATCCTTATACCTTGTTATTTTGATGCCTTGGAACTTATTTAGATGCTTAGCCATGCTACAAAAATTGTTTTACTAGATGTGGAGGAAAAATTCTAAGTATAACTAATGAATGAACCACCTGGGTGGAAGTGGTAAGACTGGTTTATGTTGAGTGTTGCCTCAGGGCCCTTATCTAAGGGTTATTCCACTTGAGGTTGTCACTTGCGGATGGCCACCCAGGAACAAAGAGATTACTATGTCCTTCTAAGTTTAGTAGCTTCCCGTGCAACCTTTTGACATATGGGCTCTGTCTTGATCAACTAAGTTGTGAGAGTTCAGCCCAGACATGACTAGCAGATGTAGCAAAATTATAGGTGGAACGGTCTTGCCGGTGGGTTTGGACTTCTTCTTCTGAAAGATCTCGTCTCAATTCTCTCCTTTCCATGATGCACTCCGGGTGTATAGGATGTTTGGGCTAATTGAAGACAAAGGGTGAAAGTGCACAACCTCTGCAGACCCAACAAACTAAGATCTTAGCCGTGTCCCCGGTTATGGACAACTATGAGCAGCTGGACAAGGATTGACGGAAGAATCTCATCACCAATTTCAATAAGTAAAATTTTGACCAAGTGAACAGTAGTTGTGGTGCTTGGATATTAATCCAATGTTGCCATCCTTTGAAAAGAAAAGTTTGTTTTTACAAAAGTGATAGGAGAAAACTGGCTTTATGCAAACTTAGCCAAAACTCCACTCAGCCAAATAAGCATGTAGTATTAGTCTTGCCATTTATATCCACCATAGTGTTACTTGCCAATACATTAAATTGTATTGACTCCCTTGTGGCTGCATATTCCATATTGCATATGTTTCTGAAGACGAGTGAGGATTTTGTTTAGGATCTCGAGACTATCGCCAACATGTTTTGCCTGTGGCACATGGAGAAGATGGGCTCAATGTTGTACTATGTTTTCCGCTGTATCTCTTGTTTTCTGCTAGTCTTCTAAGACTATGCAAGTTTTAATCCTATTTTGTAAAGACTGGATCATGCGATGTAATAAAATTTGATGCATTTGCATGATATTTCATTTTGTACTGTGGTGCTAGCAATTGATCCAGGGACTAGCACAATAGCACAGGTGTCCTTACATTATTTAAATGTGGGAACGCTACACCTTTCCGCCATTGCTCCATTAGCTAGATATGTTTTTCACGAACTCCAATCCCATATTCATTCGCAATCATTTTTATCTAGATCTATTTCCGTATCCCTTGCAAGCATTTTAGCTCTTATCTCTCTTTTCTCGCCACACTACTTAGATGCGTTTCCCGAAATTTTGGATCTATACTCACTTTGAACTTAATTTCATCTAGATCTATTCTCCATGGCACCCAAAGCTAGCGCCAAGCTCAAAGGAAAAAAAAAACGGCTTCTAAGCAAAAGTCGGGTCAGTCGATTTCCGCCAACTGGGAAAAATCGACTGTTACTAAGGCGAAGCTTGATGAGCTTGCCGGGTCTGGGGTTCTGCCCGCAGAGTGGGGCATCCATTGGAGGATACCGGGTGAGGAAACCCGGCCTTCACCAGGTCCGGATGAGGTAGTTATCTTTCTCGAACACGTGATCCGGGGTTTCCGCCCCCCGGGTCACCCTTTTTTCCGAGATCTTTTGGACCACTGCAGGCTCCGGATTTTTGATATTGGTCCGAACTCAATGTTAAACATTTGCCATTTCATAGTTCTTTGTGAAGCCTATCTCTGTATTCCCCCGAACCTCCCTTTGTTCTTGGAATTATTTCAATGCAAACCCTGCCGGGAGAGCACGGACGGGCCCCTCCTAGTTTGTGTGTGGGGGGGGTTCCATTCAGAGATGTAAAAATTCTCTGATGCCGACTCTCAGTCTTCACACTCATGTGAAGCACTGGCATAAGACCTTTTTCTACTGCCGAGACACATCCTCACCCGGCCAAAAGCCTTTGCAGGGTTTCTCTGATGATACTTTATCTCTTTCTGATAACCTTAAATCCTTCGCACCTGAGACCGATAGACAGTCTATCCAGCCCCTCCTCCACAAACTCTCTGTGCTATCAGCCCAGGGTCTTATCGGGCTAAACTTAATAAAAACCTGGGTCAGTTGCCGGATCCAGCCGAATAGCGTTCGTCCAAAGCTCATCTGCGAGTATTCTGGCCACCTCACCGATTCTCTCCGATACTCGGAAAAATCATACCCGGCCGCAGATGTAAACAAGGCCATGAAGAACTTCTTGGATGAGAAAGTTGATTTAATCAAAAGCATCTCCGGACTCAGCCCTTTTACGCGCTCTAACCCGGCTCCTCCAGTAAGAACCGGCTATCACCCTTTATTCCGACTGGTACTTCTTATGTACACATACTAACTTTTATCTATGTGTTTCTTACCCAGGAAACTGACGCATTCTGGAAGATTGTCACCCTCCCCCTTCTGAAAACTCGGAGGAGGAGGAAGAACCGACTGATAGTGATGAAGTTAATTCCGGGTCTCTGCTTACTAAATATTTTGTTAGCCTATTAGACCAAACTTCTCCTCCTTCCGACAATGCCCCACAATTACCAACGCTAGATGATAAAAAAGGGTCTCAATCGGAGGAGGAGGAAGAAGAGCTAGAAGCTGAGGTCGGCCAGAAGAGGAAACCCAGGAGGGTTGTTTTCAAGGTGTCGTACTCCTCCATGACCTCAAAGCCGTACTCCTATGCCAATATGTGCGAACTTAACATGCATCTAACCACTGCATCATCTCTGAAGGACACAATCCCAGTCAAGTGACGGGCAACCCGGACTTCTCCGGGTGACGATCCCCTTCACCCCGGGATCCCTATGTCGCCCGCTCGCCGAGCCGGTACTCCTCCAACCCATCTTGCCCACATTCCTCGAAAATATCCCTCTCCGAGTCACCCATTAGCCGGACAAATCTGAATCTCACTTTCCGATTCTTTGTCAGCATCTTCTGGGTCCAGCAATGATCTTCCAAGCGACTTTGTCGTGAATACCGGGTAATTAGCATGCCTTATTAGCCAACATATCTACATTTTCCGTGTTTTCCATCTATTACTTGCTAACTTTTTGTTTTTCTTCCCCCAGAGCCAAGATTACGCTTAGTGACCAAGAAGAAACCTTCGTTGATAACCCGGCAATGGAAGACCCGGGGAGCGCCACTAAGCCCGCAGCTGTAGAGGAAGAAGAAGAGCTGGATGACACAGCCATTCCAAGAGCCGAGTTTCCCTTGCCCACACATCACTCTGCTGATCCCGACGTCGAGTTTCTTGGGTCGCAAAGGGCATCTCCTGCTCCCAACACCCAGGCAACCAGAGTCGACCCGCTGAAACAGGAGGCAACCCCGCCACCGGGGAACCAGAACCCTAGCTCTTCCAGGCCGGCTCTCGGCGGCCTTGACTTTGAAAAGGTGCCGGGGGAATACAACTCCCTGAAAGCAGCTGAGAAGGATATCATTGAGGCTATGGTAGCTGAACATCAGGTAGCTTAACTAATACCATGTACATACACATCCTAGTCCCCAAGTTCCGGGTGAACTGTCATGAGTTTACTCGGTACTCTTGTAACTGTATAACCGTTCTCATGCGGCTTTATGCCATTGCCGACTGACGTTTCCTTGTCTATTTTCTGGCTTATATGACCCGGACGGACGAATTTTTGGCCAAAACCAACGAACTCCTGAGGGTTGAGACCAAACTTCGTGAAGAGCTGGAGGTCGAGGTCAAAGATCTTTCTAGGGAGTGCAAGAGGTACAAGAAAAAGCTCCATAACACTGTGGGACTTTTGAAGAAACTTTCGACCTTTATTGCCGACACTCACAGCTCCATCCTTGGTAAGGCACACCTAATCTCCTGCTTAACACTCGGATTTCTCATGTTGTAGGGTTTTGAACCCGGGTTTCACCACCTTACTCTTATTTTCATTCTGCAGGTCCAGGTGAAAAGGCTGAGGATGAGGATGATATCGAGAAGTTAAAAACACTCAAGGCTATTATCCGGCAATTCTCGGTGGGGACCAAGTGGACCTTGGAGGCTGTGAAGTGGACCGGCACTTATGGTGGCGTATCCCAGATGCTTGAGGCGTGCTCAACAATTCCTGCCTGGATCGATCTTTGGAGGCGCTCGGCATGCCGAGTTGGGGTGATCCGTGGCTTAGCGTTGGCAAAATCCTATTATCCAATACTTGAGCCGGCAACACTAGTGAACGGGTTTCTTGAGTTTAACACTGATGGTTCGAGGTTCTCAGCAAAAGACCCTAAAGCCATCAACACTCAGATTCGTCACTCGGCCTGCCTGATTGCCGAGAAACTGGACGTAAACAAGCTCACGCCTCCATATGACGCTGACGATAAGCCGGTACGCTCTGATTTACCTGCCCCCTTTGATATGCTAGCTCGGTACCATGAGGAGGTTGCCAAGAAGAAAGCCGCGGCCAGCTCTGCGCCAACATCAACGACTCCAGTTGTCCCTCCTCCCGCTCGTGCTGATTCCATGGTAGACCCGGACGCAGAGGCGGGGAAAGCTGCAGTGGAGGACGCTGAAGACCCGGCTGCCAAGACCACCCTTCAAGACTCGGCTATGGACGTCGAGTGATGTTCTCGTCTTTTACCCACGAACGCTTATTCGTCCCATGGGCATTTGTAATATGCCTGCTACATTTATTCATTTGATAGTGCGCCTGTGCACTTTTGATACTACTCCATTGGTTTGTAATTCGTTTAAACTTTTATGGCTTTGATGGCCCTCCTGGTCATCCCTTCAGTATGCACTTTTCAACCTTGTGTCTGCATATTTTTGCTTTTCTACCTTGGTTGCAATAACTACCGATTTTTGGGTTTTGGGGTAAGGCCAAGTTTCTTTCCAAGTCCCCAAGACCCGGTTTCCGGGTTTTAGGATTTTTCGACTGGGTGAACTTTGTTTCTTAAGTCCCTAAGTCCCTAATACTCGGATTTTAGAATTTGAGTTCATTAGCTAGGTAACTTGTTGCTTTATTGAGTCCCCGAGTCCCCAAGGCTCGGGTTTCGGAGTTTAGGGATTTGTGGCTTAGGAAAACTCCTTGTCCGGCTAAATCCCCGACAACGAGATTATTTGAAGTTATGCTTAATATACTGTGAGTTTCCGGCTTTTTGCTTTTTACTCCACGTAACTTGTGGTTTAGATGACCCTTTTGACCCCCTTTGCTGTAAGCCGGCTTTCGCGTGGATACTCACTGTTGCTTATGGCTCTATGAAAACAGGGTCAGGCAAGTCCCCATGGGCATCAAGACTGATTGAATATATAGGCTAGCAATCATGCCACTTTGTTGCGAGTCACATCGGGCTTAAACAAGAAAGGTCAAGAAAAGTTTGGCTCTATTGTCCGGGTTATGAGATTGCGACTGTACTTATTACAAGTAATCAGCCCTCATACCTTGATGGCATCGTGACCGGGTCTGAGTTTGCAACTATGCTATTCAAGCAATCAGCCCCCAAGACCTAAGTGTATACTATGCACTACTAGGTTTTACAGATAACTTAGAAAGAAACGAAAAAAGAAGATGTACACCTAATACTATATTTCTCATAACTCGATAACTATAACTGATTAAATGTAATGTACTTACCTGATATAAATCATGATTTAGACATAGAAAAAACATGCAAAAAGGAAAAAATACAAGAAAAGTAAGAACCATAATGTTTTAACCATCTCTTTATTGATATGGAAAGGTTAGGTCAGCAGGCCGCCTCATTAAAAACCCTCCAGTCCCCTTAGGTACCCTGGATAGGAAAAGAGTGCGTCTGAAACCTGCTGCCTGTTACATCGTGTAATTCAACTTGTAAACCGAATCTATGCTAAGTGTAATAAGGACGCAGCTGAGCCACGTTCCATGGTCTTTCACGCTCTTGCATGGATATAGTAGAATGAGCTGTGTCATTCACAGTATCCGACTCTTCCCTTGCATCTATCAAGTAGTATGATCCATTGTGCAAGTTCCGGCTTATTATGAACGAACCTTCCCATGGAGGAGATAACTTGTGATTTCCCTCCTTGGATTGCACCAAGCGAAGCACTAAATCTCCCTCCTGGAAAACTCGGGTTTTGACTCGGGGACTGTGATATCGCCTCAAATCCTGTTGATATATAGCTGATCGCTCCAAAGCTTGTTCCCTGTGTTCTTCTAGCATGTCCACGGTGTCTTGCCGGGTCTTCTCGTTCTCCACCTCGACATAAGCCGCCACTCGGGGCGAGTCATGGATAATGTCACTCGTAAGAACTGCCTCTGCACCATAAACCATAAAAAACGGGGTCATCTGAGTAGATCTGTTAGGTGTAGTGTTTATTCCCCAAACCACCGATGGTAACTCCTCAACCCATGTTCCAACAGCTCTAAGGCACGAGACTCGCAATCGGGGCTTCAACCCACGAAGTAACTCCTGGTTTGCCCTCTCCACTTGTCCATTAGCTTGTGGATGGGCCACCGAGGCTACATCAAGGCGAATGCCATTGTTTCCACAAAACTTCTCCATTTCGCCCAAGGACATGTTGGTTCCATTGTCTGTTATTATGCTGTGAGGATATTAAACCGATAGATGATCTTTTTCAGGAACTTGACAGCTGTAGCCGCTTCACAATTTGTAACTGGCATAACTTCGACCCACTTGGTAAACTTATCAATAGCCACCAAAAGATGGGTCTTTTTACAAGGAGACATGTTAAAAGGGCCCACCATATCCATACCCCAAACCGCAAACGGCCAAGTTAATGGGATTTTTCGCAACTCCATAGCCGGCACATGGGTTTGGCGAGCGTACCTTTGACACCCATCATATCTTGCCACCAAGCGTTCCGCATCCGCCAAAGCCGTGAGCCAAAAGAAACCGTGTCGATAAGCTTTAGCCACAAGGGATCTTGTGGAGGCATGGTGCCCACAATCACCTTCGTAGATCTCCCTCAGTATCTGTCGGCCTTCCTCTGGGGTTACGCAGCGCAAAAATACACCTGTAGCACTTCTCTTATAAAGCTCACCGTTAATGATAGAGTAGCCCTTTGCTCGTCTCAGGATTTGCCTGGCTAAAACTTCATGTGGTGATAACTCGCCCCGTGACAGGTAGGCCAAGAACGGCTCCGTCCACTCTAGGATAGCACGCACTGCAGCCACAAACTCTAGATCCGGGTCTTGGTTAGCTACCTCTTCTTCAGATTCGGTTTTTACGGAGGGTCGCCATAATTCGCCCAAAAAGACATTAGGCGGGACCGGCTCTCGACGCGAGATGAGTCTTGCAAGTGCATCTGCTGCCTCTTTTTTTCTCCTATCAATGTGTTCCACCTGATACCCGGAAAAAGATCCGGCTACCTTGTCCACCTCTCTACGATATGCTTCCATTGTTGCATCCTTTCTGTCCCAGGTTCCCGAGACCTGCTGTACTACGAGATCCGAATCTCCATAACACCTTATTCGCCTGATATTCATCTCCTTCGCTACTCGTAGTCCGTGTAATAGGGCCTCATACTCGGCCACATTGTTGGAGCAATCGAAGTGAATTTGTAGCACATAGCTCAATTTGTCTCCTTTTGGTGATGTGAGTACCACCCCAGCTCCTGACCCCTCGTATTGTTTGGAACCATCAAAATGCATCACCCAAGACTCGGAACTTGGCATTATTATGGGCATGCTCGTGTGAGTCCAATCATTGATAAAATCGACTAAAGCCTGGGACTTGATCGCAGACCGGGGCTCATAGTTGATGTGATAATCTCCCATCTCAATGGCCCACTTGGCTATTCTGCCTGTCGTATCTGAATTTCTGATAATATCCGCCATTGTTATAGAGCTTACCACCGTTATGGGGTGTTCCTGAAAGTATGGCTTCAATTTCCGGCTGGCCATGAAGACTCCAAAAACTAGCTTTTGCCAATGCGGGTAACGCTACTTTGCTTCCGATAAAACCTCACTCACATAGTAAACCGGCCTTTGTACCGGGTGATCCTTTCCATCCTCCTTGCGTTCAACCACAACCATTGCGCTGACCGCCCGGGGCCCGGCCGCAACGTATAACAACATGGGCTCTTTAGGACCCGGCGCTGCCAGAATCGGTGCCTCAGATAACTTCTTCAAATGCCTCGTCCGCCTCTTGGTCCCATACGAATTTGTCGGTTTTCTTCAAGAGTCGGTATAAGGGTATTGCTTTTTCTCCAAGCCTGGATATAAACCGGCTTAATGCTGCTACTCATCCTGTGAGTTTCTGAACGTGTTTCAGTCCTTCCGGCTTTTTCAAGTTCTGGATGGCCTTGATCTTTTCCGGGTTTGCCTCAATCCCTCTCTCAGAAACAATAAAACCGAGTAACTTTCCTGCTGGGACCCCAAATACACACTTTGTGGGGTTAAGCTTCATCTGATATCTCCTCAGATTCTTAAATGTCTCTTTTAAGTCATCGATGAATGTTTCTGCTTTCCTTGTTTTAATCACCACATCATCAACATAGGCGTGGACGCTGCGTCCAATCTGATCCTTGAAGCACTTCTGAATGCACCGTTGGTACGTCACGCCAGCATTCTTCAGCCCAAAGGTCATAGTCTTGTAACAAAAAGCTCCAAAGGGGGTTATGAACGACGTTTTCTCCCAATCATCCTTTTTGAGTTTGATCTGGTGATACCCGGAATAGGCATCCAAGAAACATAATAGGTCACTTCCTGCCACCGCATCTATGATCTGATCTATCCTGGGAAGGGCAAATGGGTCCTTTGGGCAATGTTTGTTGAGACTCGTGTAATCTATACACATCCTCCACTCGTTTTTCTTTTTCAGCACTAGAACCGGATTTGCTAACCATTCCGGGTGAAAAACCTCCATAATAAAGCCGTCTGCCAAGAGCCGAGCTATCTCTGCTACTATAGCTTTTCTCCTTTCCTCATTCATCTTTCTCAAACCCTGCTTCACAGGCCGGGACTTGGGATCAACATGCAAGCTGTGCTCAGCCAGCTCAGTCGGAATACCCGGCATGTCGATGGGCGTCCAAGCGAAGACATCCCGATTCTCACGAATAAACCCTATGAGTGCCTCTTCTTCCTTGCTGTCTAGGTTAGAACCTATGGCAAATTGTTTGGAGGGGTCATCTTCGACGAAGGCCACCATCTTTGTGTCTTGGGCCGCTTTAAACTTTCCTCTCTCGTCATCCGTATTTGGTTTCTTCAAAGCAGTTCTATCTTCCGGGTCTACCTGAGATCGGTAATACTTGAGCTCTTCCTTTCTGCAAGCTTGTTCTGCCATTTCCGCATCTCCTTCATCACACTCTGCGGTCACAACCCGGTTCCCATGTATAGTGATGGTCTGCTTAGGACCCGGGATTTTTAGTTGCAGGTACACGTAACACGGCCTGGCCATGAATTTGGCGTAAGCCGGTCTTCCGAACAGCGCGTGATAAGGACTGCGCAACTTCACCACCTCAAATGTGAGCCACTCCACTCGGAAGTTGTCCTTGGATTCTCCAATAGCGACTTCGAGCATTATTTTTCCCTCAGGGCACGCCGAGTGAGCCGGTACGATTCCATCAGAACCTTGTTCAGCTCATAACCATTGACCTGCGGTGCCACCACCAAAGCTAGCACACCCGGGTGTTCTATTGTTTCCGGGTGATCCCTCCTGCTCCACGTTACCTCTTGGTCTGACCATCTCATGTATCTCGGAACACCTGAAGAAACCGAGTTTACTGCCCTTTTAAGTATCCTTCTCTCTTTGTTAGAAGTCCCAGTAGTGTGAACGTGGTATTGTCCTAGCTGTTTTGGGTTTGCTTGGAAACCACCAGCACCTCCTTGATTATTGCCCGGATTACCACCTGCTGCGTTGCCAGCGGGGGGCGGTCCGTTGCTGTGACGCCCCGAGATCGGGCACTATGCAGATTTCAGCATTCCCGCCAAAATCCACATAATAACCGATTCCAGGTTGCCACTTGTGATAACATTACAATAGTTCACGAATATTCCACAATTACAACAGAAACAGATAGATACAAGATGACTCAGACGAGCCAGGGATACAACTGATACAATACAAAGATCCAAAATAACAGCGGAAGGAACAACATATCGTCCGTCTACGGACAAGATACAAATTGGACTAAGAGTCCTGAAGATAACCGAGAGCGTCCAATCCCTGCCCAGGCCAAGCCGGAGGGATTCCCAAGCTAACGTCGTCAGACTTCAAACATGTTGACTGCAATATTGAATATGCAGCCACGAAAAAGGATTTGTGGGTCAGTACGGTTAAGTACTGGCAAGGGGGATAAAACCCATACTCACAAGATACCGGCGTAGCCAGTCATCACAAGATACAAATACTTTGGGATCAACGGAAAGGAAGGGGTTATTGCAAATAAGCGACAGCGGGCTGCGCTAACCAACTACAGAGAGATACTACAACTTCCGGCTAACAGAAAGAAGATAAGATCGAGTATAGTAACCAACTGAAAGATAACTTCAATCAAACCCATCCTGGATCTCGCCCCTTATCCGAAGAAGCAATCCGAGGATAACTCACACAGTTGGATTAATGATGGTTCAGATTATTGTGTCAATAAGCCTATTACTAGTCAAGTTGTTAATCATTGGGTGTAAGATTGTTAATCATTAGGTTTAAGTTGTCCTGAGTACTTGTTAGCCAGTACTTTCACCAAGTAATCCATAACCGCGGAAAACACGGCTTCTCGAGAAGATTATCCCTGCAGGGTTGCACCAATTTAGCCGTACACGCAAGAATAACCCGCCAGATGGGAGATCACCCCACCAAGCGAGGTACTCTACACAATCCAACCCTTCTTCGCATCAAGCCCAAAGCACCTTGGGCGCACGGCTAATCGAGCCCAGAAGAAAATGGACCCTCATAGCACTCTAAGAACGTGTCCCCCTATATGCCGACTACGAAAGTTCCACCCGGGTACCAAGGGCTCGCAAGATCATGCATGCAGCAAATGGAAAACCCGAACTAAATGAGGCGATTTGGACGAGATGCGAATCGAGTCAAATTGAGGGGGGCGCCCATACTCGCTTCCCACATGCGGGTAGTGCGCTCATCATGTATCAGTAGACAAGACCCTTTTCCTATTAGGGTCGACACTAGCAGGCCTCAAAACCACAAGGGCCTCCTTCCGGTGCCTTATCATCAAATTTATTATTAATAATAACAGTAGCATGATTGATTGATTAAACATCGAGCCCCCAGAACATAATGGAATAGTAACAGAAAGTAACGGGTAACAGACTCGAGCAAAACAACCCTAAGCATGCTAGTAAGACACGGGCAACAAGCAATGGTTATAGGTATGGAGGTGAGGAAATATCAAGGTTAAGGGATTCATGTGATGGGTTCGTAACAGAAACAACTACCACTAAGGCTAGCAGAAAAGAATCAACGGAAAGAATCGGTAACAAGTGATGAAAGGCAGCCATATGGCAGCAAGTGAGTATACTTGCCTGAGATCCCGCAAGGTAGCAGAACTTGTCGTTGCTCACATCATCTCAACGTCCTATCCGCGAAGAAGCAACGAACTAAAAGAAACACCGGATGCAACAATTACTACTACGGCAAAAGATCCAGCATGATCCTATTATATATGCATGGCATGGCAAGATGCAACGAAGAGGAAACAATTTAAGCAATTTAATCGGAACCGGAGTCCGGAGAAATAGGAATTGGTTCAAGTTGTTTAGCTAACCATCAATATTAAATGTTGTTTCGCATGGAAAACAGTAAATAGGCGAGTTAGCAATATTAAATGGAATAGGGCAACAATTGAATTAAATACCCCAACACATTCCATATTTATTTATTAGGTGAACATACATAACACTACTACAAATGCAACACGCAAGGTGCAAACATGAACATGGATGGCATGAACAGATTCCTTGCAATTTTCTGATTGGAAAACATATTTTATTTGTTGGATTTGGAATTAAAATGAGCAAGTTATTAATTTGGCAATTTTAATTGCATTAAATAAGAAACAGTTGTTTTCAGCAATTTAAATTATTCAAAACAGAAAACAAAGTTGATATTTGCAAAGTTTAGAGAATTTTGATTGGAAAACATATTTTACTTTTCAAATTTGGAGTTAAAATGAATTAGTTATGATTTATGCAATTAAATCAATTTAAATTGAGCCGGAAGCCCAACATTTAATTTAGGAGGTTCGAGTTATTTATCTACCCACAAAAATGCAATGCAACACATGAATGAGATGAAATTTTAATTATAGTTGATATGTTATAGAAAATAGGGCATAAATATAGGGGTTTTAGGGTGCACACGTGTGGAAAGAAGATCTTCGGGTTCGGCGCCGGTGTCTTCGGGATGAAGACGAAGAATACGAAAAAGAGGGGGATAGACGGCGGCGAGGAAGAATGGAAAGTAGACGTTCTCGCGTCGTCGTCGAGGTAGTCTAAGTAGGCGTAGTCGACGTCTTCGGGTAGAGGAAGTAGTCGACGTCGGGGGCGTAGGCGTTCCGATGTCGATGTAGTAGCGGAAGTAGTCGTTCACGTCGTCGTTCCCGTTCCGTAGCCGAAGTAGGCGTAGTAGTCGTGGGCGAACCGCTATATCCTTGTCTTCGAGGTCGATGGCGAACTTGGCGGCTCTCCGGTCTTCGGGCGCGCACGAAGGCGGCCAACGCAAAACGGACACGGTGGGGATAGTGGTCGTTCACAGTTCGATGTAGCTCGTTGTAGCGGTACTTGTCGTAGAAGATCTTGTCGATGAGGTACGGTCGGCGAAGAACTCGGCGTTCAACCCATCTTGGGTGGTGACTCGTCGTCGGGAATCTTGGCGAGGTCATAGACACGGAACATGTTGGCTCGCGTAGAGATAAACGAAAACTTTTTCCTACGCGATACTACCAAGATCTAGCCGAGGTAGAAGGCCACGAGTATTACCACTAGACGCGCAGGTGCGGATTATCGATGTAGCGCGTCGGGTCGGGGCAGTGCAGTCCCACGATCCGGTCCGGCCGATCCAATCCCTCGAACGTCGAAGTGCTGAACATACAGCACCTCTGCCGGTATCCACACGTACGAGGAGGAGCTCCGACGGCGGACTGCTAGGTCCGGTGCGGCGGCTGGACTGAGTGGGGCTAGGGTTCCCAACGCATGGGAGAGTGGACTAACGTGCCCGCTGGGCAACCTGCGCCCCTCTTTATATAGCGTATGGTAATGGGCTTCACAATACTTGTGGCCCATTCCCTCCGTGAGTCCGACTCACTAACTCAGTCCATTTCCGGTTCAGGTCCAACCCAACCAATGCTTGCTCCCGCTCTTAAGTGTGCGACCCTGCAGGCTCATGGCGACATGGACACGATTGGAGTCCTACTCCCAATCAATCAATCGGTAGCGGCTCCTAGCAGAACGTGCCGACTCCCAAGTCCCATGAGTCATGACGACATACCTTTCAATGCGATATTCATCTTAGTCCCTTTTGCCTCACGATATACCTTGTCGAGCTATAGGCGATTTATCGTCATCCCTTAAATAGCTCAACTCTCTTCTCGATCCGTGATATGTGATTCATCTGACTAACTCTTTAGTCAATAGACACAGTTAACACTTAACTGAGTCGCGCATGGCCATGCTTCCTGAATCATATCACTCGAGAGGGCCCAGAGAATATCTCTCCAATCGGAGGGGCAAAATCCCATCTTGATTATCCACATCACGCAGCTTGCTTCTCATTCGACCCGAACTCTGCCTTTATAGTTGCCTTGTCACAGAACAACGTTTGACAGAACCTAAGTCGGTGATCCACAACTCGGATTGTGCGACAACCTCAGGTCTAAGGATTACATTGATTGAGACTACAAATGACGACTTGATCGTTGCATCTCAATGTGGGTCAGTCCGACTTGCTAAACTCTTTAGCCAAGTCCGTGAACGTTGGAATGGCATCATCATGCCCATGACAAGTGGAACCGTGTCATCAGCCAACACTCACATTAGTCTAGGGTGTGTGTCCAGCACAACCTAAAGGACCAAGGACAATCTAGTATGAACAACATGAATATATAGTTCCACAATCGAATCACATATTCAATGATATATATCAGATGTTCAAAACAAGGACAACTTAATAACTTTATGAATACAGTGGGAATTACATCATACATGATTGCCTCTAGGGCATATTCCCAACAGAACACGCGGGCACGAAGGCCTCGGCCAGAACAAACAGAGCACGGGCATCGGGGTCCCCCTGCGCCTCTTCTGCGTCAGCGTCCACGTGCTCAGCATGCTCCAGCTCGGGGAGGCCGGCAGCAGCATCGACCACAAGCAGGAACTGCACGGACGGCCCCCGGGAAATCAGCATGTCTCTCTTCCCGTGTGCGTCGCCGTCCACGTCCACGTCCAGCTCCACGCATCGGCGAAGCCTAGCTCCATCTTTTCCACGCCCATCTGCGCCGGTGCCGGGGAGGTCCAGTACTCGGAGACCGTCAGAGCAGCGGAAGGTCGCCGCGTGGGAGAGGGAGCGCGGGCAGGGGCGCACTCGAGGGGCGCTTGCCGGGCGCTGCCGGAGCTGGCCACCGACGGTGGCGCCATCGGGGAAGGCAGGGGCGGCGCAGGGTGGAGCTCGGCGTGGAGGGCGCCGACGCCGGCGGGAGGTGGCGGAGCTGCGGCCTTGGGGGCGCGCCGGAGAGGCAGAGAGGACGGAGGCCGTGGCGGCGCCGATCGCGCCAGGAGGGAGCTGTGGCGGCGCCGGCCATGGCTGCGGGCAGAAGAGAAGGAGGGGCGGCGGAGCTTCGGGAGGGGCGCCGGCCGTCCGCAGGGATGCAGCAGCGGCGGCGGCGTCCGCGGCCGCGGGAGGAGGCGAGGGAGAGGGTGCCCGGGCCGGCGGCGGGGAGAGGGGAGGCGAGGTGGTCGTTCGGGAGGAAGGAGGGCGAGCGAGAGGCAGGGAACGAGGGGGGGCGAGCGACGGGAGGAGAGGGACGATGCGTCGATCGATCCCCCTGTCTCACGTACGTGCGGTTCGTTTTTCTTCTTTTTTTTCCGTTGGTGGAGGGACCTTTGCGCGAAAAGGAAAGACGGCGGGGGGTTTTCTGCGAGGGAGAGAAAGAAAATTAGGGTTTGGGGAGAGGGAGGTGCGGTTGGGCCTTGCTGGGCCAATTCGGCCCAGTCCGGCCGGCTGCTCTCTCTCCAAACGTTTTTTCCTTTTTTTTTCTGCGTGTTGTTATTCCTCTCAAGTGTGTTTTTTGGGCACTTAAAAAATTTGTTTTTGATGCAATTTAATTCCAGAAAACAAGGTTGTTGAATTGCACACTTTTATCAAGTTTTTTTTAAAAAAAAAATTCACGAGGATGCATGATGCGATGTTATGCAAAGAAAACAACAGCGATGCTATAGGGGAAACCCCGGGCGTTACAGACGACACCACTAACAAGGGATTGCGCCCTCGCAATCCACCTGCTAACCCGGAAGAGGAAAGAAGTTCGACTATCAATTCTTCATGCTTCCAGTTGATCTCCTCGACACCACTAACAAGAGATTCTTGCTCGAGCTGATGACGACGATGTTCTTCCACCAGGAATCTTCCGATGATCGAAACTATTAGGTTAAAGGCTCAGAAAACGTCCACCCACGTAGGATCCTAATACTTTGAAAGATAGACAAAAGGGGAGACTCCAAAACAAATAAGATGGGAGGGGAAATAGAATAGGGGTAAGGAGAAAACAAGAATCCTATTGAGACGTTTTTCCAAAATAGTTTAGCAGCAAATAGTTTTTGACACTCTAGGAACAACGACCGTTAGCGAGGTTATCCTACAGGCTTTGCGGACCCGTTGCTTCGATAACCATTCGTATCGAAACAATCGCGGGAATCGGAACCAAGGCTCTGATACCATTTGTGACGCCCCGAGATCGGGCACTATGCAGATTTCAGCATTCCCGCCAAAATCCACATAATAACCGATTCCAGGTTGCCACTTGTGATAACATTACAATAGTTCACGAATATTCCACAATTACAACAGAAACAGATAGATACAAGATGACTCAGACGAGCCAGGGATACAACTGATACAATACAAAGATCCAAAATAACAGCGGAAGGAACAACATATCGTCCGTCTACGGACAAGATACAAATTGGACTAAGAGTCCTGAAGATAACCGAGAGCGTCCAATCCCTGCCCAGGCCAAGCCGGAGGGATTCCAAAGCTAACGTCGTCAGACTTCAAACCTGTTGACTGCAATATTGAATATGCAACCACGAAAAAGGATTCGTGGGTCAGTACGGTTAAGTACTGGCAAGGGGGATAAAACCCATACTCACAAGATACCGGCGTAGCCAGTCATCACAAGATACAAATACTTTGGGATCAACGGAAAGGAAGGGGTTATTGCAAATAAGCGACAGCGGGCTGCGCTAACCAACTACAGAGAGATACTACAACTTCCGGCTAACAGAAAGAAGATAAGATCGAGTATAGTAACCAACTGAAAGATAACTTCAATCAAACCCATCCTGGATCTCGCCCCTTATCCGAAGAAGCAATCCGAGGATAACTCACACAGTTGGATTAATGATGGTTCAGATTATTGTGTCAATAAGCCTATTACTAGTCAAGTTGTTAATCATTGGGTGTAAGATTGTTAATCATTAGGTTTAAGTTGTCCTGAGTACTTGTTAGCCAGTACTTTCACCAAGTAATCCATAACCGCGGAAAACACGGCTTCTCGAGAAGATTATCCCTGCAGGGTTGCACCAATTTAGCCGTACACGCAAGAATAACCCGCCAGATGGGAGATCACCCCACCAAGCGAGGTACTCTACACAATCCAACCCTTCTTCGCATCAAGCCCAAAGCACCTTGGGCGCACGGCTAATCGAGCCCAGAAGAAAATGGACCCTCATAGCACTCTAAGAACGTGTCCCCCTATATGCCGACTACGAAAGTTCCACCCGGGTACCAAGGGCTCGCAAGATCATGCATGCAGCAAATGGAAAACCCGAACTAAATGAGGCGATTTGGACGAGATGCGAATCGAGTCAAATTGAGGGGGGCGCCCATACTCGCTTCCCACATGCGGGTAGTGCGCTCATCATGGATCAGTAGACAAGACCCTTTTCCTATTAGGGTCGACACTAGCAGGCCTCAAAACCACAAGGGCCTCCTGCCGGTGCCTTATCATCAAATTTATTATTAATAATAACAGTAGCATGATTGATTGATTAAACATCGAGCCCCCAGAACATAATGGAATAGTAACAGAAAGTAACGGGTAACAGACTCGAGCAAAACAACCCTAAGCATGCTAGTAAGACACGGGCAACAAGCAATGGTTATAGGTATGGAGGTGAGGCAATATCAAGGTTAAGGGATTCATGTGATGGGTTCGTAACAGAAACAACTACCACTAAGGCTAGCAGAAAAGAATCAACGGAAAGAATCGGTAACAAGTGATGAAAGGCAGCCATATGGCAGCAAGTGAGTATACTTGCCTGAGATCCCGCAAGGTAGCAGAACTTGTCGTTGCTCACATCATCTCAACGTCCTATCCGCGAAGAAGCAACGAACTAAAAGAAACACCGGATGCAACAATTACTACTACAGCAAAAGATCCAGCATGATCCTATTATATATGCATGGCATGGCAAGATGCAACGAAGAGGAAACAACTTAAGCAATTTAATCGGAACCGGAGTCCGGAGAAATAGGAATTGGTTCAAGTTGTTTAGCTAACCATCAATATTAAATGTTGTTTTGCATGGAAAACAGTAAATAGGTGAGTTAGCAATATTAAATGGAATAGGGCAACAATTGAATTAAATACCCCAACACATTCCATATTTATTTATTAGGTGAACATACATAACACTACTACAAATGCAACACGCAAGGTGCAAACATGAACATGGATGGCATGAACAGATTCCTTGCAATTTTCTGATTGGAAAACATATTTTATTTGTTGGATTTGGAATTAAAATGAGCAAGTTATTAATTTGGCAATTTTAATTGCATTAAATAAGAAACAGTTGTTTTCAGCAATTTAAATTATTCAAAACAGAAAACAAAGTTGATATTTGCAAAGTTTAGAGAATTTTGATTGGAAAACATATTTTACTTTTCAAATTTGGAGTTAAAATGAATTAGTTATGATTTATGCAATTAAATCAATTTAAATTGAGCCGAAAGCCCAACATTTAATTTAGGAGGTTCGAGTTATTTATCTACCCACAAAAATGCAATGCAACACATGAATGAGATGACATTTTAATTATAGTTGATATGTTATAGAAAATAGGGCATAAATATAGGGGTTTTAGGGTGCACACGTGTGGAAAGAAGATCTTCGGGTTCGGCGCCGGTGTCTTCGGGATGAAGAAGAAGAATACGACAAAGAGGGGGATAGACGGCGGCGAGGAAGAATGGAAAGTAGACGTTCTCGCGTCGTCGTCGAGGTAGTCTAAGTAGGCGTAGTCGACGTCTTCGGGTAGAGGAAGTAGTCGACGTCGGGGGCGTAGGCGTTTCGATGTCGATGTAGTAGCGGAAGTAGTCGTTCACGTCGTCGTTCCCGTTCCGTAGCCGAAGTAGGCGTAGTAGTCGTGGGCGAACCGCTATATCCTTGTCTTCGAGGTCGATGGCGAACTTGGCGGCTCTCCGGTCTTCGGGCGCGCACGAAGGCGGCCAACGCAAAACGGACACGGTGGGGATAGTGGTCGTTCACAGTTCGATGTAGCTCGTTGTAGCGGTACTTGTCGTAGAAGATCTTGTCGATGAGGTACGGGTCGGCGAAGAACTCGGCGTTCAACCCATCTTGGGTGGTGACTCGTCGTCGGGAATCTTGGCGAGGTCACAGACACGGAACACGCGGGCACGAAGGCCTCGGCCAGAAAAAACAGAGCACGGGCATCGGGGTCCCCCTGCTCCTCTTCTGCGTCGGCGTCCACGTGCACAGCATGCTCCAGCTCGGGGAGGCCGGCAGCAGCATCGACCACAAGCAGGAACTGCACGGACGGCCCCCGGGAAATCAGCATGTCTCTCTTCCCGTCTGCGTCGCCGTCCACGTCCACGTCCAGCTCCACGCACCGGCGAAGCCTAGCTCCATCTTTTCCACGCCCATCTGCGCCGGTGCCGGGGAGGTCCAGTACTCGGAGACCGTCGGAGCAGCGGAAGGTCGCCGCGTGGGAGAGGGAGCGCGGGCAGGGGCGCACTCGAGGGGCGCTCGCCGGGCGCTGCCGGAGCTGGCCACCGACGGTGGCGCCATCGGGGAAGGCAGGGGCGGCGCAGGGTGGAGCTCGGCGTGGAGGGCGCCGACGCCGGCGGGAGGTGGCGGAGCTGCGGCCTTGGGGGCGCGCCGGAGAGGCAGAGAGGACGGAGGCCGTGGCGGCGCCGACCGCGCCGGGAGGGAGCTGTGGCGGCGCCGGCCATGGCTGGGGCAGAAGAGAAGGAGGGGCGGCGGAGCTTCGGGAGGGGCGCCGGCCGTCCGCAGGGATGCAGCAGCGGCGGCGGCGTCCGCGGCCGCGGGAGGAGGCGAGGGAGAGGGTGCCCGGGCCGGCGGCGGGGAGAGGGGAGGCGAGGTGGTCGTTCGGGAGGAAGGAGGGCGAGCGAGAGGCAGGGAACGAGGGGGGGCGAGCGACGGGAGGAGAGGGACGATGCGTCGATCGATCCCCCTGTCTCACGTACGTGCGGTTCGTTTTTCTTCTTTTTTTTTGTTGGTGGAGGGACCTCTGCGCGAAAAGGAAAGACGGCGGGGGCTTTTCTGCGAGGGAGAGAAAGAAAATTAGGGTTTGGGGAGAGGGAGGTGCGGTTGGGCCTTGCTGGGCCAATTCGGCCCAGTCCGGCCGGCTGCTCTCTCTCCAAACGTTTTTTCCTTTTTTTTCTGCGTGTTGTTATTCCTCTCAAGTGTGTTTTTGGGCACTTAAAAAATTTGTTTTTGATGCAATTTAATTCCAGAAAACAAGGTTGTTGAATTGCAAACTTTTAGCAAGTTTTTTTTAAAAAAAAAAATTCACGAGGATGCATGATGCGATGTTATGCAAAGAAAACAACAGCGATGCTATAGGGGAAACCCCGGGCGTTACAGTTGCCCGGGTTTCCACCCAGACCCGGTCCTCCTCCCCGGCCTGCACCTCGCAAGGCCTTCTGTATTTCCTCGTTTTTCCATCTCTCTAAGTCCACGCATTGCTCCAATGAGTGGTTAGCCGGCTTGTCGTTCCTGCTGTGACGCGGACAAGGCATCCTGAAGGCCTCTATATGGTTGGCCGGCCTCGGTGGTCCTTGATAATTTCCTCCGTTGAAATTTCCTCCGTGGAAGTTTCCCTCTGCTCTGGGTCTTGGAAACCCGGTCTCGGTGTTAGCAACAAACTCGGAGTTTCCTTCATACGGGCGTTTGTGCTGGTTATTTCCGTTACTCCCTCCATTATTACCCGGTGCAGCCCCATTACCGGGTCTTCCATTATTGTTTGTGCTGGCCTTCGCTTTTTTGTCCTCAACATCCTCTTCTGTGGTGTCAGTGGCGGCATGTTTGTTGCATGCGTCCATCAACTCTCCCATTGTAATCTCCGAAGCATGCCGACTAGATTTCATGCGCGTCAGTTTTTGCACCGGGGGTATGTATTTGCATGTTTTTGCCATAGCATGTAACGCATCTTTTGGCTGAATATCAGTGGAAGAGTGGAGAATTTCCATAACCCGGCGCACCCAGCTGCACGCCGTCTCTCCCTTCCTCTGGACACATCTTTCGTAATCATCAATCGTGAATAACTTCCGGCATGTTCCGTGAAAGTGTTTGATGAAAGCTGTTTTCAATTCGCTCCATGAATTGATGGATCTGTCCGGCAGGTTGTTGAACCACAATTTTGCTGCTCCCTCGGACATCATGAGATACATGAACTTGGCTTGAAGTTTTTCTGATGCATTGAGAATAGACATTGCCATCTCATAACTGCTCAGCCAGGTCTCAGGATCCATGGTTGGCTTATAGTTTACAACTTTACCTGGTTCCTTGAATTTGTCCGGGTATGGTTCTGCTCTGATGGCGTTCGACAGACATTTAGGGCCGACCAGGTTGGTCAATACCGGCCTCGCGCGTGATACATGAGACTCGGCTGGCGCAGCCGGGGGTGCGCCACCTACTGCCCCTTGCACTGCTGACCCGGCCATGCGCCTCGCACGGGAACTGTCGACTATTGCCTGTGCTGCCGAAACCGCGGGGGCTGCTGGCCTTCGAGGAGGAGGCGGCATTTGCTGCTGCTCTGCCATCCGCCGTGTCGAGCTTGACTAAATATTCCTCGTGTTTCCGGGTTGCCGGCTGACATATGGCGTCCCATGCAAACCACTTCTATGGTCCGGGTAATTTGCCTGCTGAGCCACTGCGGTGCATAGCATCTCTATGGCCTGCCGAGTTTCGATTTCTCGAGGCGACTCTCCCAGTGGAATATGGTCGAGCGCTAGGGTCGCGGCGTACACGTTATCCATGGGGTTATTGAAGTGACCCGGAGGGGTGTGAAATTGTGACAGTGGTGGCGCCGTATTGCCCCCAAGGGCCCCAGCGGGTAATCCGGCTGGTGTGTTGGCCGGCTGTTCCCCGAGCGTCGCTCCTTGAAACCCGGTTCCCTGATTCACAGCCGGGACTGGCTGATCTTGGGGCGTAATGAACAGCGTGGCCGGCTGTAGATTTCCGCCTGCCGCCGGTAACCTCGTCTGATGCCTCTGATTGTATATCCTT
Source organism: Alopecurus myosuroides (assembly GCA_028641055.1). NCBI lineage: Eukaryota > Viridiplantae > Streptophyta > Magnoliopsida > Poales > Poaceae > Alopecurus > Alopecurus myosuroides. The sequence continues at coordinate 331,986,957 of CM054060.1, read as the reverse complement.
GTTGTTTGAGCCCGAATTCGATCCTCCAATTCTTCCAACTCACGCTGGCGCTCAGCCATCCCTTGTCTCTCAGCTTCTACTTCCCTTCTCTGTTGTTCCAATGCCCGGCGTGCTACATCTAGATCTCGGGCACGTACCGCTGCGTTTTCTGGGGTTATCGCCGTTGCCAGTACGGTGGCATCCAAGATCAAATTGTTGCTGAACAAAGCCAGGTTTTGTGGACGTGAAGTTCCTGCTCCCGTGGCTCTGTTTGCCATGAACCCGAACATATTTCTATTTCGCTCACTTTCCCCTGTTCCGCTAGTGACAGAGGACGGATCTCCATCGACCCGGGCTATAACCGGGTTTCCATTAGCCGGTGTTTGTTGTTGGGCCAGCGCTCGCACCGCTCCAGCAGCGGCTGCCGACACATCACCCTGATTAAGATTGATAGCAGTGGATGTGTAGACCGCGACTCGGCGCGCGATGCCTGGCGACGATTCGTACTCTTCCTCTTCGCAACTATCTTCTTTGTACTAATCTTCAAGCAAGTGCAAGATAGACTCGGTATCATCTTCTCCCATAACCTGGCCACGCGGGGTCCATACCGGCTCCTCCGACTGTTCCCTCTTCTTGGTGGGCTCCTTCTCCGGATCTACTGTCCCGACCGATTCTTCTCCGTCCGATTGAACACACGTATCGTCCCCTGACACAGAATCACATTCATTATGGTCAGAAACCAAACCAGATGCACGTACCATACCGACGAAGACGTTGACCCGGCCGATCGTGACGACAGATCCGGTTTCCAGCAGATCCGACTCTGGCCCCCAGCCAAAGTCGTCCACGATCTTCTCTCCTTCAGGGTTAGTGATGATCTCGCCGATGACTAGGTTCTTCATGCTTTTCCGAGCTTCTCCCGTGACGTAAACACCTTTCGACGTAGGCCCCACGGTGGGCGCCAACTGTCGCGGGATAATCACGGCAGACGTTACCATGGGTAACTTAGTTTGGGGCAAATCGACTCTGGTGTTTGGGAGAGGGTTTAGCTCAGGGGAAATCATGTTTGTCCGGTGATCTGATAGCTCGGGATGTAATGTCGCCGAGACTCCGATCTAGGGTTACAACTATCAACTCCCGTATTACTAGAACACTCGAATATCTGGGAAAAAACTCTTGGTCCCTCTATGCCGAGAGCCGGTTTATATATTAACCCGGCTCCCTGGCTTCCTATATAAGGCACACCCGGAATCCTACCGAAATACGCACATAACCCTAGGTTTCCTAATCGTGGCCCCTCAAGGTACGGATTACAAGATCCACACTCCCTTTTGGGACTTCTGGAAACTCCTCCATCTTGGGCCGGGTTTTATGTGATTTCCTTCTGGCCGGGTTCCGCCTAGACATGGGCCTACCGGGTTACTATCCCCCCAACAGCTCCTACCCTAATAATAGAGTTGAATCGTTTATCTACCCCATTTAACCAGCTACCGAATATATTCGCGGCGGATGTTGGTTGATAAAGATTGGAAGCCATCTGAATAGCGGACCATATAGAACGCGCAAAAGTGCAATCAGAAAATAAGTGTTTAATCGTCTCATCATGAGAACAAGAGACACACTTAGAACTTTAAGACATAATATGGACATCAGACCTAGTATTCTAATGGCATTCTCATTCATTCTAGTTTCCGATTTCACATTCTGCTAAATAAATTATATCATTGCTAGCTATCTGGGCTCTGGAGGAAAGCACCCACATCTAGCTAAATCAATTATATGAGCAAATAATTAAAAGAACAGACCTGAGTTATAGCATGATTTGGGGCAAGCACCCATAGCTACCTCTGCATCCAGTTAGATTTACTACAATGGAAAATCAGATGGTTGGAAAATAATAATTAATTTAGCTAGATATGTGTCCAGGAAACTTCTAGAAACGTCTGAAAATATTAATGATTTAGTTTGTGATCTTATCAAGGGTAGCTGACTTCCATGCCCAGTTTTCATCTCTGAACTTGAAAGCAGACCTTGTGGCACCAGCTATTTTATTATCTCTTTTTACTATGGTGTACAGAGAAGCAACCTACTAGTCTGGGAGCTTGCATACATATGCAACACTCACTCTAAACTCACGCGGACTATTAACTTCGTAAGGGTCGACTTCTCAGGTTGCCTTTATTACAGCTTTGTAAATAGCCTTGAACAAGGTAACAGTAGATTGCGCCCTATGCGTTCTGTTAGCCCACCTCATGATTTTCTGAATTATTATTTTTGGTTGAAAATGATGTTAAAATATTAACACACACTAGTAGAAAAAAGGCCTTCCATACGCCCCCATCAGTCCCCAAACGTCGCGCACCGTGACTAATGAGTCTTTAGTCCCGGGTCGGGAGGAGACCCGGGACAGAAGGTCATACATCGCGGGTTGGGAAGCGCGTTGAGGCGCGTGGAGGGCATTAATTTCGGTTGACCTGGCCGCCCGGGACTATTGGTCCTTTAGCCCCGGTTGGCGTGGCCAACCGGGACTAAAGATCAAACTTCTCGCCTCCCGTACGGCGGTTTTTATTTCGCGAGCGAGGCAGAAGGGCGCCATTCCACAGCGCGCGTCTCGGAGTCTCTGTTTCTCTTCCTCTCTTCTCTGTACTCTGTCTTCCTCCTCATCTCTTCGATCGATCTTCACCAAGCACACACCATGGCTGAAGTTTGGAGAGAATACAATGGTCCCACACCATGCGGCAAGGTTCTGGACGTGTGCTACACCAACAGTTGTGAGAGGCTGCCCGGTGCTCTTGGTTATTTGACCGATCTCTATGACGCCTCTCCCGATGAACACCGGTTCTTCGGGCTTGATCTGGAGTATACGGCGAATCACAGGGATGTTGCCGTCATCCAGATTGCATTCAAGGAGTCCGTGTTGATCTTCCAATGGTCAAGGTAACGCACACGTACAATCTTGCATGCATCTTCGATTTTTTTGTTGCATGTGAAGATCACATGTGTTGCAACATATCTAACACGTATCAATTTTTTGTTGTTGCAGTAGTTCAAAGTATTGTCCGGCCCTTGTTGATTTTCTTGTCAACAGGGGGTTTGACTTTTGCAGCGTTGACATCACGCAAGACCGTCCGAAGTTGATGCGCTTGGGTATTATGATACCTGAAGATCACCACATTGATCTTCAGAATCTTATCCAGTTGAACGGGCCAAAGACCGGGATGGCTGTCATGGCAACTGCCTTGATCCACGAGGGCTACGAAAGGATGAAGTCCGATTTCCCCTCGAAGAATCACCGTTATTGGGAGAAGACCCCACTGGACTTGACGAACGTCAATTATGCAGCCATAGATGCATATGTCTCCTACGAGTTGTTCCGCATCTACTCGACGGAGTCATAGATGTATGCATGTAATGGGTTATCTTAGTATATATATGTAATGTATATCTTTTGTTATGTAAATGTTCCGTATTGTGAGACTTATGTAATGGATATCTTTTGTTATCACTTGTCTTTTGTTATCACTTGTCTTTTGTTGTTCATAAAACTATGTGTGAGACTTTAAAACAAGCAAAAACAAAAACACATCAAGAAAACACACGTTTCAAAACAAGCAAAAACAAAAACACATCAAGAAAACAAAACAGAAAAACTACAGATTCTATATATCTGTTAACAAAAAATTAGTATTATTAAGATTTTAAAATGAATTAGTATTATTGTTCTTCATTTTTTGATATATTATTTGTATTATTAAGATTTTAAAATGAATTAGTATTATTGTTCTTCATTTTTTGATATATTATTTGTATTATTAAGATTTTAAAATGAATTAGTATTATTGTTCTTCATTTTTTGATATATTATTTGTATTATTAAGATTTTAAAATGAATTAGTATTATTGTTCTTCATTTTTTGATATATTATTTGTATTATTAAGATTTTAAAATGAATTAGTATTATTGTTCTTCATTTTTTGATATATTATTTGTATTATTAAGATTTTAAAATGAATTAGTATTATTGTTCTTCATTTTTTGATATATTATTTGTATTATTAAGATTTTAAAATGAATTAGTTCTATTTTTCTTAATTTTTTGATATATTATTTGTATTATTAAGATTTTAAAATGAATTAGTATTATTGTTCTTCATTTTTTGATATATTATTTGTATTATTAAGATTTTAAAATGAATTAGTTCTATTTTCTTAATTTTTTGATATATTATTTGTATTATTAAGATTTTAAAATGAATTAGTTCTATTTTCTTAATTTTTTTATATATTATTTGTATTTTTAGAAATAATACAAATTAAAAGTTAAAGTTTATTTATTTATTCAAAATAATTAATTACATCATTACTTTTGTTTATTAAAAGATTTATTTGAAATTCAGACAATAAAGAAATGTGGCATCGAGTCTCATGTTAATAGGATTGATATGATACTAGTATCACATACATGCGTGCGAAACACTTGGATGCGGGACGGGATGGAACTCGGAAGTTAAGCGTGCTAGTGCTAGAGTAGTGGGAGGATGGGTGACCGAGCGGGAAGTTTGACCATGAGTAAATAATTTGACTAGAGATAATTGTAGTTAGATACTAAGCAAATAATACAAATTCTGAAAAAAAAAGGGAGTGAAAAAAGGGAGTGAAAAAAGGTGCGAAAAATAATTAGAAACCAAATGAATTAAAAAAATTACGAAATAAATCTAGTCCCGGTTCATGTGGACAACCGGGACTAAATGTCCTCCGCCTCCCGGCTCCGCCACCCGCCCACGTGGACGGTCCTTTAGTCCCGGTTCGCAGTCGGCGCGACTATAGAGTGGGGTCTTTAGTCGCGCATTGCTAGTCCCGGTTGCTGGGTCGGGACTACAGGCCCTGGCGAACCGGGACTACAGCCCTATTTTCTACCAGTGACATATGTGCTTATCTGCGAATTAACGAAGGTAACTAATGTAACATACATTGTGCACATGTGTTTCTATAGTTATTTCATTATAAATAGCAATCATCGGTCGTGATTTAGTCGGAGCAATAAAATAGTTCTATTAAGCCAGACGTACGTCTATATTTCAGATTAGGCCAGATGTTAAGAGGCGAAATTGATGCACATGAATATCCCACCAGCCTTCTTCCAATATGCCGAGAACGATTTCTCTTCTCCTCCTACATATACATGCACTTCCATATGTCCCCGAACAGATCAATATATGGCCCGATCAACCTCCACATACCACCGCACTCAATCCACGCTATACACTGACTTTCCTTCAGAGTGTTCGAACCCCACGCAAATACCCGAGATTGTGATAGCACATAAGACCAAAATTGTCGATACGCCAGGGTTCGAACACGTAAGAGTGTGGGAATAGAAGCCATCGGGAGAGAAGCCACATACTTGTGGCGTGTTTTATGTGCATGCCTCGCGGCTGGAAGGGTTAGCCTGTTGTTAGGCTTGTCCTTAACGCCGCCATTTGGAACCAGATCATATTCTCGGATTTTTCTTACCACGGCGACTAACGGAGCAAGCCAACATGCTTGCATCCGAGGTGCAGACATGAACTGCTTGATGATCGTGCTGTCCATTCTGGCCAGGCCGACACACCCAAGGCCAAGTCCCCTCTGACCATGCAGCTGTGTAAACTGTAAACATGCACTTGCCTATTCGTATGATCAAGGAATACATGGCGGAGAACTACTCTTGACTTTGTTGCTCATGGATGCGCACTTGGGGCCCTTTGCGGAGTTCTTCTTGCTGAGGTGCTCCAGGATCCATGAAAACTACAGTGCGGTCCTCTTCGGGCTCTGCCGCCATACCCGTGACGCGCACCAGAACCCCCTGCGGCCTGCGCACTGCCTGACCAGTAATCCGCTTGGCTGCTCCGAGGTAAAAGGGTAATGAATCTAGAGTGGTATGAGTTGTACCGAGACTGGGTGCCCAACTTTGAGTAAAACAGTAAGCAACTGGCGTATGCAACATATGATCCGAGGATGCTCACAGTTAAGGCCTTGTTTGGCACACGAGGTTTGAAGTGTCTAACTGAGTATTATCCCACGGGGTTTTGGTGAAAACAGTTCCTTCACCCAATCCTCTTCTTCACCCAATCTCCTTCCCCATCGATCAAATTTAGGTGTTTGGCACACAGAGACTTGAATCGGCTGCACTCGTGCTATTCTCGTGGACCAGAAGCACAGGCAAGAAGATAAAAAACAGTCAGCGCAGGTGAGCTAGCTTTGCTAGGAAAAGGATGATCGGCTTCGATGCCCACCGCGACGCGCCCATGCGCGCGAGGACGTGGCGTGGTCGAGCAGCCGTCGGAAACGCGAGGGAAGGGGTGTGTCTCAGTTACCCTTCGACCCGACGAGTATTTCAGGGAATGGTAGGGCTGAGCCCGCCCAGAACTCGTCCGCCAAACGGCCCGGCCGTGGTTTGCGGTGTCTCTTTTTGGGCTGGGATATTACCCAATAAACCTCCTCAAAACACGTCTGCCAAACAAGACCTAATGGATAACCCAGTCCATGAAAGAATACTAAATCTGTTCTTCAAGATATAGTATGGCCCATCAGAACCTACTCTATGTTAATGTCATTCTGAAACCTAGCATTCTAATTCCCAAACATACATTCTGCTAAATCAATTAAGAAAAAGATGCCTCTTGAGACTGAACCCAACTTCTGTCTCTCCTCAGATATTCTGCTTGCTTCGCTCTTATTTCTGGAGCTCATTTGATTACAGTTTCATGCCTAGCGATAGTTTCTGGAGCTCTTGTTTCCAACTGTTTATGTACCCATCCTAAGGCAAAATAGTTCCATGGCCCAAATTTGCAATCTGTGAATAGGGTGAGCAAATAACCAGAAAAGGAACGGAACAATCTCCAGGCAAGCACCCATGCCTAGTGCATTCTAGTTACATTCCCCACCATGGACAATCAGTGATACAGCATCAAAAAACCTCCTGAAACATCTGAAAACAATGAACTAGCTTTGTTGCAAGCTGACATACTGATAGTGTAATCAAGCCTCTACAAAGGGCTATCATCTTGCAGCATACGTGTTATATAGCAGAATATTAATGCAGTTTCTACCCCAATTGAAGAGACAGGTTATGCAGGATATAATTAGTGTGCATAAAAGAGGTAGGCAACTTGGATTCTCGATTTCATGCTTCATAGACTGAAACTGAAGCAAAAAGGCACAAAAAATTGATCTGAATTTCATGCGTTGATTCATGGCATGGCGATCAAAAAGTTTAGGTAAGCACTACTGCACAGTTTTTATTATCTCACCAAGCGTAAATACATGGTCGATTGTCTAGAAATTAAGAAAAAAAAATTGGTTCATCAAACAAGCAAACCATTTTGTCAAAGGAACTGACTACCACAATTCCCAGTTTTTCACTCTGAACATAACAATTATGTTGTTGCATCCTGGCACCTGATGTATCATTTTTACTCTGGTCTACAAAGAATTAAAGAGCAAACATAATTTAATGCTCATAATTTCCGTAGAGAAAGAAAATATAAAAGTTTGTTAGCCAATATTAAGATGCCAAGTGTAATAAATCTATGACTGATAACTAGTTATATAGGCACTGGTTGCACAATTTAAGTAAAAAAAAAAGAAATTTCTTAGAACACAAACTTCTAGTTCCAACCCTTACATAAGTAGCAAAGCATGAGTTGCTCACATAATTATTAACATGACGACAAAGTCATGGGAGGCTTAAGTATAATAATGGTATATTTATTCAGTACAGTAGTACATATTAGTGTTCACTCCAGGAGGGTATTCACAATGGATTTTACGTTGAGCTTCTTGAGGTCTGTGTAAGACTGACCACAGCCAACGAACATGACAGGAGCTCCAGATACATACACCATGGAAAGCGCTGCTCCAACCTTGTCGTCAATGGTGTCAAACTTGGTGAGCAGGATCCCGTCTATCGATCTAGCAGTGGAAGCAGTGGACAGGTCTGTCAGTTTCTGGCTGAACTTAGTGAGCTGATCAACAGCATCGTTTCCCACTAGAGCTTCTCCAACAAACAAAACCAGATCTGGATTATTGAGATTGATGAGCTTGGAGAGTGCTCTCATGAGTGGCTCATTGTCCTGCATACGCCCAGCCGTGTCAACAAGAACGACATCAGATTTATTCCGAGCAGCTTCCTGAATCGCGCCCTTCGCCACTACGGCTGGATCCCTTTCGTATCCTTTCTCAAATATAGGAATCTGAAGCCTGCGAGCATGAGTACGCAGCTGCTCAACGGCGCCAGATCTGAAGGTGTCACATGCTGCCAGCATGACAGTGAGGTCATGCTGAAGAAGCCAATACGCAACCTTTGCGAGGTTGGTGGATTTCCCGACCCCATTTACCCCGACGAAGACAATGACGTACGGCGTGCCACGCTCCTTAGCAGCATGTACATCTCTCAGCACGTCAATGGACCGCCTCGGGGTCAAAATTCGAACAAGAGCATCTTCCATAGCTGCCTGAACAGAGGAGGATATCCGTGTGAACGATCCAAGCTTCTTTCCTAGTAGGCTAGTTGCCACTGACTCGCAGAGCTTCTCTGCGATCTCCTCTGCTACATTCTTGGTCATCAGCCGATCCTTGAGAGCTTTGAGTGCAGGTTGCAGATCAGCCATCTCCAGAGCTGCATTGCTACCTGCGATGCTCCGAAACATTGAGGAGAACCATCCACTTTTTCCTGTGCTCCTCATGGCCTCATCCTTGTCCATCATGCTCTTTCCCTCATTGACAGCTACCTGATCCATCGCCCCAGCCCCTCTGACATCAGCTGGGTCTGAAAAATCCAATTTTTGGGGCAAAGGCGCAGCATCCCTAATCTTCTTAGGGTTCACCCTTTTCTTATCTTTGGGTACAGGTTTAATCTGCTTGCGTTCAAATATGTTTTTCAACTTATTTAAATCGAAAGCGCCATTGTTGGAACTTCCTTTCTTTTCCCCTTCCACAACACCACCACCATGAGAGTTCTCTTCTTCCACGCCATTGACGCTACCATCCGCTGGTGAGTTGTGCCCTTCTTCCTGCCTGCACGGCCCACCGTCGGAATCATCCTTCCCAGACTCGTTGCCAGTTGTCTCGATCTCACCACCACCACCCTGGGGCTGGAAAACTTCATGAGATAGGCCTAGATCAGGCTTCACGGGATTAGAGGGCGGACGCGACTTGCGCGCCTCGGCCTCGTGATGGAGCTGGCGGAACCTCTCCCCGAACTCGTCGTAGGAGGTCCGCCGCGGGTGGTAGATCCGCGCGAACTCGGCGGTGACGGCGGCCAGGAGGTCGTCCACGTAGAGGAGGTGGAGCACTTGGCGGTAGACGGCGACGAAGACGAGGCCCAGAGCGTTGTGGAAGGCCCACCTGAGCGCGTGCGGGCCGTGGGCGAAACCGGAGCCGGAGCCGGAGCGGCCCTCGAGGAGGAAGGACCCCACGAGGGCGTCGACCGGGGAGCCCTTGAGCGCCGCGGCGCCGCCGGCCAGCGAACACAGGATCAGGCCGCCGCGCGTGAAGATTAGCAGCTCCTCCAGCATCTCGTCGGTGGAACGGCGGAAACCTCGATTGATTTGGGTGGCCGCGGCGGCGAGAAGGGGATACGGATCGCGGGAACGGAGCCGGAAAACTGTGGCGAGGGTGCGGTTGGGGCTGGGCTGGGCCTGGGCTATGTAAGCGCCGACCTGGAACCTGGCCCGGATTCGGACGTTGTGTTCAAAGGATACGGCATTGTCCCTGGAGTGGATCGAAAGCAGATATCGACCACGGTTCGTTCAGAAAAAAGAATATCGACCTGTCCTATGCACGCCCGACCTGGATTCAGACAATGTCTATAATAAAAAAAATTACTAGCACTGTCCATCTATCGGAATTCAAATAGTGCCAAATTTTATTAGTCTAGACTAGGAAAACTGCCCGTGCGTTGCCACGGTTGAATTATACGACAACAAATAATAAATTGGTTTATAAAATTTGAAAGTTTTAAATAGCAGGTTAAGATATTTACCTCGGACCTAGAAAAAAAACTATAGCGGCGGCTAAAATCGTCACTATAGACTGCTACTTTAAGGGTTTTGGTATCTTTTAGCGCGCTAATTAACTTAGCGACACGAGGCAAGATACACTATTGCGTAAACTTTGAAAATTTACACAAAATAAGTCGAGAACTCAAGAAAGTGAGCGTCAACAACAAAATATGGCTCCCATCTTTTTTGCCCTAAGAAGTGTACAAACTACAATTAAAGGATCGTCTCATAAAACCGCATCCATCTACTGTACCTTCAGTTTTGTTTGTCTTTTTTATTGCTACAGTTTGAGCTGAAATGACAAATGCATTGCCTGTAGAAAAGCAAAAAAAAAAAAGTAAGTGTGTGCGGCTATGTGAACATGAAGCTTTTTTTGATCTAATGCGGATGCATATCTTACTTAAGTTGGCACCAAAACGTTGGAGCCAACAACTTGTTCGGTCATCTCAAAGGCAACAGCTATTATCTTTTAAATTGGGATGGGGAGATACTCTTTGCAATTATCCTTGTTTTAATTGGATTTCTTATTTTTTGGAACATCATTATCTTGTACATGACACAGATGCGTTAATTCTTTTACATCACAATTCGCAACTACTATATATAACTACTATATATACAATATAGACTGGAAGGTCAACCGACTATTCATGGGATACACATGAACAAGTAACAGCCAATTGGGGATAGCCAATCAGCCAATCAGGGATGCTTCAAGTTTTCAAACCACCGACTAATTGAAGTGATCCAAACTCTGTAGTACATAAACACTCATAGCCATGGAGCATAGATGAGGTGCATCCGGGGAGAGGAATGTCCCCTAGCTGACTCTGACAAAAAAAAAAACGGTGCACAAGCAATCAAGTGCGTTGAGACATTTTAACAAACACATGGCATGCACTACTCAGAGAGCTTCTCTGCTCACACGCCTGCACCACAGCAAGTGCACTGCCACGTCCATTGAGCACACACATCCGCTCAGCCACATCTGGATCGAGCAACCAGGCATCCAGACCGGCGTTTGGCCGCTGTATTGGATCGGGCGGCAGGTCGAGCTTCTTGATTTTCTCGTCCACCATGTCGCCCCGCTTGTATATCAGCAGCCGGATGGAATGAGGAATCTAGGGGAGGATAAGAGATAGGGAGGGATGGAGAGATGCATACCCGGTAAGTGGCGTCTTGGATGGATGACGGCGGGTCCTGGCTATTCTTCGCGGCAAATATCTTCTTCAATGCCTTCGCTGCTGGAGTCAAATAAAATTTCCTCTCATGGTGGCGTCTGGCGGCTCGATTGGGTTGACTGGGATTGAGTTTCGAGATGGAATTTGCTGGCGTCTTGGGCAGAATCGGTGATGAAACGTCTCATATTTTCTTATGTTTCCTGGTAATTTATTTCCTTTCTTTTTCTTCCGGCGGGTTGGATGGGGGCGCTGCGGGGATGGACAGACGGCGAAGGTATCTCGCCAGCAGGGGCGCTGGCGCGAGGTCCTTCCTGTGCTCCACTTCCACGAGAATCTCCAACCGGCGAGCCTGCTCCGCCCTTGTCCGTGCTCGGCCGCTTCGCCGCGCCCAGGCATTGTCGGGCCACCTCCAACCTCAATCCGGAGCACTCAACGGTCGGCCTCCTTGCTCAGTTGAAAAAGAGAAAAGAAACAAAACGAAACGTTACGTGACTTGCAGGTGGCAGGGGTGGGTAATTTATATCAACTTTGGGGGCAGTTTTAATGACGGACCGACCGACCAAGTAACCAACCAAGGAAGCCTTAACGCCTTTATTATTAGGTAAAAAAATGTTTTACTTCAATCACGTCCTCCACATAAACAACTCTGGTGTGGCGTAGTAGGTTGAATCGAGAACTGAAAAATTGCATATGGTGAATGTGTGGTATGTCATTTGCAAGAGAGAAAAGGATGTGTGGTATGTCTATTTGGTCTATTGCTTCTGAATTTCGGACGGCTTCTAACAAAATCTCTCGGTGTCTAGTGTCTAAGGGTGTATTTGGTTTAGGTGATATATTTTATGGTTGAGGCGTTTACTTGAGGGTATCTCCAACCACCTGGTTAGTGGTATCCACTTTTTTGTTTGGTTATGTAGGATGAGAGACGGTTAGTGATAGCCATTATTTTGTTTGGTTGAAAGCATCATACGTGGATGAGCCGTTTTGGTGACATTTTTGACAAAGATGATGAAATTACCTCATACTTACTCTGATATGAAGATAGATAGCCGGCAAATGCTTTTTTTTTGCATTATAAACATAATAAGGAAAAAAGGGTCTAGTAGAAAAAATCATCGGTGTCTTGGAGATTCCTACGTCCTTGGCGTCAAACTAGGCAATCCCAAATGCTGACAAGGCAAAACGGGTCGAGACTTTATCAACAGGCAGAGCCAGCATGCGATGCGGCGGGATTGGCGGTCAATCCCCACCATCCTGGCGGCCTACTCTCGTTGTCTAGACGCTGCTCTCCTCCAACGCTAACCACGTCTATTTCCTTGCCGTCTGCGCGAGGTGGGCCGCCTGCTGGAGTTCGCGCCCATGGCTCGTGGACTCCCGCAACTCACCCGACCTGGCGCGCTCACGTCGGGTCCATGGACCCGACCTTAGCGCGTCGCCACCGTGCTCTATCTTCCCTAACGAGGAACGAATAACGGCTTCTCGAAAGACAAAACTTCATGCACGTAAGTTCAGCTTGTGGCCATTGGTGTGTGGTACTCCCTCCGTTCCTAAATATAAGATGTTGTAGCTATTGCTCATGTTATCTAGATACATGATAATATGAGTGAACGCCATATATAGCTCCCTCGTGCGTGCTAATATGTTGTCTAGCTACCGCACCCAACACCGATTAGGCCGCATATATAGCTCGATCGCTCGGTCCATACACTCCGTAAGGTAAATACGCAAGCAGCAACGTGAAGTAGGAACCGTGACTGAACCATGAGATCGATGTCCAAATGCAAGTTGCGAGAATAAACACGATACAGTTTGACTGTTGACATTGGTTCTTCATCGTTATGTGTAGCAGTACGTACGTGCGTGGCGTGTGTCATTATCTTCTCTGTACCGATTTCGCCTGTATATGTGTCTCTGTATGCCTACACTCTTACGTACAACTTAAAAAATACTGTACTATCTACGGATGAGACGGTCAAAGTGTGGTTTCGAAGAACCGACAGCTTGGACAGTAGCAAGACATTCACATGATTGTGAAAATACAGATAAAGGTTGCGAGAAAAATAGGTAATTAATTTATGGCCATGCTGTCTTCAGTTTTGCACGGTTGTAATTAGCGTGAATGCCAATGGAAAACGACATGATAATCTTTCAAAGAGCCCGAGGCCAAAAAAGTCAATGTACCTTCGAGTTTTCCATTTGTCTAATGTACCTACCTTCCATTTCTCTAATACAAAAAGCATAACGAGTTTTCCATTACTCTAATGTACCTTCCAAAGTATCTTTGAACCGAAGATGACTCTGACATTCCGAATTTTCTTGGACGGGAGATGCAGATGCATGCTCACGCAGGCGCAGCCAAATTCACAAGGCCGACCCAGCCCCAGCTGTATGAAAATGACTTAGCATGACTAAGATTAGCCCGAAGAAGAACACAAGGCTGATGCGGAATTTGGAATCTAACCATTGCCTGGGGAAGCCATCTCGACGGCGTGAGTCGTGATACGATGGCGAATGTCCGCTGCTCTCTCCAGCAGCGGATAACGGTGGCCTTCTGGTCGCCAACGACACTGCTCAGGGCGTGCGTGGCGTGGAAGAGGGCCTTCGGTTCCCAGAGCGCTAGCCTTAGGATCGGTGAGGTGTTTTTCGGGAGAGAGGAGCTGTGTGAGATCGTCACCTCGTACAGGCCGGACTCCCTTTTAATATAGCGCTAGGGAAACGGGACCCACTCCAAATAGCGTTGGAGGGCGCCTCCGATCGTGGCGCAGGTATTACGTACATTGAGGAGGTACGTGGGTTTGACCCCTTATTCTCGTTAGTTAGGCTTAGGGGATAACGAGGGTCTTATCTCTTTAAACCTCCTAATCTTATCTGTTTGAACAGGTACGTGACTTGACTCGTACGTGAAGGGGTACGAGATTAAAAAGTCCAACATTCTCCCACTTAATCGAAGTGCTAATATCCACACTAAATAGAAAAGCAAACTAAAGCAACGCGTTACGATGGCTAATGAAAACGCCACTGAAACTCCGTTACCTATAGCCCACTAAACTATCTTGATAGGATGCTTACTTAGTCTCAACGGGAGTTGGATTATTCTTATGGTCCTATTTCCAGAATCAAATTCAAAGGCTCTCTAATACACCCATGCCGGCTATGTGATCTTTAAACTGAGTAGGTGGTAGTCCTTTGGTAAGAGGATCCGCGAGCATTGCCTTAGTGCTAATGTGCTCGATCTTAATGGTTTGATCCTGGACTCTATCTTTCACAACATGATACTTAATGTCGATGTGTTTGTCAGCACCACTCGACTTGTTGTTACTCGAATAGAATACTGCGGCTTTATTATCGCAGTATAATGTTAGTGGTTTTGAAATGCTATCGACCACTCTTAAATTCGGGATAAAGTTCTTAAGTCATACGGCCTGCCCGGTTGCCTCATAACATGCCACAAACTCAGCTTGAATCGTTGATGATGCCGTAAGGGTTTGCTTGGAGCTTTTCCACGAAATGGCTCCGCCTGCAAGTGTGAAGATATAACCTGATGTGGATTTCTTAGTATCAACACATCCTGCAAAGTCTGCATCTGAGTAACCTATAACCTCAAGGTCATCAGATCTCTTATATGTAAGCATGTATCCCTTAGTGCCCTGCAAATATCGCAAGACTTTCTTAACTGCTTTCCAGTGGTCCAGTCCTGGATTTGACTGAAATCTGCCAAGCATCCCGGTAACGAATGCTAAGTCAGGGCGTGTACAAAGCTGAGCATACATAAGGCTTCCGACAGCTGAAGCATAAGGTTTTTCTTTCATTTGATCGATCTCTAATTGATTCCTTGGACTTTGGAATAAACCAAACTTATCACCCTTAACAATTGGAGCAGGTGTGCTAGCACAATTTTGCATTTTGTACCTCTTAAGCACTTTCTCAATGTATGACTTTTGACATAAGCCTAATACTCCTCTAGACCTATCTCGGTAAATCTCAATGCCCAAAACATAAGAGGCATCACCAAGATCTTTCATATCAAAGTGCGAGGAGAGACAACTCTTAGTCTCGTGTAGCATATCCTTATCGCTACTTGCCAAGAGGATATCATCCACATAGAGAACCAAGATTATAAACTTGACTCCCTTAATCTTAATGTAGATGCAATTGTCTACTTCATTTTCCTTAAATCCGAAATTTCTTATTATCCCATCAAATTTGAGATACCATTGTCTGGATGCTTGTTTTAAACCATAGATGGATTTCTTAAGTCTACATCCCATGTGTTCCTTGCCTTCTACGACAAAACCTTCCGGTTGAGCCATATATACATTATCATGCAAGTCACCATTAAGGAACGCAGTTCTAACATCCATCTGTTGCAATTCTAAGTCATAATGAGCGACCAGTGCCATGACAATTCTTAAAGAGTCTTTCTTAGACACGGGAGAAAAGGTATCATTAAAATCAACCCCTTCTCTCTGAGTAAAACCCTTTTCTACAAGCCTTGCCTTGAATCTTTCGATCTTCCCTCTAGAGTCATGCTTAGTCTTATAGACCCATCTGCAGCCTACTGGTTTAACTCCTTCAGGAATTTCTACTAGATCCCAGACATCATTAATGCTCATAGACTTCATCTCATCCTCCATGGCAATGAGCCATTCAGGAGAGTGCTCACTCATCATGGCTTCCTTAAAGGAATTTGGATAATCTACCTTCCCAATGTCACTCTCATTCAGGTAAACCTGATAGTCATCAGAAATGGCAGATTTCCTGTTTCTTTGTGATCTCCTTGGTGGCTCGGGAGGCCGCTCAGGAGATGGCTGAGGAGACGGCTGGGGTGATGGCTGAGGTGAATGTTGAGGTGAAGGCTGAGGTGAGTCATTAGTCTCCTCAGTTCGGTCTGCACCTCCATTATTATTAGTTGGAGATGTGGGAATAAATGGAATAAAGTTCTCTTGGATAATCGGTAGCGGAACATTAACCCGAATTTCCTCAAGATCTATCTTCCGGGGTTGTGAGCTCCCACTGATTTCTGCATTCTCTAAGAACACAGCGTGTGATGTTTCCACAAACTTAGTGACACGATCTGGACAGTAAAACCGGTATCCTTTTGACTTGAGAGGATACCCGATAAAGTGACAGCTCACGGTCTTAGGGTCTAATTTCTTAAGTTGTGGATTAAAGATCCTAGCCTCAGCAGGACAGCCCCACACTCGTAAGTAATTTAAGGTGAGTTTCCTTTCAGTCCACAATTCATAAGGTGTCTTAGGAGCTGATTTAGTGGGAACTCGATTTAATTTGTGAACAGCTGTCTTAAGAGCTTCAATCCACAAACTAACCGGCAAGCTAGAATGACTAAGCATGCTACGCACCATGTCCATAAGGGTGCGGTTGCGACGCTCTGCCACTTCGTTTTGCTGAGGCTCGCCGGGCATGGAATACTGAGCTGCTATACCATTTTCCTCAAGGAATTTGGCAAAGGGCCCAGGGATTTGCCCATAGGGCGCATGTCTCCCATAATATTCACCGCCTCGATCTGAGCGCACCACTTTAATTTTAAGGTCGGTCTGATTTTCTACTTCCGCCTTAAATATCTTAAACTTATCAAGTGCCTCAGAACGATCACGAATGGGGTAAATGTATCCATAACGGGAGTAATCATCAGTGAAGGTAATAAATGAGTCAAAACCGTCCACTGATTTCACAGGAAAAGGACCACAAATATCAGTGTGGATTAATTCTAAGCGTCCTGTGCTTCTAATTGCCCCTTTTTTCTGATGCTTAACATATTTCCCTTTAATACAATCAACACAGTGGTCTGAATCAGAGAAATCTAATGGGTGTAATATCTCTTCTCTAATGAGACGTTCCATTCTCCCCTTCGAAATGTGGCCTAAGCGACAGTGCCACAATTTCGACGAGGTCTCATCACCCTTACTCTTCTTATGCTTATTTGTACCATCGCACACATTCATCACAGAGGAATCATTCAGGAGAAGCATATAAAGTTTGTCATGCCTGATAGCAAGACCAACATTATTATTATCAAACTCAATAACACACTGATTGTTTCCAAACGTAAAAAAATATTTTTTATCATCTAATGCGGAAACGGAAATCAAGTTTCTCCTTAAACTAGGAGCGAAAAGAACATTATTAAGTAGGAGAATGTGGCCGCATGCTAATGCTAGTGGAGCAACTCCAACAGCTTTGACTTCCATCTCCTTGCCATTGGCGACTTTAAGGTTTCGCTCCCCCTTTCTTATAGTCCTGACGGAAAGTAATCCCTGCAATGAATTGGTAACGTGCACGGTGGCACCTGAGTCAATCCACCAGTTATTAGGGGAAAAATCAGCATAAAGAGACTCATCAATGGACGAAATTATATCATTACCCTTTTTGGCAAGCCACTTCTTAAAGCCTGCACAATCCTTTTGCATGTGTCCGGGCTTCTTACAGAAGAGGCACATTATTTCTCCTTGAGGCTTAGGCCCTTTTGACTTACTGGGCTCAGCCTTGGGAGAGAAGTGAAGCTTCTTCTTTGCCTTAGAGGAATCCCCGTTGTGCTTTCTCTTATTATTGGGACCAGAGGAAACGACATTGGCAACGCCTTGAGCACGTTGTGCCTTCTGCCTTTCCTCCTCTTCAACACAGTAGCTCATTAGATCAGTGATACTCCACTTCTCCTTTTGTGTGTTGTAGCTTATTTTAAAAGGGTCGAACTCACTCGGAAGTGAGGTCATGATGAAGTGCACCAAGAAGTTGTCACCAATTGGCATGTCCATCCCCTTAAGCTTAGCGGCCATGTCCGACATCGACATAATATGCTCTCTAATGCAACAAGTGTCATTATATCGTAAAGTCAGCATCTTCATGATCAATGTGCTCGCATAAGTTTTGGAAGAGCCTTTAAATTGCTCCTCCACTGAGGCTAAATATTTCTTAGCATCCTCGGAATCGGGGATTGCTCCCCTAATTCCAACAGATATTGAGCTCTTAATGATCATTAGAGACATGCGATTGGAGTGCCCCCACTTTTCACACTTAGCATCGTACTCCTTCTTCTTATCAGCGTAATCTGAGTCTGAGGCAGAAGGAGCAACAGGGGCATTTTCACCAAGGCAAGGTCGAGACTTAGGACCCCAAGATGTATCATGACCTTCTCCTTCCACACAGGGAAGTTGGTCCCATTTAGCGGCTCAATCCCATTAATGGCATGGGCAACGTTGTTGGTGTTCATGGCTGAAACAAATCACAACTTAGTGAGAATCATAAGAATAAGCATGAAAATAACCTTACGTTGGTATGATTAAAACATGCTGAAATAATATTTCCATTCCAAAACACCGTTGGGCAGAAAATGGAACGGAAAATTTAACTAAGATAACACATAATTATAAACAACTTTAGTCAGATTATAATCACATGAAAAAATTAAACTCTAATCAAAACTTAACGTTGGTTTCATTTTGAGCAGAGGATGATTTTAGCCAAACACCAATAACAGCAGCTTAATTAAACAGGGGAACTTAAACAGTGATGAAATTTACTAAATCAATAAATAACTAAATAAAAGGGCTGATACGTGTAGGCAAAAGAAAAAAAAAAGCAGCTTAAGAGCCCACGCTCACGTCCAGGAACTGCTAGCAAAAACCAGCCCAGAAGCTTAAATGGCCCAGGAAAAGGCTGCTGGCCTGCTAGCACGCTGAGTGTATTTTGACCTGTTCGATTCGATCAGACGGTGGACGTGTCTCCTAGCTAGGTCAAAACCAGCAATCGCTCCAGCCCAAACCTAATCCCCAATTCCCTCACTCCCACTTCACCGTGAAAAAGAGAGCTCCCGGCGGCGCAAATCGCGGCCTCACATATGCATCCTCCGAGACCTGATGGAGGGCTGCGGCCTCAGCCCATAGCTGATGCGCGGCGGCTCGGGCTAAGGCGGGCGCGACTCGGCGAACGTGAGGAGACGACGCGGCCAGCCGGCACGGCGACACGCTGGGCTCGCGCACGGCCGCGAGTAACTGAGGCGGCATGGACGCGTACGTGTACGCACTAGACTGGGGTGCGACGACGCGCTGATGCCCGCGGAGGCGCGTACCGAGGCGGCGACGACGCGAGGGGCGGCCGTCGCCGGGCGGCGCGGACTGATGCGCGGCCAGGCCAAGCTGCTGGCGCTCGGTTGCTGCGGCGGCTTCCCTCGCCGGCACAGCGTGCCGTGGCCGAGGGCCGGCGCGCTGTTCCGTCGAGGATAGCCTCCGTGGTGACTTCCTACGCGGCTCCGACGAGGGAGACGACGGCGGCGCGGCGACGACGCCCTCGCACACCACGTCGGTGTACGGAGGTCCCGAAGGACTAGGCGCTGACGCGGCGTCTTAGGTGAGCATCTGCCGCTATTTCTTAGTTGCTTAGCCACTGCTATTTCTTAGTTGCTTAGCCACTGATTTGCGGAATTGAGTTCTTATTTCTTTGGAATTGGTATCACTGGTACGAAACTGAACTAGTATGAACCAATTCTTGTGCTAATTGACTTGGCTAAGCAAATAATTAGACCAAAACAGAACGGATCTAACTGGTTCTTAATAGGAACAGAACAACTTATAATAGAAAATGACTGAACAGAGGAGGATATCCGTGTGAACGATCCAAGCTTCTTTCCTAGTAGGCTAGTTGCCACTGACTCGCAGAGCTTCTCTGCGATCTCCTCTGCTACATTCTTGGTCATCAGCCGATCCTTGAGAGCTTTGAGTGCAGGTTGCAGATCAGCCATCTCCAGAGCTGCATTGCTACCTGCGATGCTCCGAAACATTGAGGAGAACCATCCACTTTTTCCTGTGCTCCTCATGGCCTCATCCTTGTCCATCATGCTCTTTCCCTCATTGACAGCTACCTGATCCATCGCCCCAGCCCCTCTGACATCAGCTGGGTCTGAAAAATCCAATTTTTGGGGCAAAGGCGCAGCATCCCTAATCTTCTTAGGGTTCACCCTTTTCTTATCTTTGGGTACAGGTTTAATCTGCTTGCGTTCAAATATGTTTTTCAACTTATTTAAATCGAAAGCGCCATTGTTGGAACTTCCTTTCTTTTCCCCTTCCACAACACCACCACCATGAGAGTTCTCTTCTTCCACGCCATTGACGCTACCATCCGCTGGTGAGTTGTGCCCTTCTTCCTGCCTGCACGGCCCACCGTCGGAATCATCCTTCCCAGACTCGTTGCCAGTTGTCTCGATCTCACCACCACCACCCTGGGGCTGGAAAACTTCATGAGATAGGCCTAGATCAGGCTTCACGGGATTAGAGGGCGGACGCGACTTGCGCGCCTCGGCCTCGTGATGGAGCTGGCGGAACCTCTCCCCGAACTCGTCGTAGGAGGTCCGCCGCGGGTGGTAGATCCGCGCGAACTCGGCGGTGACGGCGGCCAGGAGGTCGTCCACGTAGAGGAGGTGGAGCACTTGGCGGTAGACGGCGACGAAGACGAGGCCCAGAGCGTTGTGGAAGGCCCACCTGAGCGCGTGCGGGCCGTGGGCGAAACCGGAGCCGGAGCCGGAGCGGCCCTCGAGGAGGAAGGACCCCACGAGGGCGTCGACCGGGGAGCCCTTGAGCGCCGCGGCGCCGCCGGCCAGCGAACACAGGATCAGGCCGCCGCGCGTGAAGATTAGCAGCTCCTCCAGCATCTCGTCGGTGGAACGGCGGAAACCTCGATTGATTTGGGTGGCCGCGGCGGCGAGAAGGGGATACGGATCGCGGGAACGGAGCCGGAAAACTGTGGCGAGGGTGCGGTTGGGGCTGGGCTGGGCCTGGGCTATGTAAGCGCCGACCTGGAACCTGGCCCGGATTCGGACGTTGTGTTCAAAGGATACGGCATTGTCCCTGGAGTGGATCGAAAGCAGATATCGACCACGGTTCGTTCAGAAAAAAGAATATCGACCTGTCCTATGCACGCCCGACCTGGATTCAGACAATGTCTATAATAAAAAAAATTACTAGCACTGTCCATCTATCGGAATTCAAATAGTGCCAAATTTTATTAGTCTAGACTAGGAAAACTGCCCGTGCGTTGCCACGGTTGAATTATACGACAACAAATAATAAATTGGTTTATAAAATTTGAAAGTTTTAAATAGCAGGTTAAGATATTTACCTCGGACCTAGAAAAAAAACTATAGCGGCGGCTAAAATCGTCACTATAGACTGCTACTTTAAGGGTTTTGGTATCTTTTAGCGCGCTAATTAACTTAGCGACACGAGGCAAGATACACTATTGCGTAAACTTTGAAAATTTACACAAAATAAGTCGAGAACTCAAGAAAGTGAGCGTCAACAACAAAATATGGCTCCCATCTTTTTTGCCCTAAGAAGTGTACAAACTACAATTAAAGGATCGTCTCATAAAACCGCATCCATCTACTGTACCTTCAGTTTTGTTTGTCTTTTTTATTGCTACAGTTTGAGCTGAAATGACAAATGCATTGCCTGTAGAAAAGCAAAAAAAAAAAAGTAAGTGTGTGCGGCTATGTGAACATGAAGCTTTTTTTGATCTAATGCGGATGCATATCTTACTTAAGTTGGCACCAAAACGTTGGAGCCAACAACTTGTTCGGTCATCTCAAAGGCAACAGCTATTATCTTTTAAATTGGGATGGGGAGATACTCTTTGCAATTATCCTTGTTTTAATTGGATTTCTTATTTTTTGGAACATCATTATCTTGTACATGACACAGATGCGTTAATTCTTTTACATCACAATTCGCAACTACTATATATAACTACTATATATACAATATAGACTGGAAGGTCAACCGACTATTCATGGGATACACATGAACAAGTAACAGCCAATTGGGGATAGCCAATCAGCCAATCAGGGATGCTTCAAGTTTTCAAACCACCGACTAATTGAAGTGATCCAAACTCTGTAGTACATAAACACTCATAGCCATGGAGCATAGATGAGGTGCATCCGGGGAGAGGAATGTCCCCTAGCTGACTCTGACAAAAAAAAAAACGGTGCACAAGCAATCAAGTGCGTTGAGACATTTTAACAAACACATGGCATGCACTACTCAGAGAGCTTCTCTGCTCACACGCCTGCACCACAGCAAGTGCACTGCCACGTCCATTGAGCACACACATCCGCTCAGCCACATCTGGATCGAGCAACCAGGCATCCAGACCGGCGTTTGGCCGCTGTATTGGATCGGGCGGCAGGTCGAGCTTCTTGATTTTCTCGTCCACCATGTCGCCCCGCTTGTATATCAGCAGCCGGATGGAATGAGGAATCTAGGGGAGGATAAGAGATAGGGAGGGATGGAGAGATGCATACCCGGTAAGTGGCGTCTTGGATGGATGACGGCGGGTCCTGGCTATTCTTCGCGGCAAATATCTTCTTCAATGCCTTCGCTGCTGGAGTCAAATAAAATTTCCTCTCATGGTGGCGTCTGGCGGCTCGATTGGGTTGACTGGGATTGAGTTTCGAGATGGAATTTGCTGGCGTCTTGGGCAGAATCGGTGATGAAACGTCTCATATTTTCTTATGTTTCCTGGTAATTTATTTCCTTTCTTTTTCTTCCGGCGGGTTGGATGGGGGCGCTGCGGGGATGGACAGACGGCGAAGGTATCTCGCCAGCAGGGGCGCTGGCGCGAGGTCCTTCCTGTGCTCCACTTCCACGAGAATCTCCAACCGGCGAGCCTGCTCCGCCCTTGTCCGTGCTCGGCCGCTTCGCCGCGCCCAGGCATTGTCGGGCCACCTCCAACCTCAATCCGGAGCACTCAACGGTCGGCCTCCTTGCTCAGTTGAAAAAGAGAAAAGAAACAAAACGAAACGTTACGTGACTTGCAGGTGGCAGGGGTGGGTAATTTATATCAACTTTGGGGGCAGTTTTAATGACGGACCGACCGACCAAGTAACCAACCAAGGAAGCCTTAACGCCTTTATTATTAGGTAAAAAAATGTTTTACTTCAATCACGTCCTCCACATAAACAACTCTGGTGTGGCGTAGTAGGTTGAATCGAGAACTGAAAAATTGCATATGGTGAATGTGTGGTATGTCATTTGCAAGAGAGAAAAGGATGTGTGGTATGTCTATTTGGTCTATTGCTTCTGAATTTCGGACGGCTTCTAACAAAATCTCTCGGTGTCTAGTGTCTAAGGGTGTATTTGGTTTAGGTGATATATTTTATGGTTGAGGCGTTTACTTGAGGGTATCTCCAACCACCTGGTTAGTGGTATCCACTTTTTTGTTTGGTTATGTAGGATGAGAGACGGTTAGTGATAGCCATTATTTTGTTTGGTTGAAAGCATCATACGTGGATGAGCCGTTTTGGTGACATTTTTGACAAAGATGATGAAATTACCTCATACTTACTCTGATATGAAGATAGATAGCCGGCAAATGCTTTTTTTTTGCATTATAAACATAATAAGGAAAAAAGGGTCTAGTAGAAAAAATCATCGGTGTCTTGGAGATTCCTACGTCCTTGGCGTCAAACTAGGCAATCCCAAATGCTGACAAGGCAAAACGGGTCGAGACTTTATCAACAGGCAGAGCCAGCATGCGATGCGGCGGGATTGGCGGTCAATCCCCACCATCCTGGCGGCCTACTCTCGTTGTCTAGACGCTGCTCTCCTCCAACGCTAACCACGTCTATTTCCTTGCCGTCTGCGCGAGGTGGGCCGCCTGCTGGAGTTCGCGCCCATGGCTCGTGGACTCCCGCAACTCACCCGACCTGGCGCGCTCACGTCGGGTCCATGGACCCGACCTTAGCGCGTCGCCACCGTGCTCTATCTTCCCTAACGAGGAACGAATAACGGCTTCTCGAAAGACAAAACTTCATGCACGTAAGTTCAGCTTGTGGCCATTGGTGTGTGGTACTCCCTCCGTTCCTAAATATAAGATGTTGTAGCTATTGCTCATGTTATCTAGATACATGATAATATGAGTGAACGCCATATATAGCTCCCTCGTGCGTGCTAATATGTTGTCTAGCTACCGCACCCAACACCGATTAGGCCGCATATATAGCTCGATCGCTCGGTCCATACACTCCGTAAGGTAAATACGCAAGCAGCAACGTGAAGTAGGAACCGTGACTGAACCATGAGATCGATGTCCAAATGCAAGTTGCGAGAATAAACACGATACAGTTTGACTGTTGACATTGGTTCTTCATCGTTATGTGTAGCAGTACGTACGTGCGTGGCGTGTGTCATTATCTTCTCTGTACCGATTTCGCCTGTATATGTGTCTCTGTATGCCTACACTCTTACGTACAACTTAAAAAATACTGTACTATCTACGGATGAGACGGTCAAAGTGTGGTTTCGAAGAACCGACAGCTTGGACAGTAGCAAGACATTCACATGATTGTGAAAATACAGATAAAGGTTGCGAGAAAAATAGGTAATTAATTTATGGCCATGCTGTCTTCAGTTTTGCACGGTTGTAATTAGCGTGAATGCCAATGGAAAACGACATGATAATCTTTCAAAGAGCCCGAGGCCAAAAAAGTCAATGTACCTTCGAGTTTTCCATTTGTCTAATGTACCTACCTTCCATTTCTCTAATACAAAAAGCATAACGAGTTTTCCATTACTCTAATGTACCTTCCAAAGTATCTTTGAACCGAAGATGACTCTGACATTCCGAATTTTCTTGGACGGGAGATGCAGATGCATGCTCACGCAGGCGCAGCCAAATTCACAAGGCCGACCCAGCCCCAGCTGTATGAAAATGACTTAGCATGACTAAGATTAGCCCGAAGAAGAACACAAGGCTGATGCGGAATTTGGAATCTAACCATTGCCTGGGGAAGCCATCTCGACGGCGTGAGTCGTGATACGATGGCGAATGTCCGCTGCTCTCTCCAGCAGCGGATAACGGTGGCCTTCTGGTCGCCAACGACACTGCTCAGGGCGTGCGTGGCGTGGAAGAGGGCCTTCGGTTCCCAGAGCGCTAGCCTTAGGATCGGTGAGGTGTTTTTCGGGAGAGAGGAGCTGTGTGAGATCGTCACCTCGTACAGGCCGGACTCCCTTTTAATATAGCGCTAGGGAAACGGGACCCACTCCAAATAGCGTTGGAGGGCGCCTCCGATCGTGGCGCAGGTATTACGTACATTGAGGAGGTACGTGGGTTTGACCCCTTATTCTCGTTAGTTAGGCTTAGGGGATAACGAGGGTCTTATCTCTTTAAACCTCCTAATCTTATCTGTTTGAACAGGTACGTGACTTGACTCGTACGTGAAGGGGTACGAGATTAAAAAGTCCAACATTCTCCCACTTAATCGAAGTGCTAATATCCACACTAAATAGAAAAGCAAACTAAAGCAACGCGTTACGATGGCTAATGAAAACGCCACTGAAACTCCGTTACCTATAGCCCACTAAACTATCTTGATAGGATGCTTACTTAGTCTCAACGGGAGTTGGATTATTCTTATGGTCCTATTTCCAGAATCAAATTCAAAGGCTCTCTAATACACCCATGCCGGCTATGTGATCTTTAAACTGAGTAGGTGGTAGTCCTTTGGTAAGAGGATCCGCGAGCATTGCCTTAGTGCTAATGTGCTCGATCTTAATGGTTTGATCCTGGACTCTATCTTTCACAACATGATACTTAATGTCGATGTGTTTGTCAGCACCACTCGACTTGTTGTTACTCGAATAGAATACTGCGGCTTTATTATCGCAGTATAATGTTAGTGGTTTTGAAATGCTATCGACCACTCTTAAATTCGGGATAAAGTTCTTAAGTCATACGGCCTGCCCGGTTGCCTCATAACATGCCACAAACTCAGCTTGAATCGTTGATGATGCCGTAAGGGTTTGCTTGGAGCTTTTCCACGAAATGGCTCCGCCTGCAAGTGTGAAGATATAACCTGATGTGGATTTCTTAGTATCAACACATCCTGCAAAGTCTGCATCTGAGTAACCTATAACCTCAAGGTCATCAGATCTCTTATATGTAAGCATGTATCCCTTAGTGCCCTGCAAATATCGCAAGACTTTCTTAACTGCTTTCCAGTGGTCCAGTCCTGGATTTGACTGAAATCTGCCAAGCATCCCGGTAACGAATGCTAAGTCAGGGCGTGTACAAAGCTGAGCATACATAAGGCTTCCGACAGCTGAAGCATAAGGTTTTTCTTTCATTTGATCGATCTCTAATTGATTCCTTGGACTTTGGAATAAACCAAACTTATCACCCTTAACAATTGGAGCAGGTGTGCTAGCACAATTTTGCATTTTGTACCTCTTAAGCACTTTCTCAATGTATGACTTTTGACATAAGCCTAATACTCCTCTAGACCTATCTCGGTAAATCTCAATGCCCAAAACATAAGAGGCATCACCAAGATCTTTCATATCAAAGTGCGAGGAGAGACAACTCTTAGTCTCGTGTAGCATATCCTTATCGCTACTTGCCAAGAGGATATCATCCACATAGAGAACCAAGATTATAAACTTGACTCCCTTAATCTTAATGTAGATGCAATTGTCTACTTCATTTTCCTTAAATCCGAAATTTCTTATTATCCCATCAAATTTGAGATACCATTGTCTGGATGCTTGTTTTAAACCATAGATGGATTTCTTAAGTCTACATCCCATGTGTTCCTTGCCTTCTACGACAAAACCTTCCGGTTGAGCCATATATACATTATCATGCAAGTCACCATTAAGGAACGCAGTTCTAACATCCATCTGTTGCAATTCTAAGTCATAATGAGCGACCAGTGCCATGACAATTCTTAAAGAGTCTTTCTTAGACACGGGAGAAAAGGTATCATTAAAATCAACCCCTTCTCTCTGAGTAAAACCCTTTTCTACAAGCCTTGCCTTGAATCTTTCGATCTTCCCTCTAGAGTCATGCTTAGTCTTATAGACCCATCTGCAGCCTACTGGTTTAACTCCTTCAGGAATTTCTACTAGATCCCAGACATCATTAATGCTCATAGACTTCATCTCATCCTCCATGGCAATGAGCCATTCAGGAGAGTGCTCACTCATCATGGCTTCCTTAAAGGAATTTGGATAATCTACCTTCCCAATGTCACTCTCATTCAGGTAAACCTGATAGTCATCAGAAATGGCAGATTTCCTGTTTCTTTGTGATCTCCTTGGTGGCTCGGGAGGCCGCTCAGGAGATGGCTGAGGAGACGGCTGGGGTGATGGCTGAGGTGAATGTTGAGGTGAAGGCTGAGGTGAGTCATTAGTCTCCTCAGTTCGGTCTGCACCTCCATTATTATTAGTTGGAGATGTGGGAATAAATGGAATAAAGTTCTCTTGGATAATCGGTAGCGGAACATTAACCCGAATTTCCTCAAGATCTATCTTCCGGGGTTGTGAGCTCCCACTGATTTCTGCATTCTCTAAGAACACAGCGTGTGATGTTTCCACAAACTTAGTGACACGATCTGGACAGTAAAACCGGTATCCTTTTGACTTGAGAGGATACCCGATAAAGTGACAGCTCACGGTCTTAGGGTCTAATTTCTTAAGTTGTGGATTAAAGATCCTAGCCTCAGCAGGACAGCCCCACACTCGTAAGTAATTTAAGGTGAGTTTCCTTTCAGTCCACAATTCATAAGGTGTCTTAGGAGCTGATTTAGTGGGAACTCGATTTAATTTGTGAACAGCTGTCTTAAGAGCTTCAATCCACAAACTAACCGGCAAGCTAGAATGACTAAGCATGCTACGCACCATGTCCATAAGGGTGCGGTTGCGACGCTCTGCCACTTCGTTTTGCTGAGGCTCGCCGGGCATGGAATACTGAGCTGCTATACCATTTTCCTCAAGGAATTTGGCAAAGGGCCCAGGGATTTGCCCATAGGGCGCATGTCTCCCATAATATTCACCGCCTCGATCTGAGCGCACCACTTTAATTTTAAGGTCGGTCTGATTTTCTACTTCCGCCTTAAATATCTTAAACTTATCAAGTGCCTCAGAACGATCACGAATGGGGTAAATGTATCCATAACGGGAGTAATCATCAGTGAAGGTAATAAATGAGTCAAAACCGTCCACTGATTTCACAGGAAAAGGACCACAAATATCAGTGTGGATTAATTCTAAGCGTCCTGTGCTTCTAATTGCCCCTTTTTTCTGATGCTTAACATATTTCCCTTTAATACAATCAACACAGTGGTCTGAATCAGAGAAATCTAATGGGTGTAATATCTCTTCTCTAATGAGACGTTCCATTCTCCCCTTCGAAATGTGGCCTAAGCGACAGTGCCACAATTTCGACGAGGTCTCATCACCCTTACTCTTCTTATGCTTATTTGTACCATCGCACACATTCATCACAGAGGAATCATTCAGGAGAAGCATATAAAGTTTGTCATGCCTGATAGCAAGACCAACATTATTATTATCAAACTCAATAACACACTGATTGTTTCCAAACGTAAAAAAATATTTTTTATCATCTAATGCGGAAACGGAAATCAAGTTTCTCCTTAAACTAGGAGCGAAAAGAACATTATTAAGTAGGAGAATGTGGCCGCATGCTAATGCTAGTGGAGCAACTCCAACAGCTTTGACTTCCATCTCCTTGCCATTGGCGACTTTAAGGTTTCGCTCCCCCTTTCTTATAGTCCTGACGGAAAGTAATCCCTGCAATGAATTGGTAACGTGCACGGTGGCACCTGAGTCAATCCACCAGTTATTAGGGGAAAAATCAGCATAAAGAGACTCATCAATGGACGAAATTATATCATTACCCTTTTTGGCAAGCCACTTCTTAAAGCCTGCACAATCCTTTTGCATGTGTCCGGGCTTCTTACAGAAGAGGCACATTATTTCTCCTTGAGGCTTAGGCCCTTTTGACTTACTGGGCTCAGCCTTGGGAGAGAAGTGAAGCTTCTTCTTTGCCTTAGAGGAATCCCCGTTGTGCTTTCTCTTATTATTGGGACCAGAGGAAACGACATTGGCAACGCCTTGAGCACGTTGTGCCTTCTGCCTTTCCTCCTCTTCAACACAGTAGCTCATTAGATCAGTGATACTCCACTTCTCCTTTTGTGTGTTGTAGCTTATTTTAAAAGGGTCGAACTCACTCGGAAGTGAGGTCATGATGAAGTGCACCAAGAAGTTGTCACCAATTGGCATGTCCATCCCCTTAAGCTTAGCGGCCATGTCCGACATCGACATAATATGCTCTCTAATGCAACAAGTGTCATTATATCGTAAAGTCAGCATCTTCATGATCAATGTGCTCGCATAAGTTTTGGAAGAGCCTTTAAATTGCTCCTCCACTGAGGCTAAATATTTCTTAGCATCCTCGGAATCGGGGATTGCTCCCCTAATTCCAACAGATATTGAGCTCTTAATGATCATTAGAGACATGCGATTGGAGTGCCCCCACTTTTCACACTTAGCATCGTACTCCTTCTTCTTATCAGCGTAATCTGAGTCTGAGGCAGAAGGAGCAACAGGGGCATTTTCACCAAGGCAAGGTCGAGACTTAGGACCCCAAGATGTATCATGACCTTCTCCTTCCACACAGGGAAGTTGGTCCCATTTAGCGGCTCAATCCCATTAATGGCATGGGCAACGTTGTTGGTGTTCATGGCTGAAACAAATCACAACTTAGTGAGAATCATAAGAATAAGCATGAAAATAACCTTACGTTGGTATGATTAAAACATGCTGAAATAATATTTCCATTCCAAAACACCGTTGGGCAGAAAATGGAACGGAAAATTTAACTAAGATAACACATAATTATAAACAACTTTAGTCAGATTATAATCACATGAAAAAATTAAACTCTAATCAAAACTTAACGTTGGTTTCATTTTGAGCAGAGGATGATTTTAGCCAAACACCAATAACAGCAGCTTAATTAAACAGGGGAACTTAAACAGTGATGAAATTTACTAAATCAATAAATAACTAAATAAAAGGGCTGATACGTGTAGGCAAAAGAAAAAAAAAAGCAGCTTAAGAGCCCACGCTCACGTCCAGGAACTGCTAGCAAAAACCAGCCCAGAAGCTTAAATGGCCCAGGAAAAGGCTGCTGGCCTGCTAGCACGCTGAGTGTATTTTGACCTGTTCGATTCGATCAGACGGTGGACGTGTCTCCTAGCTAGGTCAAAACCAGCAATCGCTCCAGCCCAAACCTAATCCCCAATTCCCTCACTCCCACTTCACCGTGAAAAAGAGAGCTCCCGGCGGCGCAAATCGCGGCCTCACATATGCATCCTCCGAGACCTGATGGAGGGCTGCGGCCTCAGCCCATAGCTGATGCGCGGCGGCTCGGGCTAAGGCGGGCGCGACTCGGCGAACGTGAGGAGACGACGCGGCCAGCCGGCACGGCGACACGCTGGGCTCGCGCACGGCCGCGAGTAACTGAGGCGGCATGGACGCGTACGTGTACGCACTAGACTGGGGTGCGACGACGCGCTGATGCCCGCGGAGGCGCGTACCGAGGCGGCGACGACGCGAGGGGCGGCCGTCGCCGGGCGGCGCGGACTGATGCGCGGCCAGGCCAAGCTGCTGGCGCTCGGTTGCTGCGGCGGCTTCCCTCGCCGGCACAGCGTGCCGTGGCCGAGGGCCGGCGCGCTGTTCCGTCGAGGATAGCCTCCGTGGTGACTTCCTACGCGGCTCCGACGAGGGAGACGACGGCGGCGCGGCGACGACGCCCTCGCACACCACGTCGGTGTACGGAGGTCCCGAAGGACTAGGCGCTGACGCGGCGTCTTAGGTGAGCATCTGCCGCTATTTCTTAGTTGCTTAGCCACTGCTATTTCTTAGTTGCTTAGCCACTGATTTGCGGAATTGAGTTCTTATTTCTTTGGAATTGGTATCACTGGTACGAAACTGAACTAGTATGAACCAATTCTTGTGCTAATTGACTTGGCTAAGCAAATAATTAGACCAAAACAGAACGGATCTAACTGGTTCTTAATAGGAACAGAACAACTTATAATAGAAAATGACTGAAACTAATCTTAAGGAAGTATGATCTAAACTGACGGAAAAACTAAAACAAATCTAAACAGTTAAGATCAAAACAGAAACTAACCATGCAATCAGGTCTAAGTAACAATTAGTCGAAGCAATTAAACCATACTAATCCAAACTAACAGAGAGATTTAGATTAGCAGAATATGCAATTCGGCCAAACAAAAAGCAAGCTGAAAAACTAATCTAAACACCAGATCAACTGAAGTAATCTAATTAGACATGATCTGAGAAACTAAATTAACGGATCTAAACATGATCAACACAACAGATCTGATAATTAACTGAGAACTTTAAGAAACAGAAGGCAATGATCAAACATATCTAAACAGGGTTCTAATCAGGCTAATTATGCTCTGATACCAAATGTATGAAAATGACTTAGCATGACTAAGATTAGCCCGAAGAAGAACACAAGGTTGATGCGGAATTAGGAATCTAACCATTGCCTGGGGAAGCCATCTCGACGGCGTGAGTCGTGGTACGATGGCGAATGTCCGCTGCTCTCTCCAGCAGCGGATAACGGTGGCCTTTTGGTCGCCAACGACACTGCCCAGGGCGTGCATGGCGTGGAAGAGGGCCTTCGATTCCCAGAGCGCTAGCCTTAGGATCGGTGAGGTGTTTTTCGGGAGAGAGGAGCTGTGTGAGATCGTCACCTCGTACAGGCCGGACTCCCTTTTAATATAGCGCTAGGGAAACGGGACCCACTCCAAATGACGTTGGAGGGCGCCTCCGATCGTGGCGCAGGTATTACGTACGTTGAGGAGGTACTTGGGTTTGACCCCTTATTCTCGTTAGTTAGGCTTAGGGGATAACGAGGGTCTTATCTCTTTAAACCTCCTAATCTTATCTGTTTGAACAGGTACGTGACTTGACTCTACGTGAAGGGGTACGAGATTAAAAAGTCCAACACCAGCGACATGCGGTTCCAGTCTTCCCTCCCTCCACTCTCATGAACCGCGCATCCAGGGGCACATGTCATGATCGTAACCAATTAATCGACCCTTAATTATTGCTTGCAACGTCACCGGTGTTTATCCTAGGAGAAGAGACACACTATGTCATGATCAAAGCGAAGAGGATTGCCACCCTTTACCTTTACGCCGGTAATCCGCTGGCTAACAGACGAGACAAAGCAGCGTCGGACGAGACTTGCCTGCGGCGTGAGCGTGCGACCATCCGTGCGACCGGCCGCCTGGAATCCATCGAAGGGTTGTGATTGGACACTGCTTCGCTGCTTTTCATTAAAAAAAATAGAAATACCGCCCCGTCCACTATCTGTTTTCACGTACCATAATTCATTCCGTAATACACGCATACAAAATCTGATCGCGCGGGAACACATACGAAATTACACAGCTGCGCGCCAAATCTCATCTATGGCTAATGCAACCAGGCCAAAGCACGGGTGCCAAAGAGAAAAAGAAGAGGTTGAATCGATCTAGAGTACAAACACAACAGTGCTCAACCAGGCCAAAGCAGGGGCGATTTCTCCTCTCCAATTTAACATCCTCCAACTTAACATCATCTCCCATCCCCGATGGCTTCTTCAAGTACTAGTCATGGTGGATCACAGGTAATTCTCCCATCCCAGATGGCGATGAATCTCAACTTCTCCAATTTATGTCTTCTTGAACCGATTGTGCTGTCCCTCAGTGCTTTCGATACTACAATGCAAAATTTAGTTCACATGTCTAATCAAATACATAGGTCCATGTCATGTTATATAGAATTAACTGAATTAGCAGATGAAGTACTAGTATTAAATATTGACTAAATTGAATACTAACTGATACAGGATGTCCAAGAAAGTGCAGCACATCCCACTAATGGAAGGGTGCCAAAACTTGGCATGCATTTTTTATCAGAAGAGGAGGCTTATTCCTTTTATAACAAGTATGCTGAAACTATCGGTTTTAGCATTAGAAGAAGCAGTGGCCATAAAGTGAAAAATTCTTCTACAATGCAGCAGCGGACATTCACATGCTCTCGTCAAGGTATGGGATATATGTATTTTGTCATGATTGCAAACAATTTGTCACGTACTAAGAAAATTAATGTAACTTAATAGGCTATCGCGGGGATGATAAAAGAGAGGATACATTCAGCTACAGCAAACCTGAAACACGATGTGGATGTACCGCCCGCATGAAGATAAGCCTTAGAAACGGAATTTATGATGTGTATGAATTTGAGGCGTCACACAACCATATTCTTGCTCCTGGAACAATGGCACACTTTTTGAGATCTCAAAGAAAAGTAACGGAAGCGCAAATAGCGAATGCAGAGGTTGCAAAGTCTGTAGGTATTTCTGATAAAGCAACAATCGATCTGATGGCCAAAGAAGCAGGTGGAATTGAAAACCTTGGTTGTACACGTGAAGATATGAAAAATCGATTATACTCGAAGCGAACAATAAAAGCAAAAGAAGGTGACACAGGGGGAGTGTTAGAATACATGGAACACAAGGTATCAGAAGATGTCAATTTCTTCTATTCAATTCAAGTAGATGAGGATGATCTGATAACTAATATCTTTTGGGCCGACTCTAAAATGGTCTCGGACTATGCAATGTTTGGTGATGTCAT
This sequence comes from Alopecurus myosuroides, assembly GCA_028641055.1. Lineage (NCBI taxonomy): Eukaryota > Viridiplantae > Streptophyta > Magnoliopsida > Poales > Poaceae > Alopecurus > Alopecurus myosuroides. Next base: position 331,953,219 of record CM054060.1, on the reverse strand, counting down.
ATGCTTTGACACCACATACAGGAAACTAGATGATGGACGCCCATTTGGTTTGATTGTTGGGGTAAATAATCACAAGAAAACTGTTGTCTTTGGTGCTGCACTTCTATATGATGAAACGGCTGAAAGTTTTGGTTGGCTTTTTAGAACTTTTTTGAAAGTTATGTCAGGAAAACATCCAGTGACAATTCTTACCGATGAAGATGCAGCGATGGCGAAAGCAATCAGTATAGTCCTACCTTATACTATTCATAGACTTTGTGTGTGGCATATGAATCAAAATGCTTGCAAGCACCTTGGTGGAGTTGTTAAAGAATATAAGAAGTTCAATGTTGATTTTCAGCATTGTATCTATGATATTGAGGAGGAGGATGAATTTTTAAGTGCATGGGATGGAATGCTTCACAAGTATGGACTACGTGATAATGAGTGGCTTCAAAGGTGGTTTGAGAAAAGGCATCATTGGGCACTAGTGTATGGCAGAAATACTTTCTCTGCCCACATGAGCACTACCCAAAGAAGTGAAAGCATGAACAATGAATTGAAGAGATACATCAGTGTTAAATATGACATGGTTACTTTTTTCCATCATTTTGAGCGGCTAGTTGCAGATAAAAGATTTGAAGAGGTGAGGTGTGACTTCAAAGCAACACAGAGTATTCCCAAGCTAAAGGCAGAAGCTAGCTGTATGTTACGACAAGGTGTAGCCACATATACTCCAGCAATATTCAAGATGTTTCAGGAGCAAGTGCTTCGAACCCTGAGCAACGATACATTCCTTCGTAATGAAAGTGAGGCGGAGGCGAAGGTTTACATAGTAAAATTTCATGGCACAAAACGTGATCATGTCGTTAGATTTATTCCAAAGGAAGAAAAGGTCAACTGCAGTTGCAAGATGTTTGAATTTGCAGGAATTCTTTGCTCTCATTGCTTAAAGGTACTTGATATCAACAATATCAAGCATATCCCTAAAGAATATATCTTGGAAAGGTGGACAATTGATGCAAAAGCTTTGGATATTACAAGCAAACGCAACCAACATGTGGACCCAAAAGAAAGAATGTCTAATCGCTACAGGGATTTATGCAAAATATTTATGAAAATTGCTTCTCGTGCCGCTGTATCTGATGAATCATATGATAAGGCTGTTAACTGCGCAGAGCAATTAGCACAAGATGTCGAGAAATGTTTGAAACTTATAGCTGATCCAGAATTGGTTAACTCGTGTACTACAGAAGGAGAAGGTATGCCTTCTACTTATAATTAGCTAGACTATTTCCAAACTAGGACTTACATTTAGCATTACTATGGCAGGACTGAACATCGACTCTAGTAGAATTTCGAAACATAATCAGGGGCTTGCCAAACCAAAAGGTATCAAAGTCAAGGAGAAGACTACCAAAGGATCAAGAAGACCAGTTGGTGGCTTTGAGAAAGCAACTTCAAAAAAGAAAAAGAAGAAGAGTGATACTGCACAAGTACAGCCCCACGTCACGGGTGATTCCGCACAAGTACAGACCCAGGTCACGGGCACGGGTGATACTTTCCAAGTACCCCACGGCACTCCAACGGTATAAGTATTTGAAGTTTATTTCCTGTAAAACCTTTAATTTTACTTATATTTCGATATCTTATCTTATAGGATCATTTGGAATCCTTCACAAATCAAATGGCTGCATATCAACCACACTACAACACCATGCTAAATGCTACAGTGACACCATCAATTGGTAATGCCAATCCAATGTCACTACATCCCCAAGAACTGCTAGCGGGATTTCAACCATATAATACACTAGCGGTATAAGCAGTTCCTGGTTTTAAGTTCTTCAATTCTAAAACTTTCAATGAATTTAAACTCTGGACTTTTGTGCGCAGGGTCATCCGACAAATCAGATGCTTAACTATTTACCACAACAGAACTATGCTATGAATCCCTCACTACAAGGGACAACTGGCACTGGGATATCGAGCGCTTTGATAGGACACAACTATGCTCTGAATACCTCGCTTCAAGGGAACATTGGCATTGGAAGCTCAAGCGCGGTGACAGGACACAACTATGCTCTTAATCCTCCAGTGCGACGGAATATTGGCATCGGGACCTCTAGCGCTGTGACAGGACAAAACTATGCTTTGAATCCTTCACTGCAAGGGGCTATTAGCATTGGTTTGACAGGAGAAAACAATGTCTTTCTCCATCAACAGAAGCCAACATAATACAAAAAATATATATAGAGTTTACACTTCTAAGTTGCCAGGTTATATATTTTGCCCGTGAGTTTATTACATCCCATTTATGAAATTCTGTAATATGAGAATCACACTTTTGCAATAATAATCAGTGTTCACACAAGTTAGCTAAAGAAAATTCCATAGAAGCAAACTTATTCGATTTAATGGTTGTATGTATACTGGCTTGTATTAGTTCAGAAACCATACACAATTTCTGAATTCGGTAGAGAAAATTTCATAGAAGCAAACTTACTCGATTTAATGGTTGTATGTATACTGGCTTGTATTAGTTCAGAACCATACACAATTTCTGAATCGGTAGATTCCGGCAAATACACGCTTGTACAGGATGCAATCAAACAGCCAGGAAAACACTTCGATCGATTCCTCTTGCTAGCTAGCTATTCATGTACGTGGACAACAAAAGGAACAAGTTAGATACGATGGGATCATTACCTGTGTCCTGATGCAGTGCGTGACGAACTGCAGTCCTTGAGCAAAGCTGCTCCCTTACAGATGTGCGCCTGCCGCGTCCAGCTACAAGGTGTCGCGCTCGAGCTGGATCGAAGTGGCTGCGCCGTGGGGATCTGCCGCCTGCCGCGCTCGAGCTGATAGAAGTAGCTGCGTCCTCCCAGAATCCACTGCATCTAGGTCCGGCTTGCCATGCTCGGCCAGTGACCAGCTTGCCGTCCGGGGAGAGAAGAAGGTGCCCAGCAGGTGGGGGGAGCGGCGATCTGGACGCACGAGAAAGATGAACATGGCGGCGATTTTTTTCTCCGCCTTCCCTTGCTCTTCCAGGCTCTGTGTTCCGACAGGAGCAGATAAGGCCGAGTGCGAGTCGATTCGTGTGGAGCTGCTGAGTGCCGAGCAGGGTATTCTTTTTTTTTGTAAAGGAAAAAAGGCACAGCTGGGAGCGGGAGGGGAGCCGCTGGATCGGTTCCACGCGTCCAGGCCGCACCGATGGTTGCACGCTCGGGGCACAGGCAAGTCCATCCCCTTAAGCTTAGCGGCCATGTCCGACATCGACATAATATGCTCTCTAATGCAACAAGTGTCGTTATATCGTAAAGTCAGCATCTTCATGATCAATGTGCTCGCATAAGTTTTGGAAGAGCCTTTAAATTGCTCCTCCACTGAGGCTAAATATTTCTTAGCATCCTCGGAATCGGGGATTGCTCCCCTAATTCCAACAGATATTGAGCTCTTAATGATCATTAGAGACATGCGATTGGAGTGCCCCCACTTTTCACACTTAGCATCGTACTCCTTCTTCTTATCAGCGTAATCTGAGTCTGAGGCAGAAGGAGCAACAGGGGCATTTTCACCAAGGCAAGGTCGAGACTTAGGACCCCAAGATGTATCATGACCTTCTCCTTCCACACAGGGAAGTTGGTCCCATTTAGCGGCTCAATCCCATTAATGGTATGGGCAACGTTGTTGGTGTTCATGGCTGAAACAAATCACAACTTAGTGAGAATCATAAGAATAAGCATGAAAATAACCTTACGTTGGTATGATTAAAACATGCTGAAATAATATTTCCATTCCAAAACACCGTTGGGCAGAAAATGGAACGGAAAATTTAACTAAGATAACACATAATTATAAACAACTTTAGTCAGATTATAATCACATGAAAAAATTAAACTCTAATCAAAACTTAACGTTGGTTTCATTTTGAGCAGAGGATGATTTTAGCCAAACACCAATAACAGCATCTTAATTAAACAGGGGAACTTAAACAGTGATGAAATTTACTAAATCAATAAATAACTAAATAAAAGGGCTGATACGTGTAGGCAAAAGAAAAAAAAAAGCAGCTTAAGAGCCCACGCTCACGTCCAGGAACTGCTAGCAAAAACCAGCCCAGAAGCTTAAATGGCCCAGGAAAAGGCTGCTGGCCTGCTAGCACGCTGAGTGTATTTTGACCTGTTCGATTCGATCAGACGGTGGACGTGTCTCCTAGCTAGGTCAAAACCAGCAATCGCTCCAGCCCAAACCTAATCCCCAATTCCCTCACTCCCACTTCACCGTGAAAAAGAGAGCTCCCGGCGGCGCAAATCGCGGCCTCACATATGCATCCTCCGAGACCTGATGGAGGGCTGCGGCCTCAGCCCATAGCTGATGCGCGGCGGCTCGGGCTAAGGCGGGCGCGACTCGGCGAACGTGAGGAGACGACGCGGCCAGCCGGCACGGCGACACGCTGGGCTCGCGCACGGCCGCGAGTAACTGAGGCGGCATGGACGCGTACGTGTACGCACTAGACTGGGGTGCGACGACGCGCTGATGCCCGCGGAGGCGCGTACCGAGGCGGCGACGACGCGAGGGGCGGCCGTCGCCGGGCGGCGCGGACTGATGCGCGGCCAGGCCAAGCTGCTGGCGCTCGGTTGCTGCGGCGGCTTCCCTCGCCGGCACAGCGTGCCGTGGCCGAGGGCCGGCGCGCTGTTCCGTCGAGGATAGCCTCCGTGGTGACTTCCTACGCGGCTCCGACGAGGGAGACGACGGCGGCGCGGCGACGACGCCCTCGCACACCACGTCGGTGTACGGAGGTCCCGAAGGACTAGGCGCTGACGCGGCGTCTTAGGTGAGCATCTGCCGCTATTTCTTAGTTGCTTAGCCACTGCTATTTCTTAGTTGCTTAGCCACTGATTTGCGGAATTGAGTTCTTATTTCTTTGGAATTGGTATCACTGGTACGAAACTGAACTAGTATGAACCAATTCTTGTGCTAATTGAATTGGCTAAGCAAATAATTAGACCAAAACAGAACGGATCTAACTGGTTCTTAATAGGAACAGAACAACTTATAATAGAAAATGACTGAAACTAATCTTAAGGAAGTCTGATCTAAACTGACGGAAAAACTAAAACAAATCTAAACAGTTAAGATCAAAACAGAAACTAACCATGCAATCAGGTCTAAGTAACAATTAGTCGAAGCAATTAAACCATACTAATCCAAACTAACAGAGAGATTTAGATTAGCAGAATATGCAATTCGGCCAAACAAAAAGCAAGCTGAAAAACTAATCTAAACACCAGATCAACTGAAGTAATCTAATCAGACATGATCTGAGAAACTAAATTAACGGATCTAAACATGATCAACACAACAGATCTGATAATTAACTGAGAACTTTAAGAAACAGAAGGCAATGATCAAACATATCTAAACATGGTTCTAATCAGGCTAATTATGCTCTGATACCAAATGTATGAAAATGACTTAGCATGACTAAGATTAGCCCGAAGAAGAACACAAGGTTGATGCGGAATTAGGAATCTAACCATTGCCTGGGGAAGCCATCTCGACGGCGTGAGTCGTGGTACGATGGCGAATGTCCGCTGCTCTCTCCAGCAGCGGATAACGGTGGCCTTCTGGTCGCCAACGACACTGCCCAGGGCGTGCATGGCGTGGAAGAGGGCCTTCGATTCCCAGAGCGCTAGCCTTAGGATCGGTGAGGTGTTTTTCGGGAGAGAGGAGCTGTGTGAGATCGTCACCTCGTACAGGCCGGACTCCCTTTTAATATAGCGCTAGGGAAACGGGACCCACTCCAAATGACGTTGGAGGGCGCCTCCGATCGTGGCGCAGGTATTACGTACGTTGAGGAGGTATTTGGGTTTGACCCCTTATTCTCGTTAGTTAGGCTTAGGGGATAACGAGGGTCTTATCTCTTTAAACCTCCTAATCTTATCTGTTTGAACAGGTACGTGACTTGACTCTACGTGAAGGGGTACGAGATTAAAAAGTCCAACACCAGCGACATGCGGTTCCAGTCTTCCCTCCCTCCACTCTCATGAACCGCGCATCCAGGGGCACATGTCATGATCGTAACCAATTAATCGACCCTTAATTATTGCTTGCAACGTCACCGGTGTTTATCCTAGGAGAAGAGACACACTATGTCATGATCAAAGCGAAGAGGATTGCCACCCTTTACCTTTACGCCGGTAATCCGCTGGCTAACAGACGAGACAAAGCAGCGTCGTACACGTCTATAGCAGATTAGAGTAAACTATCCCGTTCTGCGGAACCTGTCGAGGAAACGCGTCAACGGCGTAACGGACCCAGATTGATTATACCGTTAGACTATTTTGAATAGTTGAAAATTGTAAATATTGCCCGGTTTTCCGATGGGGTTTACATGTATCTTTGTTCCCGGCATATTGTGTTTTGGGGACCGAAAATCCGTTTACATGTATTTTCTCTTTTGCCTAAAGTTCCTTTTTTTTTCAATGCATGAAGATGAATTTGCTAGGGGGTTTTTTAGCTGAAGACCGCCGTGACTGAGCATTACTCCTTGAGGTAAATGACATGTCATGCCAAACGAGACCAGACCTACGGATGGCAATGGGGCCCCGAAACCCGCAAACCCGACGGGTACCCGCCTTAAATGGGGAGGGTTTGGTAAAATGTTCGACCCGCTAGGTCTAATGGGGCGGGTATGGGGATGGCAAACCCATACCCGCATACCCGCAGACCCGCTCTAAGTGCTAACGATATCCCTAATAATCCTATATCTAACCACACGTCCACGAGTTATGGACCAAAAACCTTACACATCACAGGGACGCGTTGGAATCTGGAGTCACGGATACAACACATGTACACATGTGTCTATTCCCACCAACCTCATCCCAATATTCCATTGTTTTATTCCCCACTTGTGTCGGTATCGCTCCTTAAATGGGTACCCGTTGGGGCCCCGAACCCGACCGGGTCGTGGGTCTGGTAAGAAATGAGACCCGACAAGTTAAATGGGGCGGGTATGGGGGGCGCCGACCCGGCCCCGAACCCGGTGGGTGCCATCCGGAACCAGACCCAAGGTTTCATCACCCAAAAGTAAAACTTGCATGATTGACCCAAAAACATTCCCACTTGTGAAGCGCGCGGGGAGGTATCTGCGTTCACAGTAGAGTGCACATTCATAAATGGTTCCATACAAAGATAGGATATTACAGTGAAGTAAATGGTGGTATCGTAAAGGGCCATTGTTGATAAACCATAGAAAGTGGTACTGTACTGTAAAAAGTACCATAGAAAGGTGGCAATGTAGTAAAAAAAGGGGGAGATGCAATCTGTTTTTTTAGTGAAATACAGTCTGTTTATAAACCATAGAAAGTGGTACTGTACTGTATTAAAAAGTGGGCCGGCCCTTCATCATTTACTAGTACGGTGCTGCGGGCCGGGCCTCATCTGCCCCGCGAGCCCGGGTGGACTTTGCCTTGCTTGATCTCACGCCAGCTTAATTAGTCTAATCCTGCGATAATCCTTCACTGAACAGCATGGCAGCTTAATGCAAGTTGCAGAGTGGCACGTGCCGTTGAATTGATCTGGCGACCGACCGACGACAAGGCAGACCGAAAAATAGAGGGAAAAAGAAAAATGGAGTATTCTTTTTTTTTTTTTGTATTTTTGGCTTGATCAACAAGTGAACCGTGTATGTTAAGCTGTTAGGTACGGTGTGGCTGGTGTGTCGGTACACGCAGTTTGACTTACGGAAAACGGAAGCTAGTTTAGTGGCAGAGCACATGTACTGTACATAATGTGGCTGTTGCTGCCGATGGCCAGGTCACTGTTCGGCGGGGTTTACATCCATGTGGTACGGTTGTGCGTGCCTCACCGAATTCCTGTAGAAAATTTACAACTCCTGCTTGTTAGGTACTCCCTCTGTCTGAAATTAAATGCAAAAAGTTCGATAAAAATGGATGTATCTAAACATAATTTAGTGTTAGATACATCCACTTTTGTCAAACTTTGTGACACTTAATTCCGGACGGAGGGAGTACTTCCTATGTTCCTCAATATAAGATGTTGTAGCTATTGTTCATATTGTCTAGATATATACAAATATGAGTGAACATATACACTAAAAGTTGTCTAGAAACATGTAGACATGTGTAAATGTGGAAAAGAGTTAAAACATCTTACATTTAGAAAGTAAAGCATGAATTTTTTTCTCTCGTGGGCAATTCTCGGTAGGCAATAGGTTGCAAGTTCGGATCTGGGAGGATTCTTGGTTAGGAGATCAACCGTTGTCACAATCGTATCCATTATTATATAATATCGTTGTTCATAAGAATGTTACGGTGGCTAATGTGTTAACCCATATTCCGTTGAACATCCAATTTAGGAGAAGTCTGACAGGTGACAGAAGGACGGGTTGGTTAGAGTTGGTTGAAAGGTTAATGAGTGTGTCTCTTAACGAAGAGACAGATTCGTTTCGTTGGAAGTTGACGTTAGATGGTTCTTTCTCCGTAAAATCATATTATGCAGATTTGCTACATGGTTCCACGAGATTTTTGCGTAAATATCCTGTGGAAATTGAAGGTTCCTTTAAAAATTAAAATTTTCTGTGGTTCCTTAACAGGAAGGTTATTCTAACCAAAGATAATTTGCTGAAGAGAAATTGGACTGGTTGTAAAAAATGCGTTTTTTGCGATTCAGATGAGTCTATTGAGCATCTGTTTATTCACTGCCCCTTTACTCGTGATTTTTGGCGCCTTATTCACTTTACTTTCAGCATTTATCCTCCAACTAGCATTGCGAATATGTTTGGTAGTTGGCTAAATGGCATTGATAAAAAAACTAAACCACGCATCCGAATTGGAGTGGCAGCTTTTATTTGGACCATAGGGAACATCCGGAATGATTTGGTTTTTAACAAAACAAACAATGTTCATTTCTTGCAGGTTGTAAACAAGGCGGTCTATTCTATTCAGACATGGTCTTTCCTCCTACCCGCGGATCAGAGAGGACCTATGGGTACAGGTTGTGTCCGGCTGTTGGCGGTCGTGCGGGCTATATACAGCCGGGGTGGGTGGCTTAATGCAAGACGTCTTGATGCGTAGACTTGTTCGTCTTATTTTTGAGTGGCTTGTCTTTGTGGCCACCTTAAGTGATCCGTGATTTGTAACTTGCTTAAACTGAGAATTTTCTTGTTTTAATAAAGATCCGGCTGTGTGCATCAATTTAATGCAGAGGCCGGGGCAGAGGCTCCCATTTCTAAAAAAAAAAACGTCATGTACCTATGTACATGTATGTTGATGTACCGTGGAATTTATGTAAGGGCAGAGGTGTGATGTAGACGATTTATCCTATCCACTATTACTTGCCATCATCGAATAAATTAAAACACACGCGAACAGCACAAATCGTGTCATGATTGCTTTATTTCCTTTTTCCTGCATAATATTGATTTGTAGGACTAAATTTCAAAATACGGGAAGGAAAATGTGTAATTGGGAAATCAAGGCATTTTAAGTTCTACATAGATTGTATTCTATGGTTTAAGCAGATTTTTTTTGAGATATTATCATTTTAACCATCGCTTTTGTGGTCGAATTAACCGTTTCCTACCACTTTGTGTTTTACGGAAAGAAATCTACCACCCCGAAATGAAGTTTTTTTTTTTTGAAATGCTCAAAAATCCGTGGCTGAGAGCCAACCGACAATGATTATGACATTAAGTCCCACATGTCAGCCGAATTAAAAATAAAAATAGCTACAAAAGAAAGAAAAAAATTACTCAAAAAGCCACGAGGTGTACTCTGTTCTTTTCCCAATTCGCAAGATAAGATATTATTTTCATATTTCCACAAACTCCTACATCGATGCCGATGGCAACACGTCGCGCTGCAACTCCGGTCATTTCTACCAAAACCGACTACGCCACAAGCTCCACGGTGCGTCTCTCGACGAGTTTCTCTTGGTCGGCGTAATAGAGCGCGTCGCGGTCGTCATCCATGTCATGCAGTCGTTGAGCACCTCGGCTAGCCCTGCCTTGTCCTTAAGCTTCTCCTTGCCGAGTAGACCTTCCCCAATGAAGGAATCCATCTATAAGCTCCCCAGCCGACAACGCCCTTCTCGTCTTCCGCAACTCCGTTCAGGTCGCCGACCATGTTTTCCTATGGCCACAAAAGTGGTACTAAAATGTGATTCTCTTTTTTTTCAATACAAAAATATACCAACACTTTTTTCCAGCAAGTACAATCTGCTTAACCATAATTGGAAAACGCATACCAACACTTTTTCCAGCAAACATGGTTTGATTGAGCCGTTTGAAAAAGAAAAAAATCAAGCATCCCGAGCCAATGTCAAATTTTACTATGCATCTTTTCTTGCAAAACAGCAAAAGGCCATCTTGCAAAATCACGTGATCTGGCATGGTACAAATCAAACTCCTTGCAATAAATTCTTACGATTCAACAAACAGCCTAGGACGGCATACGTGATTCGAGATGCCCAAAATACAGATTATCATTCTCTGAATCTGCCGTGATTCGGAGGTGATGGTCACGAAATGCGGTCCCCAATCATCTTTCTTCTCTTATTATTCACGCACCCATATAATGGTTATTAGGGCATGTACAATGCCAGAGACGGCGAGTCTTCTCTTAACTATCCACGTCACCCTAGAAAGGCAAATGAATATTAGTCATACAATACTTTATCTCTCTTATTGTCATCCCTAACAATTAATAAGAATTGATTAAATTTTAGTGTAAAATTATGTTTATTTACTATTCAGGCAGAATGGACGTAGGCGCGTGAAATAGACCCCTGTTGATGCTCTGGCTGGCCAGGTAAGGCTACGCCAAAAGCTCCACGCTGCCTTCCTCGATGAGCTTCGCTTTCTAGCGTACTGTGTATGCTAACAACATGGTCGGTGTCCCAGAGCGTGCCGCGGTCGGCGTCCATGTCATGCCGTCGTCGACGACCTCAGCTAGCCCCGCCTTGTTTTTAATCTTCTCATTCCTGTACAAAATTTACAACTCCTGTTGTTAGGTACTGTACGTCACGTACCTATGTACCTGTATGTTGATGTACCCGTGGAATTTATGTAAGGGCAGATGTGTGATGTAGACGATTTATCCTATCGATTATTACCTGCCATCATCGAATAAATTAAAACACACGCGAACAGCACAAATCATGTCATGATTGCTTTATTTCCTTTTTCCTGCATAATATTGATTCGTAGGACTAATTTTCAAAATACCGGAAGGAAAATGTTTAATTGGGAAATCAAGGCATTTTAAGTTCTAAATAGATTGTATTCTACGGTTTAAGCAGATTTTTTTTGAGATATTATCATTTTACCATCGCTTTTTTGGTCAAATTAACTGTTTCCTACCACTTTGTGTTTTACGGAAAGAAATCTACCACCCTGAAACGAAGTTTTTTTTTTTTTAAATGCTCAAATCCGTGGCTGAGAGCCAACCGACAATGATTATGACATTAAGCCCCACATGTCAGCCGAATTAAAAATAAAAATAGCTACAAAAGAAAGAAAAAAATTACTCAAAAAGCGACGAGGTGTACTCCCTTCTTTTCCCAATTCGCCAGACAAAATATTATTTTCATATTTCCACAAACTCCTACATCGATGCCGATGGCAACGCGTCGCGCTGCCGCTCCGGTCATTTCTACAAAAACCGACTACGCCACAAGCTCCACGGTGCGTCCCTCCACGAGTTTCTCTTGGTCGGCGTCATAGAGCGCGCAGCTGTCGTCATCCATGCCATGCCGTCGTTGAGGACCTCGGCTAGCCCCGCCATGTCCTTAAGCTTCTCCTAGCCGAGTAGACCTTCCCCAATGAAGGAATCCATCTATAAGCTCTCCAGCCCACAACGCCCTTCTCGTCTTCCGCAACTCCGTTCAGGTCGCCGACCATGTTTTCCTATGGACATAAAAGAGGTAGTAAAATGTGATTCTCTTTTTTTCAATACAAAAATATACCAACACTTTTTCCGGCAAATACAACCTGCTTAACCATAATTGGAAAACGCATACCAACACTTTTTCCAGCAAACATGGTTTGATTGAGCCGTTTGAAAAAAAAAAATCAAGCATCCTGAGCCAATGTTAAATTTTACTATGCATCTTTTCTTGCAAAACAGCAAAAGGCCGTCTTGCAAAATCACGCGATCTGTCATGGTACAAATCAAACTCCTTGCAATAAATTCTTACGATTCAAACAACTGCCTAGGACGGCATATGTGATTCGAGATGCCCAAAATACAGATTATCATTCTCTGAATCTGCTGTGATTCGGAAATGATGGTCACGAAATGCGGTCCCCAAACATCTTTCATCTCTTATTATCCACGCACGCATATTGGTTGTATTATGGATTTATGGTTGTTAGGGTATGTATAATGCTAGAGATAACGAGTCTTCTCTTAACCCTCCACGTCACCCAGGAAATGCAAATGAATATTAGTCATACAATGCTTTATCTCTTATTGCCATCCCTAACAATTAATAAGAATTGATTAAATTTTAGTATAAAATTATGTTAATTTGCTATTCAGGCAGAATGGACGTAGGCGCGTGAAATAGATCCTGTTGATGCTCTAGCTAGCCAGGTAAGGCTACGCCAAAAGCTCCGCGCTGCCTCCCTCGACGAGTTTCGCTTGCTAGTGTCCTGTGTATGCTAACAACATGGTCGGTGTCCCAGAGCGCGCCGCGGTCGGCGTCCATGTCATGTCGTCGTCGAGGACCTCGGCTAGCCCTGCCTTATCTTTAATCTTCTCCTTCCGAGTATACCTTCCCCCAATTCAATATATAAGCTCATGATCCAATGACTATGTTCTCATCTTCCCCAACTTCGGTGCAGGCAGCCGCTGTGTCGATCTGCTCAAAGATGTCGAACAACCTTCCTCGTAGGTTCCTGGAGCTCCCCCATGACTCCAGGAAGCTTCAGGCGCAAAAACCGACTGAAAGGGCATGGTGCCCCATGTGTGGTTTTGTTAATTAACGACAGTTCTTATGGACTAATGTTTGCATTGAGATATTCATGTAGGTTTGTCAATAGGCATCACTTGAACTCCATATGTTGAATTCAATGTTGCATGCCATCATGAAGAAAGAGTGAAGATACATGTGCTTGTTGATTGAGGATCCGTCAATCTCCGCGGCCCGGGTGGTACTGTCGTGGGATAGTCACGGCAGACGTTACCGGGGGTAACTTAGTTTGGGGCAAATCGACTCTGGTGTTTGGGAGAGGGTTTAGCTCGAATTGGACGCAAGGATTATCCTGGTTCGGCCTCTCCATTGGAGATAATAGTTTACTTCCAGCTAGGATCTTATTAACTATCGATCTAGAGGCTCGGACTGCAATGTCGCCGAGACCCCGAATCTAGGGTTACAAATACTAGAAATCTCTTAATCTCCCCGATCTATGCCAGGAGAACCGGTTTATATAACACCCGGTTTCCTGGCTTTCCTTACAAGATATGGCTAGAGTCCTACTCGGATTCCGCGGTCTATACCGCCTCTCAGGCCTTCTAGAACTTTTCTTCCCTTGAGCCAGATTACCAACACAGCCATTGGCCCACCAACGAGACCCGGCCCATCATCACTTTTCAAGGTCTTCTCCCAACCTTGCTCCAGCCGGGTCTTTACCCTTTCCTGTGGGCCTACCGGGTTTGTATCCCCCCAACAGTAGTCCCCAGAATAGCTTGGGCATCTTGGTTGGCGCGCTTTCCTTATAGCTTCAAACCCTTGAGCCAACCATGAAGCGCATGCTATTCCCTGCAAAACAATAAACATTTATACATACAATACCACGGGTTAAATTGCTTTAACTATAGCCAGGCCGGCTCTTTCGGCGGTCCATATAATAACCCTGCTATCATACTAGCCGTATATCGTCTCTTGGATCAATCCTCAAGACGTACATTCCATAATCCGGCTTTCATATCCTTCACAAGCAAGTCCGAGTAACAATTTCGAGTCCGGCTCTTTTGGCGGTCATCTATAACTCGGCTGCCTGATAATAACTTCCCAAGATCTCATTCCCGTAATCAACGGGTCGAGTTTATCTCTCCGCAAATTTCTTCTTTTTACCGTTTGGCATCCTAGGGTTTCACTGCGCCTATAAATACTGTGCCCCAGGAAAAACCCTAACCCCAAACGCCACCGCACTCCCTCTCTTCTTCTTCCTCCGAGCGCGCCATTGGAGCCCAAAGGTCCGAGATCAAAGCTTGTGCCACCGGACTCCGCGCGCCCTATTGACCTCGGCAGCCGGTCCGCCGCTCCGCGCCGCCGTTTCCGCTCCGCTGCGCTCGCCGGGCCTTACCTTCAAGATCCCGCCGCACCATTGGAGCCCGGACCTCGAGCTCGGAGCTTGAACACGAACTCGCACACGCGCCGCCATCTTCCTCTAGAACCAGGCCGCCACTCCACGTCGCGCTCACCGGACCTCACTCCACCGCCGTTCTCCGGTAAGCATTTCTAGATCTAGGTTTTTCTCCTTTAGATCTTGAGTTCGTGTTCATCATGCTTTTCGCCTTCATTTCTCCATTGCTTTGTTTTTAATTTTTGGTCCCTTCTAGATCCATTTCAATGGCACCCAAGGCCGCCTCCAAGTCCAAGGGCAAGGCCCCGGCTTTGAAGCAAAAGTCGGGTCAATCCATTTCGGCTAACTGGGATAAGTCGACCATTACACTCGCGAAATTGGAAGAGCTGGCCGAGTCTGGGGTCCTCCCCCCTCAGTCAGAGATCTCTTGGAGAGCGCCCGAGGAGGAGAGTCGGCCCTCAACCCAATCAGGTGAAGTTGTCGTTTTCTTGAGCACGTGACCCGGGGTTTTCGCCCCCCGGGTCACCCTTTCTTTCGCGAGGTCCTCCACCACTATAAGCTCCGGGTTTTCGACATAGGCCCTAACTCGATTTTGAACATCTGCCATTTCATTGTTCTCTGTGAGGCTTATTTTGCATCATCCCCAATCTTGCTTTATTCCTTGAGCTTTTTCAATGCAAGCCTTGCCGTGAAAACACGAACGGACTCCTCCTTGTCTGTGGGGGCGTGTCCATCCAAAGGCGCAAGAAGTCGTTAATGCCGACTCTCAGTCTTCACTCCCACGTGAAGCACTGGCAGAAAACGTTCTTTTGTTGCAAGGACACATCTAGACCCGGCGAAAAGACTTTGCCGGGTTTTTCCACGGACACCCTTTCTCTTAGCGATAACCTAAGCGCTTTCGCTCCAGAAACCGACAAACAGTCTATTCAACCACTCCTCCACAAGTTAGCCGTCTTTGCTGCCCACGGTCTGTGTGGGTTAAACTTGATTAAGACCTGGATCAGCTGTAGGATCCAGCCCAATAGCATTTTCCCAAAGCTGCTCTGTGAGTACTCGGGCCATCTGACCGACTCTCTCCGATACTCGGAGAAGTCATACCCGGCCGCAGACATCAACAAGGTTATGAAAAATTTCCTGGCCGAGAAGATGGATGCCATCAAGAGCGTTTCTGGGCTCCCCCCTTCTCTCGCTCAAACCCGGCTCCACCAGTAAGAACCGGCTAATCCCTTTTATACCGATTGATTTTTCTAACTCATATATACTAACTTTTATCTCTGCTGCTTTTTACCCAGGAATCTGACGAATGGTGGAAGATTGTCACCCCTCCCCCCTCTGAAAACTCGGAAGAGGAAGAGCCGAGTGAAAGCGAAGAAGGTGATTCCGAATTACTGAACAAGTACTTTGTCAACTTACTAGATCAAGATTCTCCCCCCACCTTTATTCCTGACAATACACCACCATCACCAGCTCCGGCTGACAAGGCCGATTCTGAAACGGAAGAGAGCGAGCCCGAGCAAACTGAAGCCGGGTTAAGCAAGAAAAGGAAACCCGGGGGGTCACATTCAAGGTGCCATACTCCTCCATGACCACAGAGCCGTACACATATGCCAGAATGCGCAAACTTAATGAATATCTAACCACTGTATCGTCTATGAAGGCCACATCTCCTCCAGCCAAGCGACGGGCAACCCAGACTTCTCCGGGTGACGAGCCCCTCAACCCCGGGATCTCACTGTCGCCTGCTCGCCGCGTCGGTACTCCTTCAACTTGCACTCCTCGAAAATATCCATCTCCGAATCATCCATTATCCGGACAACTCCGAGTCTCACTTTCCAATTCTTTATCAGTGTCCTCCGGGTCTAGCAATGATCTTCCCAGCGACTTTGTCGTAAATACCGGGTAATTTTCATACCTTGCTTGTCAATACTTCTATACTTTGTAGGTGTTACTTTTATAACCCACTAACACTTTCCTTTTCTTTCCTTCAGGGCAGAGGTCACACTCAGCGACCCAGTTGAGACCACTGTCGACGATCCGACGGCGGAAGACCCGGAGAGCGCCGCTAAGCCACCACCTGTTGAAGAGCAAGAGCCGGATAACACGGCCATCCCTAGGACCGAGTCTCCTCCACCCGTGCATCAGTCGGCTGATCCCGACATTGAATATCTTGGGACGTAAAGGGCGGCTCCTGCTCCCAGTACCGCGCCGGCCATAGTTGACATAGGGAAACAGGAGGCAACCCCACCACCGGGTGATCAGAACGCCAGCTCTTCCAGGCCGACTCTCAGCGGGCATGAGTTTGAAAAACTGCTGAAGAAGTATCGCTCCCTGAAAGAAACTGAAGAGGAGATTATCGAGTCTCTGGCAGCTGAGCATCAGGTTAGTTTAACTAGTACTATTTATATACTCGTCCTAGTCCCCAAGTTCCGAATGAACTGTCAACAGTTATTGGGTACTTTGCAACTATATAGTCTTTCTTGTGCAACTTCATCTCATTGCCGACTGATGTTTCTTTGTCTTTTTCAGGCTTATATTACCCGGACTGATGAACTGTTGGCAAAGACCAATGAACTCCTGCAAGCTGAAACAAAACTCTGTGAAGACCTGGAGGCCAACGTCAAGGAGCTTTCCAAGCAGTGCAAGAAGTATAAGAAGATACTCCACGCTGCTGAGGAGGTTGTGAAGAAACTCTCAACTTTCATTGCCGAGACTTATAACACCATCATAGGTAAAGCACATCTAAATTTCCGACTGTCGCCCTGTATCACTCGGATTTCCCGTTTTAGAGGGGTTTTGACCCGGATCTCACTATCTTACTTCCACTTTTGTACTGCAGGTCCGGGTGAAGTTGCTGGGGAACACGATGATCTCAAAAAGCTGAAGATACTCAAGACTGTCATCCGACAATTCTCGGCAGGGACAAAATGGACTCTTGAAGCTGTGAAGTCGACCGGTACCTACGCCGGTGTAACCCAAACGCTTGAAGCGTACTCGACAATCCTTGCCTGGAGTGATATCTGGAAGCGCTCAGCATGCCGAGTTTAACACTGATGGTTCTAAATTCACGGGAAAGGACCTCAAGGCCATCAATGCTCAGATCCGTCACTCGGCCAGCTTGATTGCCGAGAATCTCGACGTAAACAAGCTTACCCCCCCCCCCATATAATGCTGAGGATAAACCGGTGCCCTCTGAATCCCCTGCTCCTTTTGATATATTGACTCGATACAAGGAAGAGGCCGCCAAGAAGAAAGCCGAGGCCGGTTCTGCGCCAACTTCATCGACTCCGGTTGTTCCTCCTCCAGCTCGCGCTGATTCCGCGGTTGACCCGGACATTGCGACAGAGAAGGCGACGGAGGAGAACACCGAAGACCCGGACTCCAAGACCGCTCGTGATGACTCGGCTACGGCAGCCGAGTAATGTTCTCGTTTTTATCAGCAATAATCATTCGGCCAATAGGCATTGTAATATGCCTATTACACTTGTTATTTGATAGTGCGCCTGTGCACTTTTGATACTATTCCTCTGGTTTGTAATACATTGAAACTCTTGTGGTTTCGATGACCCTTCTGGTTGTCGCTTTAATATGCGCGTTACAAACTCATTTTGGCACAGCTTTATCTATTATATGCTTTTTTGAGAAAAAGCCGAGTCTTGACTTTAAGATTGTGAAGAATTTCTCACAAGTCCCCAAGACCCGGGTCTTAGGTTTTGGGAATCTTAACTTGAGAATTTTTGTTTCTCAAGTCCCCAAGTCCCGAATTTTTGCTGTTATATACTTATACATTTTGAAGTTGCGCACAATATGAAATGAACTTCCTGCTGCTGCCTTTGCCCTCCGCAACTTATGGTTTAGATGACCCTTTTGACCCTTTTGGTTATAAGCCGGTTTTCGCATGGATTTTCAATGTTGCTACAACTCTAGTAAAGACAGGGTCAGGCAAGTCCCCGTGGGCATCATGACTGACTGAATTTATAGGTTAGCAAACACACCATTTTGGTGCGAGTAACATCAAGTTTAAACGAAAGAGGTCAAGAAATTTTTTGGCTCTATTGTCCGGGTTATGAGATTGTAACTGTACTTATTACAAGTAATCAGTCCCGACAACCGATTGGCATCATGGCCGAGTCTTAGTGTACAACTGTGCTATTCAAGCAATCAGTCCCCAAGACTTAAATATATGTACTATGCAACAGTAGGCCTTCTGCTCTACCAGCTTACAGATAACTTGGGTACTAGAAAGGAAAAAATGTGCAATTTATATTCACTAAATCATATTTAACTGAAATAATTCGTCATTAAATAGAGGGCATGCTTTATCTACAGAAAGATATGCAAGAAATTGACAAAATTCAAAGAACAAAATGACTATCATGATTTAACCGTTTCTTTATTGATATGAAAAGGTTAGGTCAGCAGGCCGCCTCATTAAAAACCCTCCAGTCCCCTTAGGTACCCTGGATAGGAAAAGAGTGCGTCTGAAACCTGCTGCCTGTTACATCGTGGAATACAATTTTTAAAACCGAGTCTATGCTAAGTATAGTAAGGACGTAGCTGGGCCACGTTCCATGGTCGTTCACGCTCTTGCATGGCAGAGGTGGTATGAGCAGTATCATTGACATAATCCGACTCTTCTCTTGCATCCACCAGATAATACGATCCGTTGTGTAGATTCCGGCTTATAATGAACGAACGCTCCCATGGAGGGGACAACTTGTGTTTTCCTTCCTTGGACTGCGCCAAACGTAGCACCATGTCTTCTTCTTGAAAAACACGCGTCTTGACCCGGCGGCTATGGTATCGCCGTAAACCGTGTTGGTATATTGCGGACCGCTCCAAGGCTTGTTCCCTGTGCTCTTCTAACATATCCACAGCGTCTTGCCGGGTCTTCTCATTCTCTACCTCAACATAAGCCGACACTTGTGGCGAATCATGGATAATATCACTTGGGAGAACCGCCTCTGCACCATAAACCATAAAAAACGGGGTCATCTGAGTAGACCTGTTAGGTGTAGTGTTGATGCCCCAAACAACAGAAGGTAACTTCTCCACCCATGCCCCAGCAGATCTAAGACACTGGACTCGCAGTCGTGGTTTTAACCCACACAGTAGCTCTTGGTTTGCTCTCTCCACCTGACCATTGGCTTGCGGATGGGCTACCGAGGCTACGTCAAGTCTAATACCATTGTTTCCACAAAACTTTTCCATCTCTCCTAAGGACATGTTGGTTCCATTGTCTGTGATTATGCTGTGGGGGTATCCAAACCGATATATTATTTTCTTCAAGAATTTCACAGATGTGGCCGTCTCGCAGTTCGTCACTGGCATAACCTCGACCCATTTTGTGAACTTATCCACGGCTACCAATAAATGAGTCTTTTTGCACGGGGACATATGGAAAGGGCCTACCATATCCATACCCCAAACCGCAAATGGCCAGGTCAATGGGATTGTCCGCAACTCTATAGTCGGTACATGGATTTGCCGAGCATACCTCTGGCATCCATCGCACCTTGCAACCAGACGTTCTGCATCTGCCAAAGCTGTAAGCCAAAACAAACCATGTCGATACGCCTTGGCCACAAGATATCTGGTGGAGGCATGATGTCCGCAATCACCTTCGTGAATTTCCTTCAGTATTTGCCGGCCTTCCTCCGGATCTACGCAGCGTAAAAAGACGCCTGTAGCACTTCTCTTGTAAAGCTCACCACCAATGATAGAATAACCTTTTGCCCGTCTCTGGATTTGCCGGGCTACGAGTTCCTGCTGTGGTAACTCGCCCCGCAATAGAAACTCCAAGAATGGCTCAGTCCACTCTGGAATAGTGCGTACAGCAGCCACAAATTCCAGACCCGGGTCTTGGTGAGCTATCTCTTCTTCTGACTCGGTTTTGACGGAAGGCCGCCATAACTCATCCAAGAAAACATTAGGCGGAACCGGCTCTCGACGGGAGCCGAGTCTCGACAGGGCATCTGCAGCTTCGTTCATTCGCCGGTCAATGTGCTCCACCTGGTATCCTGAGAAAGACCCAGCAACTTTGTCCACCTCTCTGCGGTAAGCTGCCATTGTTGCATCCTTCTTGTTCCATGTTCCTGAGACCTGTTGTACAACAAGATACGAGTATCCATAGCACATTATACGCTTAATGTTCATCTCCTTTGCTACACGCAATCCATGTAACAGGGCCTCGTACTCGGCTACGTTGTTAGAACAATCAAAGTGAATTTCCAAGACGTAGCGTAACTTATCTCCTTTTGGCGATGTGAGCACGACGCCAACTCCTGATCCTTCATATTGCTTGGAGCCGTCGAAATGCATAACCCAGGATTCTGAACTTGGCACCAACAAGGCAACAAGGGTACGCTTGTCTGAGTCCAATCATTAACAAAATCGACCAGCGCCTCGGACTTGATTGCAGATCGGGGATCGTAATTGATATGATAATCCCCCGTGTCGATAGCCCACTTGGCTACCCTTCCTGTAGAATCCGAGTTTCTTATGATATCTGCCATGGGTATGGAACTCACCACCGTAATGGGGTGTTCTTGAAAATACGGCTTCAATTTCCGACTGGCCATAAATACCCCAAAAACCAGCTTCTGCCAATGTGGATACCGTTGTTTTGCTTCTGATAAGACCTCACTTACATAATAAACCGACCGTTGCACTGGGTAATCCTTTCCATCCTCTTTGCGCTCAACCACAACAACCGCACTAACTGCCCGAGGCCCAGCCGCAACATATAATAACATGGGCTCTTTGGGACCCGGTGCCGCCAGAACCGGTGCTTCAGATAACTGCTTCTTCAGAGCTTCGAACGCCTCAGCCACCTCTTGATCCCATATGAATTTATCTATTTTCTTCAAGAGTCGGTATAAGGGTATTGCTTTTTCTCCAAGCCGAGATATAAACCGGCTTAGTGCTGCCATGCATCCTGTAAGTTTCTGGACATGTTTTAACTCTTCGGGCTTTTTCAGGTTCTGAATAGCTTTGATCTTCTCCGGGTTAGCTTCGATTCCCGCTCAGAAACGATGAAACCGAGTAATTTCCCCGTAGGAACTCCGAACACACATTTTGTTGGGTTGAGCTTCATTTGATATCTCCTCAGGTTTTTGAATGTCTCTTTTAGGTCATGAATGAATGTTTCTGCGTTCCTTGTTTTGATCACCACGTCATCAACATAATCATGGACATTGCGCCCAATCTGATCCTCGAAGCACTTCTGAATGCACCACTGATATGTTGCGCCAGCATTTTTCAATCCAAAGGTCATGGTTTTGTAGCAAAAGGCTCCAAAGGGGGTTATAAATGAGGTCTTCTCCCAATCCTCCTCTTTGAGCTTTATCTGATGATACTCGGAATAGGCATCCAGAAAACATAGCAGGTCACTTCCTGCCACTGCATCTATGATCTGGTCTATCCTTGGAAGAGCAAACGGATCCTTTGGACAATGCTTGTTAAGGCTCGTGTAATCTATGCACATTCTCCACTCGTTATTCTTTTTCAGCACTAAAACCGGGTTTGCCAACCACTGGGGGTGGAAGACCTCCATGATAAAGTCGGCCGCCAAGAGCCGGCCTACCTCTGCTCCTATAGCTTTTCTTCTTTCCTCGTTCATTTTCCTCAAACCCTGCTTCACTGGACGGGACTTGGGATCAACGTGTAAGCTGTGCTCAGTAAGTTCAGTCGGGATACCCGGCATATCGCTAGGTGTCCAAGCAAAAACATCCTGATTCTCGCGAATAAACTCGATAAGCGCGCCTTCCTCCTTGCTATCCAGGTTTGAACCTATGGCAAATTGCTTGGAAGAGTCGCCCTCAATAAAGGCCACCATCTTTGTGTCTTAGGCTGCCTTGAACTTAGCTCTCTCATCATTTGTATTTGGTTTCTTCAGAGCGGTTCGATCTTCCGGGTCTACTCGAGACCTGTAATACACACTAGTGGAAACAACCCCTTTCGTCCAGGGGGGCAGGGGGCATTTGTCCCGGTTGCACCAAAATCCGGGACTAGTGCCATGCATTGGTCCCGGTTCGTGTGCCCGAGGCAGCAGAAACCACCTGGGGGCATCTGTCCCGGTTCGTGGGGAGCCAATGGTCCCGGTTCGTGGCACGACCCGGGACGAATCCCTAGCCACAGGCCACGTGGCACGCGCATGGGCATTGGTCCCGGATCATCCCCCAAACCGGGACCAATGTCCCTTCCCCTACAAATGCGGCCACAGCCCCCATCCCTTTTTTTTAGCTTGGGGGAGTGAGAGAGAGGTGTGGGTGGTAGTGTGTATTGTACCTCGTGGCGCGGGAGTCCTGTCGCGTGGCGCGGGAGTTGTAACGCGTGGCCACGAATGCGCGTTATAAACTGCTGCACCTCCACTCCACGCACCGTCGTGCCACCACCATGCCTCCGAGGAGGAACACCACTACCGGTTTCCGCGGCGTCCGATCGCGGCAGAACGGAATGTTCACCGCGACTATCCGCTTCGGGGACGACCGCATCCCCCTCGGCTCCTTTGCGACGGCGTCGGAGGCCGCCCGCGCTTGGGACGCGGCGGCCTGACGCCTCAGCCGCCCGCGGTCGTTGATGAACTTTAACGACTGCCACACCCTCTGGGAAGCGGAGGTCAGGGCGCCGATGCCGCAGATCGTCACTGCCGCCGACCACCGCCACCTCAGGCACCGCGCGTTTCAGGGCCTAGTCGATGCCAGGGACGACCGCGTGGTCCGCGAGTATTACCGGAACAATCCGGGTGAGGAGAGCGCCGACGGGGAGCTATGGCAGACCCGCGCGGCTGAGCGGGCGGAGCGGCGCCTCGAACGCCACCTCGAGTTAGATGCCGCTCGGGAGGCGAGGACGGAGGCGCTGCAAGAGCTCCGTCGGGCCGACCACGCCGGCGAAGTCTGGGCCTCCGACGATCCGAGGTGGGGGCCTATCTCGGAAATACCATCATGCACCTCCTCCGACGACGAGGAGGTCACCGACGAGGACGAGGACGAGGAGTAGCGCGCTAGCGCGTCTGTTTTCTGTTGGCTGTTTAATAAAATAATTTGTCGTATTCCGGGAAACAGTGGCCCTCTAGCTCGTCTGTTTTCTGTTTTCAGTGTGATTTTTCCTGATTGGTTGGATTCAGACATCTAATGGCATTTCGATAGACGTTAAAAACAGGGGGACATGCATTTCGATAGATAAACAAGGCACAGTACACATAATGGCAAGATTGGATCTAAATCTAAACGGAGAGCATAGATCTAAATAAACAAGGCAGTACATAATGGCAAAAGTGCATCGATCTACTAGTCATACTCCTGCCTAGGCCTATAGTACATGTACTCGTAGTCGTCGTAGTCGCCGCCGCCGTCGTCGTCACTATCGTCTGACGGTGCTCTGCACTCCCTCGGAGGATCACGACTCCAGGACTGGGCCTGAGGGTAGCGCAGGCGGGGGATATCGCCGGCCCTGATGTAGTCCATGACGCTCTGTAGAGTCCGGCCGGACCACCATAGCCGACGACCGGCCTCGTGAAAGTTCCCAGGAGGCAGACCGTCCTCCTCATAACTGGCGAGCGCCCTCTCACGCCGATTGATGAAGAAGGCATCCCAAGTATGCTGGTTATCGGGATGCCAACTGGGATTCCTCCGCTGCTCCGGCGTGAGCTCGTGGTAGTAGTGGTTCGTGATGGCCGCCCGACGCGCCACACCTTGAGGAAGAGGAGGGACCGGCACTCCTCCGGCGCTCAGCATCCAACCGGCGGGAACGTTGTAGCCGCACGGGCAGGGGTAGTTCGAGGCGGAAAGTGCCTCCGCCTGGATGAATGTTAGAGTGGGTACGGTAGAAGCCATGAGAGAGTGGTGAGTTTGTATGTGTTTATGCCAATGGTGTGGCAATGCATACATATATATAGCGAGAAGAAAACATCCCTTTAGTCCCGGTTGGGGACACCAACCGGGACTAAATGGGTTAGGGTTTCATTGGGAAACGGATCATCCCTTTAGTCCCGGTTGGGGACACCAACCGGGACTAAATGGGAATTAGGGTTTCGTTTGGACCAATCAGATAGAATCACACGGATCGTGTGTTTCTTTCAAGCGCTCTTGAGTCGTTGGATCCGGGTGTGTTTTTTTCGAGCTGTTGTGAGCCGTTCGATCAGGGCTACGGTGTGTTTCTTTCGAGCTGCTGTGAGCCGTTGGATGAGGTGTTTCTTAACTGTTGGATCAAAACCCTAGCTCAACAATTTGTGAGCCAGAGGACCCTATATATAGCCCAGCTTCATACACCGGTCAGTTCATCTCCCAAATACAAAACATTCGGATTCGTCATCATACGTCCAGCCGTGCATTTGGTATGCATATATGCACCCAGTAGCCACGGTTGGGCTGTATGATGGCGATACCGTTTGTTTTGTTCTACACCCCTTTAAGGTTTGATACATCATATATTCAGTTCATCGAGCAAATACAAAACATCCGGATTCGACATCATACGTCCTGCCGTGCATTTGGATCAGTGTTTAACACATTCATCCCCCTTTAACACATTCATCCATGCATGCTTGGGTCAGTGTTCACTTTGAGCTCGGGTAGTAATGTGCACGGGAACATCAGGTAGTGAGAAGTAATGAAGCTCGAAGAGGAATAGTAGATGGAGGCCAATCAAGAGGATCAGCCAGTATGTTTGCCCAAGTTCTCTTTTTAATAAAAGAATTTGTATTCCGGCGACACTGCGGCGCGCTAGCGCGTCTGTTTTCTGTTTAATGTAATTATTACTAATTTTAAAACAATCTTAGATATTTATATTTAAATTAACTGCAAATAGTGAAATAGTTAATAGTTTGAATAGTTAGAATAATTATTTAGGTAAACAGAAAACGGATTTGAATTAGTTATGCAAATTCAAACAATTTTCATGTTGTAATTTTTTTCAAATTTGAAAGCATATAGAAGTTATTCACGTGCATATTTAAGATATTCAAATTTTGGCGCTAAAACAATTGGCGCGCCCGGCCCAAAAGTACTTCTGGTCCCGGCGCGCCCGACCAGCCGGGGCTTTCGTCCCGGTTGTTGCCACCAACCGGGACGGAAGGGCATTTCGTCCCGGTTGTTGCCACCAACCGGGACGGATGCTAGATAGATATATACACGTCACCGTCCCTCCCAGTTCCAGACCGCGCGCAGGGACGAAATCGACGCCGCCAGGCTGCCCATTTTTTCCGTCCCCCCACGCCGCCCCTCGCCCCCGTCGGCGTCCTCCTCTGTGGCGCCGCCCCTCGGTCCCGTCGCACCCGCGCCGCCCCTCGGTCGCGTCGCCCCCGCCGCGCCGCCCCTCGCCCCGCCCTCCTCTGCGACGCCGCCACTCGGTCGCGCCGCCCCTAGCTCGGTCGCGTCGCCCCCGTCGGTGCCCTCCTCTGTGGCGCCGCCACTCGGTCGCGCCGCCCCTCGCCCCCGCGCCGCCCCCTAGCTCGGTCGCGTCGCCCCCCGTCGGTGCCCTCCTCTGCGGCGCCGCCCCTCGCCCCCGTCGGCGTCCTCCTCTGCGCACCCGCTGCCCGCGCGCCGCCGCTGCCCCGCGCCGCCGGCCCGCCGCTGCCCCGAGGGGAGGTAAGGCCTGCCTCCATCTCGCCCTAGCCCGGGGCCTTTTTTGTTTTTTTTTCTTTTTTTTACTTAATTACTGTTTTTTATTAGTGTTACAAATGTTAGAATTATTAGTTGTGAATGTTAGAAATTTTAGATTAGATTTACAAATTTTAGATTTCTACGTTTAGAATTGATATAGAAATTTAAGAATGTTAAAATTATTAGTTGTGAATGTTAGAAATTTTAGATTAGACTTAGAAATTTTAGATTTATACGTTTAGAATTGATATAGGAAATTTAAGAATGTTAGAATTATTAGTTATGAATGTTAGAAATTTTAGATTTGTACTTTAGAATTGATATAGGAAATTCAAGAATGTTAGAAATTTTAGATTTGTGTGTTAGAATTATTAATTATGAATGTTAGAAAATTTAATTAAGATAGTGTTATAAATTTAAGAATGCTAGAAATGTTATCGTACGTTTAAATATTTCATGAATATGTTGCTATTTTTGTGTATTATCTATAAACAATTTTGATGAAAATAATTGATCATTAGTTAATTATTATGTATAAGCAATTTTAATGAAATTGACTGAAATATATACTTACTCTTTCTGTATAGTATGAAGCCAAGAGACGAAGATGCCGAAAATATGATCGAGGGTTTAATCCGCGGGTCCGACGTAGAGAACGATGTGAGCCAGTGGATGAATGACTCCGGTGAGGGAGATCCGGTGGTCACCTAGGGAGACGACTCCGATGAGGGAGAAGCCGACGGCTCCGATATGGGAGCAGCCGACGGCTCCGGTGGAACCATACAAATTACAAACACCGGCTCCGAGGTGCATATATAGATATGTTAATTAATGAAGCATCCGTTGTCTATATACATGTATTAACAGTCTTTATATTTTTAGCCATCCGGTTCAAGTATATCAACCGGAAAAAAGACTAAACGAGGCGCAACAAGGAAGTTGAAAGATACAGAAAGATACAGGATCGACACGATCGCAGCAGACGGCGCACCCGAGCTTCCCGCTGATGTTGCCCAAAAATTTGTGAAGCAATGCGGAGTGCTAGTTAGAGATCACATCCCGATCACTGTTAATGAGTGGAATAAGCCAAAAGATCCGCGGAAACAAGGAATTTCATATGTCGGCAAAATAGCCAAAGATCATCTTTTCTCAAAGATTTTGGCTAATTTTAACTTACCCGTGCCGGAGGTGGACGAGAATGAAGCGGCTGTGAATGAGGCCGATGTTACTAAAATGAAACATGAGATACGGGAAAAGGTCAAAGCGTGGACCCTGAAAAAGATGGCCGAGCAATTCAAAAACTGGAAGAAAAGATTGAACCTTGATTATGTTAAGAAGAACAAGACTCCTGATTTCACTCAAGGGTATGAGAAAATAAAACCCGTATGGGCAGACTTCGTGAAGTACAAGCTGGCAGAGAATGAACTGGAAAGGACAAAAACAAATGAGAAAAACGCCGCCAAAAAGGTATATCACCATGTTATGGGGCAAGGTGGCTACAAGGGTTCCAATCCCAAGTGGGACACATGGGAGAACAACCTGCTTCAGAAGGGGATCACTCCCGAGCCGTTCTTGTGGGTCGAGCGGACAAGGTCATGGTTCTACGGGCATGGGGGCACGTTGGACGCCGAAGGAAAAGCAATATATAACCTAAGGCATAAAGAGAGTCCTCTACCCATAGAGAAGCTGAGAGACGCAATAAAGGACGTTAAAGATGGGAAGTTCGTGCCAGATAGAGAGAACGACGAGCTCACACGAGCCCTCGGGAATAAGGAACACGCAGGGCGTACACGAGGCACAAAAGGCACTCCTCCGTGGAGTGTTGCGTTCGACTCCACCAGAAAGTTATATCCAGATAGAAGCCGTCAACGTAAAAAGAACAAGGAGGCAGCTGAAGCAGAGAATCAGGCAAACTGGAGGCGTCAACTTGAAGAAATGGTAAAGCTGACACAGGATGTAGCAAAGAAGCAGCAGGACCAAATTAACACACTTAGCCAGCAGATAGTGTCTACCGGCGCATCAGTACACATGGTAGAAGTTGAAGTCGAGGCTCCCGACGCCGCACATTCTCATCGCAAAAGCAGCGTTGCGTCCACGTAGCTACCCGGTGATGATGCACCGCCGATGATTCACCCGGTGGATGAGAACACGGAAATGACATCCTGTGAGCTCCACGTGAAGGTCGTCAATATAACCATCAAGGCGGCGGCCGGCTATGTCTTACCAATTGGCAACGAACCAACTCACCATACTCTTCCGGTTCCACGGGGCTACGCTGTTGTTGGGGTCGATGAAGTTGTCAACGGATTCGAGCGGGTAAAGCTTGATTTTCCTGAAGGTGAAGACGAAGAGTTGACTGAACTCGGAGAAGCCAAGAACTTGACCGTTTTATGGCTAAAGGAATGCATTGTGCTCACAAATCAGACGGCAAAGCCATCGAATCCTCGCCTTTCTCCAGCGCAAAAGTCTCCAGCGCGGTCGTCTTCGCAACGCATGCCGTCTCCGGCGCGGTTGCCTACGCCGTGCACGTCTCCAGCGCGGTCGCCTACGCCGCCGCGTCAGCCTTCTCCGCCCACTAAGTTTCTGCCGAAACGTAAAAAATCACCGAAACGTCAACGGTCACCCCTCCCGAAGGTACCAAAAGAGGTACCCAAGTTACCTTACGACTATACTCCCGAGGAAAACCAGAAAATCGCAAAGGACCAATACGAGGCGTGGAAATCAAAGCGGAAGGAGAAGCAAAAGCCAGATTTCCCCGAGACCGAAGAAGAGATAGAACGAGCTTGGAAAATGGTGAAGACTCTTCATCAACCCGAGCCGAGTCTGTCATCTGACTATGACCGCTCTATTCTGAAATCACACCAGGAAATGGTGCGGTCGACGAAGAGTAGTACCGCAAGCGGGAAAAAGGGAAAATTAGTTGCTCAGATCGGAGAGCAGAAAAAACAATCCACGTCCCCGCTCAAAGTGATTTCCAATACCCAGGTGGGGCCGAGCACTAATATTGCTGACGAGCATATTGATCCAGAGTTTATAACACTGTACGCAGACAAGGCAGCTAATGCGGGTTTGTCCATTGCTGACTATATGCAAACAGTGAACTACTTCCCCGCAGCTGAATGTGCGTACAAATACCAGTAAGGGAAGTCTCTTGTCAAACCCGAGGAGATAAAGGATCTACCAACGAAAATGCGAAGAGTGCATAGTTGGTATATGGAAGCCGTTGAGGAATCTATGGACTGGATATGTCTCAACGTTAAGGACGAGCACTATGGAAATGGAAATGGATATGTTATGATTCGATTTGAGGAATTGTTTCAGTTATACCAGCAGCAGGCCCCCGACAAATCTATCCTTAGTGCCTATTGTCTGTAAGCACTTATTTCTCTAGCTCACCTCATTCAATTGCATATTCATATATATATATATATATAGTACACTCATATATTATAATTGCAGAATGAAGATTCTCGAATGCAGAAGAGGTGGAATCTATGATATTGGGTTCATTGATCCAAATATTATTTATGAAAAGACTCTTCGGCAATCTCCCAAGGATACAGAAAATAATATTCTAAGCGCAATAATATTTAACCAACACCGACGGGAAATACTATTTCCTTACAACTTCAAGTAAGTGTGTTACTCTGTTGTAAACATTCTGTTTTCCTTACTCGATGTTCACTGTATAATTGATGAGTTCTGCGTGCGCAGCTTCCACTATATTCTGCTAATCTTCCAAATTGACAAAGGAAAAGTAATTGTAATGGACCCAAAACGTAAACCCCTCTCAATATGGGCTGACATGCAGGAAATGATTCAGCGGTAATTTCAATCTTTATTAATTTCAGTATTTATATATGGCAATATATCGACTACTTTGTTTCATTTTCGGATATCAAGTAATTACTAACTCTTTTTATTCTTTTTCTTTCTCGGGTAGGTTTGGAAGAGGTTCATAAAGAAGTCTCCCGGTGAATGGGAAAAAGCTTACATTTGATGTTGTGCAAGTAAGTACTATCTAGATCCGCGCCCATCTCCTTGATTCTAGTGTCGATACCATTATCATGCCTGGTTGATTATTATTTTGATTGAAACAATCTTCTCGTAAACTGCTTGCAACAAGGAGACGGGAATAACTTGTGTGGATACTACGTTTGCGAGTTCATTCGTCAGACCACATCTCCCAAGGGCAGAAATTTAAAGCAACTTCATGTACGTTAGTCGTCAATTCTTCTTATTACTATCTATTTTAGTTACTTAGTTTCATATATTTTAGTGACCACTCTTCTTTATATTAGATCGAACGGCTTCGGGACGGTCTTCTACCAAGGGACCGCATACGAGCAATTCAGGAGGAAATTGCGGGCTTCTTAGATGTAGAGGTCATAAACGTAGATGGAGAGTACCATGCCTCCGGTTGGAACTAAGTTTGATTTTGTAATACACTCCATCGGTCATGTAATATGCTCGATATACTTTGCTTCCGTAATATAAGTGTTTCTTATTCTGCTTTATATACTTATTCACTCGTGCGATCCGGGAGCTCCGTGGAGGGTCCACCGAGGCTCCTCTCTTCTCGAGGTCCGGGGAGGGGCCGCCAGGAGGTCTGGGGGGCCAAAAAACGGAAATTGTAAATTTCTGCCGCGGCAGAGAAAAGGGCAAAAGACCTGCCGCGGCAGAAGGGGCATGCATCCCGGGTCGTATTGAGAACCGGGACTAATAGCCCTGGCCAGGTTCCAGCGCACGGGCCACGTGGTCAGCCCCATTTGTCCCGGGTCCTGCCACAACCGGGACCAATGGGGAGGGGTATTTGTCCCGGATGCCCCGTCCCGGTTGCACAACCGGGACAAATGGGGGCCTACGAACCGGGACTAAAGCCCCTGTTTCCACTAGTGACATGAGTTCCTCCTTTGCACAAGCTTGTTCTGCAAGTGCCGCATCTCCCTCATCACACTCTGCTGCCACAGCCCGGTTCCCATGTATAGTGATGGTTCGTTTAGGACCCGGAATCTTCAGCTGTAAGTACACGTAACACAGCCTTGCCATGAATTTGGCGTAAGCCGGCCTTCCAAACAGTGCATGATAGGGACTACGCAACTTCACCACCTCAAATGTGAGCCACTCCACTCTGTAATTATCCTTGGATTCTCCAAAAGCAACCTCTAGCGTTATCTTTACCTCAGGGCAGGCCGAGTGTCCTGGCACAATTCCATGAAAAATTGTGGAGCTTTTCTGCAGTTGAGACTCCTTGAGCCCCATACGCAAGAAGGTTTCCCAGTATAAGATATTGATACTACTCCCGCCATCCATCAGAACTTTCTTTAGCTCGTAGCCATTGACCTGCGGCGCCACCACCAAAGCTAACACACCCAGATGTTCTATTGCTTCCGGGTGATCCCTCCTACTCCATGTTACTTCCTGATCTGACCATCTCAGGTATCTTGGAACACCTGAAGAAACCGAATTTACAGCTCTTTTGAGTATCTTCCTCTCTCTCTTGGAAGTCCCGGTTGTGTGAACATGATATTTTCCTAACAGTTTTGGGTTGGCCTGGAAACCACCTGCCCCACCCTGGTTATGACCCGGATTGCCAGCTCCTGCATTGCCTGCGGGGGGTGGTCCGTTGCCCGGGTTTCCACCCAGACCCGGTCCTCCTCCCCGGCCTGTACCCTGCAGAGCCTTCTGTATTTCTTCATTTTTCCACCTCTGCAGATCTACACGTTGTTCCAATTAATGATTAGCCGGCCTGCCATTCCTGCTATGGCGCGGGCAAGGCATCTTGAAGGCTTCTATGTGATTAGCCGGCCGGGGTGGTCCTTGATAATTGTTTCCTCCGTTAAATTTTCCATCCGCTCTGGGTCTTGCAAACCCGGCTTCTGCACTGGCGACTAACTCGGAGGCTCCCTCATATGGACGTTTATGTTGACTGTTCCCATTACCGCCATTGCTACCTCCATTATTATTCGGTGCAGTCCCGTTTCCGGCTCTTCCATTATTGTTCGCGCTAGACTTCCCCTTTTTGTCCTCGATATCTTCTTCTGTGGTATCAGTGGAGGCATGCTTGTTGCACGCGTCCATTAGCTCTCCCATAGTAATTTCCGAAACGTGCCTGCTGGATTTCATGCGTACCAATTTTTGCACCAAGGGCATGTATCTGCATGTCTTCGCCATAGCTTGTATTGCATCCTTGGGATGGATATCAGTGGAAGAGTGGACTATTTCCATAACTCGGCGCACCCAGATGCGTGCCGACTCTCCCTTTCTCTGCACACACCGATCTAAGTCATCAATCGTGTATAATTTCCTGCAAGTTCCATAAAAGTGCTTGACGAAAGCCGACTTGAGATCGCTCCATGAACTGATAGATTTCTCAGGCAAGTTATTGAACCATAATTTAGCTGCTCCTTCAGACATCATGAGATACATAAACTTGGCTTGGAGCTTTTCTGAAGCGTTGCGAATAGACAGAGCCATCTCGTAACTGCTTAGTCAGGTCTCAGGGTCCATGGCGGGTTCGTAGTTGACAACTTTACCCGGCTCCTTGAACTTATCCGGATAAGCCTCGGCCCTGATAGCGTCTGATAAATACTTGGGTCCGGCTAAGTTTGTCAGTACTGGCCTTACTCTTGAAACGTGTGAAACCTCGGCTGCCGCAGCGGGAGCCACGCCAATTGCCGGACGTCGTACCGCAGACCCGGCCGCACGCCTTGCACGGGAACTATCCACAATAGCCTGTGCCGCTGAAACTGCTAGAGCTGCTGGCCTAAGTGGAGGAGGCGGCATTTGCTGCTGCTCTGCCCTCCGTCATGCTGATGCTGACTGAATGTTCCTCGTATTGCCTTTCTGCCGACTGATATATGGCGTCCTATGCATCCCGCTCCTTTTGTCCGGGTAATTAGCCTGTTGAGCCACCGCGGTGCGTAACATCTCTATAACCCGCCGGGTCTCTATCGCTTGAGGCGATTCTCCCAGTGGAATACGGTCGAGCGCTAAAGTTGCGGCGTACACGTTGTCTATAGGGTTGTTGAAGTGACCCGGTGGGGTATGGAATCGTGACGGTTGTGGCTGCACAGTATTGCCTCCGGGCACCCCAACGGGTAGCACAGGTGACCCGGTCGGTACGTTCGCCGGTTGTCCTCTGAGTGTCGCTCCTGCATACCCGGTTCCTGGGTTCGCAATCGGGATCGGCTGATCTTGAGGTGTGACAAACAATGCGGCCGAATGTAGGGCTCCGCCTGTTGCTGGCAGTCTCGTCTGATGCCTCTGATTATATACCCTAGTCGTTTGTGCCTGTATACGGTCCTCTAACTCATCCAACTGACGCCGACGCGCGGCCATCTGTAATTTCTCGGCCTCTACGTCTCTCCTTTGCTGATCCAACGCTCGTCGGGCTACATCCAGGTCCCTGGCCCGGGCCGCTGCGTTCTCCGGGGTTATTACCGTTGCTAACACTGTGGGATTCAAGATCAAATTGTTGCTGAAAAGAGCCGGATTTGGTGGGTGTGACGTTCCCGCACCAGCAATTCTGTTCGCCCTGAATCCGAACATGTTCCTATGATGAGCAGTTTCGCCTGTTTCGCTGGTGACAGCCGTTTGCTCCCATCGATCCGGGCTCCGACCGGGTCTCCATTAACCGGCATATGTTGTTGGGCCAGCGCTTGCGCCGCACCAGCCGCGGATAAGGTCACATCACCCTGGTTTAGATTTATCGCAGGGGCTGTGTAAACCGCGACTCGGCGCGCAATGCCTGGTGAAGACTCATACTCTTCTTCCTCGCAGCTATCCTCCTCATACCGATCTTCCAGCGGATGCAAGATAGATTCGGTATCTTCGTCTTCATTAACTTAGTTTGGGGCAAATCGACTCTGGAGTTTGGGAGAGGGTTTATCTCAAATTGGACGCAAGGATTATCCTGCTTCGGCCTCTCCATTGGAGATAATAGCTTACTTCCGGCTGGGATCTTATTAACTATCGATCTAGAGGCTCGGACTGCAATGTCGCCGAGACCCCGAATCTAGGGTTACAAATACTCGAAATCTCTTAATCTCCCCGATCTATGCCAGGAGAACCGGTTTATATAACACCCGGTTTCCTGGCTTTCCTTACAAGATATGGCTAGAGTCCTACTCGGATTCCGCGGTCTATACCGCCTCTCAGGCCTTCTAGAACTTTTCTTCCCTTGAGCCAGATTACCAACACAGCCATTGGCCCACCAACGAGACCCGGCCCATCATCACTTTACACGGTCTTCGCCCAACCTTGCTCCAGCCGGGTCGTTACCCTTTCCTGTGGGCCTACCGGGTTTGTATCCCCCAACAGGTACCGAACCGTTGGCATGCCCAACCCTATGGACCGGTAATACTTCCTCTTGGGCGGGTACTACCGGGTGAAAGCGCATGGTTCCCCCATATGTGGTTTTGGTAATTAATGATAATCCTTATGGACTAATGTTTGTATTGAGTTATCCTTGTAGATCTTGTCCATTGGAAATAATGGAGTTCATGTGTTGAACTCTATTAGCTTCCTTGATGGCCATTGTTTTATTCCTGGATTTATATGAGGAATGGTTATGGTTTGAGTTGAGCTTATTGCTAGTGTGTCTTGAAGAAAAGGATTAGGTGATTTTTCATTATCATCTTCAAGACATCATCATTTGAAGTAAGAAGCAAAGATACAAGGTTGATCAAGCAAGCGATCAACACTCAAAGCTACAATTTGTACCAAGTGGGATTGTGTATCTCATGGTATGGTAAGCAATTGTAAATATATCTTTGTGAACTAACCCATGATATGTGTGTGTGGGGCATTTCTATGTGTGGTTAGGTATCTTTCCATGGGCATGAACCAAAAGGAAGATTTCATATAGCCCGTGGTCTATGTCGTCGTCAAGCGGTGTTCGTCATCTAGCTTGACGTGGAAGCTCAAGTGAAGCATCTAGAAGATATCCTATGCTTGATGCTTGCCACCCTTTTGGAGATTGTGGCCTTGTGAAGATTTTCCGAAGGTTCTCTCCCATAATGGTGTATGGGGGAGCTAGTCTCTCCCATAATAGTGTATGGGGGAGCAACTTGCAAGTCTTCATCAAGCGGAGCTTGTGCTAGCAAGCGCAATCAAGAAAGAAGATCCAACTTGAGAGAGTCAAGATCGTCATCATCTAGCTCAAGTGGATTTCTCAAGGCAAAGGTATAATCCTGATAGGTTTTCTGTTTTACCGGTCTCGTGTCTTCGGGAGACCGGGTTATAGGATAGATAGTCGTACTATCAAGAGGGGCTCTCAAGTGAGTAACGTGATCGAATCGTTGTGGAGAGCTCAAACCTTTGCATACTTTGCATATCATCTTTCTTGGTTCTTATTTGGCTTTTTTATCCTTTGGGTTCTAGTGCTTGTCGTTATGTTCATGGCAAGCCAAGGTTTATCGAAAACGGTTTTGGTAAGAAAAACTTGTTGCGTTTTCGGTGGTGAAAATATCCGGTTCAGCTTTGAGAATGTTTCCACACCTTACATGTGTGGTAACTTCTCCATTCCTTTTTGTTTGGATATCCTTTGTTATTACCTTTCCAACCCATTTGGATTCACCTTATTCGAAGTTCATTCGCAAAAGTTATGTGTGTTTTCGTGTTGGAGGTTTCACCGGGTGTTACTATTTGAGAGGTCTAAACCTTTACCCATTTGGTTTTATCTTCCATTTATGGACAATGATGTTTCTCCGCATATTCTTGTAGTTCTCGTCGTTGCGATTTCAACGAGCTCAAGAACATCGAAAATGGAGTTCATATGCAAAAGTTATTGCATTTCTCGTATCGGTTTTCTGTCTCCGGTTTGCAATCCGGAATATTCCGGATAATTCCGGAATCCGGATTTTTCCGGGCTCCGGAATATTCCGGATCCCGGAATATTCCGGCCAGAACGGGAAAAGGCTCTGTTTCCATCCGGAATCGGTCCGGAATCAATTCCGGGCCATTCCGGGTCATTTCGGGGTCCGGAATATATCGGACCATTCCGGAATGGACGGAAAAAGTGGAAAACGGCTAGTTTTTTAGCACCTATTTAAGTGGCTTTCTTCCCCAAAGTCCCTAAGAGTTTTCCAGCTCGTTTTCCCTCTCTCTCCCCACCATTGTTGACTTTGAAAAGCTTGCTCCTCTCTCAATCCCTCCAATGATTCTTGCATATCTTTGAGGGAGAAGTTAGAGGAGATCTAGATCTACATTTCCACCAATCCATCCTCCTTCTTAGTGAAGGAAACTTAGTAGATCTTGATCTTGGAGTTCTTGGCGTTTCTCCATTGTTCTTCCTCTCTTATTCCCCCATAAGCATTTGTTGCTTTGTTGGAATTTGAGAGTGGAGGATTCGAGCACTTGTGCTCTTGCCATTTGCATCGGTTTGGTCTCTCCACGAGGATTCGTGGAAGTGAAAGATTGTGAGCTTGTTACTCTTGGGTCTTGGACCCTAGACGACTTGTGCTGTTCTTGGGAGCCTCCAATTGAGTTGTGGATGTGTGCCCCAAGATTGTGCTGACACCGAGAGCCTCCAATTGAGTTGTGGATGCGTGCTTCGGGTTTGAAGGTTGCCAATAGTGGAAGGTGAACTAGGCCTTTGTGGCGGGGTTCATCGGAGAATAGGGTGAGGCCTTTGTGGCGTTGAGTAGGCCTTCATGGCGAGCTCACACCCCTCCAACGAGACGTACTCCCATTTGTGGGAGGAACTCGGGAGTACATCATCGTCTCCGTGTGCCTCGGTTATTTCTATACCCGAGCTTTTTACTTATGCAATTTACATTGTGATAGCCTTCGAGCTTGAAGTTATATATCTTGCTATCACCTTGTTACTTGTCTTGCTTAGCATAAGTTGTTAGTGCATCTAGTTGACCATAGAATATTTAGGTTGTATGCTTGTTAATTTAAACACCTAGTTTATTTCCGCATTTAGCAAGCCTTAACCGGAAAAGTTTTAATCGCCTATTCACCCCCCCCCCCCTCTAGGCGACGTCGTTGTCCGTTCAATTGGTATCAGAGCCTCGTCTCTCTTTATTAGGCTTTACATCCTAGAGAGTACGATGTCGTTTAGAGAAATAGAGCATGATCCCGCTTTTATATTCTATGGTAGAAATTATGATGTTTGGAAAATTCGCATTCTTAATTTTCTTACGGACATGGGTCCAAAGTATGTT
Organism: Alopecurus myosuroides; assembly: GCA_028641055.1. Classification (NCBI taxonomy): domain Eukaryota; kingdom Viridiplantae; phylum Streptophyta; class Magnoliopsida; order Poales; family Poaceae; genus Alopecurus; species Alopecurus myosuroides. Next base: position 331,916,131 of record CM054060.1, on the reverse strand, counting down.
AAGAGAATTGTAGATATGGATTTTCCTCCTCCAAAGGATTCTCAAGATTTATCTTTAGAGGATGAGGAAAACTCTTATCTCGGTACTCTTGTATCTAATGGTCTCTTGTGTGTTTTGAGCGATGTAGTTATTGAATCAATCATGCCTTTTCGGAACGCTCATGAGCTATGGACAAAACTTCAAGATATATATGATGTGTCCAACACTATTGAGGATGATTGTTCTTCATCCACTTCCGTCCGTGATGAGTTCACATCTTTCTCCACTCCACCAACATTTGATTTGTCACCAGGTAATGATATGGTGAGTGGTGATAGAAATTTCATCGTGGATAGTGAATTTGCTATTGACTATACTTCATCTCTATCCCATTGTAATGATCTATCTTTGGACTTAATATCTTCTAGCACTCAAAGTTCCATACATTCTAGTATTGATAGTCCTTGCATATCATGTAATAGTTGTTCAACTAAATCTCATGATGATATGCTTCCTATTTCTTGTTTTCATGAAAACAATGCTTCCATTTCCTCTAGTACTTGGGTGGCTAACAATGTAGAGGAATCCCATTTTTTGGTGGAACAAGACATGGACCTTATTGGTGCTTCAAGTCAATCTTCTTCTTCGTTATCCATTACTCATATGTGCCTTATGGCTAGGGATTCAAAGGTATCTCCACCTTTGGAACCCACTACATCTTGTGATGATGAGGATCAGGATATATTTTATGGAGAGCTTGAGGATGAGGTCTCTTTAATGGAGAAGGGTGAGTTGGTTCTTCTTGATCTCCCTAAAGGTAGTAAAGCTATCACTCCCTTGGGTGAAATATTGGCTTTTGCTATTAATAGATCTAAAATCATTGAAAATAAAGGTGAAATTGAAAGAAGTGATGCCGATGAAAAGGCATCCCTCACTATGTCTCTTGAGGAAGAGCATGAGCTCCGAGTTACTCTTGAGGAGAAACTTAAATCTATTGAGGAGCTCTATAATGAACAAATAGCCTATCTCACTAAAGCTCGTGACCATACTAATGCTAAGTATAAAGTGCTTAAAAGTTAAAAGGTTGAATTTGTTGTTGGCAATGCTAATCTAATTGAGGAAAACTCTAGGTTGAATAATGAGCTTGCCAAATTGTCTTCTTCTATTTCTAATGATGCTTGTGCTACTAACTCCACATCTTGTGAAGCATCTATTTTGAAGGAGAATGTTGAGCTAAGGGCTCACCTTGAGTTGATGACTAGCAAGTGTGGGAAATTGGAAGAAACTCATGAAAATCTATCTAGCTATCATGAGGATCTTCTAGCATCCCATACCAAGCTAAAGTTTTCTCTTGAGGCTATGACTACAAAGGTAACATCTTGTGAGCCTCATGTGGGTACTAGCACAATATCTTCTAGTAATTCTATATTGACTTGTGCTCGTATTGGTAATTCATCCTCCCATAATGTTTCTACATCTTGTGATGAATTCCTTGCCTTGTTGCTCTAACAATGAAGCATCTACTTCCTCTATCTCTTGTGTTGATTCTAACCATGTAGAGGAAATTAAAGATCTCAAGGCCCAATTCACTTCTTTGAAGAAAGACTTGGAAAAAAGTCATGAAGGGAGTTCCACCCTTGACAAGATGTTGAGAGTGCGAAGACTTCCCAATGACAAGAGTGGACTTGGATTCAACTCCAATATCAATAACAAGTCCAAGGTTGACAAGAAGAAGGGCCAAGAACAAGTAAAAGATACGGCCAAGATTATTTGCTTCAAGTGCAAGATTGAAGGGCATCATGTTAGATCTTGCCCTTTGAAGAAGAAGTCTCTAAGTGAGAAGCAACTAGGGAAGCGGCCTCTTGTTCAATCTCATGCTCAACCACGAGTTGAACAACGACCACCTCCTAAGAAGACTCAAGCCAATGCTCCTCAAGTTGAGGAGCCTATTAAGAAGAAAGAGAAGAGTCGATGTTGCTACCTTTGTCGTGAGAAGGGACACCTTGCTTCTTCATGCACTAATGGTACATTATCCAACCCTATCCTTGTTGATGATGTTTATTCCATTCGGAAGGATAATGTGGGCAACGTGTTTGCCAAGTATGTTGGTACTCCAAGTGGTGTCAAGAAAAGAACCATTTGGGTTGCCAAACCTATTGTGACTAACCTCTTAGTACCCAACTTGGTTGGGGACCAACAAGCTCAAACTTGATCAATAGGTGTTAGTGGAGGGCATTGGAGACTTGGCTATTTCATGAAGAATTAAGGGATCTTCATCAATTATATTTCCTCAAGCCAAGTCACTTGGATTATATATATCTCTTACCCAATGTTCCTCCAAGCGGTAACTTGTATTTAAATCATATATACATTGAAAGTTGCTTGCTCCCTTGCATATGTTAGTTTTGTTTCTAGCATGTGTTTGTATATGTTGTGCTTACTACTTACCTATCTTGAGTAATCTAGTTATGTTTGTTGGTTTGCACTCCATATACTTGTGTTCTTTGTGATGAGCCTTCATTGCTATTGTTGCTTATTTTAGTTGGCTCTTTGGGAGATTAATGGACTATCCCATTTTGGGGGAGTAATATGCTCTTGTCACTTTACTATCCTAAAATGTGTGTACATGAGGAATACCACTTAGTGTTGATATATCAATATTATCTTGTCTCTATATGGTATGTCTTTCTCATGAGAAATTCAACTTCTATTGTCCATTAACTTTCTCTTGTTTGATTTATTTTTGCCTCTTGTTGTTTTCAATGGATTATCACATTATGGGGGAGTAATAAGCTATGTGCATATTACAAGCCTAGAAAATGTGAACATGTGAGGTATTGCCACCTAGAGTTGATATTCTAGTTATCTTGTTCCTAAGTGGCATGTTGCTCAAACAAGTTCCATATTTGCTTAAAATATATTGTCTCTCTCTTCTTTGGTATCTTGTTTGTTAGAGAGTTTCTTGTTGCCTTTCTTTTCGGGTTTTATTTGAAGCCTTCAAGAATCTCTTCCTATGCATGTTTTTTATTGTTCCTATCTTTTACCACATGCTTATGTTTTGTGAATATGATTGTGAACCAATCTACCACCGAGAAATATCTCCATACATCTCTTGTCTTTGACAAGTTATAATAATTTGTGGTAAGTTTATTGATCATATTTACTTTGGCCTTTTCTCTAAAATTGCCTCGTTTGTTGCCAAGGATTTATTTTGGTTCAAACTCCTTCATGTCTTCCTTTTGTTCTACTCTGTGACGCCCCGAGATCGGGCACTATGCAGATTTCAGCATTCCCGCCAAAATCCACATAATAACCGATTCCAGGTTGCCACTTGTGATAACATTACAACAGTTCACGAATAATCCACAACAATAACAGAAAAGATATATACAAGATGACTCAAACGAGCCAAGGATACAACTGATACAATACAAAGATCCAAGTAACAGCGGAAGAAACAACATAGCGTCCGACTACGGACAAGATGCAAATTGGACTAAGAGTCCTGAAGATAACCGAGAGCGTCCAAATCCCTGCCCAGGCCAAGCCGGAGGGATTCCCAAGCTAACATCGTCAGACTTCAAACCTGTTGACTGCAATATTGAATATGCAGCCACGAAAAAGGATTCGTGGGTCAGTACGGTTAAGTACTGGCAAGTGGATAAACCATACTCACAAGATACCGGCGTAACCAGTCATCACAAGATACAAAAAAAACTTTGGGTTTAACGGGAAGGAAAGGATTATTGCAAAGAAGCGGCAGCGGGCTGCACTAACCAACTACAGAGACTCACTACAACATCCGGCTAAAAGAGGGGGATAAGATAGCGTATCGTAACCAACTAGTACTAACCACCCAAACAAACCCATCCAATGTTACCCCCTACTAAGGAAGCAACCCAAGGATGACTCACACTGTTGGATTAATGATGGATCAAGTTATTGTGTCAATAAGACTATTACTAGTCAAATTATCATTAGTTAGGTGTAAATTGTTCTGAGTACTTGTTAGCCAGTACTTTCACCAAGTCATCCATAACCGCGGAAAAACACGGCTTCTCGAGAAGATTTAACCCTGCAGGGATGCACCAATTTGGCCGTACACGTAAGAATAACCCGCCAGACGGGGGATCAACCCACCAAGCGAGGTACTCAACACAACCCAACTCTTCTTCGCATCAAGCCCAAAGAACCCCGTGCAATTTAGCGCACGGCTAATCAAGCCCCACGAAGAAAAGGGGACCCTCATAGCACTCTAAGAACGTGTCTCCCTAAATGCCGACTACAAAAGTTCCACCCTGGCCTGGGTTCGCAAGATCATGCATGCGGCAAATGGAAAACCCGAACTAAATGAGGCGATTTGGACGAGATGCGAATCGAATCAAATTGAGGGGGCGCCCATACTCGTTTCCCACATGCGGTTAGTGCGCTCATCATGGATCAGTAGACAAGACCCTTTTCCTAATTAGGGTCGACACTAGCAGGCTTCAAAACCACGCCGGGCCTCCTGCCGGTGCCTTATCATCAAATTATTATTACCCAAAACATTAACATGTTGTTGATTGAAATGAAACCCAACTATCAAACTAAACAGTTGATAAGACGGACAACAAGACTTGAGCGCAAACAACACTAAGCATGCAACTACGACACGAGGGCCAACAGGGTAAACTAACAACAGTTGATAGAAAGTTGAAGGAAGGTTATATCATGGCTGCAAGGTAAACATATAATAGGATCGAGACACAAGCATCGAATCAACAGGCTAGAATAAGAACAACGAAAAGAATCGGTAACAAGTGATGAAAGGCAGCCATTTGGCAGCAAGTGAGTATACTTGCATGAGATCCAGCAAGTAGAGGTACATCCGCAGAACTTGTCGTTGCTCACATCATCTCAACGTCCTATCCGGGAAGAAGCAACGAACCTCGAACAAACACCGGATGCAACAATTATTTCTACGGCAAAAGATCCAGCATGATCCTATTTTATATGCATGGCATGGCAAGATGCAACAGGGGAAACAACTTAAGCAATTCAATCGGAACCGGAGTCCGGAGAAATAGGAATTGGTTCAAGTTGTTCAGCTAACCATCAAGTTAAATGTTGTTTAGCATGGAAAACAGTAAATAGGTGAGTTAAGCAATATTAAATGGAATAGGGCAACAATTGAATTAAATACCCCAACACATTCCATATTTATTTATTAGGTCAACATACATAACACTACTACAAATGCAACATGCAAGGTGCAAACATGAACATGGATGGCATGAACAGATTAAGTGCATTTTTCCGGTATGAAAACATATTTTATTGATTGGATTTGGAATTAAAATGAGCAAGTTATCAAATTAGCAATTTTAATGCATTAATTAAGAAATAGTTGTTTTCAGCAATTTAAATTATTCAAAACAGAAAACAAAGTTGATATTTGCAAAGTTTAGAGAATTTTGATTGGAAAACATATTTTACTTTTCAAATTTGGAGTTAAAATGAATTAGTTATGATTTATGCAATTAAATCAATTTAAATTGAGCCGGAAGCCCAACATCTAATTTAGGAGGTTCGAGTTATTTATCTACCCCTCAAGATTAAATTTTGTTTAACATGGCGAGATAATATAAGAATGAGTTGTGCAATTTTAAATGGAACCGGAACAATATTTAATTATCCCAACTCATTCCATATTTAATTATTAGATGATATTACTATTACCCGCACCCACAAGATGCAATGCAACAAAGATGATATGATATTTATAAAATAGATTGCATGTTGTAGAGAATAAGGCATATAGGTATAGGGGATTTAGGGTTTGGGTTCGCACGTTGGAAAGAGGATCGCCGGGGTCAACGCCGGAAACTTCGGAACGTGGAGGAAGTAGTCGACGTCGAGGAAGTAGTGGAAGTAGTATTCGAGCACCACTCTTCGGGGTTGGTGGAGATCTCGGCGTATCCGAGGTACACGTCACCCCTTCGAGGTCGATGGGGTTCATGGCGTCCGTGTACTTGTCGATGTCTCTCGGTCGTTGGGCTCTCGTGGACACGCACGAAGGCGGCCACCACAAACAAGTCCATCAGCGGCGGTGTAGGCGTTCACGGTTCGTCGAGGAAGTAGTCGTGGTCGACTGTCAACATTATCACATACAGAACATCGAGGAAGTAGACCTTGGCGATTCCATCTTCGAGGTTCACAATACGCACAAAGGCGGCCACACAAGGAGAACACGGCGGGACGGGTACGGACGGCGGCGTAGATGTTCATGGGTTGATGACGTGCTTGTCGATGTACATGGTGATGCGGGCGCAGCTATCCATCCACGTGCTGGAGGAAGTCCTTGTCTTCCGCAGCGAGCAGACGTGTACTGTTGGGCGACATGAGATGGTTCCGCCGTCCAGCAGCGGCAGCAACTCGGGACGGAGGTGACGACGATGGCGGGGTAGAACCTGGGCTCGGCAACGGCGGCTGGCTTCTCGGCCTTGGGGAAAGGCGCCGCCGTTCTTGGCCTTGATGGCCCACAGACCGCGGCGGTGATTCAGCTCGGAGAGGACGAGGCGGCGCTGGGGACAGGGTTGAGTTCGTCGAGGACGGCGGCGGCAACTGCCATGGGAGGAGAGGGAGGCGAGCTTGGGAGGGCGTCCATCCACGCGAGGAAGACGGAACCGCAGCAGCCCGCAGCAGCTGCCAGAGAGGAGGGAGAGGGAGATGGCGGCCGTCCTGCTTCCGCGCGGAGGGCGTCGGGGAAGGGGAGCAGCAGCAGCGCCGGCGTGCTCATCGGGACGGGGAGGAGGTCAAGGCGGCGGGGACCTGCTATGAGGAAGAGGGGGCGATGGGAGGCGGCGGAGCTTGAGGGAGGTGGAGGAAATCGAGCGGGAGGAGAGGGGCGACAGCGTGCGGGTCTTGGGAGGAAGGAGGAGGACGAGCGGGTTCGATGGGCTCTGCGTGCGCTCGGTCTAGGAGGAAGACGAACGAAGGAGGCAGGAGGACGAGCGATGGGAGCGGGGGGGAATCGAGCGCTGCTCTTCCTCCCGTCCGTGGTCTGGTTGGTGGAGGGACCCGATCGCGAGAAAAAATGTGGAGGCGGGGGTGTAGATGGAAAAATGACAATGGGAAGTTAGGGTTTCGGGTGGGGAGGCTGGCTGGGCCTTGCTGGGCCTAGTTCGGCCTGGCTTGGCTCGGCTGGCCCCCAAACATTTTTTTTTGTTTTATTTTTTCCAGAAAGTGTTTCAGTTCTAATAGAAATTGATTAATCAACTAAACAAATTTTAGAAAATATGATTTGATGAATTTTTAAAGTGTGTGCAAGTTTTAAATGCAGGATGTTGCATGGTGATGCATGATGTTATGAGATGCACAAAAGAAAAAAGAAACAATAAATTCTATAGAGGAAAAAAATCCCCGGGCGTTTCAGACGACACCACTAACAAGGGATTGCGCCCTCGCAATCCAACCACGAACCCGGGAGGGAGAAGAAGTTCGACTAACGAGTCTTCGCGCTTCCAGGTGATCTCCTCGACACCACTAACAAGGCTTCTCGACACCACTAACAAGAGATTCTTGTTCGGAGTGATGACGATCTTCTCCCACCAGGAATCTTCCGATGATCGAACCTATTAGGTTAAAGGCTCAGAAAACGTCCAACCCACGTAGTATCCTAAGCTTTGAAAGATTGAGAGGGGGAGAGACTCCAAAAAAATAAGATGAGAGGAGAAATAGAATAGAGATAAGGAGAAAACAAGAATCCTATTGAGATGTTTCCAAAATAGTTTAACAGAAATAGTTTTTGACACTGTAGAAACAACGACCGTTAGTGAGATTATCCTACAGGTTTTGCGGACCCGTTGCGTCGATAACCATTCGTATTGAAAAAATATCGGGAATCGGAAACCATGCTCTGATACCATTTGTGACGCCCCGAGATCGGGCACTATGCAGATTTCAGCATTCCCGCCAAAATCCACATAATAACCGATTCCAGGTTGCCACTTGTGATAACATTACAACAGTTCACGAATAATCCACAACAACAACAGAAAAGATATATACAAGATGACTCAAACGAGCCAAGGATACAACTGATACAATACAAAGATCCAAGTAACAGCGGAAGAAACAACATAGCGTCCGACTACGGACAAGATGCAAATTGGACTAAGAGTCCTGAAGATAACCGAGAGCGTCCAAATCCCTGCCCAGGCCAAGACGGAGGGATTCCCAAGCTAACGTCGTCAAGCTTCAAACCTGTTGACTGCAATATTGAATATGCAGCCACGAAAAAGGATTCGTGGGTCAGTACGGTTAAGTACTGGCAAGTGGATAAACCATACTCACAAGATACCGGCGTAACCAGTCATCACAAGATACAAAAAAAACTTTGGGTTTAACGGGAAGGAAAGGATTATTGCAAAGAAGCGGCAGCGGGCTGCACTAACCAACTACAGAGACTCACTACAACATCCGGCTAAAAGAGGGGGATAAGATAGCGTATCGTAACCAACTAGTACTAACTACCCAAACAAATCCATCCAATGTTACCCCCTACTAAGGAAGCAACCCAAGGATAACTCACACTGTTGGATTAATGATGGATCAAGTTATTGTGTCAATAAGACTATTACTAGTCAAATTATCATTAGTTAGGTGTAAGTTGTTCTGAGTACTTGTTAGCCAGTACTTTCACCAAGTCATCCATAACCGCGAAAAAACACGGCTTCTCGAGAAGATTTAACCCTGCAGGGATGCACCAATTTGGCCGTACACATAAGAATAACCCGCCAGACGGGGGATCAACCCACCAAGCGAGGTACTCAACACAACCCAACTCTTCTTCGCATCAAGCCCAAAGAACCCCGTGCAATTTAGCGCACGGCTAATCAAGCCCCACGAAGAAAAGGGGACCCTCATAGCACTCTAAGAACGTGTCTCCCTAAATGCCGACTACAAAAGTTCCACCCTGGCCTGGGTTCGCAAGATCATGCATGCGGCAAATGGAAAACCCGAACTAAATGAGGCGATTTGGACGAGATGCGAATCGAATCAAATTGAGGGGGGCGCCCATACTCGCTTCCCACATGCGGTTAGTGCGCTCATCATGGATCAGTAGACAAGACCCTTTTCCTAATTAGGGTCGACACTAGCAGGCTTCAAAACCACGCCGGGCCTCCTGCCGGTGCCTTATCATCAAATTATTATTACCCAAAACATTAACATGTTGTTGATTGAATTGAAACCCAACTATCAAACTAAACAGTTGATAAGACGGACAACAAGACTTGAGCGCAAACAACACTAAGCATGCAACTACGACACGAGGGCCAACAGGGTAAACTAACAACAGTTGATAGGAAGTGGAAGGAAGGTTATATCATGGCTGCAAGGTAAACATATAATAGGATCGAGACACAAGCATCGAATCAACAGGCTAGAATAAGAACAACGGAAAGAATCGGTAACAAGTGATGAAAGGCAGCCATTTGGCAGCAAGTGAGTATACTTGCCTGAGATCCAGCAAGTAGAGGTACATCCGCAGAACTTGTCGTTGCTCACATCATCTCAACGTCCTATACGGGAAGAAGCAACGAACCTCGAACAAACACCGGATGCAACAATTACTTCTACGGCAAAAGATCCAGCATGATCCTATTTTATATGCATGGCATGGCAAGATGCAACAGGGGAAACAACTTAAGCAATTCAATCGGAACCGGAGTCCGGAGAAATAGGAATTGGTTCAAGTTGTTTAGCTAACCATCAAGTTAAATGTTGTTTAGCATGGAAAACAGTAAATAGGTGAGTTAAGCAATATTAAATGGAATAGGGCAACAATTGAATTAAATACCCCAACACATTCCATATTTATTTATTAGGTGAACATACATAACACTACTACAAATGCAACATGCAAGGTGCAAACATGAACATGGATGGCATGAACAGATTAAGTGCATTTTTCTGGTATGAAAACATATTTTATTTATTGGATTTGGAATTAAAATGAGCAAGTTATCAAATTAGCAATTTTAATGCATAAATTAAGAAATAGTTGTTTTCAGCAATTTAAATTTTTCAAAACAGAAAACAAAGTTGATATTTGCAAAGTTTAGAGAATTTTGATTGGAAAACATATTTTACTTTTCAAATTTGGAGTTAAAATGAATTAGTTATGATTTATGCAATTAAATCAATTTAAATTGAGCCGGAAGCCCAACATCTAATTTAGGAGGTTCGAGTTATTTATCTACCCCTCAAGATTAAATGTTGTTTAACATGGCGAGATAATATAAGAATGATTTGTGCAATTTTAAATGGAACCGGAACAATATTTAATTATCCCAACTCATTCCATATTTAATTATTAGATGATATTACTATTACCCGCACCCACAAGATGCAATGCAACAAAGATGATATGATATTTATAAAATAGATTGCATGTTGTAGAGAATAGGGCATATAGGTATAGGGGATTTAGGGTTTGGGTTCGCACGTTGGAAAGAGGATTGCCGGGGTCAACGCCGGAAACTTCGGAACGTGGAGGAAGTAGTCGACGTCGAGGAAGTAGTGGAAGTAGTATTCGAGCACCACTCTTCGGGGTTGGTGGAGATCTCGGCGTATCCGAGGTACACGTCACCCCTTCGAGGTCGATGGGGTTCATGGCGTCCGTGTACTTGTCGATGTCTCTCGGTCGTTGGGCTCTCGTGGACACGCACGAAGGCGGCCACCACAAACAAGTCCATCGGCGGCGGTGTAGGCGTTCGCGGTTCGTCGAGGAAGTAGTCGTGGTCGACTGTCAACATTATCACATACAGAACGTCGAGGAAGTAGACCTTGGCGATTCCATCTTCGAGGTTCACAATACGCACAAAGGCGGCCACACAAGGAGAACACGGCGGGACGGGTACGGACGGCGACGTAGATGTTCATGGGTTGATGACGTGCTTGTCGATGTACATGGTGATGCGGGCGCAGCTGTCCATCCACGTGCTGGAGGAAGTCCTTGTCTTCCGCAGCGAGCAGACGTGTACTGTTGGGCGACATGAGATGGTTCCGCCGTCCAGCAGCGGCAGCAACTCGGGACGGAGGTGACGACGACGGCGGGGTAGAGCCTGGGCTCGGCAACGGCGGCTGGCTTCTCGGCCTTGGGGAAAGGCGCCGCCGTTCTTGGCCTTGATGGCCCACAGACCGCGGCGGTGATTCAGCTCGGAGAGGACGAGGCGGCGCTGGGGACGGGGTTGAGTTCGTCGAGGACGGCGGCGGCGACTGCCATGGGAGGAGAGGGAGGCGAGCTTGGGAGGGCGTCCATCCACGCGAGGAAGACGGAACCGCAGCAGCCCGCAGCAGCTGCCAGAGAGGAGGGAGAGGGAGATGGCGGCCGCCCTGCTGCCGCACGGAGGGCGTCGGGGAAGGGGAGCAGCAGCGGCGCCGGCGTGCTCATCGGGACGGGGAGGAGGTCAAGGCGGCGGGGACCTGCTGTGAGGAAGAGGGGGCGATGGGAGGCGGCGGAGCTTGAGGGAGGTGGAGGGAATAGAGCGGGAGGAGAGGGGAGACGGCGTGCGGGTCTTGGGAGGAAGGAGGAGGACGAGCGGGTTCGATGGGCTCTGCGTGCGCTCGGTCTAGGAGGAAGACGAACGAAGGAGGCAGGAGGACGAGCGATGGGAGCGGGGGGGAATCGAGCGCTGCTCTTCCTCCCGTCCGTGGTCTGGTTGGTGGAGGGACCCGACCGCGAGAAAAAATGTGGAGGCGGGGGTGTAGATGGAAAAATGACAAGGGGAAGTTAGGGTTTCGGGTGGGGAGGCTGGCTGGGCCTTGCTGGGCCTAGTTCGGCCTGGCTTGGCTCGGCTGGCCCCCAAACATTTTTTTTGTTTTATTTTTTCCAGAAAGTGTTTCGGTTCTAATTGAAATTGATTAATCAACTAAACAAATTTTAGAAAATATGATTTGGATGAATTTTTAAAGAGTGTGCAAGTTTTAAATGCAGGATGTTGCATGGTGATGCATGATGTTATGAGATGCACAAAAGAAAAAAGAAACAATAAATTCTATAGAGGAAAAAAATCCCCGGGCGTTACATACTCAAAATTTGTTTTATGCTTTCTTGTGTTAGGAAAAGCAATGATCCCATTATTGTGCACTTTGATTCAAATCCATACTTCTTTGTGTTGCACTTCATGGAGAAGCTATCCTACTTTGAGTAAAACACCATGCCTTATATTGGTATTGCATCTAATTGTTTTTATTTAAACATGACTAGTGTTTGAATAATATATATGGAGAGTAATGATTCCATTGTGTGCGTTTTGTATTCAAATGCAAGATCATAAATAATGCACTATTATTGGAAGAACTATCCTATATGCGTTTGAACACTCGTTGTCTTTAAATTTGTATTTTATCCCAATGACTTCTTTCTTTGGAAGACGAACATTTTTCGTTTTGGTACTTTGTGTGCTATCATGAAAAGTGTAGATGGTTTGTTTATTCTTTAATGTTTTTTTTTTGGTATCTTCTCTATTTGGTTTCCTCAATCATGTGTTGATTTGGGTCTTGATATAATTTGGACAATTCTTTTTTTGTTTCACTCTTGTGAGTGGCTTCTTGGTTTAATTGGTTCTTTGTCCAAATTTGTATCTTGTTTTGGTTCTTGAAAGTTTTGTGCATGCATATTTACTATGTATATCTTTTGGCATGCTTATTTTTGTTGATCCAATATACAGGATAAACTCCATCAAATCCTAAATGGCTAAGATGTGCATGAAATTCAAATTCATATTAATATGCACATATTTATGTGGAGTTTGTCCTATGTATTGTAGTTGTTCTAACTACATTGGACCCAATGAGTTTGGGTACCATTGTGTACTTGATCTTTGTTTTTAGGTACAATGGAGATACATTGGTTGCTTGCCTCATTCATAAGGAAGGTGTTCTCACCATGGTATTATAGGAGTCAAGCTACGATGATTATCAAACTCGCATCCTCTTCATCACCAATGTCATCTCGGTAACAAGTATCTATCTCATGCATACATTTCTAGCTTTCAACCTTGTGTAGGTTGCATCTTGGCATGATTTCCCTTTGTGGCATTTCATTTGGTTCTTGCAAATGTCTTATCAAAAGCATGTTTATTGCAACTATGAGTAAGCCGGGATGATTACATACTAAGGGGATATTTATAATCATTTTCATGATTCACCAATCCCAAGTATTTTAATCTAGCAACTTCTACTTGAAGTCTCTCATATGCAATATTGATGAATTCTCAAAAACCATTTGAATTTTTTGTGATATGCGTTACCTTTCTCGAAGCATTCAAACTATCACTTTTCCCTTGTGATATTTGTGATGCTTTGATGAGTTTTGTTTGTTCATCTATATTCCCTTAAGATTAAACTAAGCTTAGTGCTTTGCTTTCATGCAAAAATCTTATTGGTGTATTTATGAACCTTCCTTGGATATCATGTTTTTCACCTTTGTAACTATTTTGTGTGTGCATGTTTCTTTGTGGATATATATCTTTGTGATTGGTGTCCACTTGGAAACTTATACACACGATAATAATTACATCTTTAATTGATATTCTATTTCTTTAGTGACCACGTTTTATTGCTTTATATTCCTTGGTGGTTTCTAAAAGGCACAAGCTTTGTTTTTCTTTTGGTATTCCTTTTGCTTCTTAATAAGCTTGTGGACCTATGTGGTTTATAATTTGATGGTTTGTGTGCATGGGAAAGACATGATATGCACTATGTGCCTCTTATATTGAAAGACTATGTTGATGATTTTATCATCTTATTAGTCTCCTAAAAATGTTTTTCTTGTCACTCCCATCTAGTTCGGTTGAGTAAGTATTTATTTGTCGCTTCTTGATCTTAATTACTCAATTTTTGTTTTTTTTTGCAAGTTTCTTTGCTTCATTTCCAATCTATTCGCTTGCTCTTGTTTGTGTTCAAAATTATCTAGAAGGGAGTGATGATTCCATGTTGTGCACACTTATAGTAATTCAAATCTAACATTGTGCATGTACCTTGGGGATTTCCCTCTTGATTTTCTAGAACACTTGGTTGATCTTATCAAATTATTGATTTTGGTCAATCGGTTTTTCAGATCCTTTGGTTGGTTGCTTCTTTGTGAAAGTATCCTTCAATTTTATTTTCTTTGTAAACCTATGGATCCTCAATATAGTTTGATCTCCCTCCATATATTTATAGTTGGATATATGCACTTGATTTCACTCATATCATGAGGAATGCATACACTATGGGGGAGCTCTTACTATATTGGCCTTCTAATCTTTTTGCCCATTTCGGCAATGGATGCCAATGGGGGAGAAGTTTAGAGGGTTTAAGGGAATTTGGTTTATGCTTTAGTTTCGTTCTTAAGCATTTGCCTTTCCATGCTATTGCATCCTTGCTCTTTGTTTAGCATGGTTGCTTAATTCATCATATAAACCCTCGTAAAAAGGGATTGTCATCAATTACCAAAATGGGGGAGATTTAAAGCGCATGGTTCCCCCATATGTGGTTTTGGTAATTAATGATAATCCTTATGGACTAATGTTTGCATTGAGTTATCCTTGTAGATCTTGTCCATTGGAAATAATGGAGTTCATGTGTTGAACTCTATTAGCTTCCTTGATGGCCATTGTTTTATTCATGGATTTATATGAGGAATGGTTATGGTTTGAGTTGAGCTTATTGCTAGTGTGTCTTGAAGAAAAGGATTAGGTGATCTTTCATTATCATCTTCAAGACATCATCATTTCAAGTAAGAAGCAAAGATACAAGGTTGATCAAGCAAGCGATCAACACTCAAAGCTACAATTTGTACCAAGTGGGATTGTGTATCTCATGGTATGGTAAGCAATTGTAAATATAGCTTTGTGAACTAACCCATGATATGTGTGTGTGGCATTTCTATGTGTGGTTAGGTATCTTTCCATGGGCATGAACCAAAAGGAAGATTTCATATAGCCCGTGGTCTATGTCGTCGTCAAGCGGTGTTCGTCATCTAGCTTGACGTGGAAGCTCAAGTGAAGCATCTAGAAGATATCCTATGCTTTTTTTTTGAAACATTTTCTACTGCAGGGGAGTCCCCCACAGCCCTTTATTACCAACCACAAGCGTTACAGTTAAAAATATGTACAAATAAACATGAGATTAGACTAAGACAGTCTATCCCAGGCTAAATTAAGGAATTAATCCATAAAGTTAAGTCAGCAGCCACAGCAGCACTCAACCTATGCTTAAGCATAAGGAGATCAAACATGAAGCCCACTTTCCATCCCATAAAGGAATGTCTTTCAGATTGAAAAATTACTCCATTCCTCTGCTTCCAAATATTCCAGCAAGCAAGAATCACAATCTCAGTGAAACATGGCCCCTTGAAAGACTTTTCGGCAGCAGCAAGATTTTGCACAAGTGTGTTATCACTCCAACTGATTTGCAAATAATTTCAAATTCGAGAGCTAAAAACACATTGAAAGAACAGATGTATCCAGTCCTCATTGCACTGTGTACAACAAAGAACACAATGATCTGTACCTTCAATCTTCCAGTTTCTCCTTTTGATCATATCCTTTGTATTAATCCTATCCTTGAGAATCAGCCAAGCAAAGAATTTATGTTTTGACATACATTTGGATTTCCATATCCACTTTGCAGGCCCATCAGGATTTAAATGACCAAATTGCAGCTGATAGAATTTCCTGGAGGTGTATACCCCTTTATTGAGATTGCATCTCCAACTGTCCTCAGTATCAGTCAACTGAACATTATTTATAATGACACTCAGATCATTATACTCCTGGAAAGCTTCAATTGAAAACGGCAAAATAAAGGCATCTGAGAGGTCTGCCAATAAGAGAATGTCTCTTATAGAGGACAGAGGATCCTTGGCGAAGGAGAATAACCTCGGGAATTTTATAGCCAAAGGTTGTCCCATCCACGAATCCTTCCAGAAAAGCCCAGTAAAACCATTACCCAAAACACAAGAGGACAATGAACACCAAGTTTCTGCCAATTGTATAACACCTCTCCACCAGAACGAACCACAAGAGGTGACAGCATGCGGTACTGTTTGGAAATAATAAGCATTCTTTACTAAATGGACCCAAGGGATATCCACAGAATTATAGAATTTTGCCAGGAACTTCAGTAACAGAGCTCTGTTTTGAATCTGGATATTGATGATCCCTAATCCTCCTTTGTTTTTGGGTCTACATATCATATCCCAGGCAGCTAAAGAGTTCACTCTTTGTTTATTCTTGTCCTTCCTCGATAAACATCTCCTCCTTGCTTTATCAATTATATCAATGACACCTTTAGGAATTACAAGAGTGCACATGTAATAGGAAGGCAAGGAGGAAAGAACCGAATTCACAAGAACCAAACTATCCCCATAAGAAAGGAAAGAGACAGTAGCCGATAGTCTCCTCTCAATTCTGTCAATTAATGGAGCAAAATACTTGATAGTTGGCTTTTTGGTTCCCATAGGCAAGCCTAAATAAGTAAAGGGCATAGAAGCCACAGTGCAATCTAGGACATAAGCCAAGTTAACAGTTTCCTGCTGGGATAAATTAATCGGTATCATCGACGATTTGTTATAATTCACTTTTAGCCCAGTGAGACGAGCATAAAGATTAAGCAGGTCCTTAAAAACCAATAACTGAGCCGGTTCAGGAGGAAGAATGACTAAAGTGTCATCAGCATATTGCACAATAGGAAAGTCTCCACCAATTGGAATTGGCAATCTGAGTCTTCCTTCTCTAAGTGCCAGGTTTACAATACTTTGCAACAGATCCCCGCCCAGCACATAAAGTATTTGGGACAAAGGATCCCCCTGCCTGACACCTCTTTTACAAACAAAAGGTTTACCTGGGACCCCATTCAAGAGAACCGATGAAGATCCAGAAGCAAGGATTTCCTTAACCCATTTGATTACTAAGGGAGGGAAACCCTTAAATCTCAAAATTTGCAGAATAGCAGAGTGCTCAATGGTATCAAAAGCTTTCTCAAAATCAATCTTGAAGATCACCGCTCTCTGCTTAGATTGCTTACATTGGTGAATGTATTCAAAACACCAAGCCAAACAATCTTGGATAGTTCTTGATTTGATGAAACCATATTGATTAGCATGGATGCATCCAAAGATTTTGTCTTGAAAACGATTAGCCAGAATTTTGGTGATAAATTTCAAACATGTATTGGTCAGCGAAATAGGTCTGAAATCATTCACCGTCTCAGGAGAATTAATCTTTGGAATCAGAGTGATGAAAGATCCATTAATGCTCTCCAAAGAGATCTTAGCACTGTGAAAATCATTGCAAAGCTTGACAAAGTCCTCTTTTATTATACTCCAGCAATGTTTAATAAAAAGCCCTGTAAAACCATCTGGTCCAGGCGCACGGTCAGGTTTTAGGTGTTTTACAACACCCTCAATCTCTTCAACAGTGAAAGGATTAGCCAGAATCTCTAGGCCATCTACCACAGGCAGAAAAACAGACAAGTCAAAATCAGACATGGGTGGGCAGGAAACACCCATTCTGTTCTTAAAACAAGACCAGAAAGCAGCAGCTTTATCCATATGATCCACCAACAAATTCCCAGAAGTATCCGAGATGGATGGAATAGAATTTCTCCTAAATCTCTCAGTGGCTCTGGCATGAAAATATTTAGTATTCTCCCCAGAAAGCCTAGCCCAACAAATAGTACATCGTTGCTTCCAGTAATCAGATTGCAAAGCAAGCAAATTCTTGATATGCTTCTTGACTATAAGTCTGAAATTAAATTCAGGAACACTCAACTGCCGCAAATCCTCCAATTGGTCCAAAAACAAAATCACCTTACTACTCATATCAATAAGAATCTTTAACTGTGATAAATTCCTTCCCCAATCCTTCAAAGCATATCTGAGGTTCTTTAATTTAGCAGTGATTTTGGAAGTGATTGATTTGGCCAGGACAGGAGTATTCCAAATCTTAGTCACAAGGTCCATGAAACCAGGTTTCTTAACCCAATGATTTTCAAACCGAAAAATCTTTGCCTTTGGGATGTTGGTTCCAATTTTAACCATACAAGGCAAGTGGTCAGAGGTTATTTTAGACATGGGTAACACCATAGTATTAGGGAAGTCTAGTGTCCACTGGCATGAAGTAAAGAACCAATCCAATTGAACCAAAAGTGGATCACTTTGCATATTTGACCAAGTGAAATTCCTGCCCTTAACTGGCAGCTCCAATAAACCCAGATGGCTGATAACATCATTAAATATAAACATATCATTTAGATCAGCCCCCGGTTTATTTCGATTATCCAGTGATCTAATGAAATTAAAATCACCAAGAATCATCCAGTTCTGATGAATCGGGATGGAAAGGTTATATAACCAATTAACAAAATCATCTCTTTCCACCCCCTTGCAAGGACCATAAACATTCACCAAATTCCAAGAAGTAGAATTGTGAAAAGAAGTGAATTTAATGTGAATGGCAGAGCGATGAACTTCTAACAACTCCCCACTGAATATGGAACTGTTCCATAGCACAATTAATCCTCCAGAAGCTCCAACAGAGGGAGAGAAGACAAATTGATCAAATCTTTTAGGGCAGAACGACCTAATAAAGGAATGATCAAAATCTTGGCATTTTGTCTCTTGTAAGCAAATGATAGAAGCCTGACTTTCCTCAATTTTATTATAAACTGCATCTCTTTTAGCTTTATCATTTAGTCCTCTCACATTCCAGTCAAAAACAATCCAATCCAAGACTAGATGGGCCTTATTATCCATGGAAAAAATATATAGTAAAGGAAATTGCTGATAATCATAAGATACCAGCACAGTAGATAACCAAAAGATAAAACCCATAGCGTAGTACATATGTCATGTAACATAACAAAATGTAACAGAAAGACCCAGCAACAACTCCAGGGAACAAACAGGCCCAAAAGAAATAAAGAAGGCCCACTAATCATCAGAACTTGATGGAGTGGTGGGCTTCTTTGGAGCAGCTTCAAGCTTCTCCACCGTTAATTCCGGATCTTCTATCTGGAGTATGTTTCCCGCCCTCTGCAGAACAGCAACAGGAGTGAAAGGAGGTACTTCCCCTGTAGAATCTTGAGGACGAGCAGACTTGGCCTTTTTCCTAGGTTCTGGCTTGTCTGATACAGGCAAAACCCTGAACCCAGCATTCTTGGCAAGGCTACGCGTCACTCTACGCTCCTCAAGGACAAGTGGAGTAGACACCTTCCTGGTCCTCTTCTTGGTAACCGGCTGGGGAGTCGTCGGTTCAGTAGCAGTGCATGAATCCAGCAGCATAGGAACAGGAGCAGCAGAGGAAACTGGCAACTCAAAAGGCAGCAGGGACGACAGAAATTCAAATCTTCTGTCAAAAATAACCCGAGCTTTGTGCTCCAGGAAATATCTGGACCACTCCACCACAGGATCAGGTAACAGGACTTGAAGAATCTGCACTTCATTGTTCTGATCTGCACCATTTTCAGGGGGTGGTGGAACAAAAGGAACCATAGCCAGCTGGTTATGTTCCACCTGTTGCTGCATCTCCACAAATTGTTCCGGGCCCTCAGCTCGTGCAACATTCATGGAATCAATGGAGGCGCCAGAAAATTGAACAGATACAGAAGACTGCACCTGCTCAGGTTCCGGTTCCTGATCAACAGGCTCCTCCGGCGCAGCATTCTCTCCCTGCTCCTCATTGTTCCAGTCTCCCCAACCATCTTGCTGTGGTTCAGGCTGAGCCGGTGGAACCCAAGCATCTGGAATTGGGGCCTCAGGAGCACCAAAAGCTGGGTGTGGATTGTCCCCAGGAGGGAGAAGGTCTTCATCCCCCGGCATAGCATCAGCAGCATCACTGTCCAAAATAAAAACATGGCAGGTCCAGGAAACAACGTGACCACCGTAACGCTGAACCTCCCTAATCACAAGCGAGCGGGGAATATCAGCACCGCTCCCATAAGTAACCTTGATCAAGGTGCGAACAGGAGAAGCGTCCTCCCTCCACCAGGTCCGGAGCTTGCCAAATTTGGACACAAACTCCCTAAGAAACTCATCGGTGCGATAGTCCATGTGCAGATTCAGAATCATAATCCACCCAGTCCTTGAATAAGTTGTTGCTCTAACATTATCTCCTTCATCATGCCTAACGAAGGATAGCATCCTACCATCAGGAAAGATAAAAGGAGGAGAGTGTACCAAACAATCTCTGGCAACTTGATCCGCCATGCGGAACATGCCAACTCCCACAGCGCTCTCCGAGAAG
Source organism: Alopecurus myosuroides (assembly GCA_028641055.1). Taxonomy (NCBI): domain Eukaryota; kingdom Viridiplantae; phylum Streptophyta; class Magnoliopsida; order Poales; family Poaceae; genus Alopecurus; species Alopecurus myosuroides. The sequence continues at coordinate 331,895,876 of CM054060.1, read as the reverse complement.
GAGACAACTTGCAGATGTAATTCCTGAAAGATGTAATCGACGATTTGCTGCAGGATATCGTCGAGCTCTTCTACCGGTGGCCGCGGAACCAACTGAGCAATGGCCCAGGATTCATGGCGGCGAGGTGGAGCCGCATAGGAGGTGATGAAGAGGCGAGCAGGCCGCTGCTCTGCCGCCCATACCTCCTCGACATGCATCCCCGCCGGGACGAACCTGGTCGGATCACATGGGAAGTTCGCCATTGCAGGAGGTTGCGATTCGAGCGGCGAATCCGACGAGGGTTTTCCAGGAACAGTGGCAGGGGCAGGGGAAAGAGCTGAGGCAGGGGACTCCTCAGTTCCAATAGTCGGCGATTTAACTACCCAGCGCAGAGTTCCATTAGTTCCCGGGCAGTTTCTGCGGATATGGCCCGAACGTGAACAAGACCAGCACCGTATCCGGCCCGTACACTCTTCCGTTGCATGTTTAGCTGAGAGGCAGTTAGAGCAAGGCCAAACTTGGGCCGCAATTTTATCAATTAATTTTGCGAAGCCATCATCAACAGGCATAGAGGCCACGGTAGGGGTTACAGGGATAGGATCCGTAACAGACTTAGTAACAATAGAAACAGCATTAAAAGATCCAAACTTAATAGCAGGCAGTTCACAATCAATATCAGAACCAATTTTGTTAGGAATCGTGGGGGGGGCAGTTGGTGCACGATTAGCAGAAGGTTTTATTAAAGGCTTGTACCGTTTAGGTTTTACCTTCTTTTTCTTCGTGACAACAGTCCACTCATTAATCTGATCGTGGTTCCACTTTTTCCGTTCAGCCATCCAATTTGGACCACCGAAACTCCAAAGATGAAAGAAGCACTTGAAGTGGAAGCAAGAAAACCATTTAATCTTCATAATATGAAATCCAACCTCCTTAGAAGCGACATCAAAAGAGAAAACCCGATCATGAAGACAGGTAACATTCAAAGATCCACAATACCCTCCAATCGCCGCCTCAAGAGCCAAAGCAACAATATTAACATCAATTTTGAAAGCAGCACGGCCAAAAGATACCACCATTTTGAAAGCGCCGAATTTTTTAGAAGCGTGAACGTCCGATCCGAAGAGAATGCGGACTTCCTTAGCAAGAGCTAGACCTCTAGAGAAATCCAGGTCTAAGACTTTGGCTGCATGCACTAAACCCACCGCAGGATCAATGGGAGTCCGATCCAAAAGCGGCACCAAAGAATCCACGTCCAGAATAGGAACGATGGCATTGTTATGATCCAGGAGAGACCCCTTTCGTAGAACCAGATGATCCTGAACCCTGGCACGATGACAAGCAAATTGGATCTCAGATCCAGGATGAATGCTTTCACGTACCTTGAGAAAACGTTGATCAAGCACAAAGCCCGCTTGATCTACAAGTTGGATCCGCTTGTCCTTCGGATCTAACAGAACAAAACCCACGTAAATGGGATTGAACCTGAGATCCACATCGGTGGAGAAGATCGCCCTCCACCGCCAACAAGAGCGATCAAAAAGAGATTTTGCCTTGGTCATTGAAGAAAAGGGGGTGGACGACACTGCCGGAGTGGCAGATGTCGTAAGGGAGGATGCCGACTACGCCGGAGTGACGATTGTCGGAGAAGAATGGCTAAAACCCTAGATCTCAGCAGAGTCGCCATGAGCGCCGCCTAGAGGGGGAGTCGCCATCAAGATATCCTATGCTTGATGCTTGCCACCCTTTTGGAGATTGTGGCCTTGTGAAGATTTTCCGAAGGGTCTCTCCCATAATGGTGTATGGGGGAGCTAGTCTCTCCCATAATGGTGTATGGGGGAGCAACTTGCAAGTCTTCATCAAGCGGAGCTTGTGCTAGCAAGCGCAATCAAGAAAGAAGATCCAACTTGAGAGAGTCAAGATCGTCATCATCTAGCTCAAGTGGATTGCTCAAGGCAAAGGTATAATCCTGATAGGTTTTCTATTTTACCGGTCTCGTGTCTTCGGGAGACCGGGTTATAGGATAGATAGTCGTACTATCAAGAGGGGCTCTCAAGTGAGTAACGTGATCGAATTGTTGTGGAGAGCTTAAACCTTTGCATACTTTTCATATCATCTTTCTTGGTTCTTATTTGGATTTTGTATCCTTTGGGTTCTAGTTCTTGTCGTGATGTTCATGGCAAGCCAAGGTTTATCGAAAACGGTTTTGGTAAGAAAAACTTGTTGCGTTTTCGGTGGTGAAAATATCTGGTTCAGCTTTGAGAATGTTTCCACACCTTACATGTGTGGTAACTTCTCCATTCCTTTTTGTTTGGATAGCCTTTGTTATTACCTTTTCAACCCATTTGGATTCACCTTATTCGGAGTTCATTCGCAAAAGTTATGTGTGTTTTCGTGTTGGAGGTTTCACCGGGTGTTACTATTTGAGAGGTCTAAACCTTTACCCATTTGGTTTTATCTTCCATTTATGGACAATGATGTTTCTCTGCATATTCTTGTAGTGCTCGTCGTTGCGATTTCAACGAGCCCAAGAACATCGAAAACGGAGTCCATATGCAAAAGTTATTGCATTTCTCGTATCGGTTTTCTGTCTCTGGTTTGCAACCGGAATATTCCGGCCAGAACGGGAAAAGGCTCTGTTTCCATCCGGAATCGCTCCGGAATCAATTCCGGGCCATTCCGGGTCATTCCGGGGTCCGGAATATTCCGGACCATTCCGGAATGGACGGAAAAAGTGGAAAATGGCTAGTTTTTTTAGCACCTATTTAAGGGGCTTTCTTCCCCAAAGTCCCTAAGACTTTCTCAACTCGTTTTCCCTCTCTCTCCCCACCATTGTTGACTTTGGAAAGATTGATCCTCTCTCAATCCCTCCAATGATTCTTGCATATCTTTGAGGGAGAAGTTAGAGGAGATCTAGATCTACATTTACACCAATCCATCCTCCTTCTTAGTGAGGGAAACCTAGTAGATCTTGATCTTGGAGTTCTTGGTGTTTCTCCATTGTTCTTCCTCTCTTATTCCCCCATAAGCATTTGTTGCTTTGTTGGAATTTGAGAGTGGAGGATTCGAGCACTTGTGCTCTTGCCATTTGCATCGGTTTGGTCTCTCCACGAGGATTCGTGGAAGTGAAAGATTGTGAGCGTGTTACTCTTGGGTCTTGGACCCTAGACGACTTGTGGTGTTCTTGGGAGCCTCCAATTGAGTTGTGGATGTGTGCCCCAAGATTGTGGTGACACCGAGAGCCTCCAATTGAGTTGTGGATGCGTGCCTCGGGTTTGAAGGTTGCCAATAGTGGAAGGTGAACTAGGCCTTTGTGGCGGGGTTCATCGGAGAATAGGGTGAGGCCTTTGTGGCGTTGAGTAGGCCTTCGTGGCGAGCTCACACCCCTCCAACGGGACGTACTCCCCTTTGTGGGAGGAACTCGGGAATACATCATCGTCTCCGTGTGCCTCGGTTATTTCTATACCCGAGCTTTTTACTTATGCAATTTACATTGTGATAGACTTCGATCTTGAAGTTATATATCTTGCTATCACCTTGTTACTTGTCTTGCTTAGCATAAGTTGTTAGTGCATCTAGTTGACCATAGAATATTTAGGTTGTATGCTTGTTAATTTAAACACCTGGTTTATTTCCGCATTTAGCAAGCCTTAACCGGAAAAGTTTTAATCGCCTATGCACCCCCCTCTAGGCGACATCGTTGTCTGTTCACCGGGTTCATATGATCCCATGATCACGGAGGGTGACGTCAAGTGGTGATCATCATCAAGATAATGGTCAAGTGAAGATGTGGCTAAAAGAGGCTTTCCCATATTGGCTTATGAGGGACCAAACTACAAGTCTTCACCGAGCAAAGCGCAATCAAGAAAGATGGTTCTACTTGAGGTGATCAAGATCGTCATCATATAGCTCAAGTGGAATGCGCAAGGTAAATGTATAATCTTGATAAGGTTTCTATTTTACCGGTCTCATAATGTTAGTTGGGAGACCGGGGTATAGGATAGATAACCGTTCTATCAAGAGGGGTGATGACTAACGTTGGTAGACCCCAAGTGCAAGGTGTAAAGAGTGCAGCAGCAAGTTTTCCCTCAGAAAGGAAACCAATGTTGAATCGACCAATAGGAGGACAAGCAATCTATGAAGGTTGATGCAGCTGAGGTGGCAGGACGCACTACCGGTTCAACATCAACGTTGAACCTACACAACACAATCAAATCACTTTGTCCCAACATACCAGTGAGGTTGTCAATCTCACCGGTTTAGCTGAACACAAAGAGGTTAAACGTATGTTGTGGAAAACAGTATGAGAACAATATGAAAGCAGTAGTAGCAGTATGAAAGAAGTAGGTGTTTTATCAGTATGAGGAAAAATGACCGCGGTCCACAGTTCACTAGTGGTGTCTCTCTGTGAAAGATAAATAACATGTGTGGTGAACAAATTACAGCTGGGCAATTGACAGAAATGAAGGTTGCACCGTAGTGCATATTCAAGACATAAAGATTACTGTGTGATTCATGCGGGCATTACAACAAAATACATAGACCGCTATCCAACTGCATCTATAACTAAAAATCCACCCTCCGAATATCATCTGAATAAACGTTGGGTATTAAGTTGCAAGCAACAGATAATCACAGTAAGCAAAGTGTGTAATGTAAACAATAACATCATCCTTAGACAAAGCATTGTTGTTTTATCCCTAATGGCAACATCACATCCTCCATCCGTCACGTTTCTGTCACTCGAGCACAGATGAAAAGGAGACATGAACCCACTATCGAGCATAAATACTCCCTCTTGGAGTTACTAGCATCTACTTGGGCAGAGCATCTACTAATAACGGAGAGCACGCAAGATCATAAATAACATAAACATGAAGATAACATGATAAATTGATAATCAGAAGACATAGCATTCAATATTCATCAGATCACAGCAAACATAACATGTAGCATTACATAAAGATGATCTTGATCATGTTAGGCAGCTCACAAGATCTAAACATGAGGCACAAAGTGAAGAGAACAACCATCTAGCTACTTCTATGGGCCCGTAGTCCAGGGATGAACTACTCACGCATCACTTCGGAGGAGGGCATGGTGCTGTAGACCCCTCCGGTGATGATTTCCCCCTCCGGCAGAGTGCCGGGGAGAGCTCCAGAACCCTCCCGATCTAGGGATGATGGAGACGGCGGCCTTAGGTGTTTCTCGGGTAAAAGTGGGATATATTTAGGGTTTACGTCTCGGGGGGTTATATAGGAGAAAGGGCAAAGGCGGTGGAGGCATGGGGGGCCCACACCACCCCCGACGCGGCCAGGGGGGGCGTCCTATGGTGTGGTATCCGAAGGCCCCCTCTGGGTCTCTTCAGGACTCTGTGGAACCTTCGGGAATTCTAAGACTTCCGGGCTTCGAATTTTCCAATTCCGAGAATATTTCCGGAACAACTTTTCTGAAACTAAAAATAGAAGAAAATAGGGAACTGGCTCTGTGGCATCTTGTCAATAGGTTAGTCAGGAAAATCGATAAAAATGACATAAAATTTATAGCTAACATGTGGTAAACAATAAGAAAATAACATGGAACATCAGAAATTAAGGATATGTTTATGACGTATCAAGGGGCTCTCAGATGAGTTGCTTGATCGTATCATACGTAGAGAGCTCAAACCTTTGCATCCTTGGCATCATATTTTTTGGTTCTTATTTAGCTTTTATCTTTGTGAAGTTTTGGTGTTTGTTGTGTTCTTCATGACAAGACCAAGTGCATCAAAAACGGACTTATATGAGAAACTTGTTGGGTTTTGATGTTGGAGGTTTTATCGATTGTTCTTTATAGATAGGTCAAACATTTCATAATTTGGTTTCCCCACACCATAGGGCGGCGCCCCTGGCTGCGCCATGGGATGGTGTGGGCCCCCTGGCTGCCCACCGACGTTTCCCTTTCGCCTATTTATACCCCTCGCGAGGTTAACGCTAAAGACAAAAGCCTTTTTCACAAAAAACACCCGAGGCAGCCGTCATCGTCAACCCTAGTTCGAGAGGGTTCTGGAGCTCTCCTCGGCACCCTGCCGGGAGGGAGAATCATCACCGTAGGGCTCTACACCACCATGTCCGCCTCCGGAGTGATGCGTGAGTAGTTCATCCTTGTACAACAGGTACATAGCAGTAGCTAGATGGTTGTTCTCTCCTCTTTATGCCTCATGTTTAGATCTTGTGAGCTGCCCTACATGATCAAGATCATCTTATTGTAATGCTACATGTTGTGTTTGCTGGGATCCGATGCATATTGAATGCCATGTCTCTTGATTACCAATCTATCATGTTCTTTTCATGTGTATGTTATTTATGATCTTACATGCTCTCCGTTGTTAGTAGATGCTCTGGCCAAGTAGATGCTAGTGACTCCAGGAGGGAGTATTTATGCTCGATAGTGGGTCTATGCCTCCCTTGCATTTGTGCTCGAGTGACAGAAACGTGATGAATGAGGGATGTGTTGTTGCCATTAGGAAGAAAACAACGATGTTTACATTACACACTTTGCTTACTGCAATTATCTGTTGCTTGCAACTTAATACCCAAGGATTGCTCGGATGACATTCTGAGGGTGGATTATTAGTCATAGATGCAGTTGGATAACGGTCTATGAGTTTTGTTCTAATGCCCGCATGAATCACATAGTTATCATCATGTCATGCATATGCACTACGGTGCGGCATTTATACCTTTCAATTGCCCAACTATAATTTGTTTACCACACATGCTATCTATTTGTCTTTGGAAAGACATCACTAGTGAACTGTGGATCCCGGTCCATTTTCCTCATACCGATAATACAACCACTGGAATATATGTTTTCATACTTCTGCTACTGTTTTACTACTGCCATCACTGTTCTCTTTCATCTACTGCAAACAAATATTATTTTCCATACGGTACGTTTAATCTCTTTGTGTTCAGCAAAACTGGTGAGATTGACAACCTCATTGCTTCGTTGGGAAAAAGTGATTTGATTATGTTGTGTAGGTTCCACGTTGCTGCTGAACCAGTAGCGCGCCTGCCAACATCAGTTGCATCAACCTTCAGAAATTGCTTATTTCTCCTACTGGTCGATTCAACCTTGATTTCTTTCTGAGGGAAACTTCTACTGTGCTCTTCATACCTTCCTCTTGGGGTCTCCTAACGAGTGCAAGCCATGCATCATCAACCCCCCCCCCCCCCCGGTACAAGTTGTGCAAGTGGTCGCGCCTTCGCTACCCGCGCCATCGGGGATCCGTGCCTTCGCATGCACGCGCACACGCTCAAGGCCGAGCGCGTTGACAACGCGCATCCGCTAGTGGGAGCTATCCAAGGAGACGACCGTCCAAATTTTTTCCTTCTTTTTTCTTAGTTAGATCATCTCTAGCAGCTGTCCCAAAACAGTAAGTGACCTAAATAATTGTCATATAGAGCACCGGTCAGTATCCAACAACTTCCTTACATACAACCGTATAATTTTAGCATCGGTGATGTATATTTGGAGCACCATAGTGGTGTGGCCTATAACTTTATCCTCGGTGTTGTATAATTTTAACTTCAACAACTTCCCTATGCTACCGTTAGCGGCAATTAGTTATTATTAAGCAGATGTTGGAACTGTCGCTGTTTTGTTGCTCTATACCTCAGATAGGGCAGCCCTATAAATATAACAAAAAAGATGCTGCTCTATCTAGGGCATCTGTTAGAGATGCTCTTACACTGATAAGTGGAACACATTATTAATTTGGGTGTCGCTTCGCTCTTGAATTTTGTTTTAGGCTGGTCACAATGGGCAGTAACTAAGTAGTAGCATCAGCGCCATGCACCTAAGCAAAAAATCTGACGTGGCAATTATTTAATGAGCAGAGAGGAGGTTGTGGTAACATAGCTAGTTACCGTAACATCTCATTTACCAAGATAATATGAGTCTACAACCTCATAAATACACCTTTCCATGACACTATATTTTTGTTACTACCTACTATGGAGGTAGTAACATAGTCTAAGAACAGGTGTATGTTACTAGTGTACGTTACTTCCATTGTGACTAGCCTTAGTGTGATTAGAGAAGATTTCAGTCTGCAAAATGCAAAGTGGTAGCAAATAATAAATTTGGCCACATAATCTATATCTTCATATATAGGATCATCTAAAATGATTCCTTTTTAGAGGTTTCTAGATTTTCAGTGGAACATCTATATTCAGGACGTCTATATTCTCTCTCACATTTTTTTTAATAATATCTTATAACTACCTTTCAACAGTTTTTTTTTCAACAGCTCTATTTTAACGACTTCTTCAATAGTTCTATTTCTAACGACTATATTCCAGGTCTATATACCAACACATCCCACCTCTCTCACATCTATACGAAAAATAAACAACAATTCAGTTCTATAGATTTCAGTCCAAAATTCAGTAGGAGCCATCTAGATAAATCAGTATAATGAGTAGCAGCAGCTCACGTACAAAATTCGGTACCAGCAGAACATGTACAAAATCGCATTCAGGTAGCACCAGACCAAGGCAAACTCACATTCAGCTAGCACCAAAATATGATTGGGGCTCGGACTTTTTCTACAGATTTCGGTAGAAAATTCACTACGAGTCATTTAGTTAAATAGATACAAGGAGTAGCCGGTCCAGATACATTATTTGGTGCCAGCAAATCATGTACAACATTTGGTCCTGATACATAATTCGGTACCAGCAAATCATATACAGAATTTAGTACAAACTAGAACAACAATCTACAAAATTCTCTAGCACATTCAGGTAGAACCGAGACCAAGCAGCAAAATCGATCAAGACCACCGAGACCAAGCAGCACATGCAGCTACCATCGAGACCAAGCAGCACATACAGAAGGGTTTAGAACTTCAGATTCGGGCTCCTTAAAAAAATACGGAAGATGGGCAGGCGGATGGAGCTCCCGCGGCGGCAGGCGGCCATGGCGGCTTCAGCGCCACCGCGCCATCCAGCTCCACCGGCTGCCACCGGAGCACCCTAACCTATCCTCTCCACAGGACATCGAGTTCCAGCTGCCAACACTTTGATTTTTGCCCCCACTCGCCCGTTTCCCTTTCAACCTGCTCAATTCCGGCCAAATGGCACGGCGGCGGCCAGATCCTGCAGTGCCCAGCGACCAAATCCCCCCTCTCTCTCTCACCAACTCTCTTGTGAGTGCACGAAAACCATACCTTGCAGTGCCGCGGAGGGAGCAGGAGGGAGCTCTTCTCCGGAAGGACGCGGGAGGGAGGAGGGAGCTCTTCTCCGGACGGACGCGGGAGGGATTCCAGAGCCAGAGCAGTTGCGGTAGAGGATCCTCTACTCGTCCTCCAGCCCTGGAGGACGCGAACTGGGCGGTGAGGTCGTCCAAAACTTGGACGCTCATTTGGACGAGCCACTGGAGGCGTTTTTCGGCCCAGCTTCCTCTATTTCCGTTTGGACGTCCGTTTGGAGGATCCACTGTAGATGCTCTAAGTGATAGTAAAATGTTATTCTCTCTATTTTTCAACAGAAAAATATAGCAAACTTTTTCCAGCAAATACAATCTGCTTAACCATAATTGCAAAACGCATACGACACTTCTCCAGCAAATATGGTTTGATTGAGCTGTTAAAAACAACTCAAGCATCCCGAGCCAATGTCAAATTTACTATGCATCTTTTCTCGCAAAACAGCGAAAGGCCATCATGCAAAATCACGCGATCTGGCATGGTACAAATCAAACTCCTTGGGGAAAAAAAACGGCATATGTGATCCGAGACGCCCAAAATACAAGTGATCATTCTGTAATCTGCCGTGATTCGGTAATGATGGTTCAAAGTGCGAGCGCGGGTGACGAAATGGGTCCCCAAACATCTTTCCTCCCATACCCACGCACGCATATTATGGTTGTTGAGATACGTACCCACCCCTGCAATTATTTCATGCACGCATGGACATTAGCATTTGTCCTACGGGAAGGGACACGGCCGGGCATATCCTCGTCACCACAGCCAAAGGCGAAAGGCATGCCATGCGACCCGGTGCTGGCCATCTACTGCTTAACGAACTAACTAACCAAACAAAGCAACGGAGAGTTGCCAACTTCATTAGGAAACCGACAAAACCCTAAACCCTACTTAAGTAGTATATGTATAGCATATTGGCAGCAATCATCAGATAATTATTGACATTACCGGACGAGCATTACACCCGGAAGGACTTTATTACTTAAAAAGTTAATCATTACACCCGGTCTCTGCATTATTTAAATGCACACAGCCGCAAAACATAAAAAAGCGAAATAAGTATTAGGAATAAAAAGTGAAAGTCGGACGATGTAACATCCCTGATTTCTGAGGAATTCAAAAAAATCACAAAAAATTTAAAACTTTTTGTTTTCCACTAATGCAAGCCATCAAAAACCAAATAAAACTTAAAAACAAAGGAAACATTACTTGATCAACCAAATGATAGTGGAAATGGATAATCCAAATGCCCATGTTTTCTAAAACCCTAAATCCTCAAAATAAATAATTATGCAAAGAAAATATTTTCCTAATTGCAAATCCTGAAGAATACAAAAGGTTTTCTTACCTATAGGTTTTCCAAATGGTTTCAAATTCAAATTACTAGGAGTATCTACCTTAACAGCGTTTAGATATTTAAAACTATTTTAAAAGCCCAAAATCAATCATAAGTATTTTCTTCTGCTATATCAAGAATTGAGTAATGTTGAAATTTGAAATTTACATAGAAAATAATATTTTCATTTCTGAAGACCTCAAATCTTATTAAACCATTTTTTTTCAATTATTTATTTTTGAAAATAATTACAAGTGACTTTTAGTCAATTATTTAAATTTTGAAAGTGTAAAATTATAAATGTGTTTAAAACAACACATAAATGTTTTCATTTGAAAGTATTTGTTTTTACAAAACTACAGAAATTGGTTCGAGGTCAATTGGAGTTTTAGAGCAAAAAAATATAAAGAAAATACAAACCAGAAAAAAAAAGGAAAAAGGAAAAACAAAAAAACGAGAGGAGCAGATTAGCCGGCCCAGCCCAACGTTCCCTCTGCCCTGCTATCTGTCGCCCGCGCAGAAAGCCCCCAGGCCGCAGCAGCCCACGAGAAGCCAGCCCACCTCCAGCCCTCCCCTCTCTCCCTCGCTGACATCCGGGTCCCGCAGGTGACGCATCCGTGACGCCATCGTGACGACAACAACGCCCTCGACGTCCGCGCCTCGGACTCCTCCGCCGTGTCTGACTCGGAGACCTTCCGTGCCCCTTCCGCACGTTCCCACGCCTATATAAGGCGCATCCTCGACGTGCGAGCCCCCGCCTCGAAACCCTAGCTCGCGCCGCCGTCCCGTTTCGTCCACCTCCGCCGCCATTGAAGACCTCCTCGGGAGCACCCGCAGCCGTCGTTCCCCGCCACGAGAAGGGAAGGCGAGGAAACAAGGAGGACCGTGAGAGGTAGACGAAGCCACCGGCGTCATCACCGCGTCCAGGGCGCCACGGAAACGGCGCCATCGTCCTCGCCCGCAAGCCGCCGCTGCCACCTTCCTCGTCTCCGGCGACCAGTAAAACGCCTCCGGGCAGATCTATCCGCAGCCGTCCGATCGGCATCGGACGCGCAGGAATAGATCCTGAAGAGGTATGTGCCCTAGTCCTTTGGATCTGCATCCTACGGTCCAGATCTGTTTGACTTAACCCAGTCAGCGGCCACGTCGGATCCAGTGAGCGCTGAGTCAATGCCCAGTCAGTGCCACGTCAGCCCGGCATTATCCACTCGTTTTTTGGGAATAAAAATTTAATAGGCAGTTTTGCAGAAACACCTATGTGTCTTAGATCTATCATATCTTTTTAACCGTAGACCCAAATTACGCAAACTTGGACTTTTTGAAATCAGCACAGCACGTAGAATATTTTAGCACTGTCCAAATTCAAATTTGACAAACTTAAATTTGTTCAAATTCAAAAATGCTTGTTTGGTGATTTTTGTCATAGTTTAAATTCTACCCATCTAAAAATTGCAAATAAAATATTTTTGAAGACCTTAGGATGTGTACTAACAGTCCCTTGCGCCCAAAATAGTTTTTGGCTAAGTTAAAATGGTTTTGTTTGTTATATGCTCATATGACTTAGTTTATTTTCTGTAATGATTTTCAATATGTTTTCTCTAGAAAAATTGTGCTAAGGACTAACCTTAGGCCAGAGAGACCAAAACAAAAGACCTTAGAATATTTCTAGTTATTTTTCCTAGTTGGCCCTCCTAGTTGAAAACCACTAAGTCTAGATTAGTGAAAAGCCATGGAGATGATACTACAATTACTCGAAGATTTTCAACATGAAGCAAGAAGACAAATGAAAGACTTAGCCAAGAAGATAGACTTCAGAAGCATCTCCCAAGAAGTACAAGCACTTAGAAGGAAATCAAGAAGACAAGAAGACTAGCCACATCTCTCTCTTTTTCTCTAAGTCTTTTCTCCCCTTCTTTTCTATTCTCTTAGACTTTGTGCTATGGCTAAGTTAGATTTGACCAGCCACTAGTTTGTATCAAAACCATCAAGTGTTAGAAGATTCAATGAAGTCCCCACACCAAGGAGGAAGCTACAAAGATCCTGAAGATTTTCTAAGACCAAGGCTATGAAGACTTAGGATTTGTTTTCCAATACTTAGAATTTGTTTTCAAGGTGATTAGTGTTTTGTCCAAGACTAGAATTTATTTTCCCAGTAAGATGCGAGTTTTTGACCAAGACTTCAACAGGAAGACCTTCCTCAAGAAGAGCAACTGCAACTCAAGAAGAATACTCTCCCTGAAGATGAACAAGATGAAGATTTTTACAAGTCCTTTTAGGGGAACTCTAACAATCTCTACTACCTCTCTTATTCTCTGTGACTAAGTCCCTAGACTCAATAACTACCTCTCTTATTCTCTGTGACTAAGTCCCTAGACTCAATAAGGAGGACTACAAGCAATGGAATTGAAGACTTAGACATCAGAAGTAGCTCAAGGAAGCAAAAGAAGACTAAAACAAAAATAGATTAGACCTTTGTGTGATATTTTTATCGAAGACCAACCCTTAGTCCCCAATGGAAAACTCTAACTACAAATACTTAGTTTATTTTGAGAACTCTAACTACAAGTACTTAGTTTATTTTGAGCATTGAAACTAAATGTCTTCACATGTTTTCATTGCTATGTCTATTGCTTTGTGTGTTTTCTTCATTTGTTTGTATGATTGTTAGCATGCTTGTTTACTCTGTTGTGTTTTCAATGTTTAGATTGTATGGAGAGAACGTTCTTTTGTGAAGAGAGGTGATTGATCTTCACCAACTTCAAAGGCAAGTAACACACCATCAAATCTCCCATATTTTCACTATGCATTACTAGTGTTTTGAGTAGTACGCATGATAGGGGAATTTTTACTAAGTTATTATTATGCTATGCAAAATCCCAAGTAGTGTGTAGCCATCCTTTAGACTTGTTATTTTGGAGACTTACTACTTAGTAGATGCTTAGCCTTGCTACAAATTTGTTTTACTTAATGTTGTGGAAAAATTCTAAGTATAACAATCAATGAAACACCTGGGTGGATTGGTAATTGCTTGGATTATGTTGAGTGGCTAATCAGGGCCATGTCCATGGTGGTTGTCACCTGGGTCACTCCTAGGGCCATGGATGTGGTGGTTGTCACCTGAGGGTACACTTGTGGTTTGCCAACCAGGAACAAAGAGATTCCTAAGTCCCTCTAAGTTTAGTAGCTTTCCGTGCAGCCCTTTGACATATGGGCTCTGTCTTGATCAACTAAGTTGTGAGAGTTCAACCCTTGCTTGACATGAAGATGTAGCAAAATTATAGGTGGAACGGGTCTTGCTGGATGGGTTGAATTCTTGCTTCTGAAAGATCTCGTCTCAATTCTCTCCTTTCCATGATGCACTCCGCGTGTATAGGATGTTTGGGCTAATTGAAGACAAAGGGTGAAAGTGCACAACCTCTGCAGAGTTAGAAACTATGATCATAGCCGTGTACCGGTAATGGACGACTTCGAGTAGCTGGACAAGGATGGACAGAAGATTCTCATCACCATTTTCAATAAGTAAAATTTGTTTAGAACAATAGCTGGAGATTTGCCCTGGTTTCTATCAGTGGCACTCCTCAATAATTATTTATGGTTCACTGGTTTGTATTTATGAAAACTTAGGAGAAAACTTGCTTTATGCAAATAGCCAAAACTCCACCAAGCCAGATATGCATGTAGTTTAGACTTGTCATTTTATATCCACCATAGTGATCTCGTCTCAATTCTCTCCTTTCCATGATGCACTCCGCGTGTATAGGATGTTTGGGCTAATTGAAGACAAAGGGTGAAAGTGCACAACCTCTGCAGAGTTAGAAACTATGATCATAGCCGTGTACCGGTAATGGACGACTTCGAGTAGCTGGACAAGGATGGACAGAAGATTCTCATCACCATTTTCAATAAGTAAAACTTGTTTAGAACAATAGCTGGAGATTTTCCCTGGTTTCTATCAGTGGCACTCCTCAATAATTATGTATGGTTCACTCGTTTGTATTTATGAAAACTTAGGAGAAAACTTGCTTTATGCAAATAGCCAAAACTCCACCAAGCCAGATATGCATGTAGTTTAGACTTGTCATTTTATATCCACCATAGTGTTACTTGTCAATACATTAAATTGTATTGACTCCCTTGTGGCTGCATATTCCATATTGCAGATAAATCTGAAGACGAGTGAGGTTTCGTTCAGGATCTTGAGTCTATCGCCAACATGTTTTTCCTGTGGCACATGAAGAAGATGGGCTCAATATTTTACTATGTTTTCCGCTGTGATTTTCTTTCTGCTAGCCTTCTAAGACTATGCAAATTGTAATCATATTTTGTAAAGACTAGATCATGCGATGTAATAGATTTTGACGCATTTGCATGATATATCATTTTGAACTGTGGTGCTAGCAATTGATCCAGGGACTAGCACATTAATACAGAGTTCTTGCATTATTTAAATGTGGGAACGTTACAGACGAGCTCCGTAAAAAGGCAGTAAACCAACCCACCCACCCCCCCCCCCCCGCCCCCCCGTCCGCTGTAATATGGAGCACGAACGAAGCAAACCTATGCATCGGAAGAGAACGTGCATACGAGAGAAATTTTTATCATTAAATTTTTTGTCATTTCTATATAACCGTTCTATATAACCAGAGCGACCATATAACGGCAAGCGGTACTACCCTGATAATAGTGTTTGAACCGTTTATCCACCTCATGTAACCAGTTGCCAAAAATATTAGGAATGGATGTAGGCTGATAGAGATTCGAACTCATTTGGATAGCTGACCGAATGGAACGCGCAAATGTGCATGATAATAAGAAACACACTTCGTACTGCCATGCCAATTACGTTTGACAAGATTTTTTTTTGTTAATATGACCCCTTTACGAAAGTATCATGCGGATATTTTTATTTTTAATGGTAGCTTCATTTGCTATATTTGTTATTATTACTAACTAGAATATCTGATTGGATCATATCTCTATACATGGAATTTACCGAGAACATACCGTTTTTGGTTAGTTTCCATCGAAACTCATTGGTGTGAGGTTTAAAATTGACCAAAGTCAACCTATCCAGCAACGCATTCCAATACAATAGTCTTGGGCCAATGACATCTCGTCTAAACGACACATTTGAAGGGAATGATTGCATAACCGTAGCCAGCGTATCACCCTTGTGCCGCACAATATTGTATAAACTCGGATATTGTTCTCGGAGTAGGGTATTACCCAACCATATGTCCTCCCAGAACCATATCTGTGATCCATCCTTAATCTTAAATATCTCATAACGAAAGAAACGATTCTTAGTCGCCATTAGTCCAGCCCAAAAGTGAGAATCACGTGGTTTCCATATAACCTGTGAAACTGTTTTAGAGCCAATGTACATTCGTTTAATGAGCGTTTGCCAAACGCATTCTTCGGTAAGTAATTTGAAAAGTTACTTTCATAGAAGGACTGAGTTTTTAACCTCAATGTCATGAATACCCAACCCTTCCTGGTGTTTTGATCGACAAACTATGTCAGTCTATATTTTTTCTTCTCGCAATCCCCTTGCCAAAAAAATCTTGACCGGAAATAGTCCAATTTTTTTAAGACTCCTTTGTGTAACTGGAAGAAATATATCATATACAGTACCAAATTAGAGAGTACTGAATTGATGCGAAACAATCTTCCACCCAGGGACAATATTTTTCTTTCCAACTATCTAACCTTTTCTGTAGACGTTCTTCGACGTGACCCCACTCTGCATTAGTCAACCCCCCTATAATGTATTGGTATCCCCAAATACTGTATAGGAAATTGGCCAGACTCACATCCGAATAACTCAGTATACTGAGCTTCAGCATCCTAGGACTCTCCAAAGCAAAATAATTCGCTTTTATGGAAGTTAATTCTTAATTCGGACAACTGTTCGAACGTCGAAAGAATTAACTTACCGAACCAACAAATATAACACATAATTGGGCATACTGACAAACCAAAGGAATTGCCAAAGAAATTCCCGCCACACCGTAATTACTTAGCCCGTTCACAGTTTGGTGTCAAACCACCTAAACCACGAGCCCAAACCGCACCGCACCAGCGCAACAGTTTGCTCTGGGTTTTCTGGTTTTCAGTTGCAACCCACGAACAAAAGACTACTAGCCGGTTTGAGACGGTCTCCTCAGCAGTAAACCATCCCAACCCGTTCCCGCATCGGTGATGTCCTGAGCAGCATGGTATGCGACGGTGCCCCGCTCGAGGGAAGGCTATTCCGATGCGCGGCCTTGATGGCAGCAATGGCGACTCTGGGCTGGGGTGGCGCACGTGTGCCGCCGTGGCTGGTGCAGCCCACGGGCGTGTGGGATGGTGGCGATTCTGGCCGCCAGCGCCACATACTGCGTCATCGTCATGAAGCTCGTCCTCACCTCATGTGACGGGCCTCCTCTCCACGCTCAACGTATCTGCCGTGCTCATCACCTTCGCCGTCCACCGCAGATGGACAAGGGCGCTGGCCCGCCGTCGTCGCCCGCCCCTTCATGGTCCAGGAGAACACCGTCATGGAGACCTGCGTCGTCGCCTATTACAACATGGCCGTCAGAGGTCGGTGCCAGAGGCACGCACAACATCCTCCGGTGAGGAGCAGAGAATGGAAAGCGATGGTTCCCGACTGCTCGTCCTGAGCAGGGACTCGCAGAGGTCCATCTGGTGTGTCACACCGTTGGGCTTGTCCTCAGGTAGGCCGTCCGGCAAGACATGGTGCACAGGCGCCGGGTCAAGGAGTTGTCGGCGGCTCGGCCTTTGACGACCGATGAGCAGTGGTTTGAAGAACGGCCGGTACATATATGGATTCATACAAGAACTCGCCGTCGGCGCCGCTCTCACTTCCTGCCACTTTATCTGCCTCTCCTTAATCTCCTTAGAGCATCTCCAGTCGAGCTCCCCAAAGGCCGCTCCAAGCGCCTTCCCGTCCGGACGGGCCCCGAGCGCGCCCACTCGCGCCCCCCATTGGGCCTTCCCGTCCGGACGACCCCTTGTTCCCGTCCGGCAAACCCAGCCCAACCCCGCCTCCCAGGGGCTCTCGTGGGGGCGCCGGACGAGTCGTTTCGAGCCGCGGGCCCGTCCTGCCAGCGACCCAAGACGGCCAAAAACTGGCCTACGCCGCCACGTCTGCTTTCTCTGCCTCACAACGCCGTCGCTCTCTCCCACCGGCGCCGACTCCCAAGTACGCGAAACTTGACAAAAAAATGTGCGAAAATTTGGCAAATGACTAGATTTCATTGATAGGGGGCCGAATATAGGCGATTTTCACATAGGATTTAGAATAAAAAAGTCTACTACATGCCTAGTGCCTTGTACATCATGGTGTAGTCGCCGCCGTCATCGTCATCGGAGTCGCTCGGCGACTCCGCCTTTGGGGCGGCGTTGCTGCTGCCCTGCCCTAGGTCGCCTACTTACATTGGCGGTGGGGTGTAGGCGTCGTCGTCGCTGTCCGAGAGGAGGATGATGTCGCCCGGCGCCTGTGGAGGAGCCCGCCCTCCCCTAATGACTAGGGTCTCGCTACGAGGCCGCCGGCGACGCAACGCTTCCTCTGGCTCCTCCTTCACGATGGCGAGAGGGACGGGAGCGGGAGCATGCGCGGCCGTGTTGCGGCAGTTCCTCCCCGCCTCTCCTTGCGCTCGAGGTGGTCGAGGACCCGGGCGAGAGTGCGCCCGGGCTTGCTCCACCAGATGCGGCGGCCGGCGGCGTTGTTGCAGCTCGAAAGGGGGCCATGGGTGGGGACGTCGGCGAGTTCCCCCTCGAAGCGGTCCTGTAAGAACGCCGTCCAGGCGGCCTCGTTGGCGGGATGCCACTGAGGCTGGCTGCGCATCACCGGCGACATCCGTGCCCGGATCTCCTCGATCTAGGTGATGCGCTCTGGCTCGGTGGGTGGCGGAGGCACAGGCACGCGGTCTGCGCTGAGCCGCCAGTTCCTTGGCGCTAATCCTCGACGGCGAGTGGAAGTTGGTCTCGTAGAGTAGCCGCGCCTCCCAGAGGTGCAGGGTTCGGCGGCCGAACCCGTTGGCGGCCGCGCCGGCTAGGTGGTGACGGTGGACCATGTCGAGGAGAAGGAGAGGAGAGGGGAAAATAACGGCGGGGAGATTAGCAACACGGGTATCGACGGGGCCGGGGGGGAGCGGGTTTATCTAGCCGGGGCGGGCAAGACGAGGCGGCGACAGCGCCATTACTTTGCCGCGTGGGCGATTGGACTGCTCCACCGCCGCGTGCCGTCTCGTCGAGGCTTCAAAGCGCGCGGCTTCCGAGGCGACGAGCCTCTCCCTCGCTGACAAGACGGGTCCACAGCCTGAAGGGGTTTTGTTTGGGGGCGCCGAGTGGGAACGGGGCGGCCACGTGGACGCGGTGCCGTCCGAACGAGCCCCCAAATTAAGGATGGCTCCGGGCGCCGATCCGGACACCTATTAGAGGGCGCGCGACCGATGCAAAACTAATTAAACTGTCAAACTAGCCCGGCAAACCGCCTCCTGTCTAAACCGATTAAACCAGTCCAACCTAGGTAAAACTGTGAGACACGGACCGGTTTGATGAACCCGCAGAAACCAAACCGGGAATGCACAGACTTAGGAATATCGACTTATTAGTATACCGAACATGCCAGATCCGCCGTGAAGCGCGAGGGCTCGCCGTCAGCTGGGTTATAAGGGCATCTCCAGTCGCCCCCCAGAGCCCCCCCCAGGCGGCCTTTTTAGCGCCGGAAGCGGCGAATAGCGCCGTTTCTTCACCAGTCGGACCCCCCAGAAGCCCAAATAGCGCCGTTTCGGCGCTATTTCGCGCCGCGGCACCCAGGCCAAACCCAGCCCGCTGGGTTCGGCCTGGGGGGCGAAACTGTGCGGCAGCACGCGCGGCCCAGGTCAAAGGCTGCCGGCGTTTATGGCGTAGCGGCCGCCCAGTGCATGCGCCCGTTCAAAGGTTGTCGGCGTAATGGCGTGGCGGGCGGCAGCGAGGGGACGCGCGCGCAGTAAATGCCCGGCAGGCTACAAAAGGCCCCGCCGCTCGCCGCCCCGCCCCATTCTTCCACCTCGCTGTTCTCTCCTTCCTCGGCGCTCTCCTCTCTCCCCCGAGCTCTCCTTCCTCCACGAAAAATGGCGAGCTACGACAGCGCCGCCGCCGCCAACGGCTGGATCCGCCGTCACCTTCGCCGGAGCGAGGCGATGCGCTGTACCGCGCGGGCTACCCGTGCCCGCCGGACATGCGCCTCCCGAGCTCTGGCGGCGGGCAGCCGCGTTGGGCCCTCAGCGCGGGCGGGGTGCCCGTGCCTCCGCTCCCGTCAACGGACGCGGAGTTCCGGCGGGCCATCGCCGAGGCGCGCGAAGGCCTAGCGGCGGACGAAGGCCTACCGGCGGACGGCCACGACGAGTTCTGGTGGGATGAACTCACGCGGCGCCGCGACAGGGAGCTCGCCTCCTTGGGCGACAACGGCCCCGTCGAGGGCCGCTCCAATGGCCATGGGCGCCGCCGCTGGTGGGGAGGCCAACACTGCACTCTCGAGTGGGTGCTGGACTATATCCACGGCGGCAACGCGCCGCGACTGGAGATGCCGTCCCGGCAGAACTCCCCGTGGCATGCGCGGCGGATGGGCGGCGGCTCGTCGTCGGCCACCTCGAGCTCCTCCGGCGCCCACTCTCTCTCTCACCCCCCCTATTCTGAACTCCGGCGCGCCTGTCCGCAGGCGCAGCGGCGGCGCCCTGCGGATTGGCGAGCCACGCCAGCGACAGGACGCCGGATTCGAGCGCGCGGTCCGTCCGAAGACGGAGCCGAACGAGCACGACGACGAGGAGGAGTGGTCTGGCCAGAAGGCCGCGCTGGAGCTCTCCCGCAACACGCTCCAGCCCCTCGCCGACGACGTCGCCGCGGACTGGAGCCTGCGGGAGAGCACCGCCGAGGAGCTGGAGCTCCAGCGCCGCCTGCTCGCTGAGGCCGAGCAGCGCAAGGTGGCTCGCGACCAGGAGGTTGCCGCCAACGCGGCCCGCCGCCGCGTCACTCCCCCGCCGCCGACGAAGGACCCCGTCTACGTCGTGCTCGACCCCGACTCCGACGAGGAGGTCGAGTACCAGCGAGCCCTCGCGGCGAGCAGGTGGGGCAACTCCGACTGCGGCGACCCCGGACAGGGAACGAGCAGGCGCGCCGGCGACGGCCCCGACGGCGACGACGACGACGGCGACGACGTCGACTACAGCCAGGCCTTCGCTGAGCGCCTGGGGCTTAAGTAGTTTTGGTTTAAATTTAGTTTTAGTTTAAATTTGCGTCGAAAATTGTACGAACTTTGCCTAAAATTAATAAAATGCGCCGAGTTTGAAATCGAGTTTTTTTAGGCCAAAACTTGGGCTCAGGGAGCGACTGGGAAGCTTGCCCCCCAGGTTTCAGATTAGCGCCGTTTGGCGCCGCGGCAGCCCCAAAACGGCTGCATTTTGGGCCCTGGGGGCGCAACGGCTGGAGATGCCCTGACTAACCAAACAAGCAACAATTATATGACACTAGTGCTAGCAGTATAACATTTTTTTAGTGTGATTAGCAGTACTATAACAGATTGGCATATAAACTAATCTCCTGTTGCGGCCCACCGACGGAATGTTCAACGGCCCGGTTATAGAGACCAACCCAGGAATTTGGTGGTTTTGTCTTCTGGTGTGCATAGTGTACTTAGATCATGGGTGTTAGGGCATCTCCAGTCGTTCGACCCCGCCAGGTTTCAGATCGGCGCTTTTTAGCGATAGCGCCGGCCCGCACCAAAACCTGGGGGGGCGATTTCACCAGCCGTTCGGCGTCCCAGAAAATAAAGCACCGATATCATTCGAAAGTTTCTTCCCGCCCCCAAAAAATAGAGCCCTAGTTCGGCGATCGGCAGCCATAGTTTCGGGCGATCATATTACAAAAAACGCCACAGGTGGGCGATCAAATATAGTTCAGATCGAATCACACAGACGGGCGCGCGCGGCGTTGGCAGACGTAGGCGATCAGACAGACGCGTCGGCCGGCGTCGGAGCAGGCGGCGAGCTCGGCGCAGCATCCAGGTCGATGACGGCGTCGGAGCGGACAGCGGGCTCGCCATTCTCCAGGTCGACGACGGGCTGGGCATCCTTGTCGACGGCGGCATCCTCCTGGTCGGCGTGCGGGCTTGTCGGCGCGGTGGTGTAGCTGGCGCCGCCAGACGATATCGGGGCCGGGGGCGCACTGATGTCGGTCAGGATGAGGTTGCACTGCGCCAGGAACCAAGCTCTCACCTCGGGGGTCATCGCGGTCGGATCGCCGCCCGTGAGGAAGGCGAGGTCGTTGTTCCTCTTCTTCGCCGCGGTGCCAGTCCGGAGGAGGTCGATCTTGACCTGCGAGTTGGCCATGAGCGCCGCCCATCGCTGTTTGGAGACCTCCTCCCTCTTGCCGGCCTGGACCTGAGCGTCGGCGATGCAGGTCTCGATGGATGCCTGGAGTTTTGCCGCGGCAGGCGCGCCGTCCCTAGCCAGCTTGGCTTTCTTGTGGCCCATCGGCGGACGCCCTTCGGATGCGCACGCAGCCACCGCGTCGGGGACGTACTCCTTGCCCTTGCCGATCGAGCGACGCACCTCCGCCCACTTCTCGCAAGTCTCGATGAGGACGAACACGTGGAGGAACTTGAAGTCGGTTCCCTCGTCGTTCTTGTACGCCTCGAGCATGCGGACGATCTCCATCTCGCGGTTGGCGCCGCTCTGCGGCCTCGCCGAGATCTCCTCCTGGATGCCGTGCCACTTGTTGCACGACGCCTGGATGTTGGCCCAATGGTTCGCCATGGCCTTCTGGCCGCGGTCGAGGACGGATGGGGCGTAGTAGGGATCGATCATGCGGCGCTCGTCGTAGGCCGTCTTCACCCGCTTCCAGTAGTTGTCGGCGTGCTGGTTCGCGCCGACGATCGGGTCCAAGCTCACCGTCTTCCACGCCTCGGCGAGGAGCGATTCCTCCCTGTTCAGCCACTTGATGCGAGGCTCGGCGGGCGGCAGGGGCACCTTGGGCTCCTTGCGGGGGCGGCCAGGGCCACGGCGCTTCCGTCCTTCGCCGGCCGGATCTGTACCCTCTGGCACCACGGGCGTCTTGTCCACGTCGTCGTCTTCGCCCTGCTCCTCCGTCGCCTGCGTGCCGGAGCCGCCTTCGCCGTAGTCGCCACCGACCTGCGTGAAGAACTCGCCGCTGCCATCGAGGAAGCCCGGGCTCGCCGCCGCCGCCATCGAGCCGGACGCGATGATCTCCTCCATGTAGTTGTCCTGGGGCTGCAGTCCGGCGAGAATCGCGCGGCGGTGGGATGGGGAAGCTGCGTAGCCCGGCGCGTTGCCATACATCATCGGCGGGTGGTAGGGGAAGGTGAGGTTGGGGTTCACTACTAGGGAAAAGCTTACCCGTGACGCACCATTTTTCTTATCCGTGACGCACCAGGGCTCGTCACGGCTATCACGCCGCGCCTATGGGTTTAGCCGTGACGCACCTAGCAGGTGCGCCGCGCCTATTTATACCCGTGACGCACGGGCACGGTGCGCCGCGGCTATTGCGTGGCGCGTCACGCCTAACTCCGAAGGTGCGCCACGGCTAGTAATTTAGGTGCGTCACGGCTATTCTATGCTGTATTTTTTAAAAAAGGCAGTACCGTATTTATACAGGTATATACAGCTCAAATACAGAAGAATGTCAGTACACAAAATACAGAAGAATATCAATAGCTCAAACACAGGTATGCAATTGATAGAATAAATTTTCATAGCAGAAATATTACATAGTCTAGAAAACAAACATATATACTACTAATAAATCCAGGAGTTAGTCTCGAAAACAACCATATTACATATTTTCGATCATCACCACATAATCTATCTAGCGGGCGCGGATGTAGTCGATGACCATCATCATGTCCAAGTTGGCGATGTCACTATCCCTCATGGTGATCAGAATAGCTCGGCCAACCTCCATACCACCTCTTGCGGAATGGAACTGCCTCCATGCTTGAGAGTTGAGGATGACCCGACCATCAGCGTTATCCCTGGTGATCGGAACTACGGTGACAGGTCCTGATTCTCCACGGCGTACTCCAATGGTACCCATATGCTCCATGCCAGCACTGTCCGCTACCGCCAAAGGTATTTTCTACAACACACAATTCCATGAAAGAATAAAAGCACAATGTCAAATACCGGATAAGAAAGTGTTAAGAACATAAGCAACTATACGAATAAGAAAGTGTTAAGAAACATACCATGACATGTCCATTGGAGATGTTAGTGTTGGTGATGCGATGCACGAAAGGGGACCCGATGTAGCTATCTATCTGGGCAAGTTTCTGAAGGACACGGTCCTTCTCAAACTCGCTAAGATTCGCTCTTTGAGCAACCACCACATGTTTCCATGGGTCCTCCTCGTCCATATCATCCTCAGTGTCCATATCCTCGGTGTTCTCAGTTTCCTCCTCACTCCCGCCATCCTCGCTCGCAATCCCGCCCATATACACAATTTTGATGCGAGGTTGCGGTCCTTCCATAGAGAAGTGAATGTAATCACCTCCGCTTAAATTGTACGTGGCGATGAGAGCCTGCAATGCTTGCCCGCAGAAGTAGGTCTTCGTTCTTTCTTTTTTCACTCGAAGAATGTAGGTGGTCCCGTGAACATTGAAATCCACGTTACTGCCAACTAACTCGTTGAATTCTTCGCGAATATTGCATGGTAGAATACAAGTCTCAAGCTAGATAGTAAAACGAAAGAACAAGTTAACATAAAAAGAATTGTTAATTACCAACGAATCAACGTCACCGTCGTGGAGTTGAAGCATAAAAGAAGCCCCAGTGAATCGTCCTTCGGCACATCGGGACCGACATACTTCGCAAGCCATGTTCTATTAAATTAAGAAATGACACATAGAGGTTAGAAGAGCATAGCTATCACAAAACAAAGACAAATGGCAGAACCTACCTATCACAAAACAAATGCAGAAAGGCTATTAATGAAATGGTTAAACTAGGATCCAGATTCCCTCTTTGTTTGCTAGATAATTTCGTAGCTTCTGCTTTGTTTCTGATCTGAATGAATGTGGAAGAGGTCCCTGCTTTGTTTCTGATCTGAATGAATGAATGACCACATCCGAGTGTAAATGTTTCAGATGCAAAAACAAGGCAAACTGATGTTATATTTTGCTACATATTAGATGTTACTATGCAAAGATGACATGTTTAAGATGCCAGATGTTATTTTCCAGTACATTTGGTACTTGGGCATGTTTAAGATGTTCCAGAAATAGCTCCATATGGCATATTTCGCTCACATTCCAGCACATAATTTGTCCTGAAAGCACTGACATAAAATGCACCAGACAAGTACTTGGGAATATTTTGCTGAAGTCACTGACACAAATGTTACATTACTCAAGTTCACACAATTGCTCAAATATTACATTACTCAAGTTCACACAAACCCTCTAATCAGCAAGGCTAAAAAAGCATACAACATTACGAGAGAAATGAATACTATCACTGGCCATGTGCTCTACAACTTCAGTTCTTGGCAATTTGCCACCCATATCTACTATTCCCACATGAGCACACAATGCTTGCCACTTGTGCTGTTATACATTGCATCAACTGAAAACTTGCATCAGTCGAAAAATTTCCTCTCCAAATTTTCATAACCTTTTTTGCTCAAACAGCCCCCATCCCTGTTGTTGTTGTTCACTTCTTCCATACAAATGTCGCAAAATACTCTAACACGGTATGCATCCCAAGTGGCAACCATTGTTTCTAGCAGTACAAAATACAGTGTATATTACTAGCAAGCAAATATGTCTAACAGTACAAATGGGGAGGATGTCTACCAGGAAGCAAATCCAGGTGATAAAGTACTCTACCAGTACAATTTGGTAACAAGCACTACATGTGAGGGCATCTATGCAGTGAAAAGTTTCTAAAATTCATCTACCAGGAAGCAAATTCACATTGGGAGCTAGCATTCGTATGCACTATCAACACAATATGCACTAGATGTGAGTGCATCTATGCATCCTATGCACTGTCAAAAATTATTGAGAGGCAGGGAGCTAGATGGGAGCTAGCATTCGTATGCAGTGTCAAAAATTCGTCCTATGCACTAGATGGGAGCTAGCATTCGTATGCACTGTCAAAAATTGAGAGGCAGGGACTTGCACCGTGCCTTACGGCCGAGGGGAGGGAGGAGCGCAGCAGCGACTCGGTGGCGGGGAGGAGATGGCCGGGACGAGCTTGGCGGCGGCGTTCACGAGCTTGGCGGCGGCGGGGACCGAGCTTGGAGGCGGCGGGGAGGAGGTTGTCGGGGAGGGGACCAGCTTGGCGGCGGGGAGGAGGCTGTCGGCGGCGGGGGACCAAGCTTGGGGAAGTAGGGGAAGAAGATGGCCGGCGTCGAGGACGAACCATACGGCAGCAGCGTGACTGCCCCCTCCTCCTCCTTGTCGTGGAAGAACCGGATCGACGGCTCCGGCCTCCTCCTCAGATCGAGATGCGCGGCGCTGGGCGGTGGGCGGCTAGGACGATGGGAGGTGGGCGATGGGAGGAGGCGGTGGGCGCTGGAGAGGGAGGGAGATCGAGCGATGGGAGGTGGCGGCGGCGACGGGCGACGAGAGGAAGGAGAAGAGAGGCGCGCGCGTGGTGGAGAGAAAAGGAGAAGAGAGGGGGAACGCGGCCTAGCTATACCCGTACTCCCCATAGCCGTGGCGCACCACGCCACGGTGCGTCACGCTTATCTAACCCGTGGCGCACCACACTCGCGTGCGCCGCCCCTATACAAAATAGCCGTGACGCACCAAGGACGCGCTGCGTCGCCGGTATGCCTCCGAGGCTCGCCGCCCCGGCCCCACACATAGGCGCGACGTGCCTTCCGTTTGGTGCGCCGCGGCTAAGGCTATAGGCGCGACGCACCAAACAGTGGTGCGCCACGACTATTAGGCGTGACGCGCCATATTGCTGGTGCGTCACGGCTATCATCACTCCTATAGCTGTTTTCCTAGTAGTGGTTGAAACCTCCCAGCGAATCACCTTCGACGAACCATGCTGGCGGCGGGTGCGGTGACATGCGGGGCGACGGTGACGGCGACTGCTTCCAGCCGGCGAAACGTGGGCCGAAAGGGCCCTTCTTCTTGGCGAGAGGCGCCGCGGCCGGCGTAGGTGGCTCGTCTGGGACCTCCTCCTCCTCCTCCAGCTCGTCTTCCTCGGCGGCTGCCTGCTCCTCCGCTTGCAGCTGCGCCATGAGCTGCCTCTGCCGCTGCGCCGCCTCCCTACCCCGGCGCTTGATGTTGGCTGTCTCCAGCCGCGACCTCTCGGCGATCCACTCCTTGTTCGACATGCCGGGTGGTCGCTCCTTCGGTGCTCTTGGCTTGCGGGGTTTCTTGGCCGGTTCGGAGGCCGCGAGAATGGAGACGGCGGCGGCGGCGGCGCGGGGTCCTGTAAATCGAGCGGGAGCCATGGCGCGTAGATCTCGGGTGCGGGGGGAAATGGCGGGAATGAACCGGGGGGAGAGGTACATGTGGGGGGAAAGTGGAGGGAAGCGCCGAAAAAAGAGAGGGAAATCGTCTTCCGTCGCCGACAGGCGTGGCCCACGCGAGCATTTCGCCCCCCCAGTCCGAACCCAGCGCGCTGGGTTTGGCGTGGGTTCGGCGGCGCCAAACGACGCGAAAAACGGCGGAAAGCGGCGCTAAATCGATTCCTGGGGGGGCGACTGGTGCGAAACGGCGCGAAACGGTGCCAAAAACGCCGCTTGGGGGGGCTCTGGGGGACGGCTGGAGATGCCCTTATTTTCAACAGATAAATCATCAAAAAAAGAATTATTTACAACAGAAAAGAGCAACTGTTTTGCCTCCGGGTGAAAAAAAGAAATCATTTGATGGGACTACAATGGTAGTTGTGAAATGGAACAAAGCTGGGCTAATTTAACAGTCAGTACTGTCCTAAGTTAGGCTGGTGCCAATGCACCGCCCACTATTCACGGGCTATAGCCCCTGCCACGTCACCTTCTCTCACCACTATCACCCCACTATCACAGGCACGGTGCCAGTGCACGGGCTATAGCCCGGGCTGTAAGATTCTCTCTCTGCCACATCAGCTTTTCTCTCTCCTCCACGTCAACACATATTTTTGAAACGAAAACATTACAAATAATGCAAGGAAATAATTTTATTGAACTAAAATTGTTACCGATTACATACTAATTAATAAAATTGCATAATAAATTGTAAAAATTACATAAACATTTAAAAAATCTAATCATCGTGCTCGTCGTCGTCGTCGTCATCCTCCAGCAGCCCTAGGTCTTTTTCCACTATCTGTAGGGCCTTGTCATGTTTGCGCTTTTCAGCTTCGGTCATGCCGGCGGTTGAGCGGTCTTGCAATTTGTTATATTGCTTCAGTAGCTTAGACCTCAATAAAACTTGATACATTTTCGCCATTCCGAAGCCTGCACTTGATCCCTCGCTGGACGCTTCCTTCTCCTTCTTCTTTCCCTTGCGAAACGCGGCCTTGGCCTTATCGCGGCCAGGAGGACGCGGCTCCTCCTCCGTCGCGTCGCTAGAGCTGTACTCACCTCCGACCCCCAGACGGGTTCTCTTGGAACTGGAGTCAGTCCCACTACCTTTCCCATGCTGGGCTTTCCACTTCGCTTCCTTGCGAACAGCTTCCCACCACTTGAAGCGTTTGAAAGGCTGAGTCACTCTAGGGTCATTTGCGTACCTCGTCAGTGCCGCTTCCATGACCATTGCATCGTCTGCTCCACTCTGACGTACCGCTTCTTCTTGGATGTGGTATCCATTGAACAAG
Source organism: Alopecurus myosuroides (assembly GCA_028641055.1). Lineage (NCBI taxonomy): Eukaryota > Viridiplantae > Streptophyta > Magnoliopsida > Poales > Poaceae > Alopecurus > Alopecurus myosuroides. Next base: position 331,867,498 of record CM054060.1, on the reverse strand, counting down.
GACACCTCACGGTTGTAGACGTTCCAGTGATCCTTCAGTTGCTTCGCGGTCCTATGGCGGGCAGGATCGACGGTAGAGTTGAACGTCTTCGCTATTCCACCCCAAAAACTTTCGCCGGTCTTGCTATTGCCACGGCGAGAGTCCTTGGAGTTGAAAATCCAAGCATTCACCTGCAACGAAATAGATATTGTCTTAGTGAAAAATCCAAACAAAAACCAACTCCGAAATAAACATGTCACGGGTAAGAAAATTACCAGTTTTTCCTCGTCCGCACTTTTCCACTCGACCCTCTTTGGACGCGTTGGTACCAGTGTTTCCGCGGCATCGGACCCGTCGCTTGGAGCAGTGCCATCTGGAGCAGACGATAGAGGTGGTTGCTGATACGGAGGAGGTGGTTGCTGATACGGTGGAGGTGGAGCGTATGAACCGTATGGATATGGAGGTGGAGCGTAAGAACCATATCCCGTAGGAGGGTACGGAGGAAGTGGACTCCCGCTACCTGTAGGTGGAGGTGGAGGTGGTGGTGCGTAAGCATACGGAGGATGCTGGTATGAACCATATCCCGTAGGAAGCGGACCATATGGCCCCGGAGGTGGTGTGTGGGAGGGGTACAACACTCGTGGATACGGCGAAGAACCGGTATCCGACCGACGATGTGTGGGAGAGAAATCTTCTATGTGAGTAGGTTGTGACCCGTCGGACTGCAAGAGATCCGTGAACGAGGTGTTATCTGGAGTCCAACCCGACATGGCGGAGATGGTATGAGAGAAAGAGAGGAGGGAAATGGTGTGAAGAGAAGTGATGGATATGGGGGGGTATTTATAGGATGGGAGCTGCAAATTTGGGTCAAAAAATTTTTTTTTTTTTTTTTGCCAGCCACGCTCCACCCCCAACGGCTAGCTGACGTGGACCAATGGGGGGGCGCCACGTCAGCTAGCCGTTACCCCCAACGGCTACCTCCACTACCGCCCGCCCCTACCGCCCGTACCCGCCAGCGCACCGCCCCGCCGCCTCGCCCTACCGCCCGCCCCTACCGCCCCTACCCCCGCTACAGCCCCGCCAACGCGGGCGGCAACCCGGGCGGCAAGGGCCTGCCGACGGGCGCCACGCGCACCGTCCGGCGCCGGCTACCGCCCGCCCCTATCGCCCCCTACCGCCCCCCCCCCCCCCTACAGCCTCCACTGGCACCAGCCTTATGATATCGTTTTTTGTGTGAAAAAAAGAGTAAAAAATGCAATCTGCTTTTCTTAGCGCAATATAATTTCTAAAGGGACATTTCTCTAGTAACCATAGAAAATGGTACTGTATTAAAAAGTGGGCCGTACCTTTTTCATTTACTAGTACGGTGCTGCGGCCGGTGCCTCACCTGGCCCGAGCCCGAGTGGGGTCAACGGTCAAGCAAGCCGTGCCCGGATGGACTCTGATTTGCTTGGTTTCACGCCAGCTTAATCTAATCCTGCAATAATCAAAGCACTTAACAACATGCCAGCTTAATCAAAGTTAGAAAATGGCATGTGCCGTTGAATGGATCTGGCAATCGACCGACGACAAGCTAGACCGAAAAATGGAGTAGATTTTTTTTTTGAATTGTTCGCTTGATCAACAAAATGAACCATGTACTTATGTTAATATGTTAGGTACAACGCAGTTTGACTTAGGGGAAACGAAAGCTACTCGTTTAGTCGCACAACACATGTACAACCCATGCGTACTGTTGCTGTTTGGTGTACGGTCGTGCGTGCCTCACCGAGTTTCTGTAGAAAATTTACAACTCCTGCTGTTATGTACGTTACGTATACGTGTATGTCCACGTACCGGTGGAATTTATGTAAGGGCAGAGGTGTGTGATGGAGACGATCCATTTCATCGATTATTACTTGCCAGAACACACGTTATCGAACAAATTAAAACACACGCGACATGATTGCTTTATTTTCTTTTCCTGCATATTTTGCTTCGTCGGATTAATTTTGAAAATACCACAAGGAAACGTACTATAATTTCACAACCAAGAACGGCTGTGATTCAAAACACCAATGCCCGAGTGTCTGAAACTGCATGCCATGATTCAGAAATGATGGCTCCGTAGTGGTGCCAATCAAACAAGGGAAAGACCTACAGCGTCCTGGGGCAGGTCCCTTGCGCGGGCGCGTGAGAGTTGGGCGTGTCAGGCCCAACTAGAATCAATTTCGTTGTTTTGGCTCAGTTTTATATGCAAACAGCCCACGCAGTAGATAGGAGCAGCTACGTATACGCTATTTTTTTACCATGTACAGTCAATGTTGCGTACGTATTAAAAATTTGTAACCTTTTTTCCCACAATAAGTTGAGAAAATACAAACGAGATGTTGCAATGTTTTTCTGGGTGTCTTTATAGATAAATGCATATTTATTTTAGAATTCATTTGGAATGATATATTTATGCGCTCCTAAACATGTGATTTTATTGTTGCTATTGATTTACCTTTTTGTTGAAATAGATGATGATTTTTGGTGCAACTGAAACGGTGATAAATTATTTTGTTTCTTACCAAATTTTTAATTGATGCAAATAATTTTTGTTGTTGCAATATGTTGTGATTTTTGTTGAATTGTTTGAACTTTTTTGTTGCAACGCAATAAACATATTGTTTAACTATTCTTTGTAGCATTACATACTTTTTAAATATTTTTAGCCCCGATGGATTTTGGCTTTGCTTGGTTTCACGCCAGCTTACTCTAATCCTGCAATAATCGTCACTTAACAACATGCCAGCTTAATCGAAGTTACAAAATGGCACGCGCCGTTGAATCGATCCAGCAGTCGACCGACGACAAGGCAGACCGAAAAATGGAGGGAAATCGATAAAACTGAGTAGATTTTTTTGTTGTTGGTATTGTTCGGTTGATCAACAAGTGAAGTACTAGTGAACCTTGTATGTTAATCTGTTAGGTACGCCGTGGCTGGTGTGTCCGTATGTACACGCAGTTTGACTTACGGCAAGCCGAAGCTAGTTTAGTCGCAGAACACATGGACTTCCCATGTGTACTGTTGCTGTTGCTGCCGATCGCCAGGTCACTCTTCAGCGGGGTTCACATCCATGTGGTACGGTCGTGCGTGCCACACCGAGTTCCTGTAGAAAATTTACAACTCCTGTTGTTAGGTACGTTAGGCTGGTGCCAATGCACCGCCCACTATTCACGGGCTATAGCCCCCGCCACGTCACCTTCTCTCACCACTATCACGCCACTCTCACGGGCACGGTGCCAGTGCACGGGCTATAGCCCGGGCTGTAAGATTCTCTCTCTGCCACATCAGCTTTTCTCTCTCCTCCACGTCAACACATATTTTTGAGACGAAAACATTACAAATAATGCAAGGAAATAATTTTATTGAACTAAAATTGTTACCGATTACATACTAATTAATAAAATTGCATAATAAATTGTAAAAATTACATAAAAATTAAAAAAATCTAATCATCGTGCTCGTCGTCGTCGTCGTCATCCTCTAGCAGCCCTAGGTCTTTTTCCACTATCTGTAGGGCCTTGTCATGTTTGCGCTTTTCAGCTTCGGTCATGCCGGCGGTTGAGCGATCTTGCAATTTGTTATATTGCTTCAGTAGCTTAGACCTCAATAAAACTTGATACATTTTCGCCATTCCGAAGCCTGCACTTGATCCCTCGCTCGACGCTTCCTTCTCCTTCTTCTTTCCCTTGCGAAACGCGGCCTTGGCCTTATCGCGGCCAGGAGGACGCGGCTCCTCCTCCGTCGCGTCGCTAGAGCTGTACTCACCTCCGACCCCCAGACGGGTTCTATGTGAGTAGGTTGAACGTCTTCTATGTGAGTAGGTTGTGACCCGTCGGCGGTAGAGTTGAACGTCTTCTATGTGAGTAGGTTGTGACCCGTCGGACTGCAAGAGTTCCGTGAACGAGGTGTTATCTGGAGTCCAACCCGACATGGCGGAGATGGTATGAGAGAAGAGAGAAAGAGAGGAGGGAAATGGTGTGAAGAGAAGGGATGGATATGGGAGGGGATTTATAGGATTGGAGATGGAAATTTGGGTCCAAATTTTTTTTTTCAGCCAGCCACGCTCCCCCCAAAGGCTAGCTGACGTGGACCAATGGGGGGGCGCCACGTCAGCTAGCCGTTGCCCCCCAACGGCTAGCGGCTACCGCCCCGGCCTACCGCCCCCCCCCCCCCGCCAGCGCGCCGCCCCGCCCTCTCTCCCTCTCGCCCCACCCTCTCGCCCCACCCCCTCGCTACCGCCCCGCCAACCCGGGCGGTAGGCCGGGCGACACGGGCTATAGCCCGGGCGGCAGCGCCACCGCCCGCCGCCGCCTACCGCCCGCCCCTGCCGCCTCCTCTCGCCCGCCACCGGGCGGTAGCGCCCCTACCGCCCCGCGCTACCGCCCCGCGCTACCTATACCTACACCTGTATGTCGACGTACCGGCCGGTGGAATTTATGCAAGGGCAGAAATGTGTGATGTAGACTACCCATTTTCTCGATTTATTACTTTCCAGAGTACACGTTATCGAATAAATAAATTAAAACACACGCGACATGATGATTGCTTTATTTTCATTTTCCTGCAAATTGATTCATAGAGCTAATTTTCAAAATACAAGCAGGAAAATGTATATTTGGCAAAACAATGACATTTTGAGGCCTGCTACCTCCATTCCATAAAACAAGGCACATATTTTTAGTCAAAAGCTCCGATCCATAAAATGTGTCAGAACAAATGAATCTACGTTGTACTAATTTATACCTACACATCCGCCACTTATTTAGAATCAGAGCTAATTTATATCTACACATCCGACACTTATTTATTTGGGATCAGAGGGAGTAGAAAAAAACATGAATACTCACAAGATTTGATAAACATACTATGAAACTATATTCTATGATGTGTATATTGACATTGATTTGTTATTACAAACATTCATATTGTTTACTACTATAAAACTGGTCAATATTACTTTTGACTAAATTTACATGGCTTCTTTTACGAAATGGGGGTAGTAATAGATAATATTCCAAGGACGGAGTGTCTGAAACTGCATGCCGTGATTCCGAAATGATGGTTCCGTAGTGCCAATCAAACAAGGTGACGAGAGGCGGTCCCGAGCGAATCATCTAGCTTCTCTCCTCTCATTCTTATGCCCGCATATCCACGTACGAACGCATGTTATGGTTGTTAAGATACACACCTCGCAATTATTTCATTCATGCACCATCGACATTAGCATTTGTCCTACAGGAAGAGACAAGGCCGTATCTCGTCACCAAAGCGAAAAAGGCACGCGATGCCACCCGGGGCTGGCCATCTGCTGCTGCCTACTTGATTAGCAAACTGAAAAAGAAAAAAACCTAAAACCCTGCTTGTACGGAGCATGTTGACAGAAATCATCAGATTAATTAGCAAATGCACATAGAAAAAAAGAACAGTTGCCTAGCTTAATTATAATTACTTCCTCCGTCTTATATTAATTGTCTCAAAGTTTGACAAAAGTGGATGTATCTAGACATATTTTAGTGTTAGGTACATCCACTTTTATCCAACTTTGAGATAATTAATTTGAGACGGAGGAAGTAGAAAAACCGTACGAGCCCCGAAGGTAGACAAAACGAACGAACCGACGAACATAATTACATTATCGGACATCATGACAAACATGACAAACAGATGATTGCCAAAGAAATCCTGGCCGCATCGTGGCCTCCTCCACTTTTTTTTCGAGAAAAGACACCTGGTGCTCCCTTCATCTTATATTAATTGACGCCTAAAATAAATTTATTAAATAAATCTAGGTATATCCATTTTAACGTCAAGTAATGCGTGAAAGAGGGAGTATAAAAGAGATACAACTAGATGCACTAGTAGAAATACCCAAACCGTTTGCCTTCCGCTCTTCGGAAGTTGTTCCACCGTCGAGAGAGAGGCTTAAAAATAGAAGAAACTCTAATTGCTACAGTAACCGCAACCACTCTCTTTTTCCTCTTGCTCTCCTATCTTCATCCTTCCCCATTCTCCATCATAGGAACTGAGTTGTTGAATGTGACCACACATGGTACGATTCTCAAAGTCGCCTACACGAACGAGAGCAAGAGGATTCCGGGTCTTCTTAACATCTTGAAGAAATGGCTTCGCAAGGATGGCGGGGGTTTTCTTGGTCTTGATCTCGAGTACACGGCCAATCAAAAAGATGTGGCCGTCATCCAAATTGCTCACAAGAGGCATGCCCTTGTCTTTCAATGGGCAATGTAAACACAAACTTCTCCGATTGATCTTCTCCTCTCTTTCTTTTCTCATTTTTCTCCTCGATCTTATTTTGATTCTATATATAGGATCAGAAATTGCATAGGATAGCAACATGTATGAAACATACCAGTGCTTGGGAGGTTATAAGGATCTAAATATAATTTGTGCATTTGCATAACATGCATGTAAAAATATGGGAAATTTTGGCACGATAGTTTAAACGAAGTAAAGTGACAAATGTTTCATTTCATAAGATGAAATAGGTCTAGATCATCTTGTCAAGAGTATATTTGGTGTGATTTTTATAACTAGCATCTCCCAAACGAAATCATTTGATTAAGCAAACCACAATTGGTTATGACCAGTACTAGCTTTGAACATCATCAACCACAAGTTTATAAGTGACTTGAGAGTATTCATCTGGGTATTTTAGAACTCAAAGAGGGGTGAGTATCCAAATCACATAGTTGATGATCTTACTTCTGCAAGTTAGACATGCATAACTAAATAATCTCATCAGTCTTAAAAGAAGTATCTAAACGAGGAAACAAATCTTCTTAAACCAATACTAAACCCCGATCACTACCCGTGATCTTCCCAAAACCATATGTCTGCATTCCTGCATGACCAAGGCTACACAAGAAGCAACATCGAAGGAAACAAAGATAAGAAGAAATCCAATGATGTGATGAAATCCTAGTGTTTTGTGTTGTGCAAGAATAATTTGATTACAGGACCTGATCAATCTTGTAAGTAGATTATTTCTGAGGGCATTAAACACTTGAGTTTCATTAGGTTAAATTATACAAGAACAAATTGGTAATTGACTCTAAGGATATACCAGACTAGAAGTGGCAACTAGAGATTTATTCACGAATACTAAACCCTTGAGTAATCATAGTTTCGTCGTTTTCCTAAGTTAGGATTTAGAGTCGGAGAGGGGAGAGTGGAAGGAATTTTGACATGACCTCAAGGTGTTGTTTGATTTGAGAGTTCAATTTAAATTTTGAAACAAAAGATGATATGTATTTGAAATTTGATCTAAAATTGATTATCAAGTTAATTGAAGTAATTAGTTGTTAATTAAATTAGAATCAGTTACTAAATTAAACCTTTATACAATTTAATCTAGTTTATAAAATAAAAACAGTAAGCTTAATTAATAATAACACAATTTTACAAAGTCATTACAAATTACAATAAATAGAAAATACAAGTATTATTACCAATGAATTCCTAAACTAAAGTCGTGTAATCTTCTAGTCTCCAATTAATCTTCTGATCCTGCAAAACAAACAAGACAACAAGGAAAAGTAAAGGAAGATTAGTGGGAATTAGTACTCTCAGCTAGGTAGCGAGGTGCAGTGCTAATCGCACCATCGAGATTAGGCCAAGGAGAGATTACTCCAATACGTCGTCCCTGCAACACCTTGCGGATGTCTTAATAGAGATGGAAATCTAATTTTAGAGAGATCACATAAGCACTAGACGCAGGTCCAAGATCCCTACCTTTATTTTAGAGAGATCACATAAACAATAGGAAACGGGAACCGTCGATTCCTGGACTAAAAAGATGGAGACGACAGGCTTCGTGGCGGCGCGGCTAGAGCTTACTGCTAGAGTGTCGCCTTTATTTCTCTTGTTTGCAACCAAGTTTTCTGTCGGGCTCTCTGAATTTTGTTCTTCATATATACGCGTTTTGTTCCTTAAACGACTTTGTATACCGAGCATCATGAGAGGGCGGGTACCACTAAAATAGTGCTTCCCTTTCGGAAGAAAACGGAATGGAAGAATGAGCTCACGCGAGAGCGCCATGTGGCGATCTCGTACGACTGGAACCGGACGGAGCGAATGCATGCATTTATTTTGAAATTCGTTTTTTAAAATGAAATATCTAAAAACTAGATCCTCGCGAGAATGAACCGTTTTCATATTTGAAATTCTCGCGTCGAGATCTTCAAATCTAGATCTCATATTGATAGATTTTGAGAAACTTTTTTTTCCGTACTTTATACTCCCTGTTCTATACACTTTGTACTTTCAGTAGCAGATTATACTTCCAGTAGCAATGTGGATGTACATTCAGTAGCAGACGCGTGAGTGTACACCATGTACACCGTGTGCATCCAGTAGTAGCGTGCTTGTACCCGTGTACTTTCAATGTCAACGTGGGTGTACATCCGCCTGGGTCTACATCTGTTTGGGTGTATATCCGCCTGAGTGTACATCGGCCCTGCATCTCGATGTACAACCGCCTGGGCTTACACCCGTGTTGCACGTGGGTGTACATCAGCACTGCACTTGGGACGTTGTTCGGTCACTGCGTCTGGACGTATATCTCTGTGTAACTGGGCGTACATCCATGTTGATCTGGGTGTAAGAAAAGTTTCTCGAAACCTACAACATGGGATCTAGTTTAGAAGATCTCGACGCGAGGATCTCAAATATGAAAACGGTTCGTGATTTTGAATTACGGTTCGCGAAATATTTCATTTAAAAAAGTAATTTCGAAATAAATGCGTGCATTACACGTCGTGGGTGGGAAGAGAAAAATCTCACCAAAACTCTCTCGTAGTGGCACTTCTCACGCATGCAACCACCCTTTGAAGGCTAGGGAGAAGGAGAAGGTGACCCTTGTCGCAGAGAGAGCACACCGGGTGTCCTTTCGAAATGTTTTCCTTTTTTTAGTGATTTCGTGAGAGGGCTCTACATAAGGGCGTGTGCAATGTTGCAAAAAAGAGGTGACTAAGAGCACTTTTTTCCTCTTAGACCTATGACTAAACGGTGGGGAATGTGGGACTAAGAAAACAATTCCTGGACCTATGTCTAGTACAAGACACCTGTGACTAGTTGATTTAAAAATTGGCATTGTGACTTGGAATCTCTCCATTGGCTAAAGTAGGAGCAGTTTAAAGAGAAAAGTACACTTTTTCTGTCACATGGGACCCACACAGGGTGATTAAACGAGGGAGGAGTTTTGATTTTGTTGAATATAGGACTAGTAATTTTCTTAGACATACCACACACTACACACGCTCTAAGCTGGTTAACCAACCAAACAAGCAACAATTCTGGAGTCTACCGGCAGCAGTTTAGCAGATTTAGCAGATTGGCATGTAAACTAATCTCTCGTTTCGGCCCACCGACAGAATGTTCAACGGGCCCGGCTATAGACAGCAACCAAGGAATTTCCTGGTTCCGGTTTCTGGTGTGCATATTGTACTTAGATCGTCAACAACAAAAAAGGAAATACAACAGAAAAGAGCGACTGTTTTGCCTCCTGATTAAAAAAAAATCATTTGACGGGACCACAATGGTAATTGTGATATCGAAAAAAAAACTTGGCTAATTTTACGGCCAGTGCTTTCCTGTGATTTTCTAATGTTTTTTTATGTGCAAGATAAGTCAACCGTAATTTTACAATTTTCCATTGTTTATATATAGAACATTTTATTAGCACGCTTGATACAGTTCATAAGAGTATGTCTAGTGGAGTGTGAAAATTTAAGTGTATATATGACTATTTACACACCCGTGTAAAAATATTCTATTTTACATACTCAGTTTTTTAGTGGATTGTCAAAAGTAGAAAACGTGTATATTCTCTCTCCTATATTCCAGTATATTGTACCTAAGCAATATTTTTTTTTGGTTGATATCCATCTACAAATAATTTGCTCGGTTTCCAAAAAAATTAGTCTGCATTCTGTCTTATAATATTACAATTTTTTTTATAAAATTTCCTGAACATAGATAAAGTCGATATCTACAACTGTGTAAATTTTCGAGTCAAATTTTGTATTATTATGCGCTACATAAAATAAGAAATGTGGCAAGATTTCAAATTTGGACCGTGGGGACGGGCCCATTTCTCCTCTCTCTCCACTTTTTTGCCGTGGCTAGAACGTGAATACATTTAAATCTGAATCACAGTTTGAGGGGTGTGAAAACTATACACACTCGCTTTCATATGTCCGTGCCTAGTCTAAATTCTATTTCTACACCAGTATCCACACTCCACTAGAGATGGTCTAACAGACTTGCCCGGTTTGTATCGATAGGCTGACGCATCCATTAAAAAAATAGCGTGATACAAAAATGTGTGAAACTCGTAGCAATGTCAAACGCCATGGATGGTCGATCTGTAGATTATGCGGCCATCCACGCGAGATATAATATTCTACGTCGTTTGCTTCAACCACATACACAACTCTATAACATTTCGTTGTTCACCGTACGATAAAGAGACGAGCATAAATGGTGCGAACGGGTACATCGGTAAATGACCTACAATGGAGTAGAGTTATTATCATTAAAACAACAAACAACGGCAAAAACCAATTTTTGTATATGTTAACAAATCAACCAAACAATTTATAGTAATTATGTACTTTGTGATCTTGCCAAATATGTTTGCAACAATTCGTGTCCGATGCAAGTTAGAACCAACTTGGATGAGTGGTCATACAAACATGTGAACTTACACTAAAAAGTGTTTAATTTACTCATCATGGTGACAAAATATGCAATGTAAATTTCTATGTTAAGTGCGCTGCGCTAGGTTATCCTCGGCAAAAATTACAACTTCACTGTGGTAGCACGTCAAATTTTCAATTTTTAGTTGTAGCTTCAACTTCACAGTACTGTTACTTCTCAACACGCGCTCGATCATAATATTGGAACTTGGCCGAGTAGTCAGAATTTAAAAGCGCGAATACTTTTCTTTAGTTTTTCGGGGGTTTGTTATAGGTCCATGATAACTCAAACATGAAATCTTTTTGTAAGCCATTTAAATGGCCACGATTTTCTTCGAGATATAGGGTATAAATAGATAGTGGCAATCCATTGGGTAGCATAATTTTGGCTAGAAATTAATATCAGGCAGCCTCCTACGTGTCGTCACCGTGTGCAAAAAAGGAAGAAAAATATACTCCTTTAACTCGTCCTTGTGTGTATTTCCAAAGATTGCTTTGTGCCATGACAATCCAAAACATATCCATGTCTAAACATGAATGAAGCAAAATGTTTTAATACGTTTTAGATAAAACTTCCATTTCGGTTTTGTGCATGTATTCCCTCTCCGTCTCGACACATCACATACTCTTTGTAGAACACTGAAACGGGTAGACGTAGTACACGTACACACGTATATATCCTTTTTATACAGTCCCAAAAAGGCAGAAAATACAAGAGAGAAAGAGAGTACTCGACAGGGGGGTGCGGACCATGTCCAAGGCCGGCCCAACCCGAGCCGGTCAATGGTCGACAGCGTCGTGCCCACCCACACACAGAGCAGTCTCCCCCTTCTCTTCCTCCGCTCTGCTTACGAACGCACCACGACGGCTTAATCCAGCAATTATTCGGCAAGTAACTACATGCCGCAAGAAGCATTCCGATTCTTTATTAGCAGCCCCGTTTAATCTGTGAGCCCAGCAGGTCGGGTCGGGCAGGTCCATCCAGATCCAGCTCGGCATCACCCAGTTCGGCCGCCTCGCCACGAGAAAGTTTCAAAGCATCTTCTTCTCTCTCTCTCTGGAAGGAAGAGTCTTCCTCCTCCTCCCCCTACTCGGCGCCAGGTGACAGCAGGGGAGGAAGCCAAGCCCAGCAAGCAAGCAAGAAAGGAAGCTGCTTGCTGTCCAGATCTGCTCTAGCTCGCCGGAGGAGGCGGAGATGAAGGCGTCGATGCGGAGCCGGCAGGAGCCCCGGCGGGTCAGCAACGGGGTCATCATCGCCGCCATGCTGCTCTCCCTCTGCGTCCTCAGCATCGTCAAGGCCAGATACTGCTCCACGCCCTTCGGACCCGGTACGCCCTCTCGCCTCAGCTCAGCTTCGGTTCTCTTCTTGCTGCTTTTGGTTTTGGATGAGAGCCTAGTTGCTGATTTGTGTCTGAATGGGGCTGTAGGCAAGCCCGAGGACCAGCTGCAGGAGCAGATGAACTCCAGCATCCGGATGGAGACCGACGACGAGCCCGCGCCCGCCACCAACACGACCGCAGGTCAGCGCTTCGCACCCCTTTCCGGATCGATTGACTGATTCATTCCGGCTCGATTGCTGATTTGGGGTACGAAATGTTGCTGAAATTTGTTCCCTTTCTTGGTTTCAGAGGAGGAGGAAGAGGACGTGGAGGACGAGGACAGCAGCCCGGCGGCCAAGGTCACCACCGAGGCGGCGGCGGCCGTCTCCAGCGTGGCGAAGAAGGATAAGAAGAAGAAGCAGAAGCCGACTTGCTTCATGACGAGCAAGCGGTCGGAGCGGTGCGAGGCGACGGGGGACATCCGGGTGGTCGGGAACACCTCCACCATCTACGTCGACTTGCTGGACAGGGAGTGGACGACCAAGCCGTACGCGCGGTACCACGACCCCGTGGCCATGGCCCACGTCCGCGAGTTCACCCTCAAGCCCTTCCCCACCGGCGCCGCGGCTCCGGCCTGCACCAAGAACCACTCCGTCCCCGGGTTCGTCTTCTCCAACCGCGGCTTCTCGGGCAACCTGTACCACGACTACACGGACGTGCTGTTCCCGCTGTTCCTGAGCACGCGCAAGTTCCACGGCGACGTGCAGTTCCTGCTCAGCGACATGAAGCCGTGGTGGGTGGCCAAGTTCAAGCCACTGTTCCGGCAGCTGTCCAAGTACGACGTCGCGGACGTGAACAACGACCTGGAGGTGCACTGCTTCCGCCGCATCGTCGTCGGCTCCGACTTCCACAAGGACATGGGCATCATCCCGTCCAAGGCGGCGGGCCACGTCTCCGTGGTCGACTTCAAGCGCACCCTCCGCGACGCCTTCGGTCTGGAGCGCGCCGCGGCGTCCCGCGGCGGCGCCACGGGCAACGGCAAGCCCCGGCTCCTCATCATCTCGCGCAAGAGCTCGCGGCGGTTCCTGAACGAGCGCGAGATGGGGGCCGCGGCCGCGGAGATGGGGTTCGAGGTGCGCATCGCGGAGCCCGACCAGCACACGGACATGGCCACCTTCGCGCGGCTGGTGAACTCCGCCGACGCCATGATCGGCGTCCACGGCGCCGGGCTGACCAACATGGTGTTCCTCCCCGCGGGGGCCGTGCTGGTGCAGGTGGTGCCGTTCGGCGGGCTGGAGTGGCTGACGGGCGTGACGTTCAAGGACCCCGCGGCGGACATGGAGGTGACGTACATGGACTACAACGTGGAGCTGACGGAGAGCTCGCTGCTGGAGCAGTACCCGCGGGGGCACCAGGTGCTCACGGACCCCTACGCCATCCACAAGCAGGGCTGGGACGCGCTCAAGGCCGCCTACCTCGACAAGCAGAACGTCCGGCTGGACCTCGACAAGTTCAGGGCCAAGCTCCGGGAGGTGCTCGCGGCGCTGCCGCCGGCGTCCACGTCCACGTGAGGTCGAGGTCGATAGGTATAGGTTTGGTGTATATCGATCCGCTCTTCCGTGAGACCACCCCGTTTTGCCTTGTTCGGTTAACTTGATTATTCTTGATTTCTTCTTCCTATTCTTCTTCGTTATTCTTGCTCTTCTTCCCGTGGCAAAGATTTCCATTGATGACGAGCAAGGAGTTGTTGTTACAGAGCCTATCCTGCCCAGCACATACAGATGTTGGTTGATCGATCCATGCCCTTCTTGTGATTATTTGTTGTTTCTATTAATTAAATTAATTTACAGAAGAAAATGGTGTGTATTAGGCTATTGGCAGCAGCAGGTATCACCTCAATTGTATTTTGACCAAATCAATGGATCTTCTTCTCCATTTTCGATTCATCTGTTCCTGCTCCAGAGTCAGAGCAGTGGCATTTGCAGTATCCTATTCACACCGGAGAAATTTCGGGTCTGCTGATCAGGTGGCCAGGGGGAGAGGAAGATTGCGACTTGGCGAGCACCTTCTTGGTGTCAAAGGCTGGCTGGGGCATTTGTCTGCTTGGCGGGATCGGATGGCTGCCGGGAAGTCGTGGTGTGATTTCGTCAGCCGATGTGTTAGGCGAAGTTGGCATGGAACGGAAGGTTCCGCCATGGTTCGCCGACGCGTCGCTTTCGTGGAACTGGGCGCTGCCAACTACGAGCTACTTCCGCCCCCCCGGCGTGGCCGGCGCAAACGTAGTCACCTCGTGGTGACATCGTGAGACGAACAAGGAGCTTCCAAGGAGTCTGTGTATGGAAAGAACAGTCAACGGCCGCCGTCTCACCGTCCGATCTTCCTTTTCTTCGAGCTACCCGATCTTGACCTGTACGGAAAGCCGGAGGTGGCTCCGCCGTCGATTAGGCTAAGTGCAAATGAGAGTGCCACCTCGCCAGCTTCCCCGTGCGAACAGTCAAGAACAATTGTCATAAAAATAGATAAAACAACTTAGTGTTAGATACATCAACTTTTGTGCAACTTTGGACAGAGGTCACTCCGTGATGTGTTAGTCTATTATTTTGCGCATCGCCCCTGATTTCTTTAATTGTTTACAAATCCCCCCTCCCCCCCTAAAATGTAAACTGAAAACAATTGAAAATGACCCAGGAATTGGAATAAATATAAATCCAAGGGGCAGTTCGTGAAGAAAAACCAGGCTGCCACGTCACGGAGTGACCAGAACGCTCGCGTTTGGGAACTACGTGACCTAAAATTCACGTTTCGCAATTTGGTGACCAAAGCGCACATTCGTCAAGTTGGTGTACTAAACCGGGGTTTTACTCTTTAAGTAATAAATATCCATTTATCGAAGGAAGTAATTTTGTAATGCTACACATATGTGAAATATACTTGGAGAAAACACCTCTGTGTGTTGTTCCTCCTAAGAATTATCGGAAGAAACCCTACAAAACGTGTTCTTGCAGCGCAACTTGCATTCGTTGCCACGGTGGGCGACTTCTCAGTACACATTTGAAGGGAGCTGTTTGGCTTCCCCCGGTGGGTCATAGCGGTGACCGTGTGTAACACCCGGGGGATTTCCCCCCAATTAGATTTAGTTGTTGTTTTTTTTTTTTTGCATTGCATTGCATTGCATCATGCCTCATATGCATTGCACCTTGTTTTCAAACCAGTTTAAAAATTCAAACATGTTCCAGTGTTTTCAAGTAAAATTGCAAACAAAACAAATCAAATTGTAATTCATTATAATTTGAATGCTTGGTTGAATAAAAATCCCCTTTTATTAAAACCCTAATTCCAATTCAAATCCATTGGCACAATTTGAAATTTTCAAAAAAAAAACAAACTTTTGTGCAACTGGGCTTTTGAGTTGTTCAAGCCATTAAAAATATTTTTGGAATGAAACTCTACAGTTTTCCCCTCTTATTTTCCTCTCCTTTCTTTTCTACAAAAAAAAAGAAACAGAACAAAAAAATAAATAAAAGGAACCGTGGGGAGGCAGGCTTAACAGCCCACCTACTACCCAACGGCCAGCCCACAACCCCAGCCCACTCCCACCTCGACCTTCTTCTCCGTACGACAGAGGAGGCACGAGGACCTCCTGTCGCTGTCCCCTCCCCCACCATGGACCCCTCCTCCACCTTCTCCCTTTCCCCTCCTTAAAGCCTCCTCTTCCTGGCCCCGAACCCTAGCCTTCCCCCTCCTACATCCGCCGCCGCCACCAGTCCTCTTCTTCCCCTGTTTTTCCTTCCTACAACAACCACCGCACCACCATGGCCGGAGATGGAGCTCTACGCGCGGACGGCGTGGTTGCTGCGACGGTTCCCCGTGTGCGGGAACGGAACCGTGATGTTCCCCTCTACCTCGACGTTGGGGGCGCACAGAAGGAGGAGCACCGGAGCCAACGTGATTCTCTCCGGCGACCATGGCCGGGAGGACTTGCGTCTGCATCTTTTCGACCTCGACACGCACCATGGCAACAGCCCCTAGGACCCCGCCTTCGAGCCTCCCATGGTGAGCGCCCCTCTGGGACTCGTTCCCCAAACCCCCCTTGCTCTGGATGCGTGCCTTCGAGCAGCACCGTCGCCCCCGCTTCTGGTCGTCGTCGATCCCTTTGCCCATCCTCCATCGCTGGTCTGCATAAGAACGCACAAACTGAAACTTTATTCAGTTTCGTCAGAAACACACCGTGGTTTATCTGTTCATCTTGTTTCAGTCCCGCAACCTTACACGAACTCCACCATAGCCCAGTGGCCAAGGCCCAACATCCGCACGCTGGGAGATCCCAGGTTCGACTCCCGGCCGCAGCACGCCCCCCTTTTTTCCCTTTATTTTCCACCGCGCGCCACGGGCCCGCCCGTCAGTGGCGTTCTTTGCCACCCAGATCCACACCCGCGCACACGTGGGCGCCAGCGTGGCACTGGCCCGCCTGTCAGTGACCTAGGGTCGCTGCTGGGGCGGTGCAGATCCATTTTTTTAGCACGGATTTCGCACACAAACCCCTGTCTCCACAATCCCTTCACCATCAAGTCCCTGTCTTTTGCACTTTAGTCCCTGAAACTTCAAACACCCATAAAAGCTGCAAACAAACTCCAAATTTAAAATGTAAAATATGTTTTCCATGCAAAATTGAATAAGCTGTCCAATTATAAACTTTGTTTCCTGTTTGCATAATTAAAAGTGGTTAAATATTTCCAACCTTGTTTAATTCATTTAAAATTGCCAAATTCATATCTTGCTCATAAAAATTCTAAAGTGGACAAACAAAATATGTTTTCCATCCAAAATTCAATGTTCTCTCTGTTTATAAAATAATATCCTAGTTTTCTGTAATTAAAAGTGGTGAACACATTAATGCTTTAATTAAACCATTTAAAATGTAATAATTCATAACTAAATAATTATAATTCCAAAAATGACAAATGAATTACCAACTTGAAGCTAAACTTGTTTTCTTGCTGTTTTCATGTTGCATCTTGCCATTTAATCACTTCAACATAAAGTTTGCTATTAGTTTACTAACATAACTATGTGTGCACACGGACTTTGCCATATGCACGTCAAATGCATATGGGTTCATTTAAATTGATTCCTTATGTCAACTAGTTTATCTTTGATGCATCCTTAAACTTGTCATGCATATAAAATATGATCATGCTGGATCTTTTGCCGTAGTAGTAATTGTTGCATCCGGTGTTTGTTCTAGTTCGTTGCTTCTTCACGGATAGGACGTTGAGATGATGTGAGCAACGACAAGTTCTTCGGATGTACCTCTACTTGCTGGATCTCAGGCAAGTATACTCACTTGCTACCTATGTTGCCTTTCCTCACTTGTTACCGATTCTTTCCGTTGTCTTTATGCTAGCCTAGTATTTTTGATGCTTGTGTTCCGATCCCATCGCATGTTTACCCTGCTGCCACGATATTGCCTTACCTCCACACCTATAACCCTGTTGTTTGCTGGCCTGTGTCGTACTAGCATGCTTAGGTTTGTTTGCGCTCTAGTCCTGTTGTCCTTTGTTCTATCACCTGTTTAGTTGATAGTTGGGCTTGTCTTAATCAACAACATGTTAATGTTTTGGGTAATAATAATTTGATGATAACGCACTGGCAGGAGGCCCGGCGTGGTTTTGAGGCCTGCTAGTGTCGAACTTAATTAGGAAAAGGGTCTTGTCCTCCGATCCATGATGAGCGCACTAACCGCATGTGGGAAGCGTGTATGGGCGCCCCCAGCAATTCTGATTCGATTCGCATCTCGTCCAAATCGCCACACTTAGTTCGGGCTTTCTATTTGATGCATGCATATGCAGGTGCGAACCCTTGGCGCCAGGGTGGAACTTTTGTAGTCGGCATTTAGGGCGGCGTGGTCTTCCAGTGCTATGAGGGTCGCCCTTTTCTTCGTGGGGGCTCGATTAGCCGCGCACGCACAACACGTGGTTCTTTGGGCTTGATGCGAAGAAGAGTTGGGTTGTGTTGAGTGCCTCGCTTGGTGGAAGTGCATTTCCATCTGGCGGGTCATTCTTACATGTACGGCCAAATTGGTGCATCCCTGCAGGGTTAATCTTCTCGAGAAGCCGTGTTGTCCGCGGTTATGGATGACTTGGTGAAAGTGCTGGCTAACAAGTACTCATACAACTTACACTTAACGATGATAACTTGACTAGTAATATAGATGTTGGGGCGCGTAGAGATAAACGAAAAACTTTTCCTACGCGGTACTCCCAAGATCTAGCCGAGGTAGAAGGCCACGAGTATTACCACTAGACGCGCAGGTGCGGATTATCGATGTAGCGCGTCTGGTCGGGGCAGTGCAGTCCCACGATCCGGTCCGGCCGATCCAATCCCTCGAACGTCGAAGTGCTGAACGTACAGCACCTCTGCCGGTATCCACACGTACGAGGAGGAGCTCCGACGGCGGACTGCTAGGTCCGGTGCGGCGGCTGGACTGAGTGGGGCTAGGGTTCCCAACGCATGGGAGAGTGGACTAACCTTTTTTTTGCTGGGCAACCTGCGCCCCTCTTTATATAGCGTATGGTAATGGGCTTCACAACACTTGTGGCCCATTCCCTCCGTGAGTCCGACTCACTAACTCAGTCCATTTCCGGTTCGGGTCCAACCCAACCAATTCTTGCTCCCGCTCTTAAGTGTGCGACCCTGCAGGCTCATGGCGACATGGACACGATTGGAGTCCTACTCCCAATCGATCAATCGGTAGCGGCTCCTAGCAGAACGTGCCGACTCCCAAGTCCCATTGAGTCATGACGACATACCTTTCAATGCGATATTCATCTTAGTCCCTTTTGCCTCACGATATACCTTGTCGAGCTATAGGCGATTTATCGTCATCCCTTAAATAGCTCAACTCTCTTCTCGATCCGTGATATGTGATTCATCTGACTAACTCTTTAGTCAATAGACACAGTTAACACTTAACTGAGTCGCGCATGGCCATGCTTCCTGAATCATATCACTCGAGAGGGCCCAGAGAAAATCTCTCCATTCGGAGGGGCAAAATCCCATCTTGATTATCCACATCACGCAGCTTGCTTCTCATTCGACCCGAACTCTGCCTTTATAGTTGCCTTGTCACAGAACAACGTTTGACAGAACCTAAGTCGGTGATCCACAACTCGGATTGTGCGACAACCTCAGGTCTAAGGATTACATTGATTGAGACATGCAAATGACGACTTGATCGTTGCATCTCAATGTGGGTCAGTCCGACTTGCTAAACTCTTTAGCCAAGTCCGTGAACGTTGGAATGGCATCACCATGCCCATGACAAGTGGAACCGTGTCATCAGCCAACACTCACATTAGTCTAGGGTGTGTGTCCAGCACAACCTAAAAGACTAAGGACAATCTAGTATGAACAACATGAATACATAGTTCCACAATCGAATCACATATTCAATGACATGTATCAGATGTTCAAAACAAGGACAGCTTAATAACTTTATGAATACAGTGGGAATTACATCATACATGATTGCCTCTAGGGCATATTCCCAACAATAGATTACCTCCACCATAAAAATGAATGGCACCTTAATCAACAGTGTGAGTATCCTTGGGTTGCTTCCTTAGTAGGGGGTAACATTGGATGGGTATTGTTTGGTGAGTAGTTGTAGTTGGTTCTGATACGCTATCTTATCCCTTTCTTTTAGCCGGAAGTTGTAGCGCGTCTCTGTAGTTGGTTAGTGCAGCCCGCTGCCGCTTCGTTGCAATAATCCCTTCCTTCCGTTGTACCCAAAGTATTTGTATCTTGTGATGATTGGTTACGCTGGTATCTTGTGAGTATGGTTTATCCACTTGCCAATACTTAATAATACTGACCCACGAATCCATTTCGTGGCTGCATATTCCACATTGCAGTCAACAGGTTTGAAGTCTGACGACGTTAGCTTGGGAATCCCTCCGGCTTGGCCTGGGCAGGGATTGGACGCCATCGGTTATCTTCAGGACTCTTAGTCCAATTTGTATCTTGTCCGTAGTCGGACACTATGTTGCTTCTTCCGCTGTTATTTGGATCTTTGTATTGTATCAGTTGTATCCTTGACTCGTTTGAGTCGTCTTGTATATACCTCCTCTGTTGTTGTTGTGGATTATTCGTGAACTGTTGTAATGTTATGACAAGTGGCAATCTGAAATCGGTTATTATGTGGATTTTGGCGGAAATGCTGAAATCTGCATAGTACCCGATCTCGGGGCGTCACAAATGGTATCAGAGCATGGTTTCCGGTTCCCAAAGTTGTTTCGATACGAATGGTTATCGAAGCAACGGGTCCGCAAAGCCTGTAGGATAACCTCGCTAACGGTCGTGTTTCTATAGTGTCAAAAACTATTTCTGCAAAACCTGTTTTGGAAACCTCTCGATAGGATTCTTGTTTATTCCTTTCCTCTATTCTACTTCTCCTTCGATCTCATATATTTTGGAGTCTACTCTCGTACCTATCTTTCAAAGTGTTAGGATCCTACGTGGGTTGGACGTTTTCTGAGCCTTTAACCTAATAGGTTCGATCTTCGGAAGGTTCTCAGTGGAAGAGAATCGTCATCAACATGAGCAAGAACTCCTTGTTAGTGGTGTCGAGAAACTTTTGTTAGTGGTGTCGAGGAGATCAACAATGTGGCCGAAGACTCGATAGATCTGGCTTCACCCCTCCCTCGTGTTTGTGGGAGGATTGCGAGGGCGCAATCCCTTGTTAGTGGTGTCGTCTGTAACACCCGGGGGATTTCCCCCCAATTAGATTTAGTTTTTTTTGCATTGCGTTGCATCATGCCTCATATGCATTGCACCTTGTTTTCAAACCAATTTACAAAATTCAAACATGTTCCAATGTTTTCAAGTAAAATTGCAAACAAAACAAATCAAATTGTAATTCATTATAATTTGAATGCTTGGTTGAATAAAAATCCCCTTTTATTAAAACCCTAATTCCAATTCAAATCCATTGGCACAATTTGAAATTTTCAAAAAAAAACAAACTTTTGTGCAACTGGGCTTTTGAGTTGTTCAAGCCATTAAAAATAATTTTGGAATGAAACTCTACAGTTTTCCCCTCTTATTTTCCTCTCCTTTCTTTTCTACAAAAAAAAAAGAAACAGAACAAAAAAATAAATAAAAGGAACCGTGGGGAGGCAGGCTTAACAACCCACCTACTACCCAACGGCCAGCCCACAACCCCAGCCCACCCCACCTTGACCTTCTGCTCCGTACGACAGAGGAGGCACGAGGACCTCCTGTCGCTGTCCCCTCCCCCACCATGGACCCCTCCTCCACCTGCTCCCTTTCCCCTCCTTAAAGCTTCCTCTTCCTGGCCCCGAACCCTAGCCTCCCCCCTCCTACATCCGCCGCCGCCACCAGTCCTCTTCTTCCCCTGTTTTTCCTTCCTTCAACAACCACCGCACAACCATGGCCGGAGATGGAGCTCTACGCGCGGACGGCGTGGTTGTTGTGAAGGTTCCCCGTGTGCGGGAACAGAACCGTGATGTTCCCCTCTACCTCGACGTTGGGGGCGCACAGAAGGAGGAGCACCGGAGCCGACGTGATTCTCTCCGGCGACCATGGCCGGGAGGACTTGCGTCTGCATCTTTTCGACCTCGACACGCACCATGGCAACGGCCCCTGCGACCCCGCCTTCGAGCCTCCCATGGTGAGCGCCCCTCTGGGACTCGTTCCCAAAACCCCCCTTGCTCTGGATGCGTGCCTTCGAGCAGCACCGTCGCCCCCGCTTCTGGTCGTCGTCGATCCCTTTGCCCATCCTCCATCGCTGGTCTGCATAAGAACGCACGGACTGAAACTTTATTCAGTTTCGTCAGAAACACACCGTGGTTTATCTGTTCATCTTGTTTCAGTCCCGCAACCTTACACGAACTCCACCATAGTCCAGTGGCCAAGGCCCAACATCCGCACGCTGGGAGATCCCAGGTTCGACTCCCGGCCGCGGCACGCCCCCCCTTTTTTCTCTTTATTTTCCACCGCGCGCCACGGGCCCGCCCGTCAGTGGCGTTGTTTGCCACCCAGATCCACACCCGCGCACACGTGGGCGCCAGCGTGGCACTGGCCCGCCTGTCAGGGACCTAGGGTCGCTGCTGGCGCGGTGCAGATCCATTTTTTTAGCACGGATTTCGCACACAAACCCCTGTCTCCACAATCCCTTCACCATCAAGTCCCTGTCTTTTGCACTTTAGTCCCTGAAACTTCAAACACCCATAAAAGCTGCAAACAAACTCCAAATTTAAAATGTAAAATATGTTTTCCATGCAAAATTGAATAAGCTATCCAATTATAAACTTTGTTTCCTGTTTTGCATAATTAAAAGTGGTTAAATATTTCCAACCTTGTTTAATTCATTTAAAATTGCCAAATTCATATCTTGCTCATAAAAATTCTAAAGTGGACAACCAAAATATTTTTCCATCCAAAATTCAATGTTCTCTCTGTTTATAAAATAATATCCTAGTTTTCTATAATTAAAGTGGTGAACACATTAATGCTTTAATTAAACCATTTAAAATGTAATAATTCATAACTAAATAATTATAATTCCAAAAATGACAAATGAATTACCAACTTGAAGCTAAACTTGTTTTCTTGCTGTTTTCATGTTGCATCTTGCCATTTAATCACTTCAACATAAATTTTGCTATTAGTTTACTAACATAACTATGTATGCACACGGACTTTGCCATATGCACCTCAAATGCATATGGGTTCATTTAAATTGATTCCTTATGTCAACTAGTTTATCTTTGATGCATCCTTAAACTTGTCATGCATATAAAATAGGATCATGCTGGATCTTTTGCCGTAGTAGTAATTGTTGCATCCGGTGTTTGTTCTAGTTCGTTGCTTCTTCATGGATAGGACGTTGAGATGATGTGAGCAACGACAAGTTCTTAGGATGTACCTCTACTTGCTGGATCTCAGGCAAGTATACTCACTTGCTACCTATGTTTCCTTTCCTCACTTGTTACCGATTCGTTCCGTTGTCTTTATGCTAGCCTAGTATTTTTGATGCTTGTGTTCCGATCCCATCGCATGTTTACCCTGCTGCCACGATATTGCCTTACCTCCACACCTATAACCCTGTTGTTTGCTGGCCTGTGTCGTACTAGCATGCTTAGGTTTGTTTGCGCTCTAGTCTGTTGTCCTTTGTTCTATCACCTGTTTAGTTGATAGTTGGGCTTGTCTTAATCAACAACATGTTAATGTTTTGGGTAATAATAATTTGATGATAAGGCACCGGCAGGAGGCCCGGCGTGGTTTTGAGGCCTGCTAGTGTCGAACTTAATTAGGAAAAGGGTCTTGTCCTCCGATCCATGATGAACGCACTAACCGCATGTGGGAAGCGTGTATGGGCGCCCCCCGCAATTCTGATTCGATTCACATCTCGTCCAAATCGCCACACTTAGTTCGGGCTTTCCATTTGATGCATGCATATGCAGGTGCGAACCCTTGGCGCCAGGGTGGAACTTTGGTAGTCGGCATTTAGGGCGGCGTGGTCTTCCAGTGCTATGAGGGTCCCCCTTTTCTTCGTGGGGGCTAGATTAGCCGCGCACGCACAGCACGTGGTTCTTTGGGCTTGATGCGAAGAAGAGTTGGGTTGTGTTGAGTGCCTCGCTTGGTGGAAGTGCATTTCCATCTGGCGGGTCATTCTTATGTGTACGGCCAAATTGGTGCATCCCTGCAGGGTTAATCTTCTCGAGAAGCCGTGTTGTCCGCGGTTATGGATGACTTGGTGAAAGTGCTGGCTAACAAGTACTTAGACAACTTACACTTAACGATGATAACTTGACTAGTAATATAGATTACCTCCACCATAAAAATGAATGTCACCTTAATCAACAGTGTGACTTTCCTTGGGTTGCTTCCTTAGTAGGGGGTAACATTGGATGGGTATTGTTTGGTGAGTAGTTGTAGTTGGTTCTGATACGCTATCTTATCCCTTTCTTTTAGCCGGAAGTTGTAGCGCGTCTCTGTAGTTGGTTAGTGCAGCCCGCTGCCGCTTCGTTGCAATAATCCCTTCCTTCCGTTGTACCCAAAGTATTTGTATCTTGTGATGATTGGTTACGCTGGTATCTTGTGAGTATGGTTTATCCACTTGCCAGTACTTAATAGTACTGACCCACGAATCCATTTCGTGGCTGCATATTCCACATTGCAGTCAACAGGTTTGAAGTCTGACGACGTTAGCTTGGGAATCCCTCCGGCTTGGCCTGGGCAGGGATTGGACGCCATCGGTTATCTTCAGGACTCTTAGTCCAATTTGTATCTTGTCCGTAGTCGGATACTATGTTGCTTCTTCCGCTGTTATTTGGATCTTTGTATTGTATCAGTTGTATCCTTGACTCGTTTGAGTCGTCTTGTATATACCTCCTCTGTTGTTGTTGTGGATTATTCGTGAACTGTTGTAATGTTATCACAAGTGGCAATCTGAAATCGGTTATTATGTGGATTTTGGCGGAAATGCTGAAATCTGCATAGTACCCGATCTCGGGGCGTCACACCGTGCTTCTTCCCCGAAAATCGAAACTACTTCCGGGCGACGCGGGAGCCCAACTACCGTCTTCTGACTTTGCTCGGTGATGCGGCGCTCCCAATGGTGTGTCACAAACATGCGTCCATGAAGGTAGTCCTCACTTGCGGCCTTAGAGAGTTGCTTGACTCGGTGCTGCGGTGCTCCCAATAGCGCATCACATCCATGCGTCTGTGAAGGTAGCCCTCACTTGCAACCTTACAGAGTTTCTTGACGTCTTTTGGCCGTGGGTGCTCTCATGGCTCGGTGACGGGCAACGACCCTCGATCTGAGCAGAGCTTGCCTCTTGATCTGGTTTTAAATGTAAGATAAATAAATAAATTAAAAATAATACGGTTCAAAGACCCTCCCAGTGAATGATAAGCGTGACGTTCTACTGTATAAAATACAAATGTCTCCAAGGGTGTCAATAATTAGATCTAGCCATACACTTGCCATAATTAAAAGACCGAGAATGATGCCATGTCTCCCTCCTAGCACAATTCAAAGATTTGGAAAATAATTTCTATCACCTCCAGCCTTCCCTCAAATTTTCCTTTGCTCCATTGTGTAACTCCACGAGACCGTAAATGGAGAAGTAAGGTGGAGTCAATGTTCGCACGGTAGCGTCATAGGATTGAACCTTAGGAATAGAACAAGACCACATACTCATTGCAAGAAATACAAAGAACAACCACAACGGAGAAACATGGCAATGATCCAAGGCATATATAAGTCAACATAATAAGAAAGTAACTTCACCGACAAATAGAAAAACGGTACGAATTACTGGCATGCAACCAAAAACGAAATTTCCTTAGGGTTTTTCGGTCTACAAAAATTACGGTGTTAGCGCTGGTGGTGGTGGTGGGTCGGGGAGGGGGGTGGGGGGGGGGGGGTTGAAAGACCATGGTGCCCCCTTGTGTAGTGGGCGGGGAGGGGGGTTGAAAGACCATGGTGCCCCCATGTGTAGTTTTGGTAATTGATGACAATCACTATGGACTAATGTTTGAATTTAGTTATGATTGTAGAGTTTTTCCATAGGCAATACTTGAACTCCATGTGTTGGATTCAAGATGATCAAGTGATGACCATTGTGTTATTCATGTGAATATCCGAAGATTGGTCATGAGTGAGTTGAGGATATTGCAAGAATGTCTTGAAGAATAATATGGTGTGGATATTCATGTATGCCTTGAACAAATCCTCACTATGAAGAGATATAAAGTTTTATCAAGTAAAAGTGCAAAGAGTGGATTCAAGTTGATCAACACACAAAGATAGAAGATGTACGATGTGGGATCAAGTGATCTCGTGGTATGGTAATCAATTGTCCATATAGATTTGTGAACTAACTCATGCTTTGTGTGTGTTATATATATATATATATATGTTGGCTTAGGTGTGCTTGCATGGGAACACATCAAAAGGGAGATTTCATATAGCCCATGTACGTCAAGTGGTAGTCGTCATCATGGTTAAGATGTGCAAGTCCAGGAGGAGCATCTCGAAGAGATCATATGCTCGGAGATTGCCACCGATAACCCACAAGTGTAGGGGATTAGTTGTAGCCTTTTCGATATGTAAGGGTATCGAACCCAACGAGGAGCTAAAAGTAGGATTAGTATTCTGTCAAGTTTTATCATCCATTGATACAACTATACGCATGCAGAAGTTTAACTCTATTTAGAAAGTAGAACTATATGAACAAAATAGGTATGATAGGATAGCTTTGCGATACAATAAAGAACAAGAAAATAAATGTTAATTGTTGTAGCAATAAAGACCACTAAATTAGCAGAAGTATGAGTGTGGAAAAGTGGTGAAACGTGTGATGAATGATCAAATAGTCAAATACAAGGTTAATACTCCACTTTTATGCGGGACAGGCGAAAGCTAACAAGCTCTCACTATCCAATGATTGCAAATACTTATGACAGTAACTCTAGCAAACATCCATAACTATTAGAAGATACATTAAGGTAAAAATACCAAACCATAACATTAAGATAAAACGGTCCTCTCTATCCCATATGTTCCAATCAGTAGAATGGGGGTCATGTTTCTGTCACACAAGCATCTCTCCCTCTAGTTTTCTCCACATACTATAAACCATATGATGTGATCCATGCGCGCATAAACATATGAAGGGCACCATATGACTGTAACAAATTCAGTATATAACTCATACCAATCATAGAGATTCAACAATCAATGATACGACAAAAGGTAACTACACAAACATGACATATATGAAGTAGATCATTTGCAAATAATTTATACCATTAAACACCATTTTTTACATAGGGGATTACAGAGGTTTGCGGGATAGTGGACCATTGTTTCTATGAAGGATATGATGATGGATGTGTTGGTAAAGGCGGCATCATGACGGAGAGGACCAACAAGGGGCAACACGTGCGGTGCAGGGCGGCGTCGGCGGCCATTGGCAGCTCATGGGGCTCCTCCTGCGCCGGCCGGTCATCATGGGAGAGTGCCCCGCTTACCCCCTTCCTCCATGGCTTCGTGGTGCCGTAAATAAGCCCTCTCCCATGGAATTAAGGCCATAGGGGAGACAAAATTCGTGGCTTTTGGTGGCTGCCCCAGAATATGGATTTCCTATCCTTATATGTATGTCTGTGATGATAGATGGCCCTCCGTGGGTGCCCCTTTGATCCAAGGGATCTTGGGCACCTCTAGAACCTTTCTAGGGACCCTCTCAGCCCCCATGATACACCAAAGTCGTTTTTTGTCTGAATCCATCAAGTATGGTAAGAGTTGGACTCAATCACATCACCGATTCTCGTAATCCCGTAATCATATATTTTTCCTCCAGTAAAAAGGGTCCACAGTTTGCATAAAACTCTGATTGGTCTATCTTGGGCTTAAACAAAAGCTATGGAAATTTCCAACAACTTTGTAGCAAATTTCATCTTCAATTGGCGTTGTCTTCGAGGTTCAAACTGGCAATCTCTAAAAATGTTTGAGGACATATTTCAGAAAAGTCAGAGTCCTTCTCCAACAAGCTTCCTTTGAGTTTTCTTGCCATCATCCAATTAATTGCTACACATCAAAGTATAAAACATGAACTTGTGCACTTTGCAACCATTAATAGGTTAGTCCAATAAATAATAGAAAAAGGAAAACATAGGGAAAATTTGTAGAAAACAAGCATGGAGCATCCAAATTATACTCCCTCCGTCCCAAAATACAAGGGGTGATATTTTTATGCTTGTCTTTGATGCTCGATTTTGACCATCGATAAATAATAAATTATATGCATTGAGGTTGTATAAGTAGCACCGTTGGATTCGTCTTGTAAAATTCTTTCATTTAATATTTTCAATATACTAATTTTATCTACATATTATATGGAAAAATCATGGTCAAAGTTGGACATCATTGACCATCGAAATTAAAGGGGGCCTTGTATTTTGGGACGGAGGGAGTAGATACGTTTGGAACGTATCAGCACCCCCATGCTTAAGTCATGCTCGTAATGGAGTAGGTAAGTGATAACAATTTTTTTTGAAGTGACATGCAGCCAACAAAATCTTGATCAAATAATAATGTAAATCATGTAAATTAGGATCAAATGAATAAAAGTTGTGGTTTATAGTTGATGTCAAACGAGTGATGTATAAACCATTAGGAAGAAAAAAGTAAAAGCTTGGAATGAATCAGTACTAAAGACAATCAACCGTGCAAAGTATATTAAAGATGATTTAAGCTTCGAGAACAACAATATAATCATCCAATGCACCAAACACTCACAACAATTTATGTTAGTATCAAGTCACGTAATAACAATATGCACGGAGAAAATCAACTCAGTAATTGTGCACTAAAAACAAGTAAGCGTTTCGTTTTGGTGCCTGGCACCAGGATGTTATGGCTAAGAGAACATTACAGGATGTTTGGATGGTCAATGGAAGAAAGTTTTACAGCGCTGAAAGTGATTATTTGACAAGAGGAAGTCTTGTAATTGAATCCATGCAAGGAGTAGTGATTGCCACAAAATGGATGCACATAGAGCTATAAGTGTATGAAAACTCTCCAATGGAACTAGTGGGGGTGCATCCAACTTGCTTTCTCACGAAGATCTAGAGCACTTTTGAGGAGGCTCACCAGTGAAATATACAAGCCAAGTAATATAATGTAAGGTTACACACATAGTTATACAAGTAACATAATATGAAAAGTTTCTCTAAACTAAAGTATTGGTGCTAAACATAAGCACAAGTGTGGAATAAAGGATAGTAGTTCTTCCCACTCTCTCTTTCTTTTTTATGATTTTTTATGGCCTCCGTGGCTCTTTTATTTCTCTCATTTCTCCTCTCTTGGGATATTTAATTCCTCACCGGTAGGGGAAACACTCTATATTTTAATGAATCACCACAATTTTAGTACTCATAATGAAATATCTCTGATCTATCAAAGTGACTGCTCCTAACAATGTAGCCGCATGAAATATAACAATAAGCACGTCACCAAGTCACATACTGTAGATGGATGTTGTATGGCAATATATATCAGAACGACTATGAAATTGCCATGTTAGGTAGGTATGGTGACTATTTTGAGGAAGATATTTGAGCTTATGTGTAGGAGAACATGATGAAGTCCTGCCATAGGTTTTGGATGTACCGGCGAAGTTTGGACCTACTCTTAATGTGATAATGGGAAATGCACAGTAGTGTAG
The DNA here is from genome assembly GCA_028641055.1 of Alopecurus myosuroides. Classification (NCBI taxonomy): domain Eukaryota; kingdom Viridiplantae; phylum Streptophyta; class Magnoliopsida; order Poales; family Poaceae; genus Alopecurus; species Alopecurus myosuroides. The sequence continues at coordinate 331,838,196 of CM054060.1, read as the reverse complement.
AGACTAGAAAGTATGTTTAGTGCAAGTGCCATAAAACCACAACTTAGAATTCACAAGTTTAAATATTCCAACTAGCAATATGATTTTACAAGACATAATGAAAATCACTCTAAGAGGGTCCGTGGCAATGAAAAGTCACTGTTGACTACCCCGACCGTTGCGCGTAACAAAAATCATTATGGTTGCTATCTACATTAGAAGTTATATACCATCGTACTTTGAACTTATTACTCGAGTGTGGCACAGTTTCAACCTTTTAGACCAACCATTAATTGTTTTTTACTTTACTAAAAACGCATGTTTACCCATTAAGCATGTTAGTATCTCAAAACCACAATAATGATTCAAGTGAAACAATTTAATGATCTACAAGATTATGCAGTTTTTTTCTAGTACCACTACCACAAGCACAACAATTTCCTGTTCCAACTAACACCAATCAACTTACTTGAAACAACTCTCATAGAAAATATTCAACAAAGACCAGAGAGCTAATCATATATAACTGAAGCAAACCAACAAGCTATGGACAAAATAAGAATGCAAACAAGAGCTAAAAGCAGTAAAACTGAAAACTAAACACTCACAGAACAATAAGAGTGAAAATTAGAGTGTTCTAAACAATGAAAATGGAGCGTGTCTCTGTCCAAATAAGAATGCAAGGATCCAACCATTTATTCCAGCAAGCAAACAAAACAAAACTGAAAGCACATTAAAATTGACGCTCCAAGAATAGCACATATCATGTAAAGACATAAAAATATATTGTCTTGAAAGATGACCTGATATTTTTGTTGATGAAGAAGGGGATGCCTTGGGCATCCCCAAGATTTGACGCTTGTACTTCTTGGAATGTCTTAGGGTGACATGGGAAATCCTAAGCTTGTGATTTTCCCATCCTTCATCTTCCCATATCATCCTTCTCTCCCTACGCTTGAAAAGTTCCTCCACCTAAAACTTCTCACAATCTTCATTAGAAACGTTAGTGCATAAAAATATCCACTTGGTTCACTTTAAACACAAGTCAAACACCCATTTAAACATTAGCTACTTTAATAGATTATTTTAAGGTTCTCCCCCCCGAAAGATCAACAAAAGAAAGAGATTAAGATGCAAATGCAAATATTGGTAGAAATCTGTCAAAACTAAACAACTTGTAAATAAGTTTTTTTTCGAAAATCATATGTAGCTCAAATCAAAATGATGTCAACTAATAAAAGTTATATAGAAACTTGGGTAATGTGTCTATTTTGTTTCAAAGCCGATGTTATGGGTGAGAGAATTTTTTTTGGAGGCTGCACATAAATCAGTTTCAGGACAACAACTTCCCCAAATCGCACTACCTCTTTATTAGAGGTTACTCTTGGCACGAAAATTAAATAAAAAGGATAATGAGAGGTTGCTAAAGAGGCAAAGACTTACAAGACTAAAAGAAAACAAAAAAACTGAAAGAAAACAAGGTGAAAACATAAGGAAAACAAAGTGGGTTGCCTTCGACAAGCAGTTTTCTTTAACGCCTTTTAGCTAGACATTTTACTTATGAAAAAGCTAAAATACCAGAAGGTAAACAAGTAAAAAAATTGACAGAAGAATAAAGGAAAACTTCAAAGAAAAACCAATAGTAAAAAATCAAATATAGTTCAAAGGAAGAACCAAATAAATAAGAAAAAGAAAAGAGAATATTTTTGTTGTTTTCATTTTGTGAAAGAAAGAAAAAAGAAAGAAACAAAAGAAAACAAAACGAGAGCCAAAAGAAAAGGAAACAATAAAAAAATACGAATAGAACTGAAATTAGTAAGAAGCAAAAGATAAACCCAAGACTGACACAGAATATGTGAAGGAATATCATAGAATTAAATGAGTCAGGCTAACAATTCTTAATGAAAACAAAGGGAACCCAAGCTTAGATGATTGAATCTTATTGAATATGTCATTGGGGTGCACTTGGGAGTCCCCAAGCTTAAGATTTTTTCTTATCATTCATCTCGTATGACCATCTCCATTGGATCTTAAATACTACATTCACATAAAACTTGACAAGAACTCATTAGAAGGGTTAGTATTCATTAAATAAAATCCACCCATGACAAGTACTGGCAGATTGAAAGAACTCAATTAAATATTAGCTACTGTATACCAACCAATTTATAATTTCAACTGATCAAGATAAAAATTCTAAACATCGAGTATAACCACAATACTAAATAAAGACAACAATCTCTCAAAATAGGACACTCTGTAAAGATAAATACCAAACAAATACTTCTGTAACTCAAAACAGAAAACATGAAACTAAAGAATTATGGATAACAAGTAGGAATTTATGCTCAAGAAAAATCAGATCACGAACACAATTTCTTATTTTTTAAAATTTTCTACGGTGGAGCACAGAAATATGTTTCTGGGCAGCAAAACAACAAACTAGAAGTTATTTATATACTTTATTTTTAGGGTACAGTGGTATATACACAATATATACATATTTTTTAGCTGAGAAATCTCCATAAATATATTTCCATTGTTTTCATAGGCATGAACACAAGTGTTCAAGGTCGACCCCTACATCATCAATGCTCACTTTTTAATCACTTTGCTTTAAAAAAAAGTTTAAGATAACAAATAGAACTAATATTTTTTGGTAATTCGTGATCCCTATCCATAACTAGAGATAGCAAACAACTTAGAAATGAAAATAAATCTACTTATTATTAAAGGAAAAAAAGTACTTAGAGACAAAAAAAAACAAGTGAACACAAGAACATTCACCCCACGCAATTGCTCCTTTGCAATGGCACCAGAAAAGGTATTGATAACCCACAAGGGTAGGAGATCAGTTGTGGAATTTTCGATAAGTAAGAATATCGAATCCAACAAGGAGCTAAAGGTAGGATTAGTATTCTCTCAAGTTATATCAACCATTGATACAACTGTACGCACTCCAAGCGTTTTGTCTATGTAGAAAATAAAACTATGGGAACAAAACAAGTATGAAAGGATAGCTTTCCAATACAATAAAAAACAAGAAAATAAATGTTAGTTGGTGCAACAATAAAGAACACTAAAGTAACATAAGTATGATTGTGGAAAAGTGGTGAAACATGTGATGAAATTTTCCATGATCCAATATCCAAATACAAGGTTGATATTCCTCTTTTATGTGGGAGAGGCAAAACTAACAAGCGCTCATCATCCAATGATTGCAAGTACTTATGGTTGGAACTCTAGCAAACATCCTTAACTACTAGAAGATACATTAAGGTAAAAATACCCAACCATAGCATTAAGATCAAATGGTCCTCTTTATCCCCTACACTTCGATCACTAGAATGGGGGATCTGATGGCGTGTGTACACAAGTTCGTTGGGAGACCCCAAGAGGAAGGTATGATGAGTACATCAGCAAGATTTTTCCTCACAATGAAACCAAGGTTTAATCGGACCAGTAAGAGAAAGAAATCACTTCTGAAGGTTGTGGACAACTGATATTGGCAGGGCGCACTACCAGGCCCAGCAACAACGTGGAAGCTGCACACAACACAACCAAGATACTTTTCTCCAACGAAACATTGAGGTTGTCAATCTCACAGTCTAGCTGAAAACAAAGGATTATACGTTTAGTGTGGAAAATGATGATTGTTTGCAGTGAATGAAATGATAACAGTGTTTGCAGTATATTGTATTATAAGTGTAAAAGACTGGTCCGGGGTCCACAATTCACTAGTGGAGTCTGTCCATAACAGATAAATAACATGCTGGGTGAACAAATTACAGCTGGGCAATTGAAAAAATAGAGGCCACACCGTAGTGCATATACATGACATGATGATTATTATGAGATTCATTTGGGAATTACAACATGATACATGGACCGTCATCCAACTGCATCTACGATTAATAATCCACCCTCAGGACATCATCCGGGCAAACTTGGGGTATTAAGTTGCAAGCAACAGATTATTGCGTTAAGTAAAGTGCGTAATGTAAACAATATAATTATCCTTAGACAAAGCATTGTTGTTTTATCCCTAGTGGCAACAGCACATCCACAATCTTAGAAGTTACTGTCACTCTCCCAGATTACTGGAGGCATGAACCCACTATCTAGCATAAATATCCTCTCTTGGAGTCAGAAGCATCTACTTGGCCAGAGCATCTACTAGTAATAGAGAGCATGCAAGATCACAAATAACATATATATGATAGATCTATAATCACCTTGACATAGTATTCAATATTCATCGGATCCCAGCAAACACAACATGTAGCATTAAAAATAGATGATCTTGATCATGTTAGGCATCTCACAAGATCTAAACATGATGGCATAAAGAGTATATGAGAACCATCTAGCTATTGCAATGGACCCGTAGTCCAAGGATGAACTACTCACGCATCACTCCAGAGACATGCATGGTGATGAAGAGCTCTCCGGTGATGATTTCCCCCTACGGCAGGGTGTCGGGGAGAGCTTTAGAACCCTCCTAAACTAGGGTTGATGATGGCGGAGGCTACATACATTTTCATGGATGGAGGATTTGGTCCTTAGGGTTTTTCCCGACGAAGGCAATTTATAGGCTGAAGGGCGATGTCAGTGGGTGGCCAGGGGGCCCACACCACGTGGCCACGCGACCAAGGGAGGGCCGCACCGCCATACGGTGTGGCTGCCTCCCTGCCCTCCTTGGGTCTCCTCCGGACTCTGTTCACGTGACAGAAAATTAGGGACTTTGGCATTTGTTTCATCCAAATCTGAGAATATTTACAGAACAACTTTTCTGAAACCAAAAACAGCAGAAAACAGGAGCTGGCACTGTGACATGTTGTCAATAGGTTAGTCCCAGAAAATGCGTAAAAATGTTATGCAGTGTATAGGAAACATGTAGCAATTGGCATAATAACAACATGGAACATCAGAAATTATAGTTACGTTGGAGACGTATCAAGCACCCCCAAGCTTAGTTCTACTCGTCCTCGAGTAGGTAAAACAATACCAACAAAATAATTTCCGAGGTGACATGCTACCAACAAAATCTTGATCATCATTACTGTAAAAGCATTGCAAGCTGAGATCAAAGTACTCTAAACATAGGCATGATAGATATAATTCGAATAACATAACTTAGCAACTATGTTGCAACATGAAAAGTAACACAAACAAAAGATCAGGAATAATAACGCACTGAAAGTTATATGTTTGTTTTGAGCATAGAAAATCATAGCAAAGTGGTATTCATATTATCCTTAAAGGGATAGCAAAACACAAATGCCAGGACACCTTCAAAGTTCTAGTGGTGACTAGATACAAATAATTTGAGTATAGTTGTCATACTAAGTATAATGTGCATTAGTCCCAAAATTTATTACTTAGTATGAATATAATTTTCTGTCACGTGACATTTATGTTATTACTTGTTCTCAAATTAGAAGATGAAGACTCAACATAAAAGTAAAATAAAGGCCCTTCGCAGAGGGAAGTAGGGATTAAATCATGTGCTACAGCTTTTTATTTGATAAACAGAGGCATTGAAAATAATTTTGAGAGATGTGTATGTCTATGTAAACGAATGGTAATGAAAAAATTATCATGACTCATGCCAAGAAAAGAGTTTAGACTTTTGAGAGAGGTTCCCGTTGTTTATTAGTCTGGCACTCCCCCCACTTTTCTTTCAGAAACCAGGGCTAGCCGTGTTCACGAGTACACCAGCTTTCACAAACCATGGGGAAGTACCTTTTTGGTCATATTAATTGGCACCAGCTCTGTGCAAATTTAGATGAACACATATTCCATACTCATCGGTTGAAATAAGGAAGAAGATCTTTGCTTGACATAAGACACAATAAAATTTAAACTACTTCCTCATGAGCTAAAACAGGGGCACAAAACAGGTACTATTTTGGAGGTTTTAAAGGTAGCACACAAGAAATTTACTTGGAGTGGCGGTTAAATACGACATATAGATAGGTATGGTGGACACATTTGGCAAACTTTTGGGTTTTGGGAGTTGGATGCACGAGTAGAGCTCATACTCAGTAAAGGTGAAGAAAGCAAGAGACAGGGAGCGACAAACTAAGAGAGCATAATGGCCATAATCATGCATAGCGATAAAACATTATTAATAAAAGCACAAATGATATTACAAGTCAAAAACTAAATGATCATAGAGGCTAGAGGTGACTGTTTTGTAGTCATAACATGGTGTGAGAATGCGCCAAGTCAACCAAAATAAAGCATTCGAAGGAGAATACCACAATATTATGCTTCGATATGGTAAAAAAAAAACTCATGATTTCTTTCAATGGCACATTAAGCACTCTCAAATATTTGAGACAAGTCATGCTATATCAATAACTACTAAGCATTAAAATAATATCTAGCATGCCATGTTAAAGTATAAGCCACACTCTAAACAAGCTTCTCTTTGCACCATTATAATCATGAAATATTTTATTGTTTTCCAACACAAATCACTTTATTTCAACAAAAACTCTCCAAATAGTTTATAATAAAACAAGAGAGTACTACTCTACAAGAACTAACAACTCTGAATAAGATATGCATGAAAAACATGAGCTAAGAGAATTGCAGCAGCTGGACAATAGATGAAGAATTGCAGCAGCTGGACAATAGTATTCATATGAAAAACAGGAGCGTGTCTCTCTCCAACACAACAATGCCATGATCCAACCAAGTTTATTACATAAAATAAAAGAAAATAAAAGCAAACAGACGCTCCAAGTAAAATACATAAGATGTGACCGAATAAAAATATAGTTTCACTAGAAGTGACCTGATAAGTTGGTGATGAAGAAGGGGATGCCTTGGGCATCTCCAAGCTTAGACGCTTGAGTCTTCTTGAAATTTTCTAGGAAGATCCATGGGGGCATCCCCAAGCTTAGGATTTTCACTCTTCTTGATCACATTATATCACCCTCTTCTTGTTGACCCTTGAAAACTTCCTTCACACCAAACTCGAAGTAATTCCCATTAGAGGGTTAGTGCATAATAAAAAAATCACATGTTCTCCATGGAAACAAGAATGACCCATAATTTCTAAACATTAGCTACATCAACTGATTTTTTTGTGGAGCAAAGAAATCTACTCAACATAGTATAAGAGAGAATGCAAATTAAAAAGGAAGAATCTATCAAAACCAGAACAATCTCTAAAGACGAATTTTTTCAGGGCACCTACGATGCTCAAATCACAAAACTCAGAACTAAGAAAATTTTCATAAATATCTAAGGATCACGCAAAAATACTTTCAGGATGTTTCAATTTTTCGGGAATTTATTATGAATTAAATGGTGGACAACAAAAATATGTTCCTGCGCAGAAATCCAAATCTAGCATCAACTTTCCACTAGAGACTTTACTTGGCACAACAATTTGAAAGAGTAAAGATACAAAAGAGTTGGTACAAAAGTAAACAACACCTTGACTAAAAAAACAAAAGAAAAATTGCAGAAATAAAGCATGGGTTAGCTCCCAGGAGTGCTTTTCTTTAACGCCTTTCAGCTAGGCACAAAAAGCATGAATCTAGTATTTTCAAGTGAAGAACCATACAAATCAAGACCAGAAACCTTATCAACAATGCATCGTATTTTATCTATATAAATTTCATATGTCCCTCTCTCAACACTCTTGGGTTCACTACTTTCATCAAATGGGGTTTCAGGAACAATTCAATCGAAACTATTTTCCAAAGCTTCATGCATTCCTACGAGTTTAAAAGGTATTGCTATTTTGATTTCTTCCCCATCTTTAGGTTTGGTTTTGTCTAGTTTTTCACGAGCACTAATTACATGTACAAATGAATCTAGCATCTTGAAACGATAAAAAACTTTCCTATCCTCTACAGCAATGTCACCAAAATTTTAAGCAAAGTTTCCAGAATAAAATCTCTATTTTCAATATCCTCAACATCACTTACGTTAAGAAACATTTGCTGCATTAGGGGGTTAAGGTTAACAAACCTAGCCTCTAACACATGAACTAAATAAGCTGCAGTAGTTTCATAATTCGGAGCAAGTTCTACTAAGGATCTATCCTCAAAATATTTATGCTTACTAACACGATTAAAGAACTCTTTAATGTATCCTTTCCAATTATAGAACAACTACCTATTGATAAGTCTTTCAGGGTGTACCTAGGGAGTAACATGATGAACAATAAACTAAAAGCAGGGTAGCAAAAAATAACAACTAAAAATAAACTAAGCAAAACAATAAACTAAGCAAAACTAATTTTGTTGTGTTTTTGATATGCAAAAGCAAACAAGACAAAATAAACTAAGCAAAACAATAACAAAGTAAAAATATTGAAGGTGAGAGACTCCCCTTGCAGAAATCCTCTTCCTCGTCGGCAACGTCGCCAGTAAAGAGCCTGATGGCGTGTGGACACACGTTTGTTGGGAGACCCCAAGAGGAAGGTATGATGAATACAACAGCAAGATTTTCCCTCAGAAGGAAACCAAGGTTCAGTCGGAGCAGTAGGAGAAAGAAATCACTTCTAAAGGTTGTTGACAACTGATATTGGCAGGGCGCACTACCAGGCTAAGGAGCAACGTGGAATCTGCACTCAATCAACCAAGATACTTTGCCCCAACGAAACAGTAAGGCTGTCAGTCTCACCGGTCTTGCTGAAAACAAAGGATTAAACGTATTGTGTGGAAACTGATATTTGTTTGAAGTGAATGAAATGAGAACATTTTTTTGAACTGAACAAGAACATTGTTTGCAGTAGATTGTATTATCATTGTAGAAGAATGGACCGGGGTCCACAGTTCACTAGTGGTGTCTCCATAAAAGATAAATAACATGCTGAGTGAACAAATTACAGCTAGGCAATTGAAAAAATAGAGGCTGCACCGTAGTGCATATACATGACATGATGATTACTATGAGATTCATTTGGGCATGACAACATGATACATAGACCATATCCAACTGCATCTATGACTAATAATCCACCCTTAGGACGTCATCCGAGCAAACTTGGGGTATTAAGTTGCAAGCAACAGATTATTGCATTAAGTAAATTGCGTAATGTAAACGATAGAATTATACTTAGACAAATCATTGTTGTTTTATCCCTAGTGGCAACATCACATCCACAATCTGAGAAGCACTGCCACTCTCCCAGATTACTGGAGGAATGAACCCACTATCTAGCATAAATACCCCCTCTTGGAGTCACAAGCATCTACTTGGCCAGAGCCTCTACTAGTAACGAAGAGCATGCAAGATCACAAATAACATATATATGATAGATCTATAATCAACTTGACATAGTATTCAATATTCATCGGATCCCAGCAAACACAACATGTAGCATTACAAATAGATGTTTTGATTATGTTAGGTAGCTCACCGAATCTAAACATGATGGCATAGATAGGATAAGACAACCATCTAGCTACTTATATGGACACATAGTTCAAGGATGAAGTACTCACGCATCACTCCGAAGGTAGGCATGGTGATGAAGAGCCCTCTGGTGATTATTTCCCCTTCGGCAGGGTGCCGGGGAGAGCTTCAGAACCCTCCCGAACTAGGGTTCACGATGGTGATGGCTATGAAACTTTTAGTGGATGGAGGCTTGGGTCCTTAGGGTTTTCCCGAGGAAGGAAATTTATAGGCGGACGGGTGATGTGGGTGGGTGGCCATGGGGCTCGTACCACGTGGTCGCGCGACCAAGGGGTGGGGCGCCGCCATATGGTGTGGCTGCCTCCCTGCCCCCTTTAGGTCTCCTCTGGACTCCGTGTACGTGACAGAAATTAGGGACTTTGGCTTTTGTTTCGTCCAATTCCGAGAATATTTCTAGGAAAACTTTTCTGAAACTAAAAATAGCAGGAAACATGGATTGGCACTGTGGCATCTTGTCAATAGGTTAGTCCCAGAAAATGCATAAAAATGCTATGATGTGTATAGAAAACATGTAGCAATTGGCATAATAACAACATGGAACATCAGAAATTATAGATACATTGGAGACGTATCAGGATCATGTTTCTGTTCCTCAAGCATCCCTCCCTCTAGCTTTCTCCAGATACTACAAACCCTATGATGTGATTCATGCGCGCATAAACATATGATGGGTACCAGACGACTTTAACTGATTCAATATATAACTCAAACAAACCATAGAGATTCAACAATCAATCATATGACAAAAGGGAACTACACAAACATGACATAGATGCAGTACATCATTTGCAAATAATTTATGACATCAAGCACCATTTTTACATAGGGGATTACATAGCTTTTCGAGAGAGCATACGCAATATCTATGGAGGATATGATGATGGAGGTGTTGGTGAAGGTGGCATCATGGCGGAGAGGACGGAGAAGGGGAAGCACGTGTGGTGCAGGGCGTCGCCAGCGGCCGTCGGAGTCGTAGGGGGCTCCTCCTATGCCGGCCGGCCATCATGGGGGAGTGTCAGCCCTTAGCCCCTTCCTCCATGGATTCTTTGTGATGTATATGAGCCCCCCCATGGAGATGAGGCCACGGGTGAGGCAAAATTCGTGGCTTTTGGTGGTTGCCCCAGAATTAGGGTTTTTCTCTCCTTATATGTGTGTCTGTGATGATCGATGACCCTTCGATGCGTTCCCATTTGATCCAAGTGCTCTTTGGCACCTCTAGAACCTAAGTATGGTAAGAGTTGTGTCGTGGGATAATCACGGCAGATGTTACCAGGGGTAACTGATCTTGGGGCAAGTCGACACAGGCGTTCGGGAGAGGGTTTAGCTCAAAGGAAGACATGATACAACTTGATATGACAGCCGGCAATCGAAGTCGCCGGATTTCTATTCTCGATACAATAACACGATTAGGGTTTACCCTGGATACTCGATACCACTCGATATTGCTAAGGCTCTCGAATCTCTGGATCTCTGTCTCAAACTATACCCGGGGGTCGGTTTATATAACACCCGTACCCCCTAGCTTTTTCTACAAGGCACACCCGGGTCCTACCCAGACACGGCGTGCTAACTCTAAATTTCCTTTACAACATCCCTAACCCGGATCACTAGGCCCACGAACTTGGGCCTCCACAAACATCTTTATCATTAATCGGATCCTGCACACCATCCTTTGGGCCGGGTTACTTCCCGGAGCCTGGCATACCGGGTTAGTATCCCCCCATCAGTAGTCCCCAGAATAGCCTGGGCTTCATGGATCCTCCTTGAAGCGCTTGCTATTCCCTGCAAAGATATCAAACATACGGGCATATAGAGGCCAAGTTAAGACGTTTTGATATTCAACCAGGCCTCACTCCACGGTGGCCATATAATAACCCGGGTTTTTCCTCCGAACACTTTGGCTCAAATTTCCAGGTCCAAATCATAATAAATATGCCAGGATCCCATGCTCGATAATCAATCCTGATATCCCGGGGTTAACCTCCTTCTTTCTTTTATCCAGATGCCCTGCTCAACATTTGGCGCATATCTCGCAAAATCCGCGTGAACAACTGTCACCCCACGATTTCCGGCTTCTGGCCATCGGGATAAGCTCACCCTTACTCTATAAATAACACTCAGAGGGTAACCCTAAATCCGTCACCACGCCTCAACTTCCCCTTTCTCTCCTTGCTCCTTGCTTCCTCGCAGCACCGCCGCCAGAGGCTCGCGCACACCATCAAAGCGAAATTGCTTCCAGCCGCGCTCGCCCTCAAGCCGCCCCGTGCCGCCGCCAAGTTCCGCCATCACACCTTCATTCCTCTCGCCAAGAATTGTGAAGGGTCATTCGAGCCACGCCGCCTATCGCCGTCACATTAAGCCCCAACCTTCTCGGTAAGCTCTTTGCAATCAATTTAATTCAGCCCTGCGATAAGTAGGCCAGGTATGGCTCTGTCCACTCGGGGATGGCGTGTACTGTGGCCACGTACTCCAAATCCGGGTCTTGATTTGCCAGTTCTTCCTCAGACTCGGTTTTAACTGACGGTCGCCACAACTCGTCCAAGAACACATTAGGTGGAACCGGCTCCCTACGCGAGCCGAGTCTGGCGAGTGCGTCTGCTGCCTCGTTTTTTCTTCCGTCTATGTGCTCCACCTCATACCCGGAAAAGCACCCTGCAACCCTGTCGACTTCCCTGCGGTATGCCGCCATGGTTTCATCCTTTCTGTCCCAAGTTCCCGATACCTGTTGTACCACAAGATCCGAATCTCCGAAGCATCGTATTCTTTTAATGTTCATTTCCTTGGCTACCTTTAAACCATGCAACAGGGCCTCATACTCGGCCACGTTATTTGAGCTATCAAAGTGAATTTGCAGTACGTAACTCAATTTGTCTCCCTTGGGCGATGTCAGCACTACTCCAGCTCCTGATCCCTCATATTGCTTTGACCCATCGAAGTGCATGGTCCATGACTCGGATTTTGGAACCGTGGTAGCCATACCTGTATGTGTCCAGTCGTTAACGAAATCAATTAAAGCTTGGGACTTGATTGCTGACCTGGGTTCGTAGTTTATGTGATAATCCCCCATCTCTATTGCCCACTTGGCTATTCTTCCCGTCGCGTCCGAGTTTCTGATAATATCCGACATTGGTATTGAGCTGACCACCGTTATAGGATGTTCTTGGAAATACGGCTTCAACTTCCTGCTGGCCATGAAGACTCCGAACACCAACTTTTGCCAATGTGGATAGCGCTGCTTTGCTTCTGATAATACTTCACTGACGTAATAAACCGGCCTCTGAACCGGGTAACCTTTCCCGTCCTCTTTGCGTTCCACGACAACCACTGCGCTAACGGCTCGGGGGCCAGCTGCTACGTATAGCAACATAGGCTCTTTAGGACCCGGCGCCGCTAGTACTGGTGCTTCAGACAATTGCTTCTTTAGTGCTTCAAACGCTTCATCCGCCTCCTCGTCCCATACGAATTTATCCGATTTTCGCAAGAGCCGATACAAGGGTATTGCTTTTTCTCCGAGTCTAGATATGAACCGACTCAAGGCTGCTACACAGCCCGTGAGCTTTTGAACATGCTTCAAGTTCTCCGGCTTTTTCAAACTCTGGATTGCCTTGATTTTATCTGGATTTGCCTCAATTCCTCTCTCGGAAACTATGAAGCCGAGTAATTTCCCAGCCGGAACTCCGAACACGCACTTCGTTGGATTAAGTTTCATCTGGTACCTCCTCAGGTTTTTGAATGTCTCCTTTAGATCATCGATAAATGTCTCCGCCTTCCTGGTCTTGATGACCACGTCATCCACATAAGCATGGACGTTACGTCCGATTTGGTCCTCAAAGCACTTTTGAATACACCGTTGGTAAGTTGCGCCAGCGTTCTTCAACCCAAATGTCATAGTTTTATAACAAAAGGCCCCAAACGGGGTTATGAATGATGTTTTCTCCCAATCCTCCCTTTTGAGCTTAATCTGATGATACCCGGAATATGCATCCAGGAAGCATAACAGATCGCTTCCAGCTACTGCGTCTATAATCTGATCTATCCTTGGGAGCGCGAACGGATCCTTTGGGCAATGCTTGTTAAGACTAGTGAAGTCAATGCACATCCTCCACTCGTTCGTCTTTTTCATCACCAGAACCGGGTTAGCCAACCAGTCCGGGTGAAATACTTCCATGATAAAGCCGGCGGCCAATAGCCGAGCGATCTCTTCGCCTATAGCCTTCCTTCTTTCCTCATTCATTTTCCTCAAACCTTGTTTCACGGGCCTGGACCTGGGATCCACATGCAAACTGTGCTCAGCCAATTCGGTAGGGATACCCGGCATGTCGCTGGGTGTCCAGGCAAACACATCTGCATTCGAGCGAATGAACTCCACGAGCGCTCCCTCCTGCTCTTTCCCCAGGTTAGACCCTATAATAAACTGCTTAGTAGAATCCCCTTCGACAAAATCTATCTTCTTGGTGTCTTGCGCTGCCTTGAATTTTGCTTTCTCATCCTCAGTATTCGGCTTTTTCAGGGCTGTTCTATCGTCCGGGTTTACTTGAGACCGGTAATATTCGAGCTCTTCCTTCCTGCATGCTTGCTCGGCCATAACTGAATCTCCTTCGTCGCACTCGGCCGCTATATCCCGGTATCCATGTATAGTGATGGTCCGTTTAGGACCCGGGATTTTCAGCTGTAAATACACGTAACAAGGCCTAGCCATGAATTGGGCGTAAGCCGGCCTCCCCAACAGCGCGTGGTAAGGACTGCGCAGCTTGACCACCTCGAACGTGAGCCACTCCACTCGATAATTATCCGTTGATTCCCCAAAGGCAACTTCCAAGGTGATCCTTCCCTCGGGGCTCGCCGAGTGACCCGGTACGATCCCGTGAAAGATTGTTGAACTTTTCTGCAGCTGGGACTCTTTCAGACTCATCCGTAAGAAGGTCTCCCAGTAAAGGATGTTGATGCTACTTCCACCGTCCATCAGGACCTTCTTCAGCTCGTAACCATTAACCTGTGGGGCGACCACCAACGCCAAGACTCCTGGACGCTCCACCTTTTCCGGATGATCTCTTCTACTCCACGTTATCTCTTGTTCTGCCCATCTAAGGTATCCCGGCGCGGCTGATGAAACCGAATTTGCCGCTGGCTTTGATGTCTCTTTGTTCCTGCTAGAAGTTCCTGTAGTATGCACATGATATTGTCCTTTTAAGTTAGTCGTTCGTACCGTGTCGACGAAGATGTTGATCCGGCCGATCGTCAATATAAATCCGGACTCGAGGTGATTCGATTCTGGCCCCCGGCCGGGATCGTCCACCGACTTTTCTTCTTCGTGGTCGATGTAGATTTCGCCAATGACTAGATCCTCCATGCCCTTCCGAGCTTCTCCCGTGACGTAAACACCTTTGGACGCAGGCCCCACGGTGGGCGCCAACTGTCGTGGGATAATCACGGCAGATGTTACCAGGGGTAACTGATCTTGGGGCAAGTCGACACAGGCGTTCGGGAGAGGGTTTAGCTCAAAGGAAGACATGATACAACTTGATATGACAGCCGGCAATCGAAGTCGCCGGATTTCTATTCTCGATACAATAACACGATTAGGGTTTACCCTGGATACTCGATACCACTCGATATTGCTAAGGCTCTCGAATCTCTGGATCTCTGTCTCAAACTATACCCGGGGGTCGGTTTATATAACACCCGTACCCCCTAGCTTTTTCTACAAGGCACACCCGGGTCCTACCAAGACACGGCGTGCTAACTCTAACTTTCCTTTACAACATCCCTAATCCGGATCACTAGGCCCACGAACTTGGGCCTCCACAAACATCTTTATCATTAATCGGATCCTGCACACCATCCTTTGGGCCGGGTTACTTCCCGGAGCCTGGCATACCGGGTTAGTATCCCCCCATCAAGTTGGACTCAATCACGTCACCGGTTCCCGTAATCCCGCAATCAGATATTTGACCTCCAGTAAAACAAGTCCACGAGTTGCATATGAACTCCGATTCGGATGTTCTTGGGCTTAAAGGAAAGCTATGGAAATTTCTAACAACTTCGTAGCAAATTTCATCTTCAATTGATGTTTTCTTCGAGGGTCAAACTGATGATCTCTAAAAACTGTTGGTGGATAGATTTTAGGTAAGTCAGAGTCCTTCTCCAACAAGGCTCCTTTTGTGTTTTCTTGTCATTATCCAATTAATTCCTACACATCAAAGATAAAACAAGAACCTGTTTACTTTGCAACAATTAAAGGTTAGTCCAATAAATAATAGAAAAAAGGAAAACATAGGGAAACATTTACAAAAAAAGCATGGAGCATCAAAAATTATAGATACATTTGGAACGTATCATCTAACATTTTTTGGATATGATAGCCAAGTGAAGATGGTGTTGGTTGTATGCTCAATAGACAATAAAATACATCAGTTTCATGATTAATGTATTATGTTTTTATGCTATAACTACTATGGTCACTGGATATGAGATTCAGAGGAAAATCCATACGTGCGTGTAAAACATAAACACACCGTTATAACCCTTTGTCATGTATCAATGCAAACTCATTAATATTAAATGACCATGTTATCCTGGTCATGGATATTTGTTATGTCAATATTAATGTGAGCACAATGTTATGTTGTCTCGATATTTTGGCTAGGTAGACCCAAGTAGTTGATATACTACGAGATTAGTTTTGCTAAATAGTATCATGATAAAATGGTTATTTTGTTTGCTTCCTTAGACCATGCTAATATTCAATGATGTTTACCGTGAGGATCATTTTTGTATAGTCAAGTATCACACCATAAAATGGGTGATAAAAAAGGCCAACAATGGGTGGTCACGAAAGTTTTCATTCATTGTGATAGATCAAAATCGGGGATTACTCCTCTAGTTAATAGAGAGATACATCCAAGATCCACTCGGTGAAACAATGTCGGTAAATAAGTCTGCAGAGACAAGGACATGACACTAGTCATGGGGATACTATGTCACGGTAACGAGTAAAAGGAATCATACCAGATATCGGAAATAATGTGATAAGTTGATTAAAGTGTTTAATCATGGTCTTATCATTTATCTCATCCTGTGGTATTGGTTGGTATCACGAAATAATAGGAAGTTACTTAACAACCAATAGGTTCAGCAGTTTTCTTCGTATAACTTGTAGGAATCATTATGGACGTCCATGTTCCCGATGTTGATTATTGGTTAGGAAAATGGTTTTCCAATCACGTCTACAAGTTATCGAACTTGTTGGGGTCACACACTTAAGGCGTCAAAGTCTGTTGTTTGCATTGGATGGTGCGGAAGAGAGAAGGGCATCATTCAGGTAACTCTTACGTGATAGAATAAATATTCAAGAAAGATTACGAGGACATGAGATGTCGATAGATGTTGGAAATATGTTTCTAACATTTATAGATAATGGTAGATCTCATTATGATATGAGAGAAACAAGTCTGATGTCAATCAGAGTCGTTTCGAGAAATTACCATAAGAGAGATATGAGATGTCCCGGGATGTCGGTAATATGTTTCTGACATTGTTAGATAAGTCTGACATTCCTATGGGCAAAACCTAACATTAGGGGATACCAGGTGGGACCCATGGTCTCACGAAGTCTATTTTTTTTCCCTGGGAATTTTCCCTAATTTATTTGAGAAATAAATGAGTGGGAAAAACAAAAATAAAAAGAAAAAAGGGGAGGGGGATTGGACTCCATACGAATCCTCCTAGGAGGCTTGGTACGACCAAGGGAGGGAGAGGGAAACCAACCCCCCCATGGCAGGTGCCCTCCGTGATCCCACTATATAATCTCCACCCCCTCTTTGGAGAACAGAGATCACCCATCGTCTAAGTTAGGGGTGGGTTGGAGAGATGCCATAGAAATTATTGCGACTTTATCATTCTTCTTCGGTTTGATTATAGAGATTGGAAGGTACAATAACATCTTCGATTCAATAGAACGTCATCCTTTATTTAGGTTGCAACAAAATCAAGATGCCTAATGGTATAGACATGCAAATGTTGAACTACCTTCTACTACACAAGGGCATGATTCGAGACAACATGCATGACTACGCCACACAAGGTTAAACTTAACGCCAATGAGCTAAAAAAAAGTTAAGTGTATAATGGTTGCCAACACAACATGAACACACAAATGCATTTATTTTCGTAGGAACCAATATTAACATCAACAATACATAATCTCACAGCTAGATGGTAATGAAATCTCACGGTGAAAAAGTGAAAGGAGTTCAAACTTCGTAGATCGCCACATTACAATAATGAACCATGAGGTGATGAAATCATGTTGAATTTCGTCTCCCCACCCCCTTATGCAGAAGATACATATATACATGAGCAACATTATTTAGATGATACATGAGCTTCTAAATCTAAGGGTGGCCCATTTATATGTCCAATTTTGCTAAAAAAATGTGCTAGGGGGGGGGGGGGGGAGGGGGCGACGGCCCCCTGACCTCCATGTAGCTTTGCTAGTGGGTACTCGAGCTTGAAGTGATTCTGAGTGGGGATTGGGAAACTGCTGCAATGGTGTTCCACTATTGGTAACCAGAGCACTAGTTCTAGACAATGTGCCTAATATATTTTTTTCTGTCTTTGCATAGACCCGGAAATGCACCCGATGCTAGTAGAATATAATGAGGAGAATTCTCATAAGGCCATATTCTTCTACAGTTTGATTATAGAGATTGGAAGGTACAATAGCATCTTTGATCCAGTAGCACGTCATACTTTATTTTGGTTGCAACAAAAATCAAGATGCCCTAATAATATAGACCTGCAAATGTTGAAGTACCTTCTACTATACAAGGGCATGATTCAATACAACATGCACGTATGCGTCACACAAGGTTAAACTGAACGCCAATGAGCTATCAAACACAATTACGTGTACAATGGTTGCCAAAACAACATGAACACACAAATGCATTTATTTTTCTATCACTACCCAGGAACCAATGTTAACATCAACACTCACACAATCTCACACCTAGATGGTAATGAAAGCTCGTGGAGAAAAAAAAAAGGAATTCAAACTTCGTAGATATCCACATTACGTTAATGATCCACGTGGTGATGAAAACGACAACACTGATTATTGCAATAACCGATCCCTTGACGTATGCGGGCAAACAGCTCCGGATGGCGTACTTAACTTGGAGAATGAACATGAAGTTGATTCGTGCAAGAATTATTGTGCTCCTCGTTCATAGAAGAGAAAAAATCAGGATCATCTGAAGCTTCATCCTATCCTTGTTGGTCACAACTAAAATTCACCGGTGGCATCGATGTTGTACTTGACATCAATGATGCATAAAGCTGGACCGATGAGGATCAATCCACAGTCAAGCTGCAGGAAGAAAATAATCTGATGGTAATTGAACAAACCGATAATGTAGTGGGTCAGAGGAAGGAGTGATGTCTGCATCGGCAGAAGGGCAAGACAGTTTCCAAGGAATGCCACACCGCCCGCATGCGCATCACCGGCAACAACTGAGACATGGCATCAGTGAACAACGACGACATGGGGAACTCCAGTGGCGGAGTTTGATCCGATCACGTGCAAGGGTGGGAGGGGGTGCAAACTAGATGAACATGTTATTCTAGGTCTTATTTCCTCTAAACTTGGGAGTGGCCCATTTATATGGCCATTTTCCCTAAAAATTTCATGCGCTAGGGGGGCGGCGGCCCCCTGACCTCCATGTAGTTTTGCTAGTGGGCACTTGTGGTGGAATAGATTCTGAGTGAGGGTGGGATAAATTCTGCAATGGTGTTCTAGTATTGGTAAACAGAGCACTATTTCTGGCAAATGTGCCTAGTTTATTTTTTCTGGCTTTGCGTAGGTCACGAAATGCACCCAATGCCAGTAGAATAGTGTGAGAAGAAGTCTCCTTACGCCATATTCCTCTTCTGTTTGATTATACATACTGGAAGGAACAATAGCATATTTGATCCAGTAGCACGTCATCTTCTATTCAGGTTTTCACAAAAATCAAGATGCCCTAATGGTATGTGGTGACCCAGCACACCACTGCATGTGTAGTGCGCAAGTCGGTGACATAATACTCAGAGAAGGACTTATCCGTGAATATTACATCTCTCAGAGTGGTACAACAGAAACATAGCGGGTCCAAGCAAAGCTATAGGATACAAACTTCATTACAAAATCTTGAGAACCTCTTTGATGAATAAAGAAGATCTCATGCAAATGAAACATCAGAAGAAGAAATTCGAAGCTCCAAGCTCTAGAATAACTCTAGCTCAGAAATAATTCCACTACGACTGATGCCAGCCCGAATCTATGGCTTATAACAGCTAACTCCAAGAATGGACTCCACCTACACCTTGATAGCTTCTCCTCCATCAACGTTGTTGATGACGATGCTTCACGATGACGACTTCCATCAGGCTTCAACTCTAAGCAGGGGGTCAAACGGGAACGAATGAGTAACGAGCGTTACTCAGCAAGTTCATGATATATAGTGGGTAGTTTGATGCACTAACTACAGCTTTAGACTCGAAAGAGTCATAAGCTAATGCAAGATTTTTGTAAATCTTTCTTCAAGAGGTTGCTTTTAATTCTGAAAACTATGCCCGCCAGATCTTCACAGGATTAGAACTTCATGGAGTTGCCTTTCCTGCGGCGTTCGCAGCTCCTTCCCGGAACAGGGGGTAACATACCACATCCTTTTACACTCTGCAGAGGTGCGTTACTTTACCCATGGACGACCAAGACCATGTTGCACAACCAGGTGTACATTCCTGTCCACTCCCACTCAGGTGTGGGGCCCGGTTGTTGGTCCAATCCAAACCGTGCTTCTCCGCACAACACATGCCCACTCATTTCTGCCAGCAGGTTGAACGCCTGGTTCCACCCCTTACGATGGATATCTACGCGCCCTTGGCAGACCATCATAGACCCGCAGAGTCCATGGGAATTAAGGGATCCAACCCAAGTGCATGTAGTCTCACAAGACCATCGTACGTCTCTGGCAGCCCGTTGACATGCGAACGAGAAAAGATCACATCTGACTTACTCCCCCCATAGAAGACCCATGGTTAACGCGAATTTACGGCGCAAGAATCCTGACGGCAGTTGTGATTAATCCTAGGTAAAACTTTCGCATGCAGATGGAACCTTCCTTTGACCTATTCATCTTACCATGGTTCCATCCGCCCACCAAACAGAACACTACCACTCGGGTAGTCATTCAAGTAGTCATATTATTATAAAAATAGGATCATGCATTCTTTTGAGATTAGGTGGTAATACGATCGAGTTTTTGCAATTAGTTTGTTAGGAAGTACGGCAAAGGATATGAGCAAGTGATGAACTTGCCTGAGGTTGAAATACTGACAACAATAATCCATGTCTTCGGGTTCGAGGGTCGCGTAGAAAATCCCGACATCTGAAAGATAACAAAGTAGTCCCGGTACGGACTACAGAAAACATTGGCAAGATGATACATGCATAGTAATGATATGCATCGTGAATTACCCTGGAAAACACCCCAGCTTACAAGTGTAAGACACGTTTGATACGATATCTAAATCACACAGGTTTTAGGTGAAATGTTTCATTACTTGTGGTGATGTGGTTATTAGTTCTTTTAGACTTACATGTGTTTCACTTTTACTTAGCAAACAATTGTTATCATGTTTAGGTAGAAGTGCTTATTACTTGATTAGATAACAAAACAACAACACATGGAAAACAACTATTAAAAAGATAACAGATACATTTTTATTTTATATTTTAAAGTGTAGAGCTTATGTCAAAGAGTTGAATGGAAAATGAGTAACTAATACAACCAATTCTATCATCACATAACTTGCTATTGCCATGTGATGATAGGTTTAGTAGATGTGAAAACATGAGGGTTTTATTAATAAAGAAAATAATGTTGAGGCAGTTATTTCTGATTATAATGAAACATTATAGAATTTTATTATATTTTTGGAAAAAAGTTTATAAGTTGAATAAAATGTTTTATGTTTGAAATATTTGAATTGGAAATGCTTTTCTCTCTAATTTGATATATCATTCAATGCTTTCTAAAAATATTTGAATAAATTATTAATTTATTAATTTTAAATGAATTAAATGATTAGGCAAAACATTGCACACATGAATACTTGGTCAATTGACTTTGAAAACATCATAGGTGAGTTTCATTTGTCATTTTGAGCAATTTGGTATACAACTTGTATTTTTCTGATTTTATGAATTATTTATTATTTTTCTCAATTTTTAATTCATTTATTTTAATTAAAGAAAATGTTTAATTTTAAACTTTATCAAACATTTTTGAAAAGTTGATAAACAAGTAGATTTTATTTTTCTAATCATTTTCATATTTTATTTATGTTTTTCTGATTATTGTATTAAAAGTTATTGAATTATAAAGTTTTAATTAATTTCTGCCAATAATCAAATTGACAGGTGGGGTCCACCTGTCAGGTTTAATTTTTAATTCGAAAATAAAAATAAAAGAACAAGAAAGAGATTATGACGTCACAGTGACCTCATGCTTGCATCAGTAATGGAGGAAATCCTCACTGCTCAATGCAATCCATGTGATCGAGTACAAATTGGTTCATGCCGTTTATGCTAAACGTTGGAGGAGCGGATCTCGGGACCCAATGGTCGCCGGAGCTGCCGGCGGCATGCTAAACGGCGGTGGCGCAATACGGTCATCATCGACCCGACAATAACGAGGGCGTGGAGCAAAATGGAAGGCACCGTGAGGTGCGCAAGGTCACCACGAGTCCGGAGAGAAGGTCTGGGAGGCTCGGTGGGGACTACAGCGACGGCGACATCCAGAATTGGCCGGCGGCCGGACTTGGAGAAGAGGACTTGATTCAGCTTCTTCCGGCCATCCCAGCTCCCTGACTTTCTCGAGGAGGTGAAGAGGACGACGGTGAACACAACGGTGGTCTTTGCACGTTTCCCCGTGGCCGGATGCGACGACGGTGACCGGCGGCTGTGAGGTTAGGGTTTTTCGACGCGGTTCTTTAGCGAGAGAGACAGAGAGTGCGAGAAGGCAGGAGATCTCGATGCAGACGTCTTCCCACAGATTTATACTCGCAGAACGGCGGCGAGCAGGAGGTGGCAATGGCGTCGGAGGCGGTGGAACGCCTCTAGCCTTCTGGCCAGAGGTTGAAGAAAGAAAAAGAAAAGCCACATTTCGATAACCCCCTACAACTTCCAATAATTACAATTTGGTCCTTCTGTTACTTAAAACTGTGAGAAATTAATGTTTTCAGGACTTTTCTGTTAACAGAAAAATAATAAAAACCATTTTTGAAATCCTTATCAAATTTCCAAGGTCACCATGTTTTTCTTTTTCAATTTTGATTAAGATTTGAATTTTATACCTAGGGTGCTAGATTAAGTGATTTTATTGTTTTTACTCAATTCTATTTATTAAATGTTTTAAAATCTATCTTAGGCATGAATATTATCTTCACACCACACACATGGTGTGTTATAAGTGGATTATATTGTTTAAAATGCTTTATAGACAGTAATTTGGTATCACTACTAGGTATGGTTTTTATACACTATTATGAAAATCATTTATTATGAAATTTCATTCTATGTCACACCAAATGATTTTTAATGAGTGAAAGAACTTGTTTTTCTTTTATGTAACTTTGTTATTCTCCTGATTGAATCTCTTAGCAAGCTTGGTTGACATTTTACTTAGGTGTGTAAGAAAGGTTTTTTTTTTAGTACTTGATCAAGTGGAAAACGTGTATGATTTTGGGATCTTATTTTCTTGTTTTCCACATAGGTTCCAATATGGATACTATCTAATGTTGTTTTAGAACATGTAATCATTTACACGGTTATATCTAGATGAATTTTTGTTATCATCTGCTAGTCTTATATATGAAAAAGGTATGGAAAACAAGGTATTCAGCATGTTACCATTAACCTCCACATATCAAGGACATGTGGATGCAATGGTTGCTTATTAGTTCATACTTGACAATTGTTTCCATTAAATATATTATTATGAGCTCCTCATTTCTGATGGGCTTGACAAAGGTTATTGGTTCTTTATTATTTCCTAATGATTCACTGGATAATTTCCTATGATCCCTTTCTGAGGCAGTGTTGCTTCTTGTGGTCTTCTGTTGCTTGATGGTCTTCTCTTTAGTTGCTACTAGTCTTCTGGTACTGCCTTTGTCATTTGCAAGAAATATTAGCTCTTGGATTCCATCTTCAACTATCTCACCCTTGTGGTGAAAACAACCAGTTATTCCAAGCAAAGATTTTACTTAGATGATTATAAAAGTAGGTGAGTTTGTTTTATGACATCAATTAGCCTTAAGCATATAAGAAGAATCTGTTGACAAGTTTGCAAGGCTTGTCCCCAAATTACTTTTCATATACAAGAGACTGAGATGTACTAGGTTATTCAACCTTCTGTTTGTTTGTGTATGACACTCAATTATTTGAGTATACAAAAGTGATCTGTTAACAAGGTAATTAGTCTTGTTACCAAACTACTTCTATATAACATTAACAGTGGAATATCACACTATTTCCAGAGATTAATAAGATCATATCAAGATATAAGAGCTTCCAAATACCCTTATACTAGAGTGAAGTAGCACTTCTAGAACACTCTAAGTAATCTTCTTGAATATCTTACTGTGGTAGTTCCTCTTCTCTTGTGGGTGCTTCTCTTGCAGAATAACTTTGGGAAGATTTGAAACAAGATAGAATAGTCTAGACAACATAACCAGATCTAGATTAAGGTTAGTTCATGTTTTTATTATCCTTCCATATACTTCTTATTTTGTTTCCCAAAAGATGGATACTTGTTTCATACAAGATTGGTTTTATTTAGATTTCATTCTAATTCCTCCAATAGAGGTTATAACTTATTGTTATTCAATACTTGTATCCAAAGATACTTTATTTGTTGAAGGTAGATTTGAATAGAAGTGTGGAATGCTTATGGAATGATGACTTAGTAGTAAGTGGATCAAATGGTTCATTGATGTGTTGAGATTTCCTATGCTCACTTAAATAAGATGATTGAAACAATGTGCATGAGAAAGTGATTGAACTTAATGACTTTGATCATGGTTGTTACTTGGTTACTCAGGGTGTCATGTTGTTATTTTATATTATTCATTTGTATTGGTGATACAGACATAGAGGTTTGGAAAGATCATATGTGATGATCAAGGTTTTAACAGTGGTTGAAGAATATTTGATTATTCTCTTAGGTACTTCTTTTATAGTTGATGAGATATGTACATATTCGATAAATATGTTAATACAATTAATATATCATTTCCCACTTGTGGTTTTTTAAGTTATGCCTTGTTTGTATCACTTATGTTCTATTGAACCATTGTTATTTGATTGTGAAAGTGCACTTAGTAGTTATGGGATAATTTATAAAGGTATTATGTGAATGGTTGATAACTTAAGAGTTGTTGTTTTATAGAAGATAACATCTCTGTTGATGAGATGGTTCAATTAGGTATTACCTATTTGTGGAAGTATGATCATCAGATATGGGATTTTGATACTCACCCCTCTTTGAGTTCTAGATACCTAGTGATTTATCCCAAGTCACTTCAAGACTTGTGGTTAAGGTTGTTGAAAGTTTGTGTTGGTCAAAACCAGTTTATGGTTCGTGTAACCAAATGATTTGGTTTCTTAAGATACTTGTTATAAAGATGATTCCAAATGTACTCTTGACTAGATGAACTAGACCTATTTCATCATGTCAAGTGAAACTTTGGTCACTTTGATTTGTTTAAACTTTCGCGCCAAAATTTCCCATACCTTTTAGATGCATGCTTTGCAAATGCACATATTAAATTTAGATCCTTATAACCTCCCAAACACTGGGATGTTACATGGTATAACCTTGAAAATGTTGAATTACCTTCTAGTCGAGAAGGGCATGATTCAGTAGAACATGCATGTCTATGTCACACAAGGTTAAACTAAAAATCCATCGACCTAACCAACATAATTAAGTGTACAATGGTTGCTAACACAACATGAACACATAAATGCATTTATTTTCATGTCACTGCCTGGATCCAATGTTTACAAACACTCACATAATCTCACAGCTAGATGGCAAGCTCGTGGAGAGAAAGGGAAAGGACTCCGAACTTCGTAGATTTCTACATTACAGTAATGAACCCCGCGGTGATGAAAACAACAACAATAATTATGCCAATAACTGACCCTTGATTTACGCAGGCACACATGTCCAGATGGCGTACTTAACTTGAGAACATCTAATTGATCTATACAAGAATTATCGTGATCCTTGTGCATAGAAAAGCAAAAAATTAGGATCATCTGAAGCTTCATCCACTCCTTGTTGGTGAAAAAATATCAATTTTCCAGCGGCATCGATGTGGTTCTTCACGTCAATGATGCATAAAGCTGCACCGATGAGGATGAATCCAGTTAGAAGCTGGTGGAAGAAAATAATATTATGGTAATATGAGAGACCGGCGATATAGTGGGTCAGAAGAAGGAGTCATGTCTGTGCCGGCGGAAGGGAAAACCAATTTCCGAGGAACACTACACTGCCCAACACGGCCAGCATCGGCAACAGCTGAGCCAGGGCTTCACTGAACAACGACGATATGTGACACTTCACTGGCGGAGGTTTAGCCCATTACTTGGGGGAGGGGTGTGAATGGGCTGAAAATGTCAGCATACGTTTTATTCTCTCTTAACCTGGGGTGGCCCATTTATATGTCCATTTTTCCTGAATAGTTCATGTGCAAGGGGGAGCGGCGCCCCCTGACCTTACGTAGCTCTGCCAGTGGAAAGTTGTGCTCGAAGAGATTCTAAGTAGGCCGGGGAAAATGCTGTAGTGGTGTTCCATTATTGGTAAGTAGAGCACCAGCTCTTGGCAATATGCCTAATGTAATTTTGCCAGCCTTGCATAGATCCTGAAATGCACCCGATGCTGGTAGAATAGTGGGAGGAGAAGTCTCCTAAAACCATATTCTTATTATGTTTAATAATAGAGATTGGAAGGTATCGTAGCATCTTTGACCCACTAGCACGTCATCCTTTATTTAGGCTGCAACAAAAATCAAGATGCGCCAATGTTATAAACCTGCAAATGCTGAAGTACCTTCTACTACACAAGGGTCTGATTAATACAACATGCATGTCTCTGTCACGTAAGGTTAAACTAAATGTCAATGAGCTAAACAACGTAGTTAAGTATACAATGGTTTCCAACACAACATAAACACACAAATGCATTTATTTTCCTTCATTACCCAGGATCCGATGTTAACATCAACACTCACATAATCTCACAGCTACATGGTAATGAAAGCTCACATATGAAAAGGGAAAGCACTTCAAACTTTCCCACATTATAGCAATGAACCCCGGGGTGACGAAAACGGTAACACCAAGTATGCCAATTACTGACCCCTTTACTTACGGGGAAAACAACTCCAGATGGTGTACTTAACTTGAAGAATGAACATGTAGTTGTTTCATGCAAGAATTATCGTGATCCTCGTGCATAGAAGAGCAGAAAAAGCGGGATCATTCGAAGGTTCATCCTATCCTTGTTGGTGACGAACTGAAATTCGCCGGTGGCATCGATGTGGTACTTCACGTCAATGATGCATAAAGCTACACCGATGAGGATGAATCACTAACAAGCTGTAGGAAGAAAATAATATAATGGTAATACGAGAGACTAACGATGCAGGAAGAAATTTCATGACTAGGGTTTCCTATGACCCACGGAACACAAATGGAGAAAGGGAGACAGGAAGATCACATACTCATTGCAAAATTACGTGAAATCATGACTAGGGTTTCCTATGTCCCAGGAACACAAAGAACTTCCCACAACAGAGAAACATGGCAATTATCGGAGGCATATGGAAACCAACACAATATTAAAGTATAACTTCACCAACAAATAATAACGCAATACCGATTACTAGCATGCAAAGAACAACGGGAAGTTACTCAAGGTTTCAGTGTACACAAATTATGGTGTTGGTTGTGGGGGGGGGGGGGGGGCTGTGGGGGAAGGTAGGTGAAAACAAATATGGTGATGGTGTTGTTCGTGGAGATGATTGAGATGGAGCACGCCATGTCAAGGAGATGTTAATGTCAATGGCGTGAGTAATCCCCCCACCTCCCGTAGGAGGCAACAAAGCAGTATACATTGTGCCCTCCCATAGTAGGAGAAGGCTTTAGGTTATGTTGCTGTCTCCAATGGTTTGATAAATACATGGCCTCATTCCACACAATGGTGGGGTGGGGGGGAGGGGGTGTGGAGGGGCACCACGTGGGCCTGCCGTATCAAGGTGGTGCATGACCACCCTGTGGCTCACACGATTCCTCTTTTCGCCCCATGTCCTTCTTTCGATAATTTTTTTTTAATATTTTCTTAAACTTGTAGTCTCTCTATGGAGCAGAAAAAGATTCTGACTCCCTCAGAGAATAACTGAAAAAAAACACAAACCATGATAAAAGGTGTACAAGTAGGTAATATAGACATCAGCATAAATGATTTTATTTACAAAATAAGTGATACAAAATGAATGTGCATGTGCTACTTTTGGGGCAGTCGCTGCATGTGGTTCGCTGCGTCCTAGAGAAATTCTTATTCATGCGGTAGTCAAACTTTGGAATGCTTGATGTCTATGAAGGCTCTTGCGATGAAAGATCTAGCAACTCAAATAGTTGCTCGATCCCCTACGTGGCAGTCCTAGATTTATTTTGCATGAACGTAGTGACTACAATTGCTCGGCCGCTTGCTTTGCACGCGTGCATGGTTTTCGTTGTGTGGTGATGTCCAAGCCGGGACCGTGCATGTGAGTGGTTTCCTTCGGATGTGTACGCAATGGATAGGGTTGAAGACAATGCTTCACAGTATATTGTATGAACATGGTTTGTTTTCATGGAGATGTCCACGCCATAATTGTGATTGTGGTGAGTGCGAGCCTTTGGATCGGTGATTTGCAGTAGTGCTACTCAACAATCGAGGGCAGGAATATAGTGCTTCTACTCCCTCCTTTCTATAATTTAATATATTTTAGGTGTTTTACGTGTTGTCTAGATTCGGATTAAATGAGTGGACATATACACTAGAACATGTCTAGATACATGTGTGTATATATGAATGTGGAAAATGTCTAAAACAACTTATACTGTGGAACAAAAGAAGTAGTAAATTTGTTGTCGAAATCATTGTCTAGAGTTTGCTTGAACTTTCTCTACGGGGGAAACATATGATTTTACTTTGGCGATCAGATCAAGCAACAAAGACAATTGCGCACTGTTTTCCATTGCGGGGGCGCCATTCTTGATAACTTTTCTGAGATCCGAGTGTTGTCAATGGAGGTGGTTGCTTTTTTATGCCGCGACTCGCGAATCACTTTGACAGAGCCATGTTTTTTATTCCGTTTATTTGTGCGTACTTATACCTCGAATAACTCTCGACATAGGTTGTTGCAGCGAGGAATAATTGATATTTTCTTGATATCGATATATTCTAGTTTTCGAAGAAACGTAGAGGCGACTTCGGTAACATCTAGTTGTAATGGATGGAGCAAGAGATAACGACTTCACGTGCTTTGATGTCAGTTGAGTTTGCAGAATTTCTTTGTTGATCTTGTTTTTTGGGGTTTCTTCAAATTGATGCTATGTCTTTGTTGCTCGATTAATGAAGTCAAATCGTCGGGAACAAAACTAGTGTGATTTATACGGTTTTGATGGATCAGGGTACCAATCCCCGCTTCACAATTTTCCTTTCGAGATTGTCTTGTTCATGTGCAAAAATATCCACATCGATCGGTCGCGATACATGAAGCTTCGAGCTTCCTAGCCGATCCGTGAGCGAATCGGGGCGAGAAATGACACAGCAATTCGTTTGTGGCAGTAGCTGACGTGGACAACGCAGCTACCAACCGGACCTCTTCATGCAGGGGCTTCTTTTTCTAGCCCAAGGTTGCCACTAAAAGTGGGACATGATCCTACTGGAGCCGTTGCCTTTTATATGTCAAGAAATGGATGATGAATTAATGACCGTGTCTCGCTACCGATATATAGCCAGTTATCTCGTCACAGAAAGAAACAAGAAAAACTATAGGCAGTGATCTGTGATGAAGCTCGACCCCTCACCTAACCGAGAGCAGCGGCTATGGTCTCATCGCCCTCAGCTGAACCGTGCCCGGAAGAACCACTGCGCTAGGCCATTTTCAGCGACAGCTCTCTTGATTAGTTACATGCATGGAGGCTCATGCTCAAGCTAAGGACACAATTTTCTTCGTCGTCACAACAACGCCGCCAACCCCTCCATCTCCGACGACTGGAGCCGCCGCCCTCCTTCGGCCAGTGGAACTAAACCCCCGCGCATGGTTGTTCCCATCCATGGCTTCTACGGGCGAGCCATGCTTCCGGCCGTCCCAATCCCATGGCCGCAACGCGGCCGATGCGAGCTGACTAATCTTATTTCCGATTCACCCAGCGAGGGCGCAACCTGCAGGTGGCTACGACTACGAGTGCATGTTCAAGGTACTTAAGTTTGCAGGATTTGTTTCTCGCTACACTCGTAGATCGACCTACCGCATGTCAGGCTGCTTCTCCTGTCGTGGGTGATGGACTTCATGGTGCAGTTCTTGCTAAGCGAACTCAAGGCAAGCTGTGGTGGGTGGCCAAATTCCTTTCCCTCTTTCGGAAGCTCTCCATGTACGACGTGGTATACGCGAAGCGACAGATGCTCTCCTCCACTTCCGGTGGTCTGTCGCCCTAATCCCCAACTTCTTCGTCAACCCCCAGGCCTCCCTGCAGCTCCGGCCTCTGCTGCAATTGAAGCCCGGTAGGTGTTTGAGGATATTCCAACAAGGTACAAATTTTATTTTTTCTCTTTCTTTTTGTCTCAATTGTTTAGCGGGATTGCAACTGCGAGTAGCCGCTCTCCGCCGCCACCCGGA
The DNA here is from genome assembly GCA_028641055.1 of Alopecurus myosuroides. Lineage (NCBI taxonomy): Eukaryota > Viridiplantae > Streptophyta > Magnoliopsida > Poales > Poaceae > Alopecurus > Alopecurus myosuroides. Next base: position 331,807,776 of record CM054060.1, on the reverse strand, counting down.
TCTGAATGTACGAGCACCTACCCAAGGTCAGAACAGTCCAGGTTGTGGTTCATCCGCCAATTCGTAATGGAGCTGGCATTCTCCAAGTTCTCCATGCAGAGGTACTCCAGGCAATTCCAGATTGTTTAATTATTCCTAAAAATGTGTTATTTGAACCATACAGGTATTATTCTGGTTTGGTATCAATATCATGCATTGGGATAATGTGAGAAATCAGTCACAATTGTGCATACTGAGTATAACATCTCAATGTCAACCCGTGAGTTAGATAAACAAAGAAAAATGTACATGGCCCTGTACCTGGTTCACAAACTAATGGGTTTAAAGAATGTAAAAGACACTTCCTTTAATATTCGGTAGAGGTATGAATAAACCCAAATTCATTAACGTTTTGGTTTTATTTGAAACCTAGATGTACTTGGATTGCAGAATAAAGACAACTACTTTTCTAGGGCATTTCACTTAAGTCCACGCCTCTGTTAGTGGTCTGCTGCATATATCACAATCACTAGCAACTAAAAAAGTATTATTTTCAAATCATCGTTTGATTCCAGATTCAGGTTTTTTACTTATTTACCCGCCCTACCAAGTGCCAACGTAAATTGTTTCTGCTGAATATATTCTACAAATTTTTGTAGTACTTTATACGCTCTCTAAAAAAATTGTATCATCTAGAAAGAGACGATAAGCTTTAATTGTTCTTGAAATTATTCATATTGCTTTACTTTTTGTTCTTAATTTTGCATTCGTTGTATTCTTTAGCATTACTAAACTGACTTAGACTGATTAAATTCTATGTTCCTGAGAGTCTGCATTACAATCCCAACTTTCCTGGCGGTGCCATAGCCATGCCCAAGATACTTATGGATGGAGCTGTTGAGTATGAAGATGGTACTCCTCCGATTGAAGCCCAGGCATGTCTGTTTATTCTATTTTGTCGGGACCTTCATCTGTGAATTGTTGTGTCATTGGGCTAGCACTGAAGCATTATATTTCAATCACAGATGGGCAAGGATGTTGTGTTGTTCTGATCATGGCCAGCTGAGCCTGAAATTAAAGAGAGGAAACTGGTAACTACCACAGCTGCTAAGATCGATAGTTCTATAGGTGAGAGGATGTTTGTAACATAGTGATAAGCTTTATAGGGATGGTAGATCTGTGGAGAAAGCTAAGCTTGGCTCGCGATGTTGAATCCTTATTTCAGGTGTAAAACGAAATTGTAAACATTTGGTACCAACCAACACCTATATGGGGTGCTATGTGCTATGAGTTATGACAAGAGTAGCTAACAATGTTGTTTTGAAAAGGCAATGCTCTAAACACCCAGTTTGGCCTCTCAAGTACAAAAATACTAAAAGACTTTTGTCTCTTGCGGAGGATTTTATGGCAATTCTCACAACACTATCAACACGGCACTTGGAAGCAACATCAGGGACGAGCTAAGGGAGAAATTCCGCATGTCTTTTTGTTTGACACAAGAGTAAGATAGCCACACAGACAAAGATATATTCATCCGGTCTCTTCTACATGTATATGCTACACAAATATCATTTTAGTGGTACGCTGTGATCTAAAGATATAGCCATTGAGGGTATCTACCAATTTCTAACAAATAGTAGGAAACAACTAGATTATCTGGATGACAAGCTTGCATTGTATAACTGAAAATCGCTCACATTCTATGATGGTGGGGTTAATTTATTGTTTGTGGTGGTTAATTTTGGGGATGCATAATAATTTGCTCATTGGAGATGAAACCTGTTCATGAAATATGCGAAGATTTACATGATTTTTTGTATGATTCGAATGACTGATACATGAATTTCTTGACCTGCTTTTCTGTTCATTGGTCTTGGATTTAGGGAAATCACCATATGCAGCCTACGAATTATCCGATCAAGGTTACTTTTCATGAAACAGCAGAAAGGTTGCGCCTCCCTAGATAATTGGCTGATACATGTAAGACAACAAAAGAAGCTTCTAATCTTATGCGGTCTCTTATCCATCTATAAGCTATTTTATTTAATCAATGGAATTAAATGAGGAAAATTATCATGATCAATTACAAGATTTAAAGGAAGGGAAACATGTCAACACACTTTCTGTGTGTTCCCTCTCGATGCCCTCCTGCAACAAGGTACAATACGTACATGAGAAATCATTGTTTTTATTATCTGTTTTGTAGTTCTTTTATATATTTTTAATTGTTGCACCATGTATTAATTTGTACTTTCAAAGGGGTCTAACTATTTTTCCACAAATCTTCGAAGTTACAAATGTGTCGTTGGGATTTCTTTTTCCTTTGCCGGAATGGAATATTGTAGAGACAAGCATAAAAAATAACAGCCGTGGCTTGTTCAGAGCAGAAAAACGGTGTAGAGTGGCTTGCTGAGTTGATCCCTGATTCTTCGACGTCGAAGTAGAGAGGAGGGTGGCATCGAAGTGTCTGAAGAAGGATGGCGACAACATGAATCTATTAGCGATGACACAAATTTGATAGTATTGGTCAATGTTTTTCAACCCGTAGCAACGCACGGGCAGTTTTGCTAGTAAAACATAAGTCTTTAAAAATTCCAGCACCATCTTACTTCTGCATCCCAGACAGTGCGCCATGAGCAAAGCTCGAGGCCGCCTCTGGGTCTCCGGCATAGATAAATTCGTGTCGGATAAAGCTTGAAAAAGGCTTGTAGAAGTAGCATATGAGAAGTCGTCGACGTAGACTAGAAAATACCGGGAACCATGATCTCAAGAGATCGCCGTCCCAAAGAAGCTAGTACTGCCAGACGGCGAGGGGGGGCACCAAACTCGCAAGTTTCCCGACGAAGCCGACCTTGCTGATCTTCATCAGGTACGATAGAGGCAGAACTTGTCTATCAATCGCACAGTAATTATGTGATCACGGAGTAATTATGTGATCATTCGCCAAGATTCCATATAACAGTCCATCAATCAATCAACCAATAAGTTCGTCGTCGTAAACAGACGGTGGGCACGGAGATGACAGGGGCCCATGCAACCGACAACCTCAGATGCGCCCCCGGCTAGACCCATGTAATGGGATTAGTTTATAGTAAAGGGAGAAATAATGACACTGGCATGGACATGGACCACATGCCCATGGATTCTGGGGAACTCATTGCCCACCTCGGTTTGTTTTTTGTAAGCTTAAAAACTTAGCGTGCCGGCGACATCCAAACTACTACTCCTACGGGTTCACCTTCCTTTGGAAATTCCAACTCAACCATTTTTAGCATCGCCTGATTTAGATGGGTCCCACGTGTAAGCGATCACACGGCAATGCTGGATAAAAAGTTTTTTAATGGAAAATTGTGTTCTATCAAATAGGGACCCTAGTGTCAGTAGCTTAGTATACTAACTAGGCGTTCAACATAGGGTGGAGGCTCAACTTCACCGCCATATATACGTCTTGGACTCTACACAATTGCTCTTGTTTTTGCGGATTTAGTATGTAAAATGTTTTGTTTTTGCCACACCGGCCGTGTTTTGCCCAATTTTGCTTTTGACATGCTAAATTTGGACATTTCACTTTTGTCCCATTTTCCCCATGGAGGGGAAAAAGCAAAAGTAAAACAACAAAAAGGGGTAAAATAATAACAAAAAAATCACCATTTTTTATTTTTTTCTCGAAGCATTACAAAACTGATAGGAAAAATAAAATGTCAAATTTCAAAGTGGCATAAGAAAAATGGGCAAAATCAAATGCGGGGAAAAAAAATGCCCACTTAACATAGTGAAGACCTTAGGACGTATTTGTTTCCATCAACGTTAACGTTAACGAGAAGGGAATCACTTTACGGTGGGATTGCGGTGTGACGGGACTTTTTCTAATTTTGTTTGGTTCTAGCTGGTAACGGTATTAATTATCTGACGGTAGTGAAGACGACCGGCGGCCGCCTCTGATTCGGAGGCACGCAACGCCGCTGGTTTTCTTCCCCTGAGGTTGCTTTTCTGCCCTTTACGCTGATCCTTCCCCTGGCGTACTGCTCGTGGCATGGAGGAATTCGACGTGGAGACCTGGAGCAATCAACGTCGGTCAATCGGATGCCACCGCCGCTCTTCCGGCGACTCTTTACCTCTGACATAGAAGAAGTTATTCTCCTCCATGGTCGCCAACAACGGAAGTATGGAGAAGACGGAGACGGGGCCACAGGGAATCGGAGGTGGAGGGTTCGTTCGGGTCGATCTCGCTAGCATCATCCGCTAACAATCTGTTTATGCAGGGGGACGCGCGGAATCGAATTTACATTGGGCCGTAATTCGTTTAGGTGGTATCCGATTACAGGCCGATCACACCAAAAAATCGGATAACGGGGGAAATTTCCGAACCAAACACGTCGTTAATGAATTGTTTCATATTTGATTTGTTGTCCTGATTCATCTATGTTTGAGTGATTTATTTGGCTCTGAGTTGCGGTATGATCTAGCATGAAGTTAAGTTATTCCCTAGTGTATGATCTCTTAGTGTTGCATGCGTTCCTTACATTGCAGAATGCTCTTCCATATGATCTTGCAGTGGCGGAGCTACGTTGGGGCGGACCTGGGCAATGGCTGCCCATGATTTGGCAATTACTTTGTATTCCTTGCTAGGCTGCCTAGAACCACTAGGGTCCTTTATGGGCCATGGCTGCCCATAATTTTGAAGAAATCGCTGCAACCTGGCCCGCCCAGAAATTCCACTATAGCTCCGCCACTATGATCTTGTGACCACATTCCACGAATGCGTAGTAGACAGTAAACTTGTTACGATTCTTTGGTCGATAGTGCTCTACCTTTAATGATGCGTGAGTAACAACAACAATGAGAAGACTAAGAGTCGCCTAGAACCACTATGGTCCTTTATTTCTCGAAGTAGTAACAACTATTCATAGAACATAAGATCTTGTTCTAGTCTTTGTGACCTTAATGGCTTGCAAGGTTGAAACGGACAATTGGTTGCCTTTGCAAACGACATATTTGGAGTTAGCGACTATTTGTGATAGAGGTTTTTGAATTAGTAGAGTACCACCACCTAGTTTCCATGCTAGTGTTTGTGACACAGAAAGCCTACAAAGCCACATTTCATCTATTTAATCTTACACATACAACCTTTTTACATAATTTTGTTCTTAGGTGAAGTTAATTTTTTTTGTCCTAGCAATTGATTTATGTAATATTTAAAGACCACGTTTTGGATGCGGGTGTTGTTAGTTACGTGAAAATTGTTGTTTTCTAGAATCGTAAGGACGCCCTTTGCTCACATGGTTTGATGATCTTGTCAATTACTTTCCTAGAAATGCACTATAATGATCCGTGCGCATGCAGTCATCACAGACTTAAGGATTTGGTAGCAAAAGGAGAAGTTTTGAATGCTCCAAGAATATAAAGATCACATTCATCACCCACTAATCTTAGCCATCGTCTACATGCTTTTCGTTATTAACGTCAAGGTTGGCAACCAGCCTCCAAAACCACCTTCTATCTTTCTAGGGATTTTTTTTGGTTTTGCAAACTTTTGGTAGTCAAATACCAGATTTTATTGTTGAGGGGACTCGGTTATGGTGTAGTGAATTCTTATGGGGCTTGCGGAATAAGTTAGCAAATATACACATGGACATATACATAGCTCATCCCTGTCTAAGAAAGGGAAACAAAATTACCAAAGCAAAGCTGAGTGAATCACGAGGAATGAAAAGAAACTTACACATTACATTCACAATTTACAAAACAAATCATCAATATGGAAATAAAATTGCATTATAACGAATGTAACATATATTGTGTTTACAACATTAAGGGACAAATACTCTACGCCTAACTTACTGGCAATCCGTTTCTACAAATATTTTAGTTATCATAGGACTAAAACTAGCATAGTCAATATAATTTATAATCATTTATACTAAATTTTTATACTTATTTATAACTCAATTGGTGGATTCGTGGTCAAATCTAAATATGTTGTGCCAAGCTTATATTGTATTTTATAAAAAAATTAGTTTCCATTCATTGATTTATGTTTGAATAATGTACTTTATATGTCTTTGTGTGTATAGTTTTCTATCTTGATAGAGAAATTTGAATTATATGTTATAAGAATATCTTAATAGAGATTTATAGTTTATGACTATGTATAGTTATGTTATAAGAATATCTTGATATAGATTTCTAGTTTATTACTATGTATAGCTAAACAGAAAAATCTAAAGAATATATGGTGTTTAAGAGAATTTTATCACCAAATAATTGGCATGTTTCTCTCATTTATTGGGTTAAATGTCTCTTACATATAACATCAGGTTCACTTGTTGACGACGTGTATATGTCATGTAGTTGGTAATGAAATAGCATAGTTCTAACAAAGATAGTCTTTTGTATAACTTATGTGATCAGTGATGTAATTTTTTTTATATTTCACTCTACTCTTCTTATTAAATAAAAAATTGGTCGTGTGCATCACTTTGATGCAGAGGCTGGTGATAATTTCCCTATTAAAAAAACTATATCTTGTAGGGCATCCAGGGAGGTAAACAAACAACATAATCGAACTAGAAGACAAGGTTGATTAGATTAATTTGTTTCTATGTGATTATGTTGATTAGATTGATTTCTTTCTACGTGTTGCACACTATTAATTGTGGTGTCACGTGTATATACTCCTAAAGATGAGATCTTTAGAACAAATATGGAAAGCCAAATGAATACATCCAGAAAAATGCGAGCGCCCATGTAAAGTCTCGAACTTGAACCCCGGTGAGCAAATTTCAACTATGTATTCGCAACAAAAAGGATCCAAAAGGTCTACTAGAGGATGTTGAATACACGGCCATAAATTGTATTATTTTCTTTTTAAAAATTGGGGATTAACAAGAATATAGGTTCTCTAAATTATGTAACTTTTTCGAAATTGGAAATTACCTCGGTCTCCGCATCGAAGAGATGCATAATACATGCTTTATTTCTTTTATTCAATAATTGCCGGAAAAATATATTTGAACAATGATACAAACCAGAGCCGCATAACAAGGTGATAAAGAACCACCTATTAGCAAAAAAAAAAAAGAACAAAAAAAAGTCTTATGCACCGTTGATACGTCATAAACATATTCTTAATTTTTGATGTTCCATGTTGTTTTCATGTTTTTCCTACATGTTTGCTATACACTTTATGTCATTTTTATCGAATTCCGGGACTAACCTATTGACAAGATGCCACAGAGCCAGTTCGCTATTTTCTGCTGTTTTTAGTTTCAGAAAAGTTGTTCTGGAAATATTCGCCGAATTGAAAAATTCGAAGCCCAAAAGTCTTAAAATTTCCCAAAGGTTCCACGGAGTTCCGAAGAGGCCCAGAGAGGGGCCACACCATAGGGCGGTGCCCCTGGCCGCGCCTAGGGATGGTGTGGGCCCCTCGGGAGTCTACCGCCATCTCCCTTTCCCCTATATAATTCCCCTGATACGAGAACCCTAAGAATATACCACTTTTCCCCGAGAAACACCCGAGGCCGCCGTCATCGTCATCCCGAGATAGGGAGGGTTCTGGAGCTCTCCCCGTCACCCTGCCATGAGGGAGATTCATAACCGGAGGGGTCTAATCATGCCCTCCTCCGAAGTGATGCGTGAGTAGTTCATTCCTGGACTACAGGTTCATAGGAGTAGCTAGATGGTTGTCTTCTCCAATTTATGTCTCATGTTTAGATCTCATGAGCTTTCCTATATGATCGAGATCATCTTTATGTAATGCTACATGTTGTGTTTGCTAGGTTTCGATGAATGTTGAATGTTATGTCTTCTGATTATCAATCTATCATGTTATCTTCATGCATATGTTTTTTATGATCTTGCATTCTCTCCGTTATTAGTAGATGCTCTGGCCAATTTGACGCTAGTAACTCCAAGAGGGAGCATTTATGCTCGATAGTGGGTTCATGCCTCCATTGCATCTGTGTTCGAGTGACAGGAACGTGACGGATGGAGGATGTGTTGTTGCCATTAGGGAGAAAACAACGGTGTTTACTTCTTTTACATTGTTTACATTACACACTTTGCTTACTGCGATGATCTGTTGCTTGCAACTTAATACCCAACATTTAAATTCAAAAAAAAATACCCAACGTTTGTTCGGGGTATATTCAGAGGGTGGATTATTAGTCACAGATATAGTTGGCTGACGGTCCATGTATCTTGTTGTAATGCCCGCATGAATCACATAGTAATCTTTATGTCTTCCATATACACTACGGTGCCGCCTTCATTCTGTCAATTTCCGAGCTGTAATTTGTTCACCACACATGTTATTTATCTTCTTCGAAGAGACACACTAGTGAAATTTGGACCCCGGTCCATTTTCTCATACTGATAATACACACATTGATTCCACTGCTTTCATATTGCTTCCACTGTTTTCACACTGCTTCTATTGTTCTTATATTTTTTTCACACCATACGTTTAACCTCTTTGTGTTCAGCAAAATCGGTGAGATTGACAACCTCACTGCTTCGTTGGGGCAAAGTAATTTGATTGTGTTGTGTAGGTTCCACGTTGTTGATGAACCGGTAGTGCGCTCTACCATCTCAACTGCATTAACCTTCTGAAGTTACTGCTTCCTCCTACTGGTCGATTAAACCTTGGTTTCTTTCTGAGGGAAAATTGCTGCTGTGCTGATCATACCTTCCTCTTGGGGTTTCCCAACGAGTGTAAGACCTGCACCATCAAGCTCTATCCTGGCGCCGTTGCCGGGGAGGAAGAGAATTTCTGCAAGGGGAGTCTCTCACTTCCAATCTCTTTACTTTGTTTCATTTTTTCTTATTTTATTTTTTTTGCTTCTCTTTATCAAAAACACAAAAAAATTAGTTCTTATTCTAGCTGTTATTTTTATCCTGGTTTTAGCCTGCTAAAATGAGTGTTCCTGAAGTTGAGGTTCGTTCTTTTAAGCAACAAGGTGGAGAAAGTTTAAAAGATGCTTGGTATAGCATAAGTGATGCTCATCATAGATGCACAAAAAAAATATTCCACTTTAATCCTTCTTAGAAATTTTTATGTTGGTATTACTAGCTGGTATTGGTATGTTCTAGAAACTCTTACCGGTGGTAACTTTCTGGGAACACCTGCTTTGGAAGCCTGTAATTTAATTGAAAGTTTAGTTGGAACACCACCTACTAAGGTGGTTAAAACTGAGATCACTTTAGATGATGTTATTAAAAAGCTAAACTCTATGGAGAAAAATTTGCCAAATTTCCTTGATAATGCTAGCAAAGTTAATGAATCGATAGTAAGTATCAACAAAAAAATGACTGTTCTAGAAGCCATCAATATCCATGATAGTAAAAATATGAGGATTGGTAAATTAGAGGAGGCTATGGAAACTTTAAAATCAACTTTTATTTATCCTAAGTTTAAGAGGGAGAAACCTTCTATGGGAATAGAGAAAAAAATTATGTATGTCCCCAAGGTGCCTAAACCGAAATCCCCTAATGTGCTTAAAATTACTAAAACTTTTAGTGAAACTGAAAGTGATTTGCATGTTGAATCATCTTCGGGGGTTTCAAAGGTACCCATTTCAACAATTGGTGTTTTGGATGAAATTATTGATTTGGATACTTCTTCACTTGAAAACACGTGATTTCACTTTCTGGGCCTAGCTAAAAGGCGTTAAAGAAAAGCACTTCTTGAGAGATAACCCATAGTTTTATTTTTATTCTTTGTCTTTCTCTGTTTTCTTTGAGTCAATGGGCTGTATACTTATGTAGAAACTCCTCTGTATCTTTATTTTCATGTTTTAGTTGTGCCAAATAAAGTTTCTGACGAGAGCTTGATTTGGTTCTGGATTTCTGCGCAGAAAACAGATTTCTTCTATCCACCATAAAAAATCGTGAGAAAACCAGAAAGATCAGAATGACCTGAATTTTTGTGTGATTATTCCCCAGATGATTCTATTACATTTTAGTTCTAGAATTTTTTCGATCTGAGAAACAAAAGTTCCCCGAAAAAATTCGTCTTTACAGATTGTTCTGGTTTTGGCAGATTTTGACATTTTTCTTGCATTTTCTCTTTTACGATGTCAAGTGGATTTATTTGCTTCGCGAAACATCAGTGGATATGTTTAAAAGTATCAATAGCACTTGTGCCCATACATAACCCATGGATTTTTTTTATTGTTGCACTAACCCTCTAATGCGAAGTACTCTTTGAGTGTGGTGTGAAGGAAGTTTTCAAGGGTCAAGAGAAGAGGGTGATATATGTGATCAAGAAGATTGTAAGGTCAAAGCTTGGGGATGCCCCTGTGGTTAATCTCAGCAAATTCTAAGATGACTCAAGCATATAATCTTGGGGATGCCCAAGGAATCCCCTTCTTCATCAACAATTTATCAGGTCACTTCTCGTGAAACTATATTTTTATTCGGTCACATCATATGAAATTTGTTTGGAGTGTATTTTATTTTTCGTTTTGTTTTCTTTTGTTTTCTTTGATGCAGTAATATCATTGGAACCTAGCATCCTTGTTTGGGAGAGAGACACACTCCGCTTTTTCGTTTGAATACTCGTTATGCTCGTATTCTTAGTTTTCTTCTAGCTGCTGCAAAAATTCCTGTTTAGCTCTTATTGTCATTGCATCCCTTATTCAGAGATGTTAGTTTTAGTAGTGTTATGTGAGTAATCTAATGTTTGTTGCTATATCGTTTAGAGATTTTTTGTTAAAACATATTTTGTATGGTGTTTGTTGGGAAAAGAAACAGCTGCATGTAGTAGAATTTATAACGATGCAAATAGAAGCTTGTATAGACTGTGGCCAGAATTTTTGATATCATGCTAGATGTTATTTTAATTATAAAGCCTAGTGGTTATTTAGTAGCATGATTTGTCTCAAATATCTGAGAGTGTTTAATGTGCCATTGAAAGAGTCATGAGTTATTCGTGTCATATTGAAGCATAAATTTGTGGTGTTCTTCTTTGAATGTTTTATTTGGTTGACTTGGCGCATGCTAATATAATGTTTATGACTACACACTTATAGCCTATATGATCATTTAGTTTTTGAACTTGTGTTACCACTAATGCTTTGATTAATGATGTTTTTGCCGCTATTCATGATTATATGGCCATTATTGCTCTCTTGATTTGTCACTCCCATTCTTTTGCTAGCCTCCACCTTGACTGAGTATGAGCTTTACTCGTTCATCCAACTTCCAAAAACCAAAGTATGCCAAATGTGTCCACCATACCTACCTACATGTGGTATTTAACTGCCACTCCAAATTAAATTACTCATGTTTTGTGTTCCTGTTTTAGCTCATGAGGACGTAAATAGAGAATCTTTATCTCACGTGTTGATTGGACTTCCACACCCTGGACTCGTGGCTTCATCCTCTTATCCAATTGATAGAAGAGCTGGCAGCGGGGTGCCCAGCCCCAAATTAATACAAATACATTCTCTTCACTAATTTTCCCCCTGATTTATCAGTCAAAACATAATCGTGTAAACAAAAGAGAAACAGGGATGACCTTCTACACCAGTTGCGGCCTTCAATGGGAGATGCTCTTGTGAAGTATAGTTGGCTTGTGACGTACTGTATTTTCTGTTTACCATTTGTTGACATAAGCATACACCTTTCTAAAAAATGTTTTCAATACCTCTATTTAATAAAATAAAAAGCTCTAGCACATGAGTTAATCTCCGTTCCCTCTGTGAAGGGCCTTTCTTTTACTTTTATGTTCCATCTTCTAACTTTATACATAGTGGAGAGAGAATAGTTTCCATTCCGAGTTTAATGTGCATTTGTCCCAGAAACATTATTAATTGATTCATGATGTGTTATTTTTTGTTCTCAAATTATTTGTTCTAGTCTTCCTCTTAAACTTTGAAGATGTCCTGGCATTTATGTTTTCCCCCACTCTTAAGGACAAGCGAAATATCACTTTGCTATGTTATGTCTATGCTTGAAACAAACGTATAACTATCAATGCTCTGTTATTCATGATCTTTTCTTTGTGTTACTTCTCATGATGCAAAGTGATTGCTATGTTTTATTGCTACAATTATATCTATCATGCTTGTGTTTAAAGTACTATGATCTCAGCTTACATATGCTTTTACAATTTAGATGATCAAGTTTATGTTGGTAGCATGTCACCTCAGAAATTATGTGTTTTTATCGTTTACCTACTCGATGACGAGTAGGAACTAAGCTTGGGGATGTTGATAAGTCATACACGTATCCTTAATTTCCGATGTTCCATGTTGTTTTTCATGTTATTTCCTACATGTTTGCTATACACTTTATGTAATTTTTATCAATTTCCGGGATTAACCTATTGACAAGATGCCACAAAGCCAGTTCTCTGTTTTTTGTTGTTTTTAGTGTCAGAAAAGTTGTTCTGGAAATATTTGTGGAATTGGAAAATTCGAAGCCCAGAAGTCTTAGAATTTCCAAAGGTTCCACGAAGTTCCGAAGAGGCCCGGAGAGGGGCCACATGGGGTCCACACCATAGGGCGGCGCGCCCCCTGGCTGCGCCTGGGGGGTGGTGTGGGCCCCTGGGGTGTCCACCGCCATCGCCCTTTCGCCTATATAATCCCCCGATATAAGAACCCTAAAGATATACCACTTCCCCCCGAGAAACACCCAATGTCGTCGTCATCGTCATCCCGAGATCGGGAGAGTTCTGGAGTTCTCCCCGGCACCCTGTCGGGAGGGAGATTCATCACCGGAGGGGTCTACACCACCATGCCCTCCTCCGAAGTGATTTGTGAGTAGTTTATCCCTGGAATACAGGTCCATAGCAGTAGCTAGATTGTTTTCTTCTCCAATTTACGCCTCATGTTTAGATCTCATGAGTTGCCCTACATGATCGAGGTCATCTTTATGTAATGCTACACGTTGTGTTTGCTAGGATCCGAGGAATGTTGAATGCTATGTCTTCTGATTATAAATGTACCATGTTATCTTCATGAATATGTTATTTGTGATCTTGCATGCTCTCCGTTATTAGTAGATGCTCTGGCCAAGTAGACGCTAGTAACTCCAAGAGGGAGTATTTATGCTCGATAGTTGGTTCATGCCTCCTTTGCATCTGTGCTCGAGTGAAAGAAACGTGACGGATGGAGGATGTGTTGTTGCCATTAGGGAGAAAACAACGGTGTTTACTTCATTTACATTGTTTACATTAAACACTTTGCTTACTGCGATTATCTATTGCTTACAACTTAATACCCAACGTTTGTTCGGATGATATTCAGACGGTGGATTATTAGTCATAGATGTAGTTGGATGACGGTCTATGTATCTTGTTGTAATGTCTGCATGAATCACATAGTAATCTTTATGTCTTGCATATGCACTATGGTGCAACCTTCATTTCTGTCAATTTTCCAGTTGCAATTTGTTCATCACACATGTTATTTATCTTCTTCAGAGAGACACCACTAGTGAACTGTGGTCCCCGGTCCATTTTCTCATACTGATGATACACACACTGTTTCCACTCCTTTCATATTTCTTCCACTATTTTCACACTACTGCTACTGTTTTCATACTGTTCTCATATTGTTTTCCACAGCGTACGTTTAACCTCTTTATGTTTAGCAAAACCGGTGAGATTGACAACCTCACTGCTTGGTTGGGCAAAGTGATTTGACTGTGTTGTGTAGGTTCCACGTTTCTGCTGAACCGGTAGTGCGCCCTACCATCTCAACTGCATCAAGCTTCTATAGTTACTGCTTCCTCCTACTGGTCAATTAAACTTTGGTTTGTTTCTAGGGGAAAACTGTTGTTGTGCTCATCATACCCTCCTCTTTGGGTTTCCCAACGAGTGCAAGACCTGCACCATCAACCGTCCACAACCATCAGTATGACATGTAAGATGCAGAAATAGCGCCTTGTGCACATACTCTGGAATTCGCCACCACCATCTTTTAGAAAAAACTATATACAGGCTGTAGATCAAAGCCAAGAACCTTGCCAGCAAAACCATAGATGCCACCATAGCGCCATACAACCCTCCCCCCGCCTTGGGCACATCCATCATCATGCGTTCATGGTTGAGACCCTGGTGTGCCATGCCGAAGAGACTCATCATCGTTGATGCGGAATATGCAACACTCCTCCACCTCCAAAACTGTCCACATATCCCATGACTAGATGCACACCTCCAAGAATGATTCCCCGAAGGGAGGGATGACACAAGAACTCTGTCACCATCCGATCGGTGGATCTAGGGGTTCCCTCGATGGTATCCGAGGAAGGTGGGGGATTCACCAGCGTGATTCCTGCAAGAAGGAAACTACAAACTAGGCATCTCCATCACGGACTTACTGGGTTTTCACCCGGATCTTGAGCCACAAATCTCCATCTGAAGTGTTGTACACTAGAACGACCTCCTTTGGAGATTGTGACATCACTGTCCATATGCCCAATCTCTACCACGCCAAGCCTCCTCAGAGCAGAGTATCTATTGGGTTACTCTTGTGAGAGCTCGCACACATATGTCTGTCAAAGTCATTTAACCCTTCGACGTCCAGGGTTAATAGCTACATGTGCACAACTGAGAGAGATCCCAACATGGGTATATATATATATGGTCGCGCTATTTGACACTCAGGTTGCAGAATAGTTATTCTACACCCATCCTCTATCTCCGTAACCGTAAATGATTTTTACGTCACGTAAATTTTGTCGTATTACTTATATCGAGTAGAACAAAGTAAAATATATCCTTGTCTTAAAAAAATTATTTACGTGATGCCACAAAAATATAACAAAAATAGACATATTTATGCTATATTTATGATTTTTATGTTGCTATAAACCATATTTTTTATTTTTTTACGCCGATTTTTTCTATTATGGATCAACATGAACGTAAATATTTACATACGTGAGATAATATTATGGCAAGGAATTCAAGGTAAAGGAAGAACCTTTCGATGATCTCGGATACATTCGTCCGACAACTAAGAAGTTCTTCGCTCCTGCTCCTCTGATCCGTCCTTGGCCACAAGGCGGACTAATTGTCCGAAATAACTTCGTATTTTCACCTCGTCAGGTCATTCAGGACGGCGTGCACCACGTTGGAATTATTTTTGCTGAATACGCAAAATAATTCAATGATAACTTGTCAGGTTTACAACGGATGAGCCAAGTAATATCTCTAGCCCCCAAGCAATAAGTCAAATGCATGCTTTTAACTTAATGCTTTATCATTATCATGCTTGTTTCTAACTTAAGCATTCCGTTTCATTTCCGTGTTTCAGTAAACCGCTGAAAATATAAACCTGGATGTTTTCGGCAAGCTTAGCGTCAAGAACAAGGAGGTTAGAAACCCTCTTTCCATTCTTGACGTTAAGGAAGCAGAGATGGCATCATCTCAACGTCAGCTGGAGGAAATGACAGGTATTTTATTTCTCTGTGGTTTCATTTCAATGCCTTTTTTCTAAGTGTTTTTCCGAGTTTTCTAACTCAGATTTTTTCCTTGTTTTTCAGCTGCTTTGGGGAAAGCTAAGCAAATTGCTAAAGATGCCGGCAACGCCGAGAACCTTCGCCGGGAAAACCTGGACCTTCATAAGGAACTTATGAGGGTTCAGAAAGAACTGGAGGCCAGCCAGCTGGCTGTTGGCATTGCTCAATCCAATGCCTCCAACCAATCTGAGAAAAACAAAGCAACCATCCTAGATCTGGAGAATACTTTGACCCTTCGCCTAGAAGAAGGCTCCGAGATGGATAAGATCCTCGGTAAGTTTTTGACTACTACCGGATTTTCGATGTTTTATACCCTTTCTCCGCTTTTTCGATAACCCTTTGGTTGATTATCTGAAAAAACAGGAGACGACCCAGCTCTTACTTAGATTGAAAAAATCCGAGCTTTCGGGAAGGTCTTCACCGCGCTCAAGGCTGCGGGGATGGAACTTATCAACAAATTCCTTCCCGCAAGGACTGGGGAGTTCCCGGAGGCTATCTTGGAGGTGGCGGAGTCCAAGGAATCCACCTTGCGCTCCGCAGCACGGGGTGGTGCATGTTGGGAATATGCCCAAGAGGCAATCATGTATGATGTAATTCCCAATGTATTCATAAAGTTATTAAGTCGTCCTTGTTTTGAACATCTGATATATGTCATTGAATATATGATTCGATTGTGGAACCATGTATTCATGTTGTTCATACTAAATTGTCCTTGGTCATTAAGGTTGTGCTGGACACACACCCTAGACTAATGTGAGTGTTGGCTGATGAGACGGTTCCACTTGTCATGGGCATGGTGATGCCAATCCAACGTTCACAGACTTGGCTAAAGAGTTTAGCAAGTCGGACTGACCCATATTGAGATGCAACGAGCAAGTCGTCATTTGCATGTCTCAATCAATGTAATCCTTAGACCTGAGGTTGTCGCACCATCCGAGTTGTGGATCACCGACTTAGGTTCTGTCAAACGTTGTTCTGTGACAAGGCATCTATAAAGGCAGAGTTCGGGTCGAATGAGAAGCAAATTGCGTGATGTGGATAATCAAGATGAGATTTTGCCCCTCTGAATGGAGATATATTCTCTGGGCCCTCTCGAGTGATATGATTCAGGAAGCATGGCCATGCGTGACTCAGTTAAGTGTTAACTGGGTCTATTGACTAAAGAGTTAGTCAGATGAATCATATATCACGGACCGAGAAGAGAGTTGAGCTATTTAAGGGATGACGATAAATCGCCTATAGCTCGACAAGGTATATCGTGAGGCAAAAGGGACTAAGATGAATATCACATTGAAAGGTATGTCGTTATGACTCAATGGGACTTGGGAGTCGGCACGTTCTGCTAGGAGCCGCTACCGATTGATCGATTGAGAGTCGGACTCCAATCGTGTTGTCACATCCCAATTTTGGAATACCTGAAACACAGTTGTTTTGCTAATTGCTTGACAAATAAACTTTGGTTGTGTTTGTTTGAGTGCAACTAAACAAACTTAAAAAGATAGCAAAGCAGTAAACTAAAAATATTCAACATATTGTTCCAATGACCTTGGCAATATTTTATAAAGTAAATATTGATCAAAGAGTTTTCCAAAACTATCTTATGAATCCCATACTTGTTGAATATTATTCCAAGGCCTAAATTAAGAAAGAGGAAACACTAAATAAATTTCCCTAAAAGATTATCAGGAAAAAGAGGCATTCTTAGATGCTTCACCAAAATCTTATCAAATGTTTTTCCAACATTGAAAGCTTAAAAACATAAGTATTGGAGAGCATGGACTTGCTATCTCAAGTCACATAATTTTTTTTTGGCAAAGCATTGTTAAAGAAAAGCCAAGTGCCTTATTAAATTGAATTTTCAATATTTCCAGAAACAGGAAACTCAAACAAGTTACTATTGGAAACTTTCTTCAAATGATCTGAAATTGATACCAGTGCTTCCTTATATCAAATAAGGAACACACACAAGAGGAGACCAAAAATTGAATCCATTAAAGTCCTGAAAACATGATTTTTCTCCACAGCAACAATTGGAATTTTGAAAAAGTTTGTTCTACAAATTTTTTCAAAATGCCATGAAATAAATACCACATGCTCTATATCTCTAATAAGGATGAAAACCAAAAGGGCACAAGTTTTGGAATAGTTTAAGTTGCCAAAAACCCCTGTTTTCTAGACAGCACCTTTTTGAAATTTGAACAAGTTTGAAGTAACTGAAAATGACTTGAATTTTCAACCACACAAGGAACACACCAAATAAGGAATGTATGCCAAAAATTATCATTTTTGGAAGCTCCTAAGTAGTCTAATAAATTCAATGTCCATTATGTCAGAATTGAAATTTGAACAACTTTGAACTATCAAGTTTATCCAATTGAGCCAATTTTCACATATGTTGTGCATCTCAACTAATAAGAATTTTGGGCAAAAGGATTTCTAATTATGACTTTGTTTGCCTAGTGAAAACCACATTTATCAGAGAGGAAAAGGGTCTCTTTGTAATTTCCAGAAAATAGCCAGGGACTTGTTTGTGATCCTAGTCACCCTCTTCTTCTTCCTCCCTGTAGCTGCAAGTGGACGCATGGCTGCCCATGCTCCATGCCTTCGAGTGGAAGGTTTCTTGGTGGATAAAACCCCCCCATGTGCTCATGTTAGCTACGTGCCCCTTCTCTCCCCCTCGAGCTCCTCTCTCCCTGTAATTTTTTCCAAACCGAAACCCTAGCCGTGATGGCTCGCCGTCGATTCGGCCGTTGGAGAGCTCGCCGTTGGTCGCCGTGTGGCTCATCCTCTCCGCCTCGTCGTGCTGGTCGTGTGGGCAGAAGCAATCGGGGCGGGATGCCTTGAGGAGCCCGCGCCGTCCGGGTTTCTTCCTCAGGTCCGGCGAGCTCCGGCGGGAGATCGCCACTGATTGAATCCCCCTACGTCTTCACCGTGCACTCCCTCGCGTTTATGGTGAGCTCGCGCCACTCGCCGTACTTTTTCCCCTATGCCTAGCCCAATGGATCCCTCACCGCGTCGACCTCCTGTTTCGGCCGCCGCGCTCCGTCGTCGCCGGTTGCTCTCCGGTCGCTCCCTGGAAGCGGAGCTGCCTCTCGATGGTTCGCCGCGTCGATTGCAGCGCGTGGGTGCCTTTGAATCAGAAAACGGTGGTCGGAATCGCCCGTTTGAACCTCGCCGGAATCCTTCCCGCCGGCGGGTGACGTCGGGGTGACGCCCGCGCCGCCTTGACCGCGCGCGTGGGCAGTCAAACCCGCGGGTGGGTCGCGCCTGCCTGCGTGGCTGCCTCCGTGGCCGGCTGGCCTGCTGGTCAGCGACTGGGGCTGGATCTGCTCGCGGTGAGAAATGTCCTGGCCGGCCCAGTAAACAAACTAAATATAAACCATTTCCAATTTGTAGATCTACTTTTGGACGAATATTTTAGACATGAAAAATGTTTTGGCAACAGGTACCAGAAACAGCAAAATGAGCACCATTTTAAATCCACAACTCAGAATGAGGTGTATCCAATTGCATTGGAAATCCCTTGAAATTTCCTAACAGGAGCAATTAACCTTGCTTCCAAATTCCTAGTATTTTTGAAATGGCATGCAATTTGGTAAAACACCAGAGAGCACTTTGGTGATTTTTATAAAATCATTAAAGATGATTTTTGATGCAAACTCAATTGGATGGTCTTGTATATGTTTAGGGCTATCCATAACTAGCTGGGTTTAATTTTTAGAGCATACTACAAAGTTTGGTGGACAGATCTTTATTTTGCATGTTTCTGCCATTTTGGCATTTTAGGTATTTAATTTGAGTGATTATATTTTTGTGTTGCAATGTTGCTTTCTAGCATGTAAAAGTTGTGTGCACTTGTTTTCTAAGGTTTACTTAGCTATTTTAGCATGTTATATTGTGTGGACTTGAGTTGAGAAGAAATAGGATTTATGTTAGTAGCATATGTTTTATCTCTAGTTTATACTTGCATAGGATTTTTGAGTGATGAATTTATGTGCAAGCACTTGGATTGTTGTGTTGAGAGATTAGATCCAGTACCATGTTGGTACTTATATTGTGTTGGTATCACCTCTGCTAGCTTGCATTTGAGTTGGTAGAGAAGCATGAGTAGTTTAATCACCACTATGCAAATGCTAGTAATTTTCTCCCTTGTGTAGAATTTTTGGCATAACAATTTGTGGTTGTGTAGTCACATATTTTTGGGTTGTGTTCATAGGACCAGTAGAATTTTGGTGATGTTTTGATGAGTACTTGACCCCTGATGTTTTCACTTGTGTGGGAATAATATCATGAGTAGCATTACCTTGCTTATTTTTAGCA
The DNA here is from genome assembly GCA_028641055.1 of Alopecurus myosuroides. Lineage (NCBI taxonomy): Eukaryota > Viridiplantae > Streptophyta > Magnoliopsida > Poales > Poaceae > Alopecurus > Alopecurus myosuroides. The sequence continues at coordinate 331,788,009 of CM054060.1, read as the reverse complement.
CCCTATTATTTTCTACTAGTATGGTTATTGCACTAGAGGCTAGTTAAGTCTTTTGTTAATTTTTAGCAAGTATGACCAGAGGCCTTGTGACCTCTTAATGCTTTGATATGCTAGTGGAACACCCACTGGTGTCTTTGCATTTTTGGTGGAAACATTATTTCCCCCACACGAGATGTGTTTCCTTTATATAGTTCTCTAACTAATGAGTGCCTAGTATTTTTGCCTTGGGCTTTTGAGTGCTAAATGAAAATGTGTATGCTTCTGTTTGTAAGTGGTTGTAATCATGTGTGGCTTGCTAGGAAAAACCCATTCTTGGAGTGTTGTTTGATTCCTCTAGTAATGCCCCTTTTTATTACCACTAGTATGTAGGAGTTGCCCTGCAAATTGATGCCTTATTTATTTAAATGGGGTATTTTTGTATAGCAAGTATAGATGTTTTTCACTCCTGTTTTTATAACATGGACCCTCTGGTTTTATTTCAATTACTTGATTGAAATGTATCCATTGATTCTTCCTGTTTGAGTAGTACTAGTTTCCCTAGCATTTTTGTATTGAATTTTTCCTGCCAACTTGTGTTTGGTAGATATTTGTGTATCCTAGCATGAGGACATGTTTTCATTTCCCATTATGATAACATGGTTCCTTGTTTGCATTTTAGTACTTTACTTATTATGCATGCTTGCATAGCAAACCCTTAGTATAAGCATGTCAATAGGATTCCTCCTTTTTAGTCATTGTTTCTATTGTTCTCACCATGAGAATTGTGTGTTTTGTGATGAGTCTATTGCCTTGTTGCACTTGTGTAGGCTCACTGATTTGTAAAAGTCACTTTTGCAAATCATGTGTTTTATTTATTCTTGATGTGAAATTAGGCTTAGTAGAATATCTACCTTGTTCTTTTTGTGGTTTGGTTGATAGACCCATTGCCATGATTATTATTGTGCATGTTTTGTATACTCTGAGTAGCCTCACCCATGTGAAACTAAGTGTATTTTGGGTTTCTAAATATCTTGGTATGAGAGTGGCACACCCACTGAATCCATGATATTGAGGTTGTTAGAGATGTTCCTCCAACCTTGATTTGTCTTATTAAATGGCATTTCTGCCAAGTGTGTTTGTTTGATTGTTTGCCTCAATTAATAATTGGGTGATTGGTTACTATTAGTTTCCTTGCTGTATGTATTGTTATGTGTTGTTGCTTGCCTTGATTGGTTCTGAATGTGTGTCCTTTATTCTTTTTACGACGTTAGAAAACGAAGAGGAAGGGAGTGCCGTGAAGCTCTATTCCAAGTTCCAGTCACTCCAAAACCAGGGAGACAAGGAGTTACCAGGCAAGCCATCCTGATGCTTGATGATACAATACTTATCATTATCTATCATGCATGTTTTACCTCTGAAGTTTTACCAAAACTTGATTATCAAAACTATTTTTGATGTGGCTATTACTACTATACTATTATATAGGTTACTATTATGCCAGTAGTTAAACTTGGTAATACCAAGCCCATAAGCCACCATATGGTATTTATTACCATCAAATATACTAGTCCCTAAGTGGACACCCTAAAATTGTGATTTTACAAAACAAAGGCTTTACGGAAAAACCCGGAGAAAAGGCGGATCCTTATTCTCCGGAGGAATGTGAAAGTGGTCATTTTTGAGAAATTGATGTTTTCAAAAATGACACATAACCTAGTCTTCGCCGGACAACCTTTACCGTACTGCCACCCTACCCAACATGGGCACGGGCTTAACTTGAAGTTTGTTCTTATTAGTGTGTGCTATAAGGGGCGTCGTACCCTCGAACCGAATGTCGTCAAAACTCCCAATGTTGAGATATATAAAGTGTGGGATTAATTTTCCCTCCGGACGCATCAGTTGGGGCTCCTGGCTTGGCGGGGATTAACCCGTTGCCGGGGATGCGGACACTTGACTGAAGAGATAGACATATTCTAGTTTGGACATAGTGGATGGTTATGATCAGATACCTGATGTTTACATACTGTTGTTACAGTCCATGGTTGTTCACGGTAGGTGTACTGGATCTGGTGGATGTGTACACCTCTGCAGAGTACAACTTTTTCGAAGAATCCGCGTCCTCGGATATGGACAGTTGAATGGCCATGTAGCTAGCATTGTGTCAATGTTTTCAAAAAGGAGTTTTTGAAAGGAAGTGTTGAACTTGTGAAGTTCGGAAAGGAAGGAAAAACTTATACCGTGGAGGTATCGTCGATGATGAAAAGCCAGAGGTTGTTATACAAAAAAAAATGTTTTGCAAAGAAAACTTTCTACTCTAAGCAAGAATTCTGGAAACTGATTCTAAGAAGTTTTGCAAAGAGAAAATATTCTTTAACAAAGCTTTACAAAACCTCTTGTACATGTGATATCTACAAGAGAAATAAAACTATATTATTTTTCTTCTGAAGTATCTTCTTCAACGAAGATACAGATCAACCTGACTGCAACTGTGGTGTCATCATATATGAACACCATTGATAGTGAACCCTATTTATAGCCTACCTATTCCACCATATAAGCATACTTGCATGTTTGGTAAGTGACATGATGGATGTCTTGCTGAGTACATTCAAATGTACTCATTATGGTTTCGCCCCTGGTATCTACTTGCCATACTTTGAGAAGGAGCCTCCGAAGGAGATCTCTGAAGAGAAGTAGGGAGCTGACGGCTTTGCGAACTAGGATCATCTCCGGGTCAGCAGCCTGTAGGTTAAGGCGTGACTTGGGCTCATCTACGTTGTGTTTAAATTGTCTTCCGCTGTGTTTGATAAGTTGCCTGCCCTACGTGGCAGTTGTGTTAAGCTTGATCATGTGATCATTTATGTAATACCTTTATGTATTCGTGTAATGGATGATGTATTTCTGTATGCCAACTTTGTATGTTGTTCACGACTGATCTTTCTGGGATCGTGAATGTATGCATACGGAGGGTTTCATACTGCCGGTCTGGGGTCCTTACAGAGTTGGTATCAGAGCCATCCTGACCTTAGGAGACCTTAATTAGCATGGACGTCAGATAAGAAAGGAAAGTATTTTTGAGTAAAAACCTATTTACAATCTAAATTATTTTTATCCAAGGGAGTTTTAGTATATTTTCCCTCCTTCTTATCTCATCAAAAGATTCTAAAGGCATATCTCTCTCGGTTAAGAGTTTATTTCTTACTTGTTTGCAACTGCTCCGCTCTGTTTTTGAAACATCTCTCGTCTTTGAAGTTTTCTGTTCAGAAAATAGTTGGTGTTTCAAAAACAAATTGTTGCATAGTCTTACCTCTCTCAGTTAAAAGTTTTATCAAAACTTTACTTCTATTATCTTGTTTCCATCCAAAAACTTGTATACTTGCCGATGTCCCGAGAAGACCAAAATAATTGCCTAGCTCTACAGTGATGATGGTCAGAAGTAGATATAGTTCTTCAGCCACTTCTAGGATTTTGGATCAGTCTAGTTTGGAGTAATTTAGCGATGACCCCATGAGTCGCCTCCCCCGACGTAGCTCCAATGGAGCCTTGCTTGTGTGTTATGGCTTGCATATGTGCGTCCGTAAGGCTTTGTGCTATTGTGTGGTGTAGAATTTGGTTCATCTAGCCTTCTATATGTTTGTGGAGTGCTCAAAATTTGCAGATTTGTGATTGCCCCGCTCTTGTTTTTTTTGAATCACCTCTTATTAGGTTTTTGCAAGCAAAAATGTTTGTATAATATTCAAAAACAAAAATTTGTTGCTTAGACTTATACTTGTTTTCTCTTCGAAATGCCACCCGTCGTGAACCACCACCATCTCCCCCACAATCAATAAAAGCACCGTTGGGCCTAATAATGGAGGACCATCAAGCCACACGAGCTGATAGCGTTGCTACCAGTGATGCACTCCAACAGATAAAGCTCCAACAACGACAACCTTCAAAGAAGAAAAGGCGTGAAGGCACCAACCACTACTGACCCAAAACCTCTGTGTTTGTCTGTTTGCAAAAGACTCTTTTTGCCCTGTTGGCTAAACGTTGCACTTTTTATGTCCCCTTTTAAAAGACCAAACTAGAGAGATCCCCTTTTAAAAGTTATATACCTCCCTCCTCTGGAGAAAGGTGCAAAAAGAAGTCTTCACATGCCATGATGCGCAACCCCCTCAAAAGCCAATCCGAAGAGCACGATTCAATATTCGACGTACGATGACGTTAGTCGTCTCTTGTCGGACAAACATGATTAAATAGAAAGCTAACAAGACTAACATGCTTTGCCTAATCTTAGGTTGACACCTAACCAAAGCATGCGAACTACTGACAACTCTTTCTAAACCAAGGAATTAAGTGACTTAGGACACCTTTTAATCTAGTTGGTAAAAAGGAGAAGTCACGAGAAAATAAGATGATGACCTATTCGTTTACTAGTCAATAGGATATCGGGTGTATCTACTTTGGAAACCAAATCTTAGTAGACGTTGTAGGTACTATGAAATTCGGGGTTTAGAAATTAGGTGAACGATGGAATGGTTATGATAGATCTAGAAAACAACAGTTTTCCTGCTTTTGTTTCTTTGTGTGCTCTTGATTGAAATGAATTTGTGTTTTATTCAATCTTGCTTCATAACTTATATGGAGTTGTTAGGAATTGTTATTATGTTGTTTTATTACAATAAATCTACCCTAGAAAGTGTGTGCATGATTGGAAACTCGAATAAAAATGAAATAGCATTTGTTACCTTCTAGTTTATTATTTGGAAGTATTGTGAGAGCTAGATCTGTGTATACTTTCTTAGTAGATTTTGTGCTATGTTTTCTTTGAGTCCAGTACCATTTAGGTACTGATATTTTGATGCTTGTACCTCTGTTATCTTGCATGTCTCTTAATAGTAAAGCATGTGTAAGCATTGCTATCAATATGCACTAGTATTGTTTCACTAGATTAAATAGCATTATATTTTTATCTTGTATGCAAAGTTTTTCATGAGTAACCAGAGGCTTAGTACCTATTTTTCCTTGGTATTAGTAGTCCATAGCCCACTGGTCCCATTGCATTTTGGCTTGAGGATGAAAATCCCCAACCATACACATGTGTGAAAATAGCATGTTTCACTATGTGATTGATTTCTATTTTCCACCATGGAAAATATAATTGTTTGTTTTCACCTATGCAAGTGAGAAGTTTATTTCTTATTAGTAAATACTAGTATGTGTAGGTGTGATCCTTTTGTCAGCATAATATTCCTTAGGGGTATCATGTTAAGAAATGTTTCACTATCGTGTGCTAAAATTAAATTGTTCGTAAATAAAATAAATTCCTCTTGATTGGTAGATTGTTTGTGAATAATTTTATATTGAGTGTATGGATTGTTGAAAAGGTTTAGATAAATTTTCATTAATTGCATAGCTACTGGTTGTGTGAGTTATACCTTTCTTGTTTGCTAGTGATTGGTTAAAGAAAACAGAAATTGCTAGAAGAAATTTCTGCATGCTTAATGGTTGATTCATAAAATTACTCTGGTGCTTGTGCTTACTAACATGAGTAGGAGTACTGTTATTAGGTACACTTATATTCATGACTTGGTTGTTTAGGTTTAAACATCATAATAGCATTGTTTGCTTCTCTAGGGTGAAACTAGTTTCACCACTAGAAAATGGTGATGTTTGCTCTAGTATTACCCTCTTTTTATTTTATGAGTATATGTGTTGATATAGCATGTTTAGGAAGTTGTTACTTCTGTTATAATGCCATGAATTATTTAGTTGCATGTTCTATGGTTATAGGATATGATTATCTCTTATAGCATGCTGGTGTAGATTTTTCATACTAGTGTGTTATTTGTGCAGTCCTGTTTTTTTATGCCTGTGTAATAGGAGTTTTATCTTGTGTGAAGATGGTGTTTTAGAGTATCTTTATGATTGGATTCATTGGTTTTTAGCTACTGGTTTTTTGCTAATTGTTCATGATTGATGGATTCCAAAACCTCTAGTAAACAATAACCTAGTGAATAAATAGTCTATTCATTTGTGGTGTTGTTTGCTTGCTTATTGGATTTTGTTTAAATGTTTTACCTTAGCATGAGTTTATACTTGTGCTATGATTGTGCTTAAGAGTATCTTATGAAACTAAAACATAAAACTAAAATCATGAACATATTAAGTGATAGTTTCTTGTGGGGAGTAACACCCACTGCCCTGGGTATTGTTCTGTCTGTTTGTTTTACCTTAGCAACCTAACCTTTGCACCCACAAGCTATATTTTTAGACCACTCTCATAACAAGGTATATAAGATGTGGGATATAGCTAGGAACTCATGTAATAATTGACGGTACGTTTCTAGGTAGTTCTGCACTAACCTTAATTTTGTTTATTGGCAGTAGTGACGTTATCAGAAATTTTAAAATTGGCGGTTGAGTAAATTGATAGCTAGAGAATTTTTTTGAAGACGGGTGTTTGGATCTAAGGTTTTGAGTATGACACCCAACTCCCATGAAAATAATTTGCTAATTTAGGGGAGTACCCCGCTTCCCAAGAAAAATCAAAGGGGGGAAGCACCGACACTCCAACGCTACCAACCACTGAGCGATTGTAGTTGAAGTTAGAAGTTTCTGAAATTGTGTTTGTTGGCCCTCTCTTAGTCCTTGTCGTGGGATAATCACGGCAGACGTTACCGGGGGTAACTGATCTTGGGGCAAGACGACACAGGCGTTTGGGAGAGGGTTTAGCTCAGAGGGAAACATGATGGTAATCGATCTGGTAGCCGGCAATCAAAGTCGCCGAGTCTCCGATCTTAATATAATAACTCAACTCTCGGGTTACACTTGATGCTCGATATCAAGCGATATTGCTAGGGTTCTTAGATTTCTTTAAACTAGACTTAGGGGTCGGTTTATAAAGCACCGTACCCCCCTGACTTGCCCTCCAAGGCACACCCTGAATCCTACCCGGACACCGCTTACAAACCCTAGCTTTCCTTACCGCAACCCACAATCCGGGTTACGAGGCCTACAAACTTTGGGCCTTCCAGAAGTTTCGTTATCCTTAGCCGGATCCTGCGCCGTGTCCCTTGGGCCGGGTTACACCTTGGAGTTGGCCTACCGGGTTATTATCCCTCCATCAGTAGTCCCCAGAATAGCTTGGGCTTCCCGGATCCTTCCTTGAAGCACTGGCTATTCCCTGCAAAAATATCAAACGCACAAGTGTATGGAGGCCGGGTTAAGGTGCTTTGATATATAGCTAGGCCTAACTCCATGGTGGCCATATAGCAACCCGGCCTTTCTCCAGACGTTTTGCTTAACTTTCCGGGTCTAAGCCTTGATGAAAGTGCCAAGATTCTTTACTCGATAATTGACCCTGAAATCACGGGGTGGATCTCCTTCTCTTTTTTGTCCAGATACTTTGCTCAATACTTGGAGCATATCTCGCAGAATCCGCGCAGATAGCCATTACCCCACAATTTCCGGCTTCCGGCCGTTGAGATGGACTCATCCTCATCCTATAAATAGTGCTCAGAGGGTGACCTAGAACCCATCGCTCCACTTCAACCTCTCCTTTCCTTCCTCACTTCTTACGCCCTCGTAACACCACCGCAAGAATTTCGTGCTCGCCATCGGAGCAAAGCCGCCGCCGGCCGCGTTCGTTCTCGAGCCATCTCGCGCCGCCGCCAAGCTTCACCGCCGCGCCCTCGTTCCACTCGCCAAGAGTCGCGAAGGGGCACTCGAGCCACGCCGTCCACCGCCATCGCACTAGACTCCAATATCTCCAGTAAGTCCCTTGTACTCGTTCAATTTAGCCCCGCAATTTTTCGATTCATCCAAGATTGGATATAGATCAACCTGTGGGTCGTTCTTCCTGTTGCACCGGATTAGATCGATTTGACGCTCGCTAACTCCTTTAACCACCTGTTTGATGACTACAACTCATCCTCCTACCATTATTAATCACCAATTCCTTCGTAGAATCGTTCGCAAGTTTTCCCATCTAGATCCATTTCTCCTCAATTTTCCGCACATAACATTAACACCCGGAAAATCCTCCTTTTCCAGCTATTTTGCTTGCAGTAGACACATGGGCAACCATCCATCTTCCCCAAATGCTTTTCCGTACGTAAGTGACCAATAATCTCCATAGTTTATACTTAACACCCGGATACCTTGTAATCTCCACTTCATAGCGTGATACCCGGATAGTTCTTAGTTTTCATACTTTCTTGATACCTCATACTCAGATAATCCGACACTTCCGGGTCTTATTTCCTGTGCCTCTTTTTCTTGTGTCTTGCAGGTTGCTCCCATGGCTCCCAAACGGCAAGGAAAACAACCGACTCAGGCAAAGACTACCCAGACCATATCCGCCAACTGGGGGCATTCCACAGCTACAAAGGCCAAGCTGGACGAGCTAGCCGAATTAGGAATTCTCCCTTCTCAGAAGGACATTCACTGGAGAGCACCGGGCAACGAGACCCGGCCCACACCCGCCGATAATGAGGTAATCTGCTTCATAGAGCACGTGACCCGGGGATTCCGTCCTCCGGGTCACCCTTTCTTTCGGGAAGTCCTTAACCATTACGGTCTCCGGGTGTTCGATATAGGGCCTAACTCTATATTGAACATAACCCACTTCATCGTCCTTTGCGAGTCCTATTTGTGCATTCCGCCAAATTTGACTCTCTTCATAGAACTTTTCCAATGCAAACCGTGCCGCGAAAGCGGTGACGGGGCACTTTTGACTTGCGGCGGGGTTTCCATCCAGCGCCGCAAGAATTCCCCTATGCCAACCCTTAACTTAAACTCTCACGTTAAGCATTGGCAACTCTCCTTTTTCTACTGCCGAGACACCTCCCTACCCGGCGAGAGAAGATTGCCGGGTTACTCGGGGGGTCTCCTGGATATCTCCGAGTCTTTCAATGCCTTTGCCCCTGAGCCGGACAGGGAGGCCATCCTGCCTTTGCTGGCTAAGCTAGCTGTTCTCTCGGCCCAAGGCCTTCTTGGGCTCAACTTGGTGAAGACGTGGGTCGATTTCCGGATCCAGCCCAACTCTACCCGCACCAAGTTGATGTGCGAGTATTCGGGGCACACCACAGACGCGCTCCGATACTCCACCAAGAACTTTGCAAGCGGTGATACCAACAAAACCATCAAGAGTTTCTTGACGGAAAAATTGGAGGTGATAAAGAACATTACCGGATTACCTCCATTCACTCGGGAAAACCCAGCTCCAGCGGTAAGACCCGATTCTCATAACCTTTTTTCACACTTTGACCTGATGCAACTTCCAATTCTTACTTTCATCTCTCTGACTTTAGGCTGATGATCCCTTCTGGAGAGTTGAAACCTCCCCCCCTCCAGAGACCCGGAAGAAGAGGACGAGCCGGCTGATGACGATGAAGGTACTTATCCAAATCTCATGTTGTCTTTTACTTGCATTATTTTCCTACCATTTACCTTTTTCCCACGGATACATACTCGATTTTCAGGGCTGGAAGACGAAGAAGAAAAAGAAGAGGAAGACCCGGAGGCCACTGAATCCGATCAGGAGGTCACAGTCGGGGCTAAGAGGAAGGCCAGAGGAGTGGTTGTAAAGGTTCCTTTTTTCCTTTATGTCTTTTGAGCCTTACTCCTTCGATACCATGCGTAAACTTAATGAACAATTGTCACACTCATCATTCTTGAAGGATCCTCTCCCGGCTAAGCGCAGGGTGACCCGGAGTTCCCCGGGCGAGGATCCCCTTAACCCGGGTATCTCCACTTCACCTGCTCACCGAGCCAGCACTCCTCCACCTCAGCCCTCCAAATCTCCTCAGCGCCACCCATCTCCTAGCCACCCACTCGCTGGGCAATTCCGGGTGCCGCTATCGGTGCCTTTGGCGACCTCGTCCGCCTCCAGCGGCGAACTCCCGCCGGATTATGCTGTGAACACCGGGTAAGTCTCCATCGCTCGATATCCTTTTATACCTGATAACTACCAACCTAAATCACTAACCACTTTTTCCTCTTTCCTATTAGCGCCCAAGCTACCACTAGTGACCCGGAAATCACAGAAGCAGAAAAGCAGGGGGCGGAGGGGCCGACTATTAACACGGATGCTGCAGTTGATGATGAAGCTGAAGACGGCCAAGAACAAGACCCCTTCAATGACCCGGCTCAACAGGAAAACGTGTCTCCAACATCCTCTGAAGAAGTGGACGAAGATATTGAGATCTTGGAGACGAAGACGGGCTCTCCTAACCCGGATACTCAGACGGTCCGGGTTTCGACCCCAAGAACCGGGAAAGTTCCCCAGCCGGAAGACCAATCTGCCGGCCCTTATAGAGTCCGCCCTGAGGATATGACGTTCGCCCAAATGCTTGATGCCCTCTACACCTTAAAGGCCGATGAAGAGAATATTCTAGATGCTTTGATAACAAAGCACAAGGTAAGTCCGAGTAAACCACTTGTATCCTTGTATAGCCCCCAAGTTCAAAGTGAATTATTGGTTTAATTTGCTTGGAACTTCATAATAGATCCGACTGACCCTTCCTTGTGTTTCCACCTAGGACTTTGTTGCGCAATCTGAGAAGAAGCTGGCGAAGGCTGCCAAACGCATTGTGAAGGAGACAACTCTTCGCGAAGCAGCTGAAGCTGAAGCTTGTAGGAGTGGAAAAATCACAAGGAAGTATAGGAAAAGGGCTCACTTGGCTGAGGACAGGCTAACAACACTTTCTGTGCAGATTGCCGATACCTACCGCGCAGCAACTGGTATGATCTTTGAACTTTAGCAATTAAGACCCGGATTTTCCTTTGGATGAATAGCCGGATCCCCTTGTTCATTACTTTTCTCACTTTCGGCAGGTCCGGATGATGCGATCCCGGAAGAGGATGATACTGCCAAGCTGAAGCTTATTAAAGATACTGTCCGGCAGCTCAGTGCCGGAGTTGGATGGATTCTCGATGAACTACGACTACCGGGTGTTGGACCTGGTAACATGAAAAAGTTGCTGGAAGTCTGCTCGACCATTCCTGAGTGGATTTGGCATTGGAAGCGCTCATCCTGTCGGTTTGGAGTAACCCGGGGTCTTGCGCTGGCTAAAGCTTATTTCCCTAAGCTAGAGCCGGCCAAGCTGATGGGCGGGTTTCCAGAATTCAATCCAGATGGGTCCAAGTTCTCACCAAAGAATTTCAAAGCCATTCAGAAAGAAGTTCGTCACCCGGCCAGTGTGATCGCCGACAGTTTGGAGATCGATTCTATTCTTCCTGCATATGATGCTAGTGACAAGGTTATTAAGGCAGATCGCCCCAAGCCATACGATATGCTTGCCCGATGGAAGGAAGAAGCTGCCAGGATTAGGGAGGAAGCTGCAAAGAAGAAGGCTGAAGCCGACTCTGCGCCCGCTACCTCTACACCCATCGTCCCTCCACCTGCGCGAGCCGGCGTTGCTGCTGACCCGGGTGCTGCTGCTACCACAAGTGATGGCAAAGGCAAGGCGAAGATGGACGACGCGGCTTAGAATGCCGAGTAATACCTGCCACTTCTCATGCGTCAGTCGGCCTGATGTGCCGTTTAAACGATTATTTTTGAATGGTGCGCCTGTGCACCTTTGATACTCTTTATCGAAATTTTGTAATGCATTCTAAGTTCCTGATACACCTTGTGCCTCTTTTGGCTTTTATGTTTATCTACTTTTGAACCCATGTGATCTTGAAATCCGACTTTCTTTATTCTCGATATCCGACTTTCTTTCTTCTTGATATCCGACTTTCTTTATTCTCGATATCCGACTTTCTTTTTTGTTGATATTCAACTTACTTTATTGTTCCTTTTGCGAGACTCGGTTTCCGGGTTTCATGGGTGTTGACAAGCGGGATTGCTTCTAAGTCCCCAAGTCCCCAAGACTCGGATGTTTGGATTTTTTGAAACCTTAACAGCTAAGCAATTTTTTCTCTCTTAAGATCCCGAGTCTCCAGGACCCGGATTTCCGAGTCTAGGATACGTGATATTTCAAGGAGAACGGATTGTTTGCTGCTAAGTCCATAAAAAACCCCGAGTTGTTTCACACAGGATCTGAAGTTATGCTTAATAATCATTGAGTTTCCGGTTATTAGCCTTGTACTCTGCATAACTTGTGGTTTAGATGACTCTTTTGACTATCTTGTACTGTAAGCCGGCTTTCGCGTGGATACCATGTTGTTACATCTATACGAAGACAGGGTCAGGCAAGTCCCACTGGGCGTCATGGCTGACTGTAATCGTAAGCGAACAAATCATGCCACTTTATTGCGAGTCACATCGAGCTTAAGTAAGAATAGTCAAGAACATTTGGCTCCTTCGTCCGGTTATAAGATTGCAGCCGTACTCGTTTGCAAGTAATCGGCCCTTATAACTCATAGGCATCATGGCCGTGTCTTTGAATTTGCAACTGTGCTATTCAAGCAACCAGCCCCCAAGACCTAAATATATGCATCATACTGAGAGTACAGAACATGATAATAATCACCTCTTTTCTTGATAATCACCTCTTTACTTGATATGAAAAAATTAGGTCAGCAAGCCGCCTCATTAAAAACCTGTCCAGTCCCCAAGGGTACCCTGGATAGGAAAAGAGTACGTCTGAAAACCTGCTGCCTGTTACATCGTTCAATTCCACATGCCAACATAATTTTTGCTAAGTATAATATGGACGTAGCTGAGCCACGTTCCACGGTCTGTCTCTTTTTTGCATAGATGAAGTGGTATGAGCAGTGTCATTAACTGTGGTCGACTCTTCCCTTGCATCTATTAAGTAATATGACCCATTATGCAAATTCCGGCTTACGATAAACGGTCCTTCCCATGGTGGTGATAGCTTGTGTTTTCCTTCGTTCGACTGTACCAGGCGCAGAACCAGGTCTCCTTCCTGGAAGACCCGGGTTTTCACGCGCCGGCTATGATACCTTCGTAAATCCTGCTGATATATGGCTGATCTTTCCAGGGCTTGTTCCCTTTGTTCTTCTAACATATCCACGGCGTCTTGCCGGGTCTTTTCATTCTCCACTTCCACGTATGCTGATACTCGTGGTGAATCATCAATAATATCACTCGGTAGTACTGCCTCCGCGCCATAGACCATGAAGAAGGGCGTCATCTGAGTAGATCTGTTAGGCGTAGTATTGATACCCCAAACCACGGTAGGAAGCTCTTCGACCCACGCACCAGCGGCCCTAACACAGGGAACTCGCAGTCGCGGTTTTAGTCCGCGAAGCAATTCTTGATTTTCCCTTTCCACTTGTCCATTGGCCTGTGGATGAGCCACTGATGCTACATCAAGCCGGATTCCATTGTTTCCACAGAACTTTTCCATCTCACCAAGGGACATGTTGGTTCCGTTGTCGGTAATTATGCTGTGAGGATACCCGAACCGGTAGATTATTCTTTTCAGGAACTTGACTGTTGTAGCTGCTTCACAGTTGGTAACTGGCATGACCTCTACCCACTTGGTAAACTTATCAATAGCCACTAAAAGGTGTGTCTTTTTGCAAGGTGACATATGAAAGGGGCCAACCATGTCCAAACCCCAGACAGCGAACGGCCAAGTTAACGGGATGGTCCGTAATTCCATAGCCGGCACGTGAGTTTGGCGAGCGTACCTTTGACATCCGTCACACCTTGCTACTAATCGTTCCGCATCTGCTAGAGCCGTGAGCCAGAAAAATCCGTGTCGATAAGCTTTGGCCACAAGGGATCTTGTAGAGGCATGATGCCCGCAATCACCTTCATGGATTTCCTTGAGAATCTGTCGGCCTTCTTCTGGTGCTACGCAACGCAAAAAGACTCCCGTGGCACTTCTCTTGTATAACTCCCCATTGATGATAGAATACCCCTTTGCTCGCCGCAAAATTTGCCTTGCTAACACCTCCTGTTGTGGTAACTCGCCTCGTGATAGGTAGGCCAAAAACGGTTCTGTCCACTCGGGAATAGCGCGTATAGTGGCCACGAGCTCCATATCCGGGTCTTTACTTGCCAGTTCCTCCTCAGACTCGGTTTTAACTGATGGTCGCCATAATTCATCCAGGAAAACGTTAGGTGGAACCGGCTCTCTGCGCGAGCCAAGTCTAGCGAGGGCGTCTGCTGCCTCATTCTTTCTCCTGTCTATATGCTCCACCTCATACCCGGAAAAACATCCCGCAACCCTATCGACCTCCCTGCGGTATGCTGCCATAGTTGCGTCCTTTCTATCCCAAGTTCCTGATACCTGCTGTACCACTAGGTCCGAATCTCCAAAGCATCGTATCCTTTTAATATTCATCTCCTTGGCTACCTTTAAGCCGTGCAATAGGGCCTCATACTCGGCCACGTTGTTGGAACAGTCAAAGTGAATCTGTAGTACATAACTCAATTTGTCTCCTTTGGGCGATGTTAGCACCACTCCAGCTCCTGACCCCTCGTATTGCTTTGACCCATCGAAGTGCATGATCCATGACTCGGAATTTGGAACTATGGTGGGCATGCCTGTGTGTGTCCAATCATTAACAAAATCGATCAAAGCCTGAGATTTGATTGCTGACATGGGCTCGTAGCTGATGTGATAATCCCCCATCTCTATCGCCCATTTGGCTATTCTTCCAGTTGCATCCGAGTTTCTGATGATATCCGACATTGGTATTGAGCTAACTACTGTTATAGGGTGTTCCTGGAAGTACGGCTTCAGTTTCCGGCTGGCCATGAAGACCCCGAAAACCAGCTTTTGCCAATGCGGATAACGCTGCTTTGCCTCTGATAATACTTCACTGACATAATAAACCGGCCTCTGGACTCGATAACCTTTCCCATCCTCTTTACGCTCCACAACCACTACTGCACTGACGGCTCGGGGGCCTGCTGCCACGTATAGCAACATAGGCTCTTTAGGACCCGGGGCCGCTAGTACTGGTGCTTCAGTAACTGCTTTTTTAGTGCCTCGAACGCCTCATCCGCCTCCTGATCCCATACGAATTTGTCGGACTTCCTCAAGAGCCGGTACAATGGTATTGCCTTTTCTCCGAGTCTGGAGATAAATCGGCTCAAGGCTGCTACGCAGCCCGTGAGTTTTTGAACGTGCTTCAAATTTTCCGGCTTTTTCAGATTTTGGATAGCTTTGATTTTATCCGGGTTTGCTTCAATTCCTCTCTCGGAGACGATAAAGCCGAGTAATTTCCCGGCTGGAACTCCAAACACGCACTTTGTCGGGTTAAGCTTCATCTGGTACCTTCTTAAGTTCTTGAACGTTTCCTTTAGATCATCGATAAACGTCTCTGCCTTCCTAGTCTTGATAACCACATCATCCACATAAGCAAGGACATTACGTCTGATTTGGTCCTCGAAGCACTTCTGAATACACCGTTGATAAGTTGCGCCAGCGTTCTTCAATCCAAACGTCATGGTTTTATAGCAAAAGGCCCCAAAAGGGGTTATAAACGATGTGTTCTCCCAATCCTCCCTCTTGAGCTTAATCTGATGATACCCGGAATATGCGTCCAGAAAGCATAATAGGTCACTTCCAGCTACTGCGTCTATAATCTGATCTATCCTTGGTAGTGCGAACGGATCCTTTGGGCAATGTTTGTTGAGACTCGTAAAATCAATGCACATCCTCCACTCGTTGGTCTTTTTCATCACTAGAACCGGATTTGCTAACCAATCCGGGTGAAATACTTCCATGATAAAGCCGGCTGTCAGTAGCCGAGCAATTTCTTCACCTATAGCTTTCCTTCTTTCCTCATTCATCTTCCTCAAGCCCTGCTTCACAGGCCTGGACTTGGGATCTACGTGCAAACTGTGCTCTGCCAATTCTGTAGGGATACCCGGCATGTCGCTAGGTGTCCAGGCGAATACGTCCGCATTTGAACGAATAAACTCCACAAGTGCCTTCTCCTGCTCTCTTCCCAAGTTAGACCCTATAGTGAATTGCTTAGTGGAATCACCTTCAACAAAATCTATCTTCTTGGTGTCCTGTGCTGCCTTGAATTTTGCTCTTTCGTCCTCGGTATTCGGTCGTTTCAGTGCTGTTCTATCATCCGGATCTACTTGAGACCGGTAATACTTGAGTTCCTCTTTTCGGCAAGCTTGTTCGGCCATCACTGAATCTCCTTCGTCGCACTCGGCCGCTATATCCCGGCTTCCATGTATGGTGATGGTCTGCTTCGGACCCGAAATCTGTAGCTGCAAATACACATAACACGGCCTAGCCATGAATTTAGCATAAGCCGGTCTTCCGAACAGCGCGTGATAAGGATTGCGCAATTTGACCACCTCGAACGTGAGCCACTCAACTCGATAATTATCCGTTGATTCTCCGAAAGCAACTTCCAATGTGATCTTTCCCTCGGGGCACGCTGAGTGACCCGGCACAATCCCATGAAAAACTGTTGAACTTTTCTGTAGCTGGGACTCTTTGAGACTCATGCGTAAGAAGGTTTCCCAATATAAGATATTGATGCTACTTCCACCGTCCATTAGGACCCTTTTCAACTCGTAACCATTGACCTGCGGTGCAACTACCAATGCCAAGACTCCTGGGCGCTCTACTCTTTCCGGGTGATCTCTTCTGCTCCACGTTACCTCTTGTTCCGCCCATCTCAGGTATTCCGGAACGGCCGAGGAAACCGAGTTTACCGCTTGCTTTAATGTCTCTTTGTCCCTGCTAGGAGTTCCTGTAGTATGCACATGATATTGTCCTTCTAAATTAGACGTACGTACCATACCGATGAAGATGTTGATCTGGCCGATCGTCACAGTAGATCCGGATTCGAGGTGGTCCGACTCTGGCCCCCAGCCGGAATCGTCCACCGTCTTCTCTCCTTTGTGGTTGATGTAGATCTCACCGACGACAAGATTCTCCATGTTCTTCCGAGCTTCTCCCGTGATGTAAACACCTTTGGACGCAGGCCCCATGGTGGGCACTGTCGTGGGATAATCACGGCAGACGTTACCGGGGGTAACTGATCTTGGGGCAAGACGACACAGGCGTTTGGGAGAGGGTTTAGCTCAGAGGAAAACATGATGGTAATCGATCTGGTAGCCGGCAATCAAAGTCGCCGAGTCTCCGATCTTAATATAATAACTCAACTCTCGGGTTACACTGGATGCTCGATATCAAGCGATATTGCTAGGGTTCTTAGATTTCTTTAAACTAGACTTAGGGGTCGGTTTATAAAGCACCGTACCCCCTGACTTGCCCTCCAAGGCACACCCTGAATCCTACCCGGACACCACTTACAAACCCTAGCTTTCCTTACCGCAACCCACAATCCGGGTTACGAGGCCTACAAACTTTGGGCCTTCCAGAAGTTTCGTTATCCTTAGCCGGATCCTGCGCCGTGTCCCTTGGGCCGGGTTACACCTTGGAGTTGTCCTACCGGGTTATTATCCCTCCATCAGTCCTCGCTTGCGAATCTCGGGGACGAGATTCTTTTTAAGGGGGGAAGACCTGTCACATCCCAATTTTGGAATACCTGAAAACACAGTTGTTTTGCTAATTGCTTGACAAATAAACTTTGGTTGTGTTTGTTTGAGTGCAACTAAACAAACTTAAAAAGATAGCAAAGCAGTAAACTAAAAATATTCAACATATTGTTCCAATGACCTTGGCAATATTTTCTAAAGTAAATATTGATCAAAGAGTTTTCCAAAACTATCTTATGAATCCCATACTTGTTGAATATTATTCCAAGGCCTAAATTAAGAAAGAGGAAACACTAAATAAATTTCCCTAAAAGATTATCAGGAAAAAGAGGCATTCTTAGATGCTTCACCAAAATCTTATCAAATGTTTTTCCAACCTTGCAAGCTTAAAAACAAAAGTATTGGAGAGCATGGACTTGCTATCTCTAGTCACATAATTTTTTTTTGGCAAAGCATTGTTAAAGAAAAGCCAAGTGCCTTATTAAATTGAATTTTCAATATTTCCAGAAACAGGAAACTCAAACAAGTTACTATTGGAAAATTTCTTCAAATGATCTGAAATTGATACCAGTGCTTCCTTATATCAAATAAGGAACACACACAAGAGGAGACCAAAAATTGAGTCCATTACAGTCCTGAAAACATGATTTTTCTCCACAGCAACAATTGGAATTTTGAACAAGTTTGTTCTACAAACTTTTCAAAATGCCATGAAATAAATACCACATGCTTTATATCTCAAATAAGGATGAAAACCAAAAGGGAACAAGTTTTTGAATAGTTTAAGTTGCCAAGAACCCCTGTTTTCTAGACAACACCTTTTTGAAATTTGAACAAGTTTGTTCTATGAAGTAACTCAAAATGACTTGAATTTTCTACCACACAAGGAACACACCAAATAAGGTATGTATGCCAAAAATTATCATTTTCGGAAGCTCCTAAGTAGTCTAATAAATTCAATGTCCATTTATGTCAGAATTGAAATTTGAACAACTTTGAACTATCAAGTTTATCCAATTGAGCCAATTTTCACATATGTTGTGCATCTCAACTAATAAGAATTTTGGGCAAAAGGATTTCTAATTATGACTTTGTTTGCCTAGTGAAAACAACATTTATCAGAGAGGAAAAGAGCTCTCCGTTGGTCGCCGTGTGGCTCATCCTCTCCGCCTCGTCGTGCTGGTCGTGTGGGCAGAAGCAATCGGGGCGGGATGCCTCGAGGAGCCCGCGCCGTCCGGGTTTCTTCCTCAGGTCCGGCGAGCTCCGGCGGGAGATCGCCGTTGATTGAATCCCCCTACGTATTCACTGTGCACTCCCTCGCGTTTATGGTGAGCTCGCGCCACTCGCCGTACTTTTTCCCCTATGCCTAGCCCTCTGGATCCCTCACCGCGTCGACCTCCTGTTTCAGCCGCCGCGCTCCGTCGTCGCCGGTTGCTCTCCGGTGGCTCCCTGGAAGCGGCGCTGCCTCTGGATGGTTCGCCGCGTCGATTGCAGCGTGTGGGTGCCTTTGAATCGAAAAACGGTGGTCGGAATCGCCCGTTTGAACCTCGCCGGAATCCTTCCCGCCGGCGGGTGACGTCGGGGTGACGCCCGCGTCGCCTTGACCGCGCGCGTGGGCAGTCAAACCCGCGGGTGGGCCGCGCCTGCCTGTGTGGCTGCCTCCGTGGCCGGCTGGCCCGCTGGTCAGCGACTGGGGCTGGATCTGCTCGCGGTGAGAAATGTCCTGGCCGGCCCAGTAACTGGATCTGGCCCATCCATAGTTTTTTCCATTTAATTTTTTTTACAGAAACGTGCATGTTTACTTTTGGCCCTAAAAGCCAACCTAAAAGATGAATTTGACCAAGAAAAAATTCACAGTTGTAAACAAACTAAATCTAAACCATCTCCAATTTGTAGATCTACTTTTGGACGAATATTTTAGACATGAAAAATGTGTTGGCAACAGGTACCAGAAACAGCAAAATGAGCACCATTTTAAATCCACAACTCAGAATGAGGTGTATCCAATTGCATTGGAAAGCCCTTGAAATTTCCTAACAGGAGAAATTAACCTTGATTCTAAATTCCTTGTATTTTTGAAATGGCATGCAATTTGGTAAAACACCAGAGAGCACTTTGGTGATTTTTATAAAATCATTAAAGATGATTTTTGATGCAAACTCAATTGGATGGTCATGTATGTGTTTAGGGCTATCCATAACTAGCTGGGTTTAATTTTTAGAACATACTACAAAGTTTGGTGGACAGATCTTTATTTTGCATGTTTCTGCCATTTTGGCATTTTAGGTATTTAATTTGAGTGATTATATTTTTGTGTTGCAATGTTTCTTTCTAGCATGTAAAAGTTGTGTTCACTTGTTTTCTAAGGTTTACTTAGCTATTTTAGCATGTTATATTGTGTGGACTTGAGTTGAGAAGAAATAGGATTTATGTTAGTAGCATATGTTTTATCTCTAGTTTATACTTGCATAGGATTTTTGAGTGATGAATTTATGTGCAAGCACTTGGATTGTTGTGTTGAGAGATTAGATCCAGTAACATGTTGGTACTTATATTGTGTTGGTATCACCTCTTCTAGCTTGCATTTGAGTTGGTAGAGAAGCATGAGTAGTTTAATCACCACTATGCAAATGCTAGTAATTTTCTCCCTTGTGTAGAATTTTTGGCATACAAATTTGTGGTTGTGTAGTCACATATTTTTGGGTTGTGTTCATAGGACCAGTAGCATTTTGGTGATGTTTTGATGAGTACTTGACCCCTGATGTTTTCACTTGTGTGGGAATAATATCATGAGTAGCATTACCTTGCTTATTTTTAGCACCCTATTATTTTCTACTAGTATGGTTATTGCACTAGATGCTAGTTAAGTCTTTTGTTAATTTTTAGCAAGTATGACCAGAGGCCTTGTGACCTATTAATTCTTTGATATGCTAGTGGAACACGCACTGGTGTCGTTGCATTTTTGGTGGAAACATTATTTCCCCCACACTAGATGTGTTTCCTTTATATAGTTCTCTAACTAATGAGTGCCTAGTATTTTTGCCTTGGGCTTTTGAGTGCTAAATGAAAATGTGTATGCTTCTGTTTTTTAAGTGGTTGTAATCATGTGTGGCTTGCTAGGAAAAACCCATTCTTGGAGTGTTGTTTGATTCCTCTAGTAATGCCCCTTTTTATTACCACTAGTATGTAGGAGTTGCCCTGCAAATTGATGCCTTGTTTATTTAAATGGGGTATTTTTGTATAGCAAGAATAGATGTTTTTCACTCCTGTTTTTATAACATGGACCCTCTGGTTGTATTTCAATTACTTGATTGAAATGTATCCATTGATTCTTCCTGTTTGAGTAGTACTAGTTTCCCTAGCATTTTTGTATTGAATTTTTCCTGCCAACTTGTGTTTGGTAGATATTTGTGTATCCTAGCATGAGGACATGTTTTCATTTCCCATTATGATAACATGGTTCCTTGTTTGCATTTTAGTACTTTACTTATTATGCATGCTTGCATAGCAAACCCTTAGTATAAGCATGTCAATAGGATTCCTCCTTTTTAGTCATTGTTTCTATTGTTCTCACCATGAGAATTGTGTGTTTTGTGATGAGTCTATTGCCTTGTTGCACTTGTGTAGGCTCAATGATTTGTAAAAGTCACTTTTTCAAATCATGTGTTTTATTTATTCTTGATGTGAAATTAGGCTTAGTAGAATAGCTACCTTGTTCTTTTTGTGGTTTGGTTGATAGACCCATTGCCATGATTATTATTGTGCATGTTTTGTATACTCTTAGTAGCCTCACCCATGTGAAACTAAGTGTATTTTGGGTTTCTAAGTATCTTGGTATGAGAGTGGCACACCCACTGAATCCATGATATTGAGGTTGTTAGAGATGTTCCTCCAACCTTGAGTTGTCTTATTAAATGGCATTTCTGCCAAGTGTGTTTGTTTGATTGTTTGCCTCAGTTAATAATTGGGTGATTGGTTATTATTAGTTTCCTTGATGTATGTATTGTTATGTGTTGTTGCTTGCCTTGATTGGTTCTGAATGTGTGTCCTTTATTCTTTTTACGACGTTAGAAAACGAAGAGGAAGGGAGTGTCGTGAAGCTCTGTTCCAAGTTCCAGTCACTCCAAAACCAGGGAGACAAGGAGTTACCAGGCAAGCCTGATGCTTGCTGATACAATACTTATCATTATCTATCATGCATGTTTTACCTCTGAAGTTTTACCAAAACTTGATTATCAAAACTATTTTTGATGTGGCTATTACTACTATACTATTATATAGGTTACTATTATGCCAGTAGTTAAACTTGGTAATACCAAGCCCATAAGCCACCATATGGTATTTATTACCATCAAATATACTAGTCCCTAAGTGGACACCCTAAAATTGTGATTTTACAAAACAAAGGCTTTATGGAAAAACCCGGAGAAAAGGCGGATCCTTATTCTCCGGAGGAATGTGAAAGTGGTCATTTTTGAGAAATTGGTGTTTTCAAAAATGACACATAACCTAGTCTTCGCCGGACAACCTTTACCGTACTGCCACCCTACCCAACATGGGCACGGGCTTAACTTGAAGTTTGTTCTTACTAGTGTGTGCTATCTCACTTGCTATAAGGGGCGTCGTACCCTCGAACCGAATGTCATCAAAACTCCCAATGTTGAGACATATAAAGTGTGGGATTAATTTTCCCTCCGGACGCATCAGTTGGGGCTCCTGGCTTGGCGGGGATTAGCCCGGTGCCGGGGATGCGGACACTCGACTGAAGACATAGACATATTCTAGTTTGGACATAGTGGATGGTTATGATCAGATACCTAATGTTTACATACTGTTGTTACAGTCCGTGGTTGTTCACGGTAGGTGTACTGGATCTGGCGGATGTGTACACCTCTGCAGAGTACAACTTTTTCGAAGAAGCCACGTCCTCGGATATGGATAGTTGAATGGCCATGTAGCTAGCATTGTGTCAATGTTTTCAAAAAGGAGTTTTTGAAAGGAAGTGTTGAACTTGTGAAGTTCGGAAAGGAAGGAAAAACTTATACCGTGGAGGTATCGTCGATGATGAAAAGCCAGAGGTTGTTATTCAAAACAAAATGTTTTGCAAAGAAAACTTTTCTACTCTAAGCAAGAATTCTGGAAACTGATTCCAAGAAGTTTTGCAAAGAGAAAATATTCTTTAAAAAAGCTTTACAAAACCTCTTGTACATGTGATATCTACAAGAGAAATAAAACTATATTATTTTTCTTCTGAAGTATCTTCTTCAACGAAGATACAGATCAACCTGACTGCAACTGTGGTGTCATCATATATGAACACCATTGATAGTGAACCCTATTTATAGCCTACCTATTCCACCATATAAGCATACTTGCATGTTTGGTAAGTGACATGATGGATGTCTTGCTGAGTACATTCAAATATACTCATTATGGTTTCACCCCTGGTATCTACTTGCCAGACTTTGAGAAGGAGCCTCCGAAGGAGATCTCTGAAGAGAAGTACGGAGCTGACGGCTTTGCGAACTAGGATCGTCTCCGGGTCAGCAGCCTGTAGGTTAAGGCGTGACTTGGGCTCATCTACGTTGTGTTTAAATTGTCTTCCGCTGTGTTTGATAAGTTGCCTGCCCTACGTGGCAGTTGTGTTAAGCTTGATCATGTGATCATTTATGTAATACCTTTATGTATTCGTGTAATGGATGATGTATTTCTGTATGCCAACTTTGTATGTTGTTCACGACTGATCTTTCTGGGATCGTGAATGCATGCATACGGAGGGTTTCATACTGCCGGTCTGGGGTCCTTACACGTGTCCAAGTCACGATGAGCCTGCAGGGTCGCACACTATAGAGCGGGAGAAGTATTGGTCGGGTTGGACCCGAACCGGAAATGGACTTAGTTTGTGACTCGGACTCACAGAGGGAATGGGCCACAAATGTTGTGAAACCCACTACGATTCGCTATATGAAGAGGGGCGCAGGTTGCCCAGCGGGGACGTTAGTCCACTCCCATGCGTTGGGAACTCTAGCCCCACTCAGTCCAGCTGTTGCACCGGACCTAGCAGTCCGCTGTCGGAGCTCCTCCTCGTACGTGTGGATACCGACAGAGGTGCTGTACGTTCAGCACTTCGACGTTCGTGGGATCGGATCGTGGGACTGCACTGCCCCGACGCGCTGCATCGATAATCCGCACCTGCGCGTCTAGTGGTAATACTCGTGGCCTTCTACCCCGGCTAGATCTTGGAAGTACCGCCTAGGAAAAGGTTTTGTTTATCTCTACGCGTTCCAACAGTGGTATCAGAGCGGTAGCTTCTGGTATTAGGCCCGAGATCCGTACATATGTGATATGTAGTTAGCATTAGATTGGATCTAAGTGCTGTTTTGGTGGTCGTTCTATGGGATAGATCGGTTTTGTACAAGGTTGATTGGATCAATCGTACTCGGGGTTAATGGATGATCTAGTTTCCGTGATCATACTGCTAAGGTCGTGGAACAACTTACCCCTACCGGTCGGTTTCCGCCATCGGGGTATACCATGACACATAAATCCAGTTGCGGTGATCTAAGAGCAAAGAGTTTGATCAAATCGGAATACGGATCAGATTCGGGTAAAATCATTTTATCCGATGAAGAAATGCATGTTCGGAATGCAGATGAGATCTGCGTATTCCAAAATTGTCGGGCGCTGCCCGCACCCGCGAGGGACCGCCGGCTTTGCCCTGTCGTAGCGCCTTAGATGTGGTTGCGAGTTTCACAACGCCGGTAGATATCATATCTATGCATAACTTGTTTTTGCAGGAAGTTGTGAATGGTATGGCTTATGTGCATGTGATGTGTGTAATCCATACATGATCTGCGTATCATGTTTTTGTCAGCCGGCTGGAGCCTAGGTGCTGTCATTATTATTGTATACCGGCATGCGTGTCGGAATCTCTATTTAATTTTCATTTACTAGCTAGTGTAGCTTGTTGGAGAACCCAGAAGACATGCAAGTCGATGTACAAGTCGGCTACATGGAGTAAGATGGCACGTGACAAGAGTTGGCACGAGTCGACTTACAAGCTTTGTGGAGATGGAGATCGCCATGAAGAGAGCCATACCATTTCACATTATAATTGTTTTATTTGTGTTATTGTTATGTCTCTGTTTACCTCTATTTAGATAGTTGGTAGATTTTAATCCCTCAAAGAAGGTCTAGTAGGTCGCCCCGCCAGTGCTGCACCATCACAAGTCGGACATTATTGGTAGTGGGCTCATAAAATTGAGGTGCTACCAATTCTTTCCGATTAGGTGGGTTTGAGTCGGACTCTTACAAGCGGAAGCACTTGGTAATCTAGACGAGCCCATCACAACGGTTGTGGGGCTCGGGGCGAGGTATGTTGGGAGCCGGGGCATGTGATGTCACCCAACTAACATGAGTCATATTGGATACGATTGGCAAAGTGTTGCCTACCTAGATCACTTGACGGCTATCGGTGATGCTAAAGCTCACTAGTCGGCTTGCTTATTTAGGATCTTGAATGACGTAGCGACCATCAGAGGGGTGTTGCTTCTAGTGGGAGCATGAGTATTAAAGCGTTTAATATGCCTGCTCTTTTATGAATACATGTCTTAAGTGTTCTGCATATTTTCTGTTGTAGATCAATGGCACCTAGCAACCTTCCTTAGTTGTCCGCGTTTGCGTTGAGGTCAATCCTAGAGAAAGATAAACTTAATGGAACTAATTTCACCAACTGGTATCGTAATCTGAGAATAGTCCTCAAGCATGACAAGAAAGAACATGTTCTAGAAACTCCACTTCCAGAAGAGCCTGATGATGATGCGACTGTCGCAGTCATGAATGCCTACCGTAAGACTAGAGATGAGTCTACGGAAATTAGCTGTCTTATGCTTGCACAGATGGAACCGGACTTGCAGCAGCGGTTCGAGAATGTTGAGGCCTACAATATGATCGAAAGCCTCAAAAGTATGTTCCAGGCTCAGGCAAAGACCGAGAGGTATCAAGTCTCTCAAGCTTTGCTGGGTTGTAAGCTCAAAGACGGCGATCCACTGAGTCCGCATGTAATCAAGATGATTGGTTACATACAGTCTCTGGATCGGCTCGGCTTCCCAATTAACGAAGAGTTCGCTGCTGATATAATTCTAAACTCTCTTCCTAGTGCGTATGGTCCGTTCATTTCGAACTACCACATGCATGGTATGGATAAGAGTATCACTGAATTACATGGGATGCTCAAAACGGCAGAGGCTGATATCAAGAAAAACGCCAGTCAAGTGTTGATTGTGCAGAATAAGGCTAAGTTCAAGAAGAGTTCTTGGACTAAGAAGAAGAAGGATAAGTCATGAGGTAGCGCCCATGGCCCTGTCCAGAGTGCTCCCTCAAATACTAAGCCATCTCCTACAGCCAGAGCCAACTGCTTCTATTGCAAGCAGGATGACCACTAGAAGAGGAACTGCACCAAGTATTTGGCTGACAGAGCCAAAAGTGGAGGTGTGACTTCCAACTAAGGTATGCTTGTGTGCAATGTTATAGACATTTATGTTGCTGATGCGCCTAATAGTTCTTGGGTATATGATACCGGATCGGTTATTCACATATGCAACTCGTTGCAGGGACTGGTAAGAACTAGGAGCGTGGCAAGAGGAGAGGTTGATATTCGGGTCGGCAACAAGGCGAGAGTCGCTGCGTTGGAAGTCGGCACGATGCAACTTCATTTACCTTCAGGATTCTTAATGGAGCTAAATAATTGTTATTATGTTCCAGTGCTTAGTCGAAACATTATTTCTGCCTCATGTTTGATGAGACAAGGTTATGAGTCGAATATTAAGAATAATGGTTGTTCTTTATATTTGAAAGATATGTTTCATGGCTTTGCACCCATTCAGAACGGGTTATTTATTTTGAATCTTGATAGTAAATTGTTCTATAACATAAATGTTAAAAGGTTCAAACCAAATGATCTGAATATGACTTACTTTTGGCACTGTCGGCTTGGTCATATAAGTTGGAAGCGCATGAAGAAGCTCCATGATGATGGACTTCTAACTTTGTTCGACTTAGAGTCATTCGAGACATGCAAATCATGCCTACTAGGCAAAATGACCAAGACACCTTTTGCAAGGAGTTGTGAAAGGGCGCCCGACTTGTTGGAACTAATACATAGTGATGTATATGGTCCAATGAGCACGACAGCCAGAGGTGGTTATGAGTACTTCATTACCTTCACTGATGATTTGAGTAGGTATGGATATATCTATTTAATTAAACACAAGTCGGAAGCCTTTGAAAAGATCAAGGAATTCCAGAGTGAGGTACAAAATCAGCTCGGCAATAAAATAAAGTTTCTACGGTCGGACCGTGGAGGCGAGTACATGATCCTTCAGTTTGATGACCATCTAAAGAGTTGTGGAATAGTTCCTCAACTCACTCCGCCAGGTACACCGCAGAGAAATGGTGTATCGGAACGGAGGAATCGGACCTTGTTGGACATGGTACGATCAATGATGAGTCGGACAGATCTACCTTTATCATTTTTGGGTTATTGTCTAGAAACTGCAGCGTTCACACTAAACAAAGTACCATCAAAATCAGTAGAGAAGACACCACATGAGATGTGGACTGGCAAAAGGCCAAGTTTTGTCTTTTCTTAAGATTTGGGGTTGTGAAGCATTTGTCAAGCGACTTCAGTCGGACAAGCTCACGCCCAAGTCGGATAAGTGTATTTTCGTGGGGTATCCGAGGGAAACTTGGGGTGCTACTTCTACAACCGGGAAGAGGGCAAAGTGTTTGTCGCTCGGAATGATGTCTTCCTTGAGAAAGAGTTTCTCGGTCGGGAAGTCAGTGGGAGCACAGTGCAACTCAAAGAAATTCGAGAGGAACCGACTAGGGGCGAGTCGGCAAACGCCTTGGAGGCTGAGCCGATCGTGGTACCTACACCGGTAACATCACTTGAACCACAGAGATCTGCCAGATTACAAAATGCTCGTGATGTTTTACTGTTAGACAGTAATGAGCCGGCAACTTATTCGGAAGCGATGGTGGGATATGATTCCAAGTCATGGCTTGGAGCCATGAGATCCGAGTTAAAGTCCATGGATGAAAACCAAGTTTGGAATTTGGTTGATCTGCCTGACGGTGAAGACCCGTCGTGTGCAAATGGGTCTTTAAGAAGAAAACTGATATGGATGGAAATATTTCCATCTATAAAGCACGCTTGTCGCGAAGGGGTTCCGACAGGTTCAAGGAGTTGACTAGGACGAGACCTTCTTGCCCGTAGCGATGCTTAAGTCAGTTCGGATCATGTTAGCCATAGCAGCCTATTTCGATTATGAGATATGGCAGATGGATGTCAAGACGGCTTTCCTTAATGGAAATTTAACTGAGGACGTGTATATGATACAGACCGAAGGTTTTGTCGATCCAGCTAACGCTGACAAGGTATGCAAACTTCAGAAATCTATTTATGGGTTGAAGCAAGCATCTAGGAGTTGGAACATTCGCTTTGATGAGGTAGTCAAATCGTTTGGCTTCATCAAGAGCGATCATGATTCTTGTTTATACAAGAAGTTTAGTGGGAGCAAAGTAAATTTTCTAATCTTATATGTGGATGACATTTTACAGATTGGAAATGATGTCATGATGTTGCAAGAAACCAAAGAGTCATTGGAAAGGAGTTTCTCAATGAAGGATTTGGGTGAGGCGACTTACATATTAGGAATCAAGATCTATAGAGATAGATCAAGGCGGCTCATTGGATTGAGTCAGAGTACATATCTGGACAAAGTTTTGAAGAAATTCAAAATGGAAGAGTCCAAGAAGGGATTCTTACCGATGTCCCATGGTATAAAACTTAGCAAGACTCAGTGTCCTTCGACGACTGATGAGCGAAGTCAGATGAGTGTGATCCCGTATGCTTCGGCAATCAGATCCATCATGTATGCCATGATTTGTACTAGGCCAGATGTTTCCTATGCTCTAAGTGTAACGAGCAGATACCAGGCTGACCCTGGCGAAGCCCACTAGGCAGCGGTTAAAAAGATCCTTAAGTACCTGAGAAGGACTAAGGAGATGTTCCTAGTTTATGGAGGTGATGATGAATTCAGTGTAAAGGGTTACACGGATGCGAGTTATCTCACCGACTCAGATGATTCTCGTTCGCAATCAGGATACATGTTCGTAATGAACGGAGGAGCTGTGAGCTGGAAGAGTTCCAAGCAAGATACGGTGTGTGCATCAACAACAGAGGCTGAGTATATTGCTGCCTCGGAGGCGGCAAAGGAAGCTGTTTGGGTCAGGAACCTCCTGATAGATCTTGGTGTGGTTCAGGGCACGTCCAATCCTTTGGACGTATATTGTGACAACAATGGTGCTATCGCACAAGCCAAGGAACCTAGAAAACCCCAGAAGAACAAAAATATACTCATGCGGTACCACCTCATTCGCCAGTTTGTCGAACAAGGTGATATCAAGTTATGCCAAGTACACACGGATGAAAATATTGCAGATCCGTTGACAAAGGCACTACCACAGCCTAAGCATGAGGCGCACATGAGAGGTATGTGCATTCGATGCCTAGGCATAAGATGCCAAGATGATTGACTCCAGTGCAAGTGGGAGACTGTTGGGAATATGCCCTAGAGGCAATCATGTATGATGTAATTCCCAATGTATTCATAAAGTTATTAAGTCGTCCTTGTTTTGAACATCTGATATGTGTCATTGAATATGTGATTCGGTTGTGGAACCATGTATTCATGTTGTTCATACTAAATTGTCCTTGATCATTAAGGTTGTGCTGGACACACACCCTAGACTAATGTGAGTGTTGGCTGATGACACAGTTCCACTTTTCATGGGCATGGTGATGCCAATCCAACGTTCACAGACTTGGCTAAAGAGTTTAGCAAGTCGGACTGACCCATATTGATATCCAACGAGCAAGTCGTCATTTGCATGTCTCAATCAATCTAATCCTTAGAGTTGAGGTGGTCGCACATTCCGAGTTGTGGATCACTGACTTAGGTTCTGTCAAACGCTGTTCTGTGACAAGGCATCTATAAAGGCAGAGTTCGGGTCGAATGAGAAGCAAGCTGCGTGATGTGGATAATCAAGATGGGATTTTGCCCCACGAAATGGAGAGATATTCTCTGGGCCCTCTCGAGTGATATGATTCAGGAAGCATGGCTATGCGTGACTCTGTTAAGTGTTAACTGGGTCTATTGACTAAAGAGTTAGTTAGATGAATCATATATCAAGGACCGAGAAGAGAGTTGAGCTATTTAAGGGATGACGATAAATCGCCTGTAGCTCAACAAGGTATATCGTGAGGCAAAAGGGACTAAGATGAATATCACATTGAAAAGTATGTCATTATGACTCAATGGGACTTGGGAGTCGGCACGTTCTGCTAGGAGCCGCTACCGATTGATCGATTGAGAGTCGGACTCCAATCGTGTCCAAGTCGCCATGAGCCTGCAGGGTCGCACACTTAAGAGCGGGAGAAGTATTGGTCGGGTTGGACCCGAACCGGAAATGGACTGAGTTTGTGAGTCGGACTCACAGAGAGAATGGGCCACAAATGTTATGAAGGCCACTACCATTCACTATATAAAGAGGGGCGCAGGTTGCCCAGCGGGCACGTTAGTCCACTCCCATGCGTTGGGAACTCTATCCCCACTCAGTCTAGCTGTCGCACCGGACCTAGCAGTCCGCCGTCAGAGCTCCTCCTCGTACATGTGGATACCGGCAGAGGTGCTGTACGTTCAGCACTTCGACGTTCGAGGGATCGGATCGGCTGGATCGGATCGTGGGACTGCACTGCCCCAACGCGCTGCATCGATAATCTGCACCTGCGCGTCTAGTGGTAATACTCGTGGCCTTCTACCTCGGCTAGATCTTGGAAGTACCGTGTAGGAAAAAGTTTTGTTTATCTCTACGCATTCCAACAGTGCACGCATGGCTCTAGGGCTCATGCGCATGCATTACCCCACTGCCAAATCTTGGCGCGTGGCGTCCGGCATCCCGCAAGGGTATACGGAAGCCCAACAGACCAACATCTTTGACCAGATCAAAGGTCATGCAACCAAGATTGCTCCCATGGTCAACATCTCCATCTTCTACCCGGAGGAGGCAATCCCGGAAACCCCAGAAGAATCCTCCAGTGAAGATGACTCGGATGCTTGAAGGAGAACTCCGGGTCTTGGGTAGATAGAAAATAGGAGCATTACCGAACTTATGTTGTAAACATTATTGTAATGCTTCTATTCTTTTGAATGAACAAGTACTACGCCTTTTGCAGTTTAATGTTATATAACTACTTTGCAAGTTTTTTCGGATTATTATTCCTTTATCTTCTAAATTCTCTGGTTTTATATGCTTTAACTGTCCTCAGTGCTTTAAATGGCTCGATAGCGTTTTAATCTTCGCGCCGAGTGATTGGGAATGACCAATCAGTCTAAAACTCGGAAACACGGATCATGCTAAAGGCATTTTTTGCTTACTAGTTTCAATGACCCGACATAAAAACAATCAGATAATATTTAGAGAATGGTTTAAGGATTTTTTTTGTATGAAACACAGGAACGCAGGCACAATCTGGGTTTCCTTAAGCCTTTTCGGGGCTGAAAATCATTCAATTTTTTAACACCGAGCACGCAGGCACAATTCGGGTTAACATTGAGTATTTTGAAAGATCATTGGGAAATAGATAAGACGGAAGAAATGCTTTATACTATAATAAACATGTAAAAACATAAAAAGTATGGATTCCGGCAACTTTATTTCATGACCTCAAAGATGTTTACATAGAAATTGAACTAAGTATAGAAGGGACGTAACTGCTGGATACTCCAGGGCCTCTTTGTCTCTCCTAGTTCATCATCTATCTTTCTCTTTCTTTTGCGATTCGGATTTTCGGGATCATCTTCCGTCTCTCGAATGTCTACAAGATAGTATGATCCATTTTTCATAGCTTTGCTGTTTACGAATGGTCCTTCCCATACTGGGGCCAATTTGTGCTTTCTTTGCTGCACCAATCTTAGCACTAGGTCACCTTCTTTAAAAGAACGATACCTGATTTTCCGACTATGATAACGTCGTAAACCTTCCTGATAAATGGTGAATCTTTGAAGCACAAGCTCTCGTTCCTCTTCTAGGAGATCGACGGCATCCTGTCGTGCGCTTTCGGCATCTGAGTCATCGAAATCCTGTACTCTTGGGCTGTCATGGATCATGTCCGTTGGAAGAATTGCTTGCGCACCATAAACTAGGAAAAACGGGGTTTGCCCTGTTGACCTATTTGGCGTCGTTCGAATACTCCAAAGCACAGAGGGTAACTCTTCCACCCACGCTCCAGCTGCTCTATGAAGAGAAGATTCCAGTCTTGGGCGTATTCCTTGCAGGATTGAGCTATTCAGTCTTTCAACATGTCCAATGGATTGCGGGTGTGCCACAGATGCGAGATCTAGGCGAATTCCCGTTTGTCGGCAATATTTTGCCAACTCTCCAATAGAGAAATTTGTCCTGTTGTCAGTTATTATGCTATGTGGAACGCCATATCTCATGACTACGTCAATAATGAAATTTCTGACAATTACACCATCAAGTTTTTTGATGGGTTTTAGCCTCCACCCACTTGGTATATTTATCCACTGCAATGAGTAGATGTGTAAGTCCGCCTCTTGCAGTTATGAATGGTCCCATCATATCTAGCCTCCAGACCGCAAACGGGCATGTAATAGGGTTAGTTTTGAGTGCTTGGGCTCGCATATTTGTCTGCTTGGCGTAATACTGACATCCGACACATGTGTTCACTATGTGCTCGGCATCTGTCTTGGCTGTTAGCCAGAAAAACCCTGCACGAAATGCTTTTTTGACTATGCTTTTTGATTGAGCATGATGTCCGCAATCTCCAGCATGGATTTCCTACAGTATTTCTCGTCCTTCTTCTGGTGAAATACATCGCAGAAAAATTCCGGTAGTACTGCGTTTATACAGGCAACCGTTGATTACCGTGTATCCTTTGCATCGAGACTGTATCTCTCTCTGCAAGACTTCGTCTGCTTTATCCGGGTACTTCTGATCAACTAAGAAGTTTAAATATGGAATTATCCATTCCGGGTTAATGAGCATGACTTCAATTGATTCACAAACCAGAGGATAGTCTACGTCTCCACCTTTTATCGATGGTTCGTACAAATGTTGGACAAACACACCTGCTGGTAGGATTTTTACCCTTTCTGATCCCATGCGGGCTAATGCATCCGCGTTCCAATTTTCCCCCCTTTTGACATGAAGCACTTAAAATCCAATGAAGAAGATTGCAAACTCGTCCATCGTTCTCCGATATTCGGCCATGATGGGACTTTTGGCGTCCCAAGTTTGGTTGAGCTGGTGCTGTACCAAATCTGAGTCGCCATAGCATAAGATGCGCTTAACGCCTATTTCCTTTGCAATATGCAAGCCATGAAGCAGAGCTTTGTATTCTGCCACGTTATTACTGGCATTGAAGTGGATTTGTAATACATACTCCATTGTGTCTCCTTTAGGGGATTTTAGGACTACACCAGCTCCCGCACCTTCTTTCATCTTAGATCCGTCAAAGTGCATGATCCAGTATTCTGAGTCCGTAATTGGTGTTTTTTCCATTGCTTCTGTACAATCGGCGACAAAATCTGTCAACACCTGGGATTTTATTGCCGTCCTGGGTGGGTACTTAATGTCGAATGCTGCTAGCTCGATGCCCCATTTGGCTACTCGGCCAGTTGCGTCCGCATTGTTTATTATATCCTTTAGTGGTGCTTTACATACCACTGTTATGGAATGTCCTTGGAAGTAATGACGAAGTTTCCGAGATGCGAAAAACACACCGTATGCCAGTTTTTCATAGTGTGGGTACCTTTGCTTAGACTCGGAGAAAACTTCACTTACATGGTATACCGGATGCTGATCTGGTATGCTTTGTTCGTCTTTCTCCCTTTCCACAACTATTACTGTGCTAATAACCCGATTTGTAGCCATGAGGTACAATAACATAGGTTCTTCGTCTTTTGGGGACGCTAAAATTGGAGGTTTCATCAAAGTTTCTTTGAACTGGGTTAATGCTGCATCTGCTTCTTCTGTCCACTCGAACTTGTCGGATTTCTTCAACAATTTGTATAGTGGCAAAGCTTTGTCCCCTAGCCGGCTAATAAACCTGCTAACGGCTGCTGCAGAACACGTCAATCTTTGTACATCTTTTACGCACATAGGCTTTGATTTTCCGGGTTTACTTCTATTCCTCTATGAGAAACGATGAAACCCAGAAGTTTTCCTGAGGGAACCCCGAATACGCACTTTAATGGATTTAACTTCATCTTATAAGTGCGCAAATTTTTGAAGGTTTCTCGCAAATCTTCAAGGAGTGTGTCATTTTCCTTGGAAACGACAGCAATGTCGTCCACGTAAACATGGACATTTTTGCCAATCTGACTATGCAAACATTGTTGCATGCAACGCTGGTAAGTTGCACCTGCGTTCTTCAGGCCAAATGGCATGGTTATGTAATAGTACGTCCCATATGGGGTTGAAGTTTTGATTTGATCTTCTTCCTTCATGCGTATTTGATGATACCCGGAATATGGATCCAAAAAGCATAAACGCTCAGAGCCTGCAGTGGCGTCTATTATTTGATCAATTCGCGGTAACGCAAATCTATCTTTTGGACACAATTTTTTCAAGCCAGTATAATCTATACTAATACTGGATTTTCTGACCATTCAGTATGTATAACTTCCCGGATAAAATCTGCTGCTAAAAGCCGGATAATTTCCTTGCCAATAGCCTTCCGTTTTCTTCCGTCAAATCGATGGAGACCTTGTTTGACGGGTTTAGATCCTGGAATCACTTTAAGTTGATGCTCAGAAAGTTCCCTGGGTACGCCTGGCATGTCCGCTGGACACCATGCGAAAATATCCCAGTTCTCACGGAGGAACTTGATGAGCTCGCTTTCCTATTTGTCGGTCATCCCAGTTGCCACCACGACAAACTTTGTCGGATCTTTGGGATCTAGGATCACCTGTCTTGTATTCTCGGAAGCTTTGAAGCTATCTGCAGGCTTCCGGCTTTCTTTTCCTGCCGGCATTTCTGTTGGTGATACTTCTTTGGCCAGCTCCTTCAGTTCTTCCTTTGCTATCACTTTTTTCAGCGCAAAGGGTTTTCTTTTTCCAGCTCGTTTGCCAACTTGAAGTCTCCTGTTATGGTGATTACTCCTCCTTTCGGCCCTGGCATCTTTAGCTTGTTATAAATATAACATGACCTTGCCACGAATTTGGCGAAAGCTGGACGTATGAGTATTGCATGATACACGCTTTCGAACGGCACAACCTCGAAGGATACTTTTTCCTAACGGAAGTGATCTTTCTCTCCGAAGGTGACATCTAGGGAAATTTCTCCTAGGGATCGTGCTTGCCTGCCAGGGACGATGCCGTGAAAACGTATGTTGCTGTGATTGAGCTGGGTCTCGAAAATTCGCAGATGCTTTAGTGTGTCCACGTACATTATGTTAATGCTGGATCCTCCATCCATCAGCACTTTTTTTAGCCTAGTGTTCTGGACAATAGGGCTTACAACAAGAGCTTGCGTGCCAGGTTTAGGGATATTTCCGGGATGATCAGACTGATCCCAGGTAATTGGTGTATTTGAGTACTTCAACAATTTCGGGGTTGCAGGAACAACCGCGTTTATTTCTCGGAGCGTTCTCTTTGCCACCTTTGCTGAGGGAGTTGCCAGGAAAGTTATGTTACATTCTCCATCAACTCTCGGAAACTTGGGCTCGCCTTTTCGCTGTTGTTCCTGGATTTTTTCGTCAGTGTCCGATTTACTTTCTTCTTTTTCACCTTCTGGCTTTTGCTTGGAGAATTTCCTCTTGGAGTTCTTCCCTTTGCTTCCGGGTCCTGCACTGCCTTTCATATGCTTGTTCAGCCAGCATTGTGCGTTAGTATGGGTGGGTTTCCCAAATTGCGAGTGGTGGACACAGTTTTCCGACTTTATTTTTTCCCACTCTTCCTTGGTGTAGTTTATCGTTATGTACTCCGTCCTTTCCACCTCTTCCCATTTTCTCTTCCAAAGGCTATGTTAACTTCTTTGGGTTTTTGTGTTGCATCAGGAGCTCCTTTTTCTCAGGGCGAGGGGTCTTTTTGGCCTGGATCAGAGTATCGATATTGCCGCCTCTCGCTCTGATATCGTCTTCAGCCGCTGCATGCTCATTGGCGGTTGTAAGCATAGATCCAAGATCTTTATGATTTTTGGAACCGATCATGAACGGTACGAGTCCGGGTTTTAGACCATTGACGAAAGCATGCATTGATTGAACATAAGTCACTCCAGAGAAACTATTCTCCATTGCCATCCATCTTGAGATGAAATCCACGTATGGCTCATCTTCGTACTGGGTGCAACGGTTTAGCTGGTTGATGCTGTTCGGGCGCTTATAGGTTCCCCGGAAATGCTGAGTAAATACTATAGCCATGTCATCCTAGCTATCAACAGTTCTTGATGGTAATCCATTGATCCAATCTCTGGCTCCATCCAGTAACATTAGGGGGAGAAATTTTACAGCCTCCAGGTCTGTCATATTGTTAATCTGGACGGCTGTGTAATAGTCTGAGAGTCAGGTATCCGGGTTTGTGCTACCGGTGTATTTTTGGTACGTTGGACCAACTTTGGCGAAGCCAGAATGCAGAGTTATTCTTCGGATTCTATCAGTGAAACACTTAGGGCCAAAGTATAAATCATCTCTTTTCGCTCTGTCTATATGTACGGAGTATCTACCGGCTGAATGGACAGAAGGGGATCTGCTCCTTTCTTTTCCATTGTGACGCGAACGCGCTTTTCCGGGATTATCTCTATTTCCTCCGTGACCGTGCCCTTTGGGGTAAGGTGGAATTCTACTCCTGTGTCTTTCCTTATTCCTGGGGGGCGTCCGGGATCTCTCACGCCTGTGAGGTATATCCTGTCTTCCAGCATTTTCAGCCGGGCGTCTCGGAGGCGGCATTGCTTTTCCTTCATTCCGGTTTTTCTCTTCCCGATCATGGAAATTAATTCCGTCTTTCGGGAGATGGGATCCGGTTCTGGACGCTTCATCCTTATTGTCGGGTATTTTCTTGTCCTTTATCGGATCTGATTTCTTCTCTTTCGAATTGTTTGAATCTCCAGGTTCTTCCGGTCCAGGTGCTCCAGCGGCGCATGTAGCTGTTTTTCATAGGGCGGAGTCGTCATGCAACTTCCCTGATCGCTCTTGCCCCCCGCTGTTGTTGTTGCAATGCTTTTCCGAGGAAAGCATACACCCCTTGAAGTTTTTCACCATTGGAGTACATATCGTTGTTGAGGATGGCAAACGCTGCTTCCGCGTTTTCTGCTGCGGTTTTATATATTGGCTCGCCTCTGGCATCCTTGCCGTTTACCTGCTTTTGCCAAGATGGGTTATGAAACCTTTCTTTTGGCGGCAGTACTTCCGGTCTTGCGATTCCGGGTAACCTTGTAGGTTTAATGCCAGATCTATTCTTTCTCTTGTATTCCTTAATTTCTTCCTTCATGAGCTTGATGTCATCCTGAGTTTTTTGGAGGTGTTCTCGAGTTCGAAATAGATGTTGCTGCTGCCTTTGGAGAGCTCGCCTCCGGGCTTCTAGCACTTCAGGGGGCTCGTGTGGTCCCACTGGTTTTTGGAGGAATTCCTGTTCGTCATGTTCTGTCATTGGCGGAACAGGGATTTCCTTTGTTTTTTCTTCTCCACAGGTTTAACTCCGCTTGCATCTCCTACTTCCGGGCTTTCATTGGCTGGATCAGCCGGTTTCTTCTTCCGGAGTTTATACTGGAGCTTTTTAGCAGCTTTGTTTTTCTTTTTGGAAGAGGGAGGTTTCTTACTAGGTTCTTCCTCTGTCAGTTCCTTGACGTCAGGATATGTGGGAGAAGTTTCTCCTTCTTCTCTCTCTTCCGGCGGAGGAGTTCTAGGGCTTTCCTGACTGTCGGCATCCGTGTTTTCAGTCGGTTTTGCCATCAGTACCTCGTGGAATCCCTCTTGAAGAGATTTAACCTTTCTTTCGAAAGCGTCCTCATCTTCATCTTCAGAATCAAAATTCTCTGATCCGGTTTCTGATTCTAGCCTCGCCTCAATGGCGGCTAACACGGAATCAGCTTCCGAGTTCGTCGTCCTGTTGACGGATGTCGGATCTTCCACCTCTGTTGTGGGGTTGTTGTTTTCTGCCTCTTGCACGGGATTGCTTACATCCGTGTTTTCGGTGATCTCGGATTGCACCATGCCAATGAAGTGCGATTCAGCAGTATATCGACGGTTTGAGCAAAATACGGCGTCATAGTCATCTTCGACTGGGAATAGGGCGGGTGGGATAAATTTGCTTTCACCACAGAATCCTATTGCTTCTGCAGTTAATCCGATAAAGATGTTTGCAGATCCAATCGATAAAACGCAAGCACTTACCAGATGATTCCGCACCGGCATGTAAGATGAAGCGCCCGACATCGTTGTCGAATTCCAAGCTTCCGACAGTTACGGTACTGCCGATTCCGCCGAGTATCCCCGATCGAAACATAACGCTTGACGTCGCTGGCCCCACGGTGGGCGCCAACTGTCGAGACATCGTGGTAGAATTCATAGAAGGGGGTGCCATGAGACTACCGATAGAGAAGTGGGGGGACGTGATTGTACGATGAACAATGACACAAGGTTTTAACCAGGTTCGGTACGACGCAGTAATGCGGCGTTGCTACTCCTGCAATCTCACTATTCAGGACTAAAGTCTGGGAAAATAGAGTACAATGTGAGGTTGTATTAGCTACTCGTCAAGGATCCACTTCTCAGCCAGTTAGCCTTTAGATTCTTGTATATCAATCTTATCTCCCATCCGGCTTTATATAATAGCCGGGTTAGGGCATACAGAGAAGGAAACCTAGAAGACTACGGTATGTGCTATAACTTGGAAAGTAAGAAATCCGTCTTCTACTCCAAGCCGGATCACATGGGCCGTGATCCGGGTTCTTCTAGAATCCGGCTTCCGTGCGTCAGCTTACTGGGCCGCCCAATGGACCGAATCCTATTACCATTTAGGCCACCCTGGTAATCCGGCACTTTAGACCACCATCTGATATACCCCTGATTGGTATATATCCGACAAGCAACATTATTTAGATGATACATGAGCTTCTAAATCTAAGAGTGGCCCATTTATATGTCCAATTTTGCTAAAAAAAATTATGCACTAGGGGGGGGGGCGGCCCCCTGACCTCCATGTAGCTTTGATAGTGGGTACTCGAGCTTGAAGTGATTCTGAGTGGGGATTGGGACACTACTGGAATGGTGTTCCAGTATTGGTAACCAGAGCACTAGTTCTCGACAATGTGCCTAATATATTTTTTGTGTCTTTGGATAGACCCCGAAATGCACCCGATACTAGTAGAATATAATGAGGAGAATTCCCATAAGGCCATATTCTTCTACAATTTGATTATAGAAATTGGAATGTACAATAGCATCTTTGATCCGGTAGCACGTCATACTTTATTTAGGTTGCAACAAAAATCAAGATGCCCTAATAATATAGACTTGCAAATGTTGAAGTACCTTATACTATACAAGGGCATGATTCAATACAACATGCACGTCTGCGTCACGCAAGGTTAAGCTAAACGCCAATGCGCTACCGAACACAATTACGTGTACAATGGTTGCCAACACAACATGAACACACAAATCCATTTATTTTTCTATCACTACCCAGGAGCCAATGTTAATATCAACACCCACACAATCTCACAGCTAGATGGTAATGAAAGCTCACGGAGAGAAAACGAAAGGACTCAAACTTCGTAGATCTCCACATTACGTTAATGATCCCCGCGGTGATGAAAACGACAACACTAATTATACCAATAACTGACCCCTTGATGTATGCGGGAAAACAACCCCGGATGGCGTACTTAACTTGAAGAATAAACATGAAGTTGATTCGTGCAACAATTATTGTGCTCCTCGTGCATAGAAGATAAAAAATCAGGATCATCTGAAGCTTTATCCTCTCCATGTTGGTGACAACTACAATTAACCTGCGGCATCGATGTTGTACTTGACATCAATGATGCATAAAGCTGGGCCGATGAGGATGTATCCACAGTCAAGCTGCAGGAAGAAAATAATACTATGGTAATTCAAGAAACCGATGATGCGGTGGGTCAGAGGAAGGAGTGATGTCCGCGTCGGTGGAAGGGCAAGACAGTTTCCGAGGAACACCACACCGCCCGCATGCCCAACACCGGCAAAAACTGAGACAAGGCAGCAGTGAACAACGATGCCATGGGGAACTCCAGTGGCGGAGTTTGATCCGATCACGTGCAAGGGTGGGAGGGTGCAAACTAGATGAACATGTTATTCTAGGTCTTATTTTCTCTAAACTTGGGAGTGGCCCATTTATATGGCCATTTTCCCTACAAATTTCATGCGCTAGGGGGGCGGCGGCCCCCTGACCTCCACGTAGTTTCACTAGTGGGCACTTGTACTGGAATAAATTCTAAGTGAGGGTGGGGCAAATTCTGCAATGGTGTTCTAGTATTGGTAAACAGAGCACTAGTTCTGGCCAATGTGCCTAATTTATTTTTTCTGGCTTTGCGTAGATCGTGAAATGCACCCAATGCTAGTAGAATAGTGTGAGAAGAAGTCTACTTACGCCATATTCCTCTCCTGTTTGATTATAGATATTCGAAGGTACAATAGCATCTTTGATCCAGTAGCACGTCATCTTTTATTCAGGTTGTAACAAAAATCAAGATGCCGTAATGGTAAAAACTTGAAAATGTTGAATTACCTTCTAGTACAGAAGGGCATGATTCGGTACAACATGCATGTCTATGTCACGCAAGGTTAAACTAAAATACCAACATAATTAAGTGTAAAATGGTTGCTAACACAACATGAACACATAAATGAATTTATTTTCATGTCACTGTCTGGATCCAATGTTTACAAGCACTCACATAATCTCAGAGCTAGATGGCAATGAAAGGTCGCGGAGAGAAAGGGAAAGGACTTCAACCTTCGTAGATTTCTACATTACAGTAATGAACCCCGCGGTGATGAAAACAACAACAATAATTATGCCAATAACCGACCCTTGATGTACGCAGGCACACATCTCCAGATGACGTACTTAACTTGAGAGCATCTAATTGATATATAGAAGAATTATCGTGATCCTTGTGCATAGAAAAGCAATAAATTAGGATAATCCGGAGATCATCAACTCCTTGTTGGTGAAAAAATATCAAATTTTCAGCGGCACCGATGTGGTACTTGACGTCAATGATGCATAAAGATGCACCGATGAGGATGAATCCAGTTACAAGCTGCTGGAAGAAAATAATATTATGGTAATACGAGAGACATATGATATAGTGGGTTAGACGAAGGAGTGATGTCTATGCCGGCGGAAGGGAAAGCCAATTTCCGAGAAACACTACACTACCCAGCACGGCCAGCGTCGGCAACCGCTGAGCCAGGGGTTCACTGAACAACGACGATATGCAACACTTCACTGGCGGAGGTTTAGCCCATTACTTGGGGGAGGGGTGTGAATGGGCTGAAAATGTCAGCAGAAGTTTTATTCTCTCTAAATCTGGGCTGGCCCATTTATATGTCCATTTTTCCTGAAAATTTCATGTGCAAGGGGGAGCGGCACCCCCGGACCTTACATAGCTCTGCCAGTGGAAAGTTGTGCTCGAAGAGATTCTAAGTAGGTTGGGAAAAATGCTGCAATGGTGTTCCATTATTGGTAACTAGAGCACAAGCTCTCGCCAATATGCCTAATGTAATTTTGCAAGCCTTGCATAGATCCTGAAATGCACCCGATGCTGGTAGAATAGTGGGAGGAGAAGTCTCCTAAAACATATTCTTATTCTGTTTGATAATAGAGATTGGAAGGTTTAGTAGCATCTTTGACCCACTAGCACGCCATCCTTTATTTAGGTTGCAACAAAAATCAAGATGCGCCAATGGTATAAACCTGCAAATGTTGAAGTACCTTCTACTACACAAGGGCCTGATTGATATAACATGCATGTCTATGTCACGCAAGGTTAAACTAAATTCCAATGAGCTAAACAACGTAGTTAAGTGTACAATGGTTTCCAACACAACATAAACACACAAATGCATTTATTTTCCTTCATTACCCAGGATCCGATGTTAACATCAAGACTCACATAATATCGCAGCTAGATGGTAATGAAAGCTCACAAATGAAAAGGGAAAGCACTTCAAACTTTCCCACATTGTAGCAATGAACCCCGGGGGTGACGAAAACGTTAACGCTAAGTATGCCAATTAATGACCCCTTTACGTACGGGGGAAAACAACTCCAGATGGGGTACTTAACTTGAAGAATGAACATGTAGTTGTTTCGTGCAAGAATTATCGTGCTCCTCGTGCATAGAAGAGCAGAAAAAGCGAGATCATTCAAAGGTTCATCCTCTCCTTGTTGGTGATGAACTGAAATTCTCCGGTGGCATCGATGTGGTACTTCACGTCAATGATGCATAAAGCTGCACCGATGAGGATGAATCACTAACAAGCTCTAGGAAGAAAATAATATAATGGTAATACGAGAGACCAACGATGCAGGAATAAATTTCATGACTAGGGTTTCCTATTCCCCACGGAACACACATTGAGAAAGGGAGATAGGAAGATCACATACTCATTGCACAATTATGTGGAAATCATGACTAGGGTTTCCTATTCCGCAGGAACACAAAGAACTTCCCACAACAGAGAAACATGGCAATTATCGGAGGTATATGGAAACCAACACAATATGAAAGTATAACTTCTTCAAAAAATAATAACACAATACCGATTAATAGCATGCGAAGAACAACAGGAAGTTACTCAAGGTTTCAGTCTACACAAATTATGGTGTTTGTGGTGGTTGGGGGGGGGGGGGCTGTGGGGGAAGATAGGTGAAAACGAATATGGTGATGGTGTTGTTCGTGGAGATGATTGAGATGGAGCACGTCATGTAGAGGAGATGTTAATGTCAATGTAGTGAGTAATCCCCCACCTCCCGTGGGAGGCAGCAAAGCAGTATACATTGTGCCCTCCCATAGTAGGAGAAGGCTTTAGGTTATGTTGCTGTCTCCAATGGTTTGATAAATATAGGGCCTCACTCCTCAAAGACAATCAAGTTCTATGTAAGAGGGAAAGTGAGAGGCTCACATGGGATCCACACAACGGTGGGGGGGGGGGGGGTGTGTGTGGAGGGGCACACGTGGGCCTGGCGTATCGAGGTGGTGCATGACCACCCTGTGGCTCACACGATCCCTCCTTTCGCCCCATGTCCTTCTTTCGATTTTTTTAATATTTTCTTAAAGTTGTAGTTTCTCTATGGAGTAGAATCAGATTCTGACTCCCTCGGAGAATAACTGCAAAAAAAACACACAAAACATGATAAAAGGTGTACAAGTAGGTAATATAGAAATCAACATAAATGATTTTATTTTTCAAAATAAGTGATACAAAATGAATGTGCATGTGCTACTTTTGGTGCAGTCGCTGCATGTGGTTCACTGCGTCCTGGAGAAATCCTTACTCATGCGGCAGTCAGACTTTGGAATGCTTGATGTCTATGAAGGCTCTTGCAATGGAAGATCTAGCAACTCAAATAGTTGCTCGATGCTCTAGGTGGCAGTCCTAGATTTATTTTGCATGAACGTACTGACTACAATTGCTCGGCCGCTTGCTTTGCACGCGTGCATGGTTTTCGTTGTGTGGTCATGTCGAAGCCGGGACCGTGCATGTGAGTGGTTTCTTTCGGATGTGTACGAAATGGATAGGGTTGAAGACAATGCTTCACGGTATGTTGTATGAACATGGTCTGTTTTCGGGGAGATGTCCACGCCATAATTGTGATTGTGGTGACTGCGAGCCTTTGGATCGGTGATTTGCAGTAGTGCTACTCAACAAACGGGGGCAGGAATACAATGATTCTACTCCCTCCGTTCTATAATATAATATATTTTAGGTGTTTCACGTGTTGTCTAGATTCGGATTAAATGAGTCGACGTATAGTAGAACATGTCTAGATATATGTGTGTATATGTGAATTTGGAAAATGTCTAAAACATCGTATACTACGGAACAAAGGGAGTAGTAAATTTCTTGTTGAAACCATTGTCTAGAGTTTGCTCGAACTTTCTCTAGGGAGAAAACATACGATTACACTTTGGCGATGAGATGAAGCAATAAAGACAATTATACACTGTTTTCCATTCAGGAGGTCACGACTTTTGATAACTTTTCTGAGATCCGAGCGTTGTCATTGGAGGTGGTGGCTTTTTTATGCTGGGACTCACGAATCACTTTGGCGAAGGCATGTCTTTTATTTCGTTTTATTTGTGTGTACTTATACCTCGAATAGCTCTCGACATAGATTGTTGCAGCGAGGAATAATTGATATTTTCTTGATATCAATATATTCTATTTTCGCAGAAACGTAGAACCAACTTTATTATTAGTTTCCCAGGTGCATTTGGTAACATCGAGTTGTAATGGACAGAGCAAGAGATAACGACTTCACGTGCTTTGATGTTAGTTGAGTTTGCAGAATTTCTTTGTTGGTCGTGTTTTTTGGGATTTGATTCTTCAAATTGATGATGTGTCTTGGTTGCTCGATTAACGAAATCAAATCGTCGGTAACAAAACTAGTGTGATTTATACGGTTTGATGGATCAGAGTACCAATCCCTGCTTCTCGATTTCACATTTTTCTTTTCGAGATCGTCTTGTCCATGTGCGAAAAAAATCCACATCCATCAGTCGCGATACGTGAAGCTTCCTAGCCGATCCGTAAGCGAACCGGAGCGAGAAATGACACGCGGATTCGTTGGTGCCACTAGCTAAAGTGGACAAGGCAGCTACCAACCGGACCTCTTCCTGTAGGGGCTTCTTTTTCTAGCCCGAGGTTGCCACTAAAAGTGGGACATGATCCTACTGGAGCCGTTGCCTTTTATATGTCAAGAAATGGATTATGAATTAATGACCGTGTCTCGCTACCAATATATAGAAAGTGATCTCGTCACAGAAAGAAACAAGAAACAATAGCCAGTGATGTATGATGAAGCTCAGCCCCTCACCTAACCAAGAGCAGCGGCTATATGGTCTCATCGCCCTCAGCTGAACCGTGCCCGGAAGAACCACTACGTTAGGCCCTTCTCAGCAACAGCTCTCTTGATTACTTACATGGAGGCTCATGCTCAAGCTAAGGCCAAAATTTTCTTAGTCATCGATAGCAACTATATATATATATATATATATATCTATGGCGCCATAGGATCTTGCTACATG
The DNA here is from genome assembly GCA_028641055.1 of Alopecurus myosuroides. NCBI lineage: Eukaryota > Viridiplantae > Streptophyta > Magnoliopsida > Poales > Poaceae > Alopecurus > Alopecurus myosuroides. Next base: position 331,743,263 of record CM054060.1, on the reverse strand, counting down.
TCAGCACCAAAAGACATAGAAAGTTGGTACGATCAATTCAGATATAAGATGCATATTAATGCCACAAACCCAACCTCGACAGCAAGACGCGTTACAAGAAAATGATTACCCGAAATTCCGCGACGAATAATCGACAAATTCCTACAACTTTTCGCGAATTTGAAAGCCCTGGAATAAACATGAACAGAGGGACCTGGTTTAATCAGTTTCCAAGCTGTAGGCAGACTTCTGGAGATACACTGGGTTATTTGGTCAGATACTCCGAGCAACATGTAAAAAGGCACCAGAGCACTTAAAAGTAAATTAAGTTGGGAACTGAACATGACATGTTTGCACCTACTCAGCAAGGGAAGGAAGCAGCCTGTACTATTGGTGGTTGAACTGGTTTCCACTTCGGGGGTGTTTGACTTTCTCACGGGGGACTGACGATAGTTTTTCTATTATCCGGCGATTGAAAAATAACCATTTTTTCATTATCCCGAGTCGGACATTGTTAACATCCATTTTTTTATTTTACAAAAATGCCCAAGCCATATATTATCTCCAAGCACGCGATAGAAGAATATCGATCCTTACAAAAGATAGAAATAAAACACAAGTCTTTAAAAATTTCAGCACCATCTTACTTCTGCATCCCAGACGGTGTGCCATGAGTAAAGCTCGAGGCCACCTCTGGATCTCCGGCGTTGAAAAAAAAGTGCTTGTAGAAGAAGCATCCGAGAAGTCGTCGACGTAGACTAGAAACTACCGACGACCAGGATCTCAAGAGATCGCCGTCCTGAAGAAGCTAGTACTGAGAAGGGCCGTGAAATAATCCCAGCTCTCCTGCCAGACGGAGAGGGGGGCACCACACTCGCAAGTTTCCCGACGAAGCCGACCTTGCTGAGCTGGGTAGAGGCAGAACTTTCGACACCAATTAATATGTTATGACATCATCCCCTCCACTAAAAATCGCTGCCATAGACAGAGACTTACCATACCAGGCCCAATACCGGATCATCGAGTGCAAACTCCATCCTGTCGATGCTCCTCCGAGAAAGAACGTCGATCTAGGGCGGGCTGAAATACCTCTTTTCTCATCCCGAGGATTCCCCTACACAGAAGAAATCAAAGACCCAACGGGGACCGGGTTCTTTGATGACCGTAGCAGGACCGATCATCCGATCTCTCTCCCCTCCATCCCCCCAAGCCATCACAGCGGCCTACGGAGGGATGGGGAACTAGCGACGGTGGCCAAGGGTAGGAGCTGGTCCGCTTAGATCCTCTCCTACGGAGATCTACGAAAACGTGTCGTACATCCTAATTCAGTTTTGTGCCATATCTTGCACGCCCATGTACACATGAGTGCTCACCTCTTTTATCCGGATATTTTTGTGAACCTCATGAAAAGTCTACAAAAAACATACTCGTGCGTACTCCCTGCGTCCACGAATAAGTGTGCATCTACTTTTACACTTAGTCAAACTTTTTAAACTTTGACCAAATTTATAGAAAATTGTAACAATATATATGACATCTGAAAGATATATTTTAAATCTTCGTGTCAAGATAAATCTATTGATACTAATTTGGTGTCATAAATGCTAATACTTTTTTCGATAAAGTTAGTCAAAGTTTAATAAATTTGACCGACGAAAAAGGAAAACGTTGTTGATGTTTAGGGTGAACGGTCGTACCCGTTAGGGTGACCGGCTGCGTGTTATATGGCACAGGAAAAGCCCCTGTGGTGGCAATACAAGAGAATACGTATTCGGGTAGGATAATATCCTATACCCAATCCGTATAGTACACAATAACTCTAATACCCCCCCCACTTAATCGAAGCCTGGGAGAGGTTTAGATTAAGTTTAAACTTATCTAACTTTTGTACGCATAAAGTCTTTGTGAACCCATCTGCAATTTGGTCTTTGCTGGATATGAACCGAACGTCAAGTTGCTTGCTAGCAACTCGTTCTCGAACATAGCAGAAATCAATCTCAATATGTTTTGTGCGAGCGTGAAAAACTGGATTTGCCGAGAGATACGTAGCACCAAGATTATCACACCATAAGCATGGTTTCTCGTTGAGAGAAACACCAAGCTCTCGAACTAATGCTTCAACCCAAATCAATTCAGCAGTAGCATTTGCTAGAGACTTGTATTCAGCTTCTGTACTTGACCTTGACACAGTTGGCTGTTTTCTGGCACTCCAAGAAACAAGATTAGGACCAAAAAATATAGCAAATCCATCCGTGGAGCGTCTATCATCCAAATCACCTGCCCAGTCAGCATCTGAATAGGCACTGAGAAGAGTAGAGCTAGACTGCTGAAAAGTAAGTCCAATTTTGATTGTACCTTGAATATACCTCAGAATACGTTTAACTGCAGTCCAATGTGCAGTGATAGGAGCATGAAGATACTGACAGACCTTATTCACTGAGGAAGAAAGATCTGGTCGAGTCAAAGTCAAATACTGTAAACCTCCAACAATGCTCCTATAATGTGTGATATCCTCAGATCCAAGAGGAGATCAATCAGTCAACCTGAGTGATTCTGTAGTAGAAAGGGGTGTTGGACATGGTGTACACGAACTCGTACCAACACGAGCCAATAAGTCTGTAGCATATTTTTCCTGACTTAAGACCAATCCACTAGACTGTTTCTGAACCTCTATGCCTAAAAAATAATGAAGATCACCAAGATCTTTGAGAGCAAAATCTGAGCTCAAGTGATGTAGTAGAGATGAAATAGCTGAGTCAGATGAACTACTAACAATGATATCATCAACATAGATTAACAGAAACATAGTGAGTCCTGACTTGTTGTAAAGAAACAAGGATGTATCAGCTTTGGATGGAATAAAACCGAGAGTGTGTAATTTAGAGCTTAAACGAGAGTACCATGCTCGAGGAGCCTGTTTCAGACCATATAAGGCTTTATCAAGTTTGCAAACATAATCTGGAGTAGCGGAAGACTGGAAACCTGATGGTTGTTTCATATATACCTCCTCTTCCAGAACACCATGTAAGAACGCGTTCTTCACATCTAGCTGCCGTAAACTCCAACCTCGAGAAACTGAGATAGAAAGAACAATTCTGATAGCAGCAGCCTTGACAACTGGACTGAAAGTATCCTCATAGTCAATACCATATCTTTGTTTGAAACCTTTAGCAACGAGACGTGCTTTATAGCTGTCCACAGTACCATCAGCATGTTTCTTAACACGATAAACCCACTTGCAATCAATAACATTCTTACGAGCAGTAGGTGGTACCAAGTGCCAAGTATTATTACGAATGAGTGCATCATATTCTTCATCCATTGCCTGATTCTATTTGGAATCATTGAGTGCTTCGCGCAAATTCTTTGGTTCCCCTGTGGATGTTAGCAAGCCATATTTAACAAGATTACCACTGTAAATATTTGGGAACAGTGCCATCTGTGGGTAATTTGGGTTTTCGAATTCCTTGTTGCAAACGTGTACGCGGTGCAACAACTGGTGGCGAATCATCCTCAGGATCAGTTCCCGCAGAATTTTCAGCAGAAGCAGTAGCACTGCTGTCCGCAGTAATCATGGGCTCATGATGAGCAATCATTGGATCATGATGGTGCAGGGAGTCATCATTGCCTGTCGTCCCGTCAGCGCTGTCAGCAATCCCAGCTGACGAGGCGGAGGGCGACAGGTGCCTGCTGCTGTCGCGCGCCGCTGCGCCACCCGGCCGCACGGGCGACGAGGTGGAGTGCGGGTCGGGGCTGCTGTCAGGCGCAGGTGCACTTCCCGACCGCACGGGCGACAAGGCGGAGTGCGGGTCGGGGAGGGAGTCGTCCTGGTCGGTGGAGGGAGGTGGGCTGGCAGCGCTGCTGCTGTCAGCGGAATGTTCCGACGCGGAAACCCGAGGCGAGGAATCAACCTCGGGATCAGCATGCGCAGACTCAAAATCCGCGCTGTCCCCTTCTGTCCTATGTGCCTCACTGTCACCATTATTTGATGTGCTGTTTGAAGCAATTTCATCCGAATTTTCGGCAGAATCTTGCAGAGAACTTGTGGGACTAGGATCAACAGTAACCTGGGGAGGAATGTTAGTAGGAACAAGACGCAAATAATGATCATTAGTTTGCACACCCCTATCCGAACATGGAGTAGATGAATCGTGCTGGGAGATAAGTAAAATTTCATCCCGTAGACGTATACCCGCATTGGGATTTATGGATGCAAAGGGAAAGATGTTTTCATCAAAAACAACATCACGAGAGATATACACACGGCCTGTTGCTACATCAAGACATTTTACTCCTTTATGACGTGGACTATACCCAAAAAAAACACATTGTTTGGACCTGAATAAAAGTTTGTGCTTGTTATAGGGATGAAGATTTGGCCAACAAGCACAACCAAAAATTCGAAGAGACACATACTGTGGTGTAACTTGAAGGAGTTTTTCAGTGGGAGTGGCAAAGTTGAGGACTTTTGTAGGAAGCATATTGATAAGAAAAGTAGCTGTAATGAATGCATCATCCCAATATTTGAGAGGCATAGAAGCATTAGCAAGTAAGAGCAAGGCCTACTTCAACAATATGACGGTGTTTGCGTTCAGCAGAACCGTTTTGTTGATGAGCATGAGGACATGATACATGATGAACAATGCCTACACGTTGAAAGAAACTATTTAATTTCTCATATTCACCACCCCAATAAGTTTGCATGGTGAGAATTTTGCGACCAAACCGTCGTTCAACATACTGTTGGAAATCAAGAAAAACTTGATAAACCTCAGAACGTTTCTTAAGCAAATGAATCCAAGTAAATTTGCTAAAATCATCAATGAAGCTTACATAATATGCATGTTTGCTTATAGAGAGAGGAGCTGGACCCCATACATCAGAAAATATTTGTTCAAAGGAATAGTAGACACACTACTGGATACAGGATAGGCTAGCTGATGACTCTTTGCCTGCTGGCAAGGATCACATATGTAAGGATTTATTTCTGGAGAATGTAAAAGTTTATGCTTCCTAAGAATTTGCTGAACAATAAACGAAGATGGATGTCCTAAACGACGATGCCACGTAGAGGATGAAGGCTGAATAGTGACCAGTGCATGCTTGGGATCCGAAACTGGAACAAGAGGATATAGGCCACCATGACAAGGACCCCTAAAGATGATGCGCTGCGTTGCCTGATCCTAAATCAAGAAAAAGAATGGGTGAATTTCCATATAACAATTGTTATCAAGACTGAGTTTATGAGCAGAAATTAAACTCATGGATGCATCAGGGACATGTAAAATATTACGGAGTTGGATAGAACTATCAGGGGTGTGCAAAACAGAATGACCAATATTAGCAATATCCATACCTTGTCCACTAGCATTATTAACTTGATCACCCCCCTGATATGTTTCATGAACATTAAGCTTATTGAGTTGTCCCGTTACGTGATTTGTGGCACCAGTGTCTACATACCAATTTGTATCAACGCTATACGCACCTTTTGTCTCCTTTGGTGGCTTTTCATCATCGTCATCATCACCATAGCGCCACCAACACTCATCCGCGGGATGTCCCTCCTTTTTACAGATCTGACAGAACACACCATCTTGCCATGGAGAAGCACGGCGATCTTTACGCGGATGTTTCTGACGATTCTGATTCTGACGTGGGCGCTGTTGTTGCTGAGACTGTTGCGGAGGAGGAGGAGGCCGTGGCTGAGGGGGCATGTATGGTGTCGGTGGTAGGGTGGTTCATACGGGGCTGGTGGTGGATAATGTGGATATGGAGGCATGTATGGAGCCGGATGATAGGGAGGAACATAAGGAGCCGGCTGCAGGTGTTGTGGCTGTTGCATAGGGTGGTGCGGCTGCATATGGTTGGGCGGGTAGTAGGGTGCCGAGGGCATAAAGGCAGGAGCCGAGGGCATGCTGTATCGAGATGAATACGGCTGCTGGTGTGGAGGCATATATGGCCGATTTGCTCCACCATAGGGAACCCGAGGGGCGGCATTGACTGATGACATGAAAGATCCGCCACTTCTACCCGAACCAACAGTAGCTGTAGAGACCATGGCATCACGACTTTCATAGGAGAGAAGTTGAGAGCACATGTCATTGAGGGAAGTGGATGGAACCACTTTGAGAGCAGCAACAAACCAATTATAAGAGCTATCAAGTCCATTCATGATATAATCCTTTAGTTCGTCCTCATCAACAATTTTCCCAGCAGTAGCAAGTTCAGAGGCAAAGCCTTTCATCTTTGTGATATATTGATGTGCAGTCAGATCCTGTTTCTTGGTATTGGTAAGAGCGCCACGAAGATTAGAGACACGAGACTTGGATTGCGAAGAGAACAAGTTGTGAATTGCACTCCAAACTTCAGCTGCATGAACCAATCCGTAAACATGCGAGAGGATTTCCTCGGACAGGGAGTCGACAATGTAGCTGACAACCTGTTGATCACGAGTAATCCGCACATCATATGCAGGGTTAGGGACCTGTGTCTTCTTCTAATTGGAGTCCTCGTGTTCGAGGAACTCGGCAGGGGCCGGTTCCAAACCTTTAAGGAGACGCATCACGCGGGCGCCACGTAATGTAGGTAGCACCTGCGCCTGCCAAGAGAGGAAATTCTCTCTCGTGAGCTGGGTGGCTGGCGGCGCACCGATCGAAGAACCGTTCAAAGAGGAGCTGGTGGCCATCAGTAGGACAGAACAAACGAAAATCGGCAGGAACGATCGGAGAACCAGCAGGAACCGAACCCGCCGAAGTCGTGGCGATTGTTGACAGAAGACGGAAGCCTAGGTCGTAGGTCATAGCGATCGGGGATCAGCAGATGATCAGCCGATCATGTAGTCGTGGTGTAGTCCTGTAGAGCTAGGTCGTGGTCGTGGCGTAGTCGTGTAGTCGCGACAGAAGAGCAGCGACGGATTCCTGGCGGCGATCGGAGCGAAATCCGGTGCGGCGGCTAGAGGGTAGGAAGGGAGGGGTCTGATACTTGTTGATGTTTAGGGTGAACGGTCGTACCCGTTAGGGTGACCGGCTGCTGTTATATGGCACAGGAAAAGCTCCTATGGTGGCAATACAAGAGAATACGTATTGGGGTAGGATACTATCCTATATCCAATCCGTATAGTACACAAAAACTCTAATAAACGTACAGTTTATCGTGAACGGAGGAGTACGTAAACGTACGTGAGCACCAGATTAGCTTCGGTCTCAGCGGAGAGCTGAGCAAGTCATGTTCCACGAACTCGCCACGTCGGCATCCCGGAGGTGGTTCTCCACGAGCCAGAGAGGTCCATGCACACGGAGTAATTATGTGATCATTCGCCAAGATTCCATCAATCAATCAACCCATTAGTTCGTCGTCGTAAACAGACGGTGGGCACGGAGATGACAGGGGCCCATGCAACCGAGACAACCTCAGATGCCCCGCCGGCCAGACCAATGTAATGGGATTAGTTTATAATAAAGGAAGAACTAATGACACTGGCATGGACATGGACCGCATGCCCATGGATTCTGGGGAACTCATTACCCACCTCGGTTTGTTTTTTGTAAGCTCAAAAACTTAGCGTGCTGGCGACATGCAAACCGCTACTCCTACGGGTTCATCTTCCTTTGGGAATTCCAGCACAACCATTTTAGCATCGCCTGATTCAAATGGGTCCCACGTGTAAGTGATCGCATGGCAATGCTGGATAAAATGTTGTTCTAATGGAAAATTATGTTCGATCAACAGGGACCCTAGTGTCATTAGCTTAGTATACACTAACTAGGCGTTCAACCTAGGGTGGCTAAACTTCACCGTCGTACGTCTTTGACTCTTCACAGTTGCTCTTGTTTTTTGCGGATTTAGTATGCAATTCTTTTATTTTTGCCGCACCGGGTTTTGCCCAATTTTGCTTTTGACATGCTAAATTTGGACATTTTACTTTTGTCCCATTTTCCCTAGGGAGGGGCAAAAGCAAAAGTAAAACAACAAAAAAGGGGTAAAATAAAAACCAAAATAATCACCATTTTTATTTTTTTCGAAGCATTACAAAACTGATAACGAAAAATGAAATGTCAAATTTCAAAGTGGAAAAAGAAAAATGGGCAAAATCAAATGCTGGGAAAAAAAATGCCCACTTAACATAGTGAAGACCTTAATGAATTATTTCATATTTAATTTGTTGTCCTGATTGATCTATGTTTGAGTGATTTTTTTGGGACTGACTTGTGGTATGATCTTGCATGAAATGTTAAAGGGTTGATTTAAGTTATTCCCTAGTGTATGATCTCTTTGTATTGCATGCAATCCATATATTGCAGGATGCCCTTCCACATGATCTTCTGACCACATTCCACGTAGGCGTAGTACATAGAGAAATTGTTATGATCATGTGATCTATAGTGCTCTACTTGTTATCATCTCGCGAGTAACTGAAACCATGAGAATAGTGAGAGTCACCTAGAACCAGTGGGGTCCTTTATTTTACGAAGTTGTAACAAATATTCATAGAACATAAGTTCGTGTTCTAGTCTTTGTGATCTTAATGGCTTGTAAGGTTGCGTGAGACATTTATGAATGAAAGGAATAATTGGTTGTCTTTGCGGATGACATATTTGGAGTTAGCGACTATTTGGAAGACCAGTATTTGAATTAGTAGAGTACTATCACCTAGTCTTTATGACCTTAATGGCTTGCTAGTGTTAGTGAGTAAGAAAGCCTACAAAGCCACATTTCATCTCTTTAATGCTACACATACAAACTTTTGTATTCTTACGTACATTTTAGGTCTCTTTATTACATAATTTAGTTCTTAGGTGGAGTTAACATTTTTTGTCCTAGCAATAGATATATACTATTTCGAGACCATGGTTTGGATGCGACAACTGATAGTTACGCAAAAATTGTTGTTGTTTCGAATCGTACGGACGCCCTTTGCTCACATGTTTTGATGTTCTTGCCAAATAGGAAAATACTTGCCTTCTATGCGCCTGCAATCATTACAGACTTATGGATTTGGTAGCAAAAGGAGAAGCGTTAAATGCCCCAAGAATATAGAGCTCAAATTTATCACCCACTTATTAGTCAGCGTCTACTTGTTTTTCGGAGTTAAGACGAGGTCGGCAACAAGCCTCCAAAACCACCTCCTATCTTTCTAGGGATCTTTTTTCGGTTTTGCAAAATTTTGGTAGCCAAACACCTGATTTTATAGTTGAGGGGGCTCTGGACTAGTGAACTCTTATGGTGCTTATGGACTAAAATTTGCACACATACCCATGGACGTATATGCAGCTCATCCTCTTCTGATAAAGGGAAAGAAAATAAGCAAAGAAAAGTTGACTAAATCACGAGGAAAGAAAAAGAAATTTACACATCACATTAACAATTTACAAAACAAATTATCCATTTGGAAATAAAATTTCATCCTAAGAAATGAAACATATGTGTTTACAATGTTCAAACCCAAATACTATGCGCCTAACTTACGAAAATTTTAATTCTACAAGTTTTTTCCTCATCATAGGACTAAAATTATGAGATTGAATATAATTTATAACTATTTATATTAAATATTTATACTTGTTTAAAACTCAATTTGTGAATTCATGGTCATATCTAAATTTGTTGTGCCAAACTTATATTGGTTTTCATGGATTGATTTATGTTTGCATAATGTAACTATATGTATTTGTGTGTATTCTTGTCTGTCTTGGTAGAGAAATATGAGTTATATGTTCTAAGAATATCTTGATAGAGATTTATGGTTTACGACTATGTGTAGTTATGTTATAGGAATATCGTGATAGAGATTTCTAGTTTATGACTATGCACAGCTAAATAGAAAAATGGAGTATATAGTGTTTAACAGAATTTTATCACCAAATAGTTGACATGTTTCTCTCATTTGTTTGGTTAGATGTGTCTTACATATAACATCAGGTTCACCTGTTGATGACGTGTATATGTCATGTACATGGTAATGAAATAACATAGTTCTAACAAAGATAGCTTTTGTATAACTTGTACGTCATCCATGGGAGGTAAGCTAACAACATAACCGAACTAGAAGACAAGGTTGATTAGATTAATTTGTTTCTATGTGATTGTGTTGATTATATTGAATTCGTTCTACGCGGTGCACACTATTACTTGTTTTGTGACGTGGGCTTACTCTTAAAAATTAGATGTTTAGAACAAATCTGGAAAGCCGCATGAATAAATCCAGAAACATGCATGCACCGATGTCAAGCCTAGAACTTGAACCCAGGTGGCCAGATTCTAGCTACATATTCACAACCGAGTGGATCGAAAAGATCTTCTGGATGGGGTTGAATTCGCGACCACAAATTGTATTATTTTCTTTCAAAAATTGAGGATTAATAAGAATATAGGTTCTCAAAATTATGTAAAATTTTCGAAATAGGAAATTACCTTGGGGATTGCTTTATTTCATTAAGTCAACAAATACCGGAAAAAAGCTTTAGAACAATGATACAAACCGTAACCGCAATAAAAGGTGACAAAGCACCACCTACTAGCACAAAAAGGAATAAAACGGGGCCTTATGCCCCGTCCAGAGCCTCACAGCCAATTAAGATGCAAAAATAGCTCCTTGTGCACATACTATGGAAGTCGCCCCCGCCATATTCCGCAAAATCATCTCGAAACCAAGATCCTTACCAAGTCTGCCATAGATGCCATCACGGCACCATATAGCACCCCCTCCTTGCACGCATCCACCATTAAGCGTTCATCATTACGACCCCGGTGTGCCACGCCACTGAGACTCATCATCATCGATGCGGAATATGCAACCGCTCAACCACCATAACCCTCCACTGGTCCCTCGAGCCGATGCACACCTCCAAGAATGATACCCTCAAGGGACAGATAACACATGAACATCATCACCAACCAATCGATGGATCTAGGTGTTCCCCCGAAGGTATCCGAGGGATATGGGGGCTTCACCATGGTGATGCATTCAACAAGGAAACAACACACAAGGCTTCGCCATCACCGACTTACCGGGTTTGCACCCGGATCTTGCTCCAAAAATCTCCATCCATCACACAAGGGTGACTTCGTTTTTGTGTTGCTCTTGGAATTTTCGGCTATCGTCATGAAAACCCTAGGTCTAAACTCCATTAGTTGTATCTGGCAATGAAAAACTTTTACTCCTTCCTTTCCATAATATAAGATGTTTTAGGTGATTCATATATTGTTTAGATTCAGACTAAAATGAGTGGACATATACACATAAACATGTCTAGGTACATGTGTGTATATGTGAATTTGGAAAATGTCTAAAACATCTTATACCGTGGAACGGAGTGAGTAGTAGCTTTCTTGTTGAAACAATTGTCTAGAGTTTGCTCGAAATTTTTCTAGGGCGAAAACATATGATTTTACTTTGGCGATGAGATCAAGCAATAAAGACAAATGTGCACTGTTTTCCATTCCGGAAGCGCCACTTTTGATAACTTTTCTGAGTTCCGAGTGTTGTCAATGGAGGTGGTTGGTTTTTTATGCTGCTACTTATGAATCACTTTCACTTTGACGAAGCCATGTCTTTTATTTCGTTTATTTGTGCGTACTTATACCTCCAATAGCTCTCAACATAGGTTGTTGCAGCGAGGAATATTGATATTTTCTTGATATCGATATTTTCTATTTTTCCAAGAAACATAGAAGCAACTTTAGCATTGTTTTAAGAGAATCTTTCGCGGGGTGCATTACGTAGCATCGAGTTGCAATGGACGGAGCAAGAGATAACGACTTCGTGGGCTCTGATGTAACTTTAATTTGCCAGTTTTCTTTATTGGCCGTGTTTTTTTCTTTTTGGGTTGCTTCAAACTGATGTTATGTCTTTGTTGCTTGATAAATGAAGTCAAATCGTCGGTAACAAAACTAGTGTGATTTATACGGTCTAATGGATCAGAGCAGCAATCCCTGCTTCACAATTTCCCATTTTACTTTCCGAGTTTTTCTTGTCCACGTGCAAAAAAAATCCACATCGATCGGTCGCGATACATGAAGCTTCCTAGCCGATCCGTGAGCGAATCGGAGCGAGAAATGACACAGCTAGAAATTCGTTTGTGCCAGTAGCTGACGTGGACAAGGCAGCTACCAGCCGGACCTGTTGTAGCGAGGGTTTCTTTTGTAGCCCAAGGTTGCCACTAAAATTAGTAGGACAATGGCACATGATCCTGGTTGAGCCATTCGTTTTTATATGCTCTGTTTGGTTACCTATAAGCTATAGATATAGCCAGTGATCTCGTCACAGAAAGAAACAAGAAACTATAGGCAGTGATGTACGATGAAGCTCAACCCCTCACCTAACCCAGAGCAGCGGCTACGGTTTCATCGCCCTCAGCTGAACCGTGTCCGGAAGAACCACTGCGCTAGACCCTTTCCAGCAACAGCTCTCTTGATTAGTTACTTACATGGAGGCTCATGCTCAAGCTAAGGCCAAAATTTTCTTCATCTTCGACAGCAACTATATATATATCTATCGCGCCATAGAATCTTGCTACACGTCAGCACCAAAAGACATAGAAAGTTAGTACGATCAATTCACATATAAGATGAATGCTACAAACACACCCTCGAAAAAAAAGAAGTGTTGCAAGAAAATGATGACCCAGATTCCATCAACGTAACGAGGAATAACTGACAAATTCTACTACTCCTACCACGTTTCCTGAATTTCAAAGTTCGTAGAGTAAACATGAACAGGAGCCTGGTATTGCAGACAAACACGGGATGCTTTGATCAGTATCCTCCGAGCAACATTTTTTTTTGAGGCAAAGAACCGTAGAACAAAGTGTTCTACGGTATATATATTAATAATATGTACAAATACATCCAAGCCCCAAAAATTAGCCGATACCGGCACGCTCTAAAAAGTAGATAAACATAGAAACTAAATTGATACTAAACTTCAATTCTAAGAACTGAATCAATCCAATTCTTAAGTAATTCAGCTTGACTTGATTTTGCACGAAGGCTGATGATATGCAGGTCCTTAGCCAAGTTAAATTTCCAAGATCTAAGACATGGGGTAATGTTGTTGAAGACCTTGTCATTTCTTTGCTTCCAAATATTCCAACATCCCATAATGATAACTTCCAAAGCAAATTCCTTAGGTAATACTTCTTTTAATAACAAGAGTTCATCATAGATCGATATCCCTCTCCTTCTGTTGCTTTTAAGTAAATCCCAGCATCCACTTGCAAAAGGGCAGTCAAAAAACAGATGTAGTATAGTTTCTTCCATATATTCTTGGCAGCTTTCACAATCATAGCTTTGGAGGTGGAATTGTTTTCTTCTAAGGAGGTTTCTGGAATTAATTCTATCATGTAGTATTAGCCAGAAGAAGATCTTGTATCTTAAAATAGCAGCATTTTTCCATGTGGACTGGAACAAAATATGAGCTATAGGTCCTTTGGTGAATTCCTTGTATGCTGCAGATACTTTGAAATGTTCTTGTTTGCCTCTGAAATACCACCTATCTGTGTCATCATTTATCTGAACTTCCTGTATCTTTTGTTGTAATAAAGTGAGTTGCTGATATGCAAGATAGGACAATGGCAGATGGAAGTGAGCACTAATGTCTTGTAAATTAATGAATTCTCTAGCTGATATATCAGCTCTTTGTCTAAAGGAGTACAAATGTGGAAATTCATCCTTGCATATGCATGAACACCAATTATCAGACCAAATTGAAACAGTCTTTCCATATCCAACCTCACATACAGCTAGTCTCTTATATTCAGGAATTAATTTGATCATATCTCTCCACCAGAAGGATCCAAGCTTCCTAGTATCAATCATGCAGTCTGTGTAGTGATTAGCAGTAATTAATTTGATCCAAGGGAGATTGACTTGGTTAAAAAAATTGTGAAGATGCTTTAGCAGTAAAGCCTTGTTCTGAATACCAAGGTCCAATACACCCAGTCCAGCCTGTTCTTTTGGTCTGCAAACCTTTTCCCATGAAATAAGTGCAGTTCCCTTATCTTCCATTCCATATTTTCTCCAGAAGCAGTGCCTAATACATTTGTTAAGATGCTCCAAAACTGTTTTTGGTATCTGCAATGTGCTCATATAAAACATAGGCAGAGAAGTGAATACTGCCTTAATCAGTATCAATTTTTCTCCATATGATAAAAAGGAATTGCATCCATTAAGTCTATCATTCAGTCTTTTGATCAGAGGCCAATAATCCTCCACTTTTGGTCTGTCAATGGAGAGGGGGAGCCCAAGATAGTTGATTGGCATATATTCAATGCCACATCCAAAGATGTTTTGAATCCTCTGACAAATAAGATTTCCAGCCCTCAGAGGGATAAGCTTGGACTTGTGATAATTTATTTTTAATCCAGTGAAAGCTTCAAAATGGCCAAGCAAATTTTTAATGTGTTGTATCTGAGTGGTGTCAGCTTTCATGATTATTAAAGTATCATCAGCATATTGTAAGAGAGGGAAGTCAGGACATGCCACAGATTGGAAAACAGGTTGGATCAAGTCATTAATCATGGCTTCATTTAGTGTATCCTGTAGGAGATCAGCCGCAATCACAAAGATCAAAGGAGATAGAGGGTCTCCCTGTCTTACTCCTCTCTTACATTTGAATTGCTTGCCAGGGACACCATTCAGAAGAACAGATGAAAAACCTGAGGAGTAAATCATATCGATCCATTTTAACCATCTGTAACCAAATCCTTTGGCTTTGAGAATATCAATAATAGCCTTATGATCTAGGATGTCAAAAGCCTTTTCGAAATCTAATTTCAGCATGATGGATTCTTGATTGGCCTGTGAACATGTATGAATATATTCATAAATCCAAGGCATACAGTCCTGAATAGATTTGGCTTTGAGGAAGCCATATTGATTCTCATGAATAAGGCTTGGCATATGCTGCTGGAGTCTGTTTGCAAGTAATTTAGTAATGATCTTGATGGAACAATTCAGAAGTGATATGGGTCTGAAATCAGATGGAGTGGATGGGTTATCAATTTTAGGAATCAGAGTAATGAATGAACTGTTGATACTTTGGAGCTTAACCCTTCCATGGTAGAAATCATCAATTAGGAAAAGGAAATCCTCAGCAATGATAGGCCAACATGCCTTGATAAAATTAGTGTTAAATCCATCAGGTCCTGGAGTTTTATCAGATGGTAAATCTTTGATCACATCCTCAATTTCTTCCCTAGTGAAAGGGATCTCAAGTATATCCAGACCATCCACTCTTTTAATCAGAGAAAGCAATTGTAAATTATCTGAGCATTTGACAGAGGATCCCATCCTCTGTTTAAATGCTCTCTCTAGCACTGCTGCTTTTGCTCCATGCTCAGAGTGTTCAAATCCATTCTCATCTGTGATTGCTGCAATGAAGTTTCTTCTGAATTTAATAGTAGCCTTAATATGGAAGAATTTGGTGTTAGTTTCTCCAAATTTAGCCCATCTCACAGTAGCTCTTTGCCTCCAGTAGTCATTTTGACATTTGAGCAGGTGTAGAAGATGCTCTTTAATGATATCCCTACCATTTGATTCCCATATAGTCAAGTCTCTAAATTCTTCAATCATATCCATTAGTGCAATCATGTCATTGCAATTAGAGATGTAATATGCCAGTCTAGATTTGTTCTTGGCCCAGTTTCTGATACCTTTTCTGAGTCTCTTGAATTTAGCAGTGATAAGTTTTGCACTATCATTTGTATTGACATTTTGCTCCCATATAGTTTTAACAGTGTCTTTAAAATCCTGATGCTTCAGCCAATAATTCTCAAATCTGAATATCCTAGTTTTAGGAATGTCAGTACCTATTCTGATCATGATAGGTGTGTGATCTGATATTGGTTTGGCCAGTGGTAGAGCCATAGTAGTGGGATATAAAATAGTCCATGCTTCAGATGTGAAAATCCAATCCAACTTTTCTAGAAGAGGTGCAGCTTGCATATTACTCCATGTGAAACTTCTACCTTTGATTGGAATATCCACAAGTGCAAGCTTGGAAATAGCTTCATTAAAAATTAGCATATCATTTGTATTTCCACCTGGTCTACTTCTATTATCAGGGTATCTAATGTAGTTAAAATCTCCAACTACCATCCAATTGTCATCAGCATACTCAAGATCTTTAAACCATGTAATGAAATTTTGTCTAGCTTGATATTCACAAGGGCCATAGATATTTGTTAAAACCCATTCTTTATTGTTCTGGTTGGAGGTAAACTTGACAGTGATAGAAAACTGATTGGATTCAATATGCTCTCCATTGAATAAATTCCCATTCCAAATGATAATAATACCTCCAGAGAGCCCAATCGAAGGATAGTAGCAGAATTTGTTAAATCTTTTTGGGCAGAAATTCCTAATATAGGAGCTATCAAAAGTATCTCTTTTAGTTTCTTGCAGACAGATGATATGACATCCAGACTCAATAATTTTGTTACTTAGAGCCAACCATTTATTTGGATCATTAATCCCTCTAATATTCCAGTTCAGTACTATCCAGGATTTATCCATTGCAATAAAAAATACCTTGAAACTTCTGATTCAAAAGCTGCTGCTCTAGCATACATATAGCTGAATAATCCATACAGTATCATAATCATTACAAAGATGAGCATTGTCATTTTAGGACCAAAAGCACTCTTCTTGAGGATCATTTATATAATAGGAGAGACTAAAAACTAAGAAGCCTATGCCTAGTTAAGCTGCTTCTTCCCCTTCTTCTCCCATCACCTCCTGGGGAGCTTGCTCTCTCTGGCTCTTCTTCTTTTTCCTTTCCACTTTGTGAAGTTCTTCCTCTGAACATGCAGCCTGGTCAACCTTACAAAAGGTAAGAGAGAGATTTCTCACAATTTTGGCTGGAATAATAGGTGGCTTAGCAGAGCAGCTCACACATAATTTATTCTTGCAACTTCTAGCTTTAAAACCATTATTATTCTGTTGCAACCTGGTACTTCTTCTTACCTCTGTCTCCACAAGGGGAGCTTTCTCTTTCCTCTTCTTGTTTTTAGCATGCAAAGCAGAGGTGGTAGCATTTCCTTTGTTAGAACATCCAGTCTTCTCAGGTGACACAAATTCCATATCCTGTCCCATGTTGTCATTGCATACAGGTAGATCAGAAAGAGGGCATTTATCTGGGATTACAAAAGGCCTAAGTGCTGATGGATCAGTGCCCTCCACTATATATTTCCATAACTGTGTGGCAAGAAAATGTTTTGCCCAGATAAATTTATCCTGAGAAAGTAAAGCTGCTGTGAAAAAATTCATCCATTCTAATGGTACCTGAGTGATTACATCTGCCTTGTTCTTGGGAGCAAAGTGTTTTCCCCAAAGAGCAGCTCCTTCCTCTCCAAGTATTTTATCATCTGAAAAATGGCATGATTCAAACATAACCTGTGTCATAGAGTCTTTCATATCTGAACTGACCCTATAATTGGAATTAGGCTTGAAAAGAGCAATAGGAAAACCAGGTGGAGCCTCTTGACTTGAAGTACCTGTATCTTCCTCACTATGGTATACCAGATTTTCCTCCTCTTGACTGTCAGGCTGGTTAATATCATCAGATTGAGTCTCATTGAGAGTCTGGTGTACTGTCAATTGAGCCTCCTCATCAATAGGTTTTATCTGTGCAGTGGCAATCACAGTTTGTTCTGGCAGAGATACTCCAGCAGTGGTCATCTTACCAGGAGTGACTGTAGTCAAGGAATCCACTCTGTTATTTGATATCTCAGTATCTAATACTAGAGCTGCCATATCTGATATATCCAGTATTCTGTTTTGGTTGTTGATTGCCAAGAAATCCAATTCCTGAACCTGTAGCTGCTCCACCTCAACTGCTGGAAAGAGTTGAAAAGCAGGTGGACTACCATGATGATGATGGGCCACATCCATTGGCTGCAGGCCCATATCTTGTACTGGCATATTGAGGTCCAGTTGTTGTGGTTGTGGCGCAGGCCCATGAATAGAGTTATCAGACTGAGTGTTTTCTGATGATTGAATTGTAAGTGTCAGGTCACTGCTAATATTAGCAACATCCTCATTCTGTCCTTCCCCTTCATTAACTGGTCCATTCAGATCATTAAGTTCCAGAAATTCACCTGCTTGCATCTCCATGTTATTAATATCATTTGCAGGGGGCATAGCCCAAATATCCCAGTCCACAGCATTAGCAGCCAGCTGTTGTTCAATTGCAATATGAATTGGATGGTTCACCACTTGATTGGCAGCAGGGTTTACTGCCACATTTACATGTTCTCCTTCAGCATGTACAGGCAGTGGACCCACCAGGACATTGTTCTGATTAGGATGGTGGAATTGTTCAGGTGGAATGGGGTGAGGCCCCCCTTCTGCAGGCACTTCTTCCTCAGCTGGTGGACCTTCATTGCCTAACTGATCTTGCAGAATAATGATGGGGCATGTCCAAGATTCCCCACTGAACCTGTCAGCCCCTGATACAATAGTGCTGATAGGAATATCTGCAAGTGAAATCACTCCAATCTTGAGGAGAACATAAGCATCAGTGGATTTAGTTCTGTCCCAAACCAGCAGTTTACCAAAACTTCTGACAGAGTTGGCGAGTTCATGCATGCAGCGTAGGTCTGCTGGGAAACCAATCACCTGAATCCATACCTCTCTGTTGAGATTGAAGCCTCGCCAATTGAGACCTTCATTGTGCTTTTGGAAAACCAGCTGCACATCATCACAAGCATGCGGTCCATTGGCCACAAACCAATCTCTGTCTTCAATACTGATAAATCTGACATATGCTTGGCCAAAAGGGCATTCAGTAATGGTTCTGATTTGTACCTGTTTCTCCACAAAGAACTCACCAAGAATGAAAAGTAAACTAAGATGGGAACTAAACATGGTATGCGTGTCAGCTTGTACCTACCAAGAAGGGAGCAAAGTGCAGTGGTAGCCAAACTGGTCTCCGCATCGGGGGTGTTGGCCTTCACGACGAGGGAAGACAGAGGACCAGGGAACCACCAGCTCATGCACTGCATGTAAATTAGAACTAGAGATCTTGATTTTTTTTTTTCAGGTTCTCTACTGATTAGAATTGTACTCTCTATCTATGTGATGTCTTTTTCTTTCGAATTACTACAACTCTACAAGACGGGTACGTAGCAAACAGATAATGTATAAATGGGGCGATTTGGTTCCTTACCAACTTTTTTTATTTTTCTTTTGCGTGTGTGCATCCTTAATGTCTTGACTAACTTTTGGCATTATGCTATTGAAAAGACTGGGTGTAATTTGATAACCGCTTGGTATTGACGAATTTTCTTTATAAAAAATGAACCAGTGGATGCATAGGTTGGGATTACCCATTAAAAAAAAGGTTCAAATCCTTAACTTGGTACGAGTAGTTATAGGTGTCCGGATTCATCCATGATTTAATCGGTGCTATTGTTTGAGTGTAGGTGACGTGACATTGCTTTATGTACAAAAGGAAAAGATTTTATTTTATTTTATTTTATTGAGGGGCATGCTTCAATAAGCAATCACAACAAAGACAATAAGCAATCACAACAAAGACAATAAGCAATAAGATTTACTTCCTCCGTCTCAAATTATTCGTCATGTATTTGTTAAAATATAGAGGTATCTAAACGTATTTGAGTGTATATTGATACATCTATACTTTAATAAATCCACGACATTTAATTTAAGATGAAGAGAGTATTTTACTATGTGACCACCGACAAGAATGGCCGACAGGAAAACGACCATTTTTTAGCTGTCTCGGAAATTGTTGCATCCAAATTCAGTTATGTACCATGTCCGCTTTACCACGCGCATGCACGCGTGAGTGCTCGCCTCTCTTATCCGGATATTTTTATTAATTTTTGCGAAAATTTACGTCCTCCGTTTTAAATTAATCATCATAAAAATCTATAAAAACTAATGTATCTAACATTATATTATGTCTAGACATATTTATTTCGTCCATTATTGGAACAATTAATTTAAGACGAAGGAAGTAAAAAAAATTCTCTAAACGTGAGCACGGACTCGTCACATCGGCATCCTGGCGGTAGTTTCTCCACGAAATGATGCTCAGGCACATATAATTATGTGTTGATTCCCCAAGCTTCCATAAATCAGTCCATCAATCATCAGTTCGTCGTCGTAAACAGATGGTGGGCCCATGAAACCGACAACCTCAGATGCCCAGCCGGCTACACCCATGGAACGGGGATTAGTTTAGAGTTAAGGAAGAACTAATGACACTGGCATGGACATGGACCACGTGCCCACCTCGGTTTGTTTTTTGTAACCTGGAAAACTTAGCAGCGTGCTGGCGACGTGCAAACTACTAGTACCACGGGTTCATCTGCCTTTGCGAATTCCAGCACAACTATTTTTAGCATCACCTGATATAGATGGGTCCCACGTGTAAGCGATCACACGGCAATGGAGGATAAAAAGTGGTTCTGATGGAAAATTGTGTTCGACCCAGATGTCAGTAGCCTAGTACTACTAACTAGGCATTCCACGTCGGGTAGCTAAACTTCACCGCCGTACGTCTTCGACTCTACACAGTTGTTCTTGTTTTTTGTGGATTTAACACGATGAATTTGTGTTTTCGCCACACCGTGTTTTGTCCATTTTGCTTTTGGCACGCTAAATTTAGACATTTTACTTTTGTCCCAATTCTCCCGTTGAGGGGAACGAGCAAAAATAAAATAACAACAAGATGGGTAAAAGTAAACAAAAAGTTCACCATTTTTATTTTTCCTTTTATTTCAAGCATTAAAAAACTGACAATGACAATTTTCAAAGATACAAAAGCAAAATGGGCAAAACCAATTGTGGGAACAAAAATTGCCCACTTAACACAGTGGAGAACTTAATGAATCATTCATACTTGACTAGACCATAAAAGCGCGCGTTGCCACGCCCGTCTAATAAAATAAAAATAAAAATTTGGACAATAGAAATACCTAAACAAACCAAGACACTGATTAGATGTCAACAGACTAGGGAAATTTTCAACACTGCTTAAATGAGTGATACAGATCCAGCAAAAATAAATTATAAATGGTAAATACTTTGAGAATTTACAACCGCTTGTTTGACCAGATTGATGCTATGATATTTGCCATCCTCTTCATCTCTATTTGGCGAGGAAATAGCGCCCTCTGGTGCGTCCTCAGGGCGGGCCCGCTTGTCGGTCGCTGGGACTGCTGTGCGCAGCTGCTTTCGTTTGTCGGCCCGCGCGTCGGCCTTTTGGAGTCTGTGTGTCGGCCCTGCACGCCCGCGTGTAGCCGTGTGGGTGTGCGTTCGCCAATCGGTCGGTAGTCGGTTCTGCGCACGCGTGACCTTGGGCCGCCGCCTGTCCACCGTGCACCACCCCGCCATGCGCCGTGTCCGCTCAATCTCTCCCTCTCTGGCAGCGAGGTAATGACCGGCGCCACACGGGTGCCCGGACGAGCTGGCGGCGCGGGAGCCGCAAGAGGCGACTACGGCGGTATGGCCCTTGCCTTGTGCCGCGCCGCCGACGAGGACGCACCGCTGCCGCGCTGGATGGGACGGCCACCACCTCTAGGGCTTGGTCTCCTACCTCGAATACATCATGTGGCCGTTGTTGTCTCCTTGCCGGCTTTGCCCTCTCCATGGCCATCGTAACCTACTTGACATCCAGGTAACCTCTCTGCACCTCCGGCTAAAGACAACCGCAGATCTAGAATGTGAGTTCCAAGTCATTGCTTCAAAGTCATGTTCTTATCTTCCTCTCTAAATCCAATTGATTTTTTCCTTCGGTTCCAATTGATTATGTAGTACTTGCATTCTCATCTAGACACACACAAATAGACCATGATTTTGTCTCAGATTCAACTATTTTATTTTGCTTTTATTGTATCCGAGTCACACAGATGACAGATCCACATGAAGATCTGAACCTGTTAATCCGGGCTTCATACCATGGTAAGTGATTGTGATTGATCAACTCAATTCAACTAGCTGTAGCTGAGGAAATGAAAGACAGATTTTTTCAGAGAGAAGAGAGTGCTTCGTTCATCATTATTACAGTAATTTACAAAGTCGTTTAACCATGTCATACAGACAAACTGTCACTTGATCAAACTAGGATTCAGTTATTCCCTGGTTCATGGCCATTTTAGCAAGTTCACGAGCTTAGGTATTGCCCTCTATTTTAATCTTACAGACAGTAATTCATCAAAATGGGTCTTGCAAAGATTTATCTCTTCATAGATGTAGCAGTTTCGACCAAGGTAGCCTTTATTATCTCTTACTAATCCCCCATCGTGACATTGTCAGTCCCCAAAATGACGGGTAGTCATGCCTTAGTTTTGGGGTTTGAAGACCCCCAAGACAAGCTCTAGCTTCTGCTTCTTCATTGTCACCGCAGCTCTGAATATTCACGACCGTAGCTATCGAACGGCAGCGTTGTAGTACAGGCAATGGCGCCATGAAAGTTCTTCCAGTGTTCAACATGAAAGCAGTGTCGACATTCAGTTTGATCCACCCCTGTTTTGGTATTTTCCACTTTTTTACCTGCCTTGCAGGATAGTAGGAATAGAAGAAGAATCAGCTACCTGCACACGTACAGCCAAGCACATGGACTTGCCTTTGTCACTTTTAGTCTCAACATAAAGAGTAAATCCATGTTGGTTGTTCATGCAGTTTTGAAGGAAGGCAACAAAGCTGCTAACTGGACTATCGCCTTTTGCATGAACCGCGTCTTTTCTCAAGTGCCAGGCTCTCCACACGGTCATGAGAGTTAAACCTCATTCATTCTTTGCATTGTTGGATAGAAAGAGCAGGAGTCAAGAAAGCAAGACAAATTCAGGCATCATAGTTCAACTATTAGCTTGGTTATGTAATTATGTGCTCTTTTTGGTTGTCTTGGTTATGAAATTATGTGCTCTCTTTGGTTGTATGTACTCACTAAAAACTTAGGAAGATACATATTACTGGGAAAGATGTATCTATCTGCATTGAGTACATGCTTAGACAAGTTATGATATATTGCATTTTGATTGCCCTTATTGGTCCGGCATGGTAAGCAAATTTTTGGTGCAGGAAATTTATTCTTCTTCTATTCCTACTGTTCATAAATCTGCAAGTTAGGTATCTATCACTTGATGTAGTATAGTGATTCAATTCTCTTTTTTGCGGGTATAGTGATTCAATTATTATTTTTGCGGGTGTAACATCGATTTTTTTTCTTAGTGTCCCACGCAAGATTTCTTCAAGTAGAGTCTAATAGGCTGATACTGCATGACATAACCTGACCACAAGGTATAATGCTATTTTTTTATCCCCAAAAACATTAAATGTAGGCTATTTTACATACAGTACTACATAGGAAGATACACATTACTGGGAAAGTTGTATCTATCTGTATTAGGTGCATGCTTAGATAGGTTAACATACATTGAATTTGGATTGCCTTTATAGGTCCGACATGGTAAGCCGATTTTTGGTGCACACATCAAATTGCTTGATGCTACCAAAGGAGTTAATCTTCATACGGTTTTTCTGTGCTTAGGAACTACGGAGTAGTAGACTCCGTTGGGATTTTATCTCCGTACGAGTTCTCAATCCAAAGGCCTTCGTGTTTGACTGCTCGCGTACCATGGATTCGCCATGTCATCTTCTAAGCCCAAAATTGTCCATCTGAAGCTATACATTACTATATATGTTAGCCAAACATAATTTACACAAATCTCCCCTGTATTACTTGGTATGTAGAAATCGCGAAATCTCATTTACATTATAAAATCCTCCCATGAGTGATGCATTTTTTCGGTTCCGTGCATGCTCTATTTCATGTTGCTGAATTTTTTTCCTTAATTTATTTTTCATTTTTTGGCTTCATGGTCCAGCTCCGCAATTCATAAATATTCACCCCAGTTAATTTTGTATTGCTAGCTCAAGTTTATACTTTTTTTATATTCACAGTACATGTTCTTAATTAGTTGATCAAAATTGTCAGGATTTTGGGTGTCGTGTATACAGGCTTATTTCCTTTCCTTCATGTGTATATTTAGTGCTTCTACTGGAACCTGTTTTTTTTTTCAAATTTACCTTCATACATAAATGCTGGTAACATACAGTTACTAAGAAATAATTTTTTATGTTTTGATGTGCATGGTATTCTAATCCAATCAGAATTCAGATGATGCTCTGATTCTATTTTTAAGTTGTCATGTCAAAGAAACTATTCCTAACTTACTAAACTTTTGCTGATTTTTTTTTTGGATCAACACGGATTTCTCCCTGCTTCCATTTCAAGGAAACAAAACCCTATAGTTAGCTAATATTGTTAGCTATTTTCTTTTTCGCTGATTATTTTCAAGAAGTAATACTATATTTCTACTATCAGATTAAGTTTCTTTGTCCTAAATCACATTGTTACCGTTATTCCATAGTCATGTCTAGACTCCCGAGAACCACGTGGGTACCCCTGTACTGCTCCCTCGCCTCTTACTTAATTCTCCGGACCTTGATGAGTTGATGCCATAGGTAATTTTACTTACGTTGCTGATTTCTCTCGGTCATAAAGTGTCACTTAATCAACATACTTGAGTTTATGGTTTTTGGCATGTCATATTATCTCCGGTTGCTTATAAAGAAGATGTTGTTCAACTAGTGTGCCCACCACTTAATATTGTTGCATCCTGTGATAAAAAATAATGGTGTGTCCTACCTAATTGATCTTATATATATGGCTATATTAACACAACATCTTAAAAAAAATAGCTAAACATATGATGTTTCTTATGAAATAATGTAGGTTGCCCTCATATCCCTAGAAGATGGCTTCAATACAAAAAAAATTGATCATTGTTGCCAACCAGTTTCTAATTTAGTTCGAAAGATATTATTTTCTTATTGAGTACTTTCTTTGCAATTCATAGATGATGTAGAATGATTTGGTCTTCTCATATCAGAACATTATGAGTAAGAAGAAGAAACAATTCAAGTATGATTCTTGCATCAATTTGTCTGATGCACTTCCCGTTCTTATGTTTTTTCTGAATTTTGAAATCTACTCTCCCAATTTCTTAGTTACTGAGCAAAACAGAGAACATAATCCATCTACTCGAATAGTTACTGAGCAAGCCCAAAAAAAACTTATGGTGTTACTAATACTCTTCTACTCATGGTTAGAACAACATGACAACCTCAAATATGTTAGTTATAAGTGTTGGAACTTGGAAGGTATTAGTGAGATTCTATGTCCATGACCGAAGAGCATTCGCCCAATGAAACCGATTTTTCGCGCTAATCTTATTAACTATATTTTGTTGGCATTGGAATCCTTAGGTTATGCCTCTAGAAACTCTTGATTCACATTATTTTCTTTTGCAGGCTGCTAAAGTGGTCAGAGTGGAGATTTTTCAGTTTCTATGCATGCTAATACATGTTCCTCTAGAAAAGTTTCCTGTCACAATTTTGACATGCTAATGATTGTTAGACCTTGCGGCTCTATTAGTCGGGTTCTTACCTATAAATGGGTTTACTTATGAAGTGATCGCCAGTTTTATGTTTGTAGTTATAAGGGTTTTCTGTTTCTTACATGGTAAAGCATGGTTTGCCTTCGTTACTAATTTTTTCTGGTGGCCAATTGTAGGATTAAGCCGCTCTGTCATCATGCCTAATTGACTGTCCATTATTGAAGAGAAGGGTGTAGACATTGTCAGGGGATCCTCTTCGCATAGGAGTTTGCTAACATCAAATATGTATTCAATAGAACTTTGCGTCATGTTATTTACATTATAAAATGTGTGTTTCAAATTTATAGGACAACTTGGGCTTATTGTCGTGTGTGTTTGTCTCTGATGTAAATTAATAATTGGTTTATAGTGTCAAAATGGGATTTGTCATTTTTTTATATATATATCACGATGATAAACGTGTATAGATGAAAATCAGTCTCAAAGTGATAAACATATATAGATGAACACCTCGGTCTCAAAGAAAAAGGAAACCCGCGGAATTAGATATTTATGGTACACTAAAGACCCATGATTAAATTCCCCAAATCTAATTCTTGTAGGGATCGAACAATTCCTAAATTAGGTAAGCTGATCGTAAAAAAAGGGGGTAAAAGCTGGTCGGATTATGCTGGACGTTGATGTTAGATTATTACAGTTTCTTTTGGAGCCATATTGATACATGTATGCTTATGTTATCTGTAGCTTGTTGTAATGTTGAAAAAATGAAGATATATGTACATTTGAGAGAACAAACAAACTGCAACGACCCAATAAAAGTAACAAGAGAACTAAAGATATTAACCCAATAAGCCAAAGCGGCGCAGCGAAGCGCGCCCTCCCCTTCTAGTAATCTACTGAACAGCCCCAAATCTGCAACTTTAGGTCATCTCGTAGACTTTGTTGTTCGGTCAAACAGCAGTACCTCCTGCAATTCTCTAGGGGCACGTTTGATGTCCTTCCACCACTTGTATGCACACCTCGGCAGTTTACTCACTACAGGAATGACACGAGGTGCTGACGGCCATAGCGTACACCGACGGCAAAATGTCGGGGCCGTCGGCGTACGTGGCTGGAAGGCCAGCCCACCAAAAAGGTCGTCGGCACAGACGTGTCCGTCGGCGTTAGTGAATGGGCCCGACGGCGGCCCTCGGCACCTATCTAGCCGTCGGCTGCCCTCGGCACATAGCAAGCCGTCGGCACAGGGTGTGAGTCTGTGGGGCTAGGGTTTGCCACGCTCTATGCCGACGGCTTTGCCGTCGGCACATGTGGACAAATTTTTTTTTTCTTCTTTTAGTGTTTGTATATGTATTTATTAATTACTCTCAATTGGTAAAATTAATATGATAATATTTTATGTTTAAAATATATAAACTCACAACCGTTATCGCGTGTATCAAGATTAAAGTCTATTTTATTTATTCATACTACACCAACACCACTATCAAGTGGGTTTCCCACACTAAGTCTATTTTATTTGTGTTCTCTTGGGCTACCCTAACACAACCAAGCACCTAGTTCCACATTGCTACCCTCTTTCGACGTCGTTACCGCGTGTATCCGTATAAGTCCGGTATTTCTCCAGCGGGTCTAGGGTTTCATCGGAGAGGGGGCTCCGGATCGTCTGGATCCCAACACAAGCTAGGGGGTTCCATACCATGTTGGTATAGGTGTGTTGTGTGTTTTGTATGGCAAAGATTTCACTCCGGGGTGTGACCCGATTCACCGGCATCCACTTCTCTCTGGTGAGTTTGCATGCGCTTATAGGCTGAAACTCCCGTATTGGACGAAACATCATGAATCTTCCGAAGAGTTGGGTTCTAACTTTTTGTTTTGTGTTCTCTTGGGCTACTCTAACACAACCAAGGACCTAGTTCCACATTGCTAGCCCCTTTCGACGCCGTTACCGCGTGTATCTGTGTAAGTCCGGTATTTCTCCAGCGGGTCTAGGGTTTCACCAGAGAGGGGGGGTCGGGAGCGTCTGGATCCCAACACAAGCTAGGGGGTACCATACCATGTTGGTATAGGTGTGTTGTGAGTTTTGAATAGCAAAGATTTCACTCCGGGGTGTGACCCGCTTCACCGGCATCCACTTCTCTCTAGTGAGTTTACATGCGCTTATAGGGTGCCAAGAACTCGACGACCTTTTTAGATTTCCGGTTGCTTTGCAGTCAGTCGCATATCATGTACAGCTGATACACAGTAAAACTAATTTGGAAAAGTAGAGCAGTGACCAGAACATGTCTGTATTATTTCGAGTTTATAACAACAACTACGATTTGCAAAAACAGCACAAACACACATTTTCTGGTAGAGTATCAATACTGCATATTATTGCATAGATAAAATATGAGTATTTTTTGTGTGGTAGCTAGATTTCATAACCCAATAAATATTGTAAAGGAGATATGTAACTAGATATACTTCAATAGACAGCTCCTTGTTGATTTCATGACATATTGCTTTCTTTTTCTTCTCTAACCACAGTAGTAGTTTCAAGGAAAACAAGCAAGGTCATCCTTACTCATACAAGATAAGTTTATAACACCAAGAACAACACATATCATCCATATTCCAACTTCAAGGATCTACCTCATGAATAGTTGTACCCTTTTTTCTTAGCCGATGGCTCGGATCACTTTGTTTTTTAAACGAGACAAAATCTTTGCCTTTTATATTGATATAGGGGGGCTCAGATCACTATCAGTGGAAGAGAAAAAATATATACAGAAAGAGTGATCCAGAGAGCGATATGGGAGATAGAAAGACACCGAGCTAACGGTTTGGTAGCTCCTCAAGCTGCTAAAAAGTGCTCCCCCGAACAGCAGCACTACATGTTATTCCAAGGATGATTGGAATCCTTCAAGCATTGTATTTATAATTTGATAGAGATACTAATTTGTATGGTTAATTATCTAACAAAGGGCATAATGGTAAATTATGTTCTGACTTCTCTGGCATGCTGAAAAACAATTTTATCACAAAACCTGCTAATGATAATTACTTACTAAACGAACAACTTCATACAGTCCACTAAACATGTAACACATGAAAAACAGCCTACTCGAATGACGATTATGAGAGATATTGGCTTGCATGTAGTGTATTACAATAGTGCTAATTTCTCGTTCTGTGAAAGGATACTTCTCTTCACAACTTCAGGAATTTCTTCGTCACTTTTCACTGATGAATAGAGCCTCTTTGCTAGCTCCATCATAGTATTTTCTCCTCCTACAAACAATTGATTTTACATAATCAAAAAAGTACATGTGTTTCTAATATGCCTATGATATTAATTTTAAATAATTGAAAGGAATGGGTAGATACCTATACGAAGGCTCATGTCGTAAGTGTTTCATGTATCTAGAAAGCCTCTCTTGGAGGCACGTGTCATCAACGAAATAAAAAGATCCCCAGTGTCACCTTGGTCAATATAAAAACATTCGTAACAAAATGTTACCTTATTACAAACTTTGACCCAGACTCTGAGTACCACCACCTAGTTTCCATGCTAGTGTTAGTGACACAAGTAGCCTACAAAGCCACATTTCATCTATTTAATCTTACACATACAACCTTTTTATATTGTAATGTACATTTTTATTTCCTTTATTACATAATTTTGTTCTTATGCGGAGTTTAAAAAAAATTATCCTAACAATTGATTTATGTACTATTTTGAGACCACGTTTTGGATGCGGGTGTTGTTAGTTACGTGAAAATTGTTGTTGTATGGAATCGTACGGACACCCTTTGCTCACATGGTTTGATGATCTTGCCAATTACTTTCCTAGAAATGCACTATAATGATCCGTGCACGTGCAATCATCACAGACTTATGGATTTGGTAGCAAAACAAAAAGTTATGAATGCCCGAAGAATATATAGATCACATTCATCACCCATTAATCTTAGCCATCGATTATGTGATTTTCATTGTTAACGTCGAGGTTGGCAACAAGATTCCAAAACCACCTTCTATCTTTATAGGGTTTTTTTTTGCAAACTTTTGGTAGTCAAATACCCGATTTTATTGTTGAGGGGACTAGGCTATGGGCTAGTGAATTCTTATGGGGCTTACGGAATAAGTTAGAACATATACACATGGACATATACATAGCTCATCCATGTCTAAAAAGGGAAACAAAATGACCAAAGCAAAGCTGAGTGAATCACGAGGAATGAAAAGAAACTTACACATTACATTCACAATTTACAAAACAAATCATCAACATGGAAATAAGATTGCATAATAACAAATGTTACATATATTGTGTTTACAATATTCGGAGACAAATAATCTACGCGTAACTAACCAGCAATTCGTTTCTATATTTTAGTCATCATACGACTAAAACTACTGTAGTCAATATACTTTATAATTATTTATATTAAATTTTTATACTTATTTCTAACTCATTTGGTGAATTCATGGTCACATCTAAATATGTTGTGCCAAACTTATATTGTATTTTATAAAAAATATAGTAGTTTCCGTTGATTGATTTATGTTTGAATAATGTAATTTATATGTCTTTTTGTGTATCCTTGTCTATCTTGATAGAGAAAATTGAATTATATGTTATAAGAATATCTTAATAGAGATTTATAGTTTATGGCTATGTATAGTTGTGTTATAAGAATATCTTGATAGAGATTTCTAGTTTATTACTATGTATAGCTAAATAGAAAAAATCTAGAGAATATATAGCTTTAAGAGAATTTTATCACCAAATAATTGGCATGCTTCTCTCATTTATTGGGTTAAATGTGTCTTACATATAACATCAGGTTCACTTGTTGACGAAGTTTATATGTCATGTAGTTGGTAATGAAATAGCACAGTTCTAACAAAGATAGCCTTTTGTATAACTTATGTGATCAGTGATGTAAAACTTTGATATTTCACGCTACTCTTCTTATTTAATAAAAAACTGGTCGTGTGCATCACTTTGATGCAGAGGCTGGGGCTAATTTCACTATCAAAAAATTATAACTTGTAGGGCGTCCATGGTAGGTAAACAAACAACGTAATCGAACTAGAAGACAAAATTGATTAGATTAATTTGTTTCTAGCTATGTGATTATGTCGATTAGATTGATTTCTTTCTACGCGTTGCACGCTATTAATGGTGGTGTCACCTGTACATACTCCTAAAACTGTGATGTTCAGGACAAATATGGAAAGCCAAATGCATACATCCAGAAAAATGCGGGCACCCATGTAAAGTCTAGATCTTAAACCCAGGTGGGCAGATTTCAACTAGGTATTCGCAACAAAATGGATCCAAAAGGTCTACTAGGGGGGGGGGGGTTGAATACACGACCACAAATTGTATTATTTTTGTTTTTAAAAATGGGGGTTAACAAGAATATAGGTTCTCTAAATTATGTAACTTTTTAAAAATAGGAAATTACCTCAGCCTCCACATCAAAGAGATCCATATGACATGCTTTATTTATTTTATTCAACGGTTACCGGAAAACTGTATTTGAACAATGATACAAACCGAAGCCGCATAACAAGGTGATAAAGCACCACCCATTAGCACAAAAAAGAACAAAACAGAGTCTTATGCTCCGTCCACAGCCATCAGTATCACATGTAAGATGCATAAATAGTGCCTTGTCCACATACTCCGGAATTCTCCACCACCATCTTCAGGAAACCCATCTACAGGCTGTAGATTGACGCCAAAAACCTTGCCAGGTCAGCCATATATAGATGCCAGCACGACGCCATACAACACCCCCGCCTTGGGCGCATCCATCATCATGCGTTCATCGTAGAGACCCTAGTGTGCCATGCCGACAAGACTCATCATCGTCGATGCGGAATATGCAAGAGTGCTCCACCTCCAAAACCGTCCACTGGTCCCTCGACCAGATGCACACCTCCAAGAAGGACTCCCCCAAGGGAGAGATAGCACAAGAACTCGGTCACCATCCTATCGGTGGATCTAGGGGTTCCCTCGACGGTATCCGAGGGAGGTGGGGTATTCACTAGGGTTATGTCTTCGAGAAGGAAACTACAAACTAGGCATCACCGTCACTGACTTACCGGGTTTTCACCCGGATCTTGAGCCACAAATCTCCATCGAAAGTGTTGTACACTAGACCAACCTCCTTTGAAGATTGAGACCTCAATGTCCATATGCCCGATCTCTACCATGCCAAGCCTCGTCGGAGTAGAGGAACCCGTTCTCCACCGCGTCATGCCATATGGGAATCCAAGGACCTATTGGGTTACACAACAGAATTTAAAAAATTTCATCTTACGTAACACACAAGATCTACTATGAAGGCACGAGCGAGGATAAATCTGATCATTATCGACACGAAGCATGGAACGAGTGTCGATGATGATATCGGTGATGCATGATAAAGAGTTCCACGGGTAAGCCTAGCGGTGGAACTGTTGCCGTCTCTCCGTATCCAGCCTTCTGGATCCACCTGGGTGAGGATCTCATTTGTTACCCCTATGAGAGCTCGCACACGTACGTTCGTCAAAGTCCTGCAACACTTCACCATCCAGGGCTAATAGCTACATGTGCACAATTGAGATGGAGCTATATCTATTTGGGATAGGACACCTCAAAACCCTGATTATAAGAAGCTCTAAACCAACTAAAGGGATCTAATTAGAAGCTCTGATTAGATTCTCTAATCAACTAGAGAGAGGCATGAGGCCAATTGAAGTGATTTCTCTCACAGAATTGGGGTCCCTTTAATAGTTGGAGGAGGGGGACTAGGGGGAGGAGGAATCCCTCCCCCCAATCTGCACCCACGAAGGAGGTGGCCACACTAGGGCTCCTCCCCAACTCGGATTGGATTCCTAAATCCTAATACAATTAGGAGTCATTTCTTGTGTGTGTGTGTGTGTTGGGGGGGGGGGGTTGGGGGGGTCCTTCCCTCTCCTCCTTTTCTTTCCATTTCTCCTTGATTTTTACTTTTCTGTTCGAAACCAAGTAGGAAGGTGCGAAGGAGTGGTGCGGCCAGGGACGAGGCCATTAGGCCCACCTACCAGCCACCACATGAAGGCTGAGGCCATTGGGCATATATGGCCCCCTCCGGCACTTCTCCTCCCCCACTACAACAAATATGCTATCTTGTGAGTCACCATATTGGTCACTGAATGATCACGTACAATCATTTGTGATCTTTCTATGAACAAAATCTGTTGGTTAGATTACGATCGCCAGCAATGAGCCGTAGTGACCTTCTTTGTGAGTTGGTCATGGAGGTGCACGACCAAAACAGAAAGTCACGGATTTTGCGACCAACTGATGATTGGTCACGTGCAGTCTGGTCGGATCCTACGTGGCAGAGCTGACGTGGCAGATTTGTGATTAAAAAAAGGGTAGTGGACGAGATTCGGCCTCGTCCCGTTCATCCCTCTATACGGGCCTAGCCCAAGGGTTTAGCCCATTTATTCATTTTTTCCTGTCAATTCTAGACGGCCATATGGGCCTAGCCCAAGAGTTTAGTCCATATTTTCGTCTCTTTTTCTGTAAATTCTAAATAGCTAGTTAGTGAAATTAGTCCAGCCAAGGTTTGGATAATTTTAGAGGGTTTGGATAATTTAATTGAGGCACTTATTGTATTAAAAAAATTCTATAAAACATCTATAATTCTTATTTGACATGA
Organism: Alopecurus myosuroides; assembly: GCA_028641055.1. Classification (NCBI taxonomy): domain Eukaryota; kingdom Viridiplantae; phylum Streptophyta; class Magnoliopsida; order Poales; family Poaceae; genus Alopecurus; species Alopecurus myosuroides. The sequence goes on along the minus strand of CM054060.1, from coordinate 331,710,165 downwards.
AGACGGTCTGGTAAAATATCAGACCATTTATAGAAAGTTTCCGGAAAAAAGTTGTTTAAATTTTCCTTAAGACATTTTTGCTATTTCCGTAATTCATTTAATTTGGTAATTCGATTGCCTTTGTAAATTTGATATTCTGAACATGTAGAACTTCCTTCACACATGTGGCATTAATTAAAAATATTTTTTTTTTACAAAATTATTCAAAAACAAACTTAATTGAGTTATAGCCAATTTTGATTTTTTCCATTTAATAAATTCTAGCATTTATTTTCTTATCCCAAATTCACCAAAATTCATGCGGAGGCTCACAAAATCATGTTGAAACACTCCAGAACCTTTGTTTTGAATTTTTCAAAAGTTTTGAAAGTATTTGAATCTACATTGGATGAAGACAATTTTGAATGCCTCTCTTTTTATAAAATCATTTGGCATTTTTTGATGTTTCCAAAATTACTATCTTTAATCTTGAAGCTTCCTTGAAAAATATAAAAGCTCAAGGAATAGTTCCGATTTTCCATTTTGAACAATTGCATTGAATTTGGATTTCGGAAAGGGGTGTGCCTCCTCCTAATTTGTTTCCAACCTTTGCTTTATTTAAATTTTAGCAACTTAATATGGATGCCATGATGCATGATGAAATGAAAACGTAAAAATTTGGCTCAAATTTTAGAGTGCAAAATTTGGGCAGTGGTGCTCTTGGAATTCTTGGCTATCATGATGAAAACTCTTGGTTTGAACTCTATTAGTTGTATCTGGCAATGAAAAACTTCTAGTAGCTTTCTAGTTGAAACCATTGTCTAGAGTTTGCTCGAACTTTCTCTAGGGAAAAAATATATGATATTACATCGGCGGTCGGATCAAGCAACAAAGACAATTGTGCATTGTTTTCTATTCTCGAGACGCCACTTTCGATAACTTTTTTGAGGTCCTAGTGTTGTCAATGGAGGTGGTTGCTTTTTCATGTTGCGACTCATGAATCACTTTGGCGGAGCCATGTGTTTTATTTCATTTATTGGTGCATACTTATACCTCGAATAGCTCTCCGAGATGGGTTGTTGCAGAGAGGAATAATTGATATTTTCTTGATATCGATATTTTCTATTTTTCAAAGAAACGTAGAAGCAACTTTACCATTGTTTTATGCTATTCTTTCACCAAGTAGTATATATCGATATCAAGAAACAAGTAGGTGCATTAAGTAGCATCTAGTTGCAATGCACGGAGCACGGGATATAACGACTTAACGTGCTTTGATGAAACTTGAGTTGCAGAATTTCTTTGTTGGTCGTATTTTTGGGGGTTTCTTCAAATTAATGCTATGTCTTTATTGCTATATTAGCAAAGTGTTAGACTTGTATAGCTTCCGTCAATATACATGTACATGCATGTCGATTGTATTGTACCTTTGATACCCATATATATAATGAGATAGGACACGCCTTAGAGTGTTGAGGCGGTTCCCCCCAAATCATATGTCCAATATGGTATCAGACTAGGTTTAGGGTTTTCCACCACCACCGTCCTTGGCCACCGCCTTTCCTCGCTTCCGCTCCTTCCGTCGCCTCGCTGCCGCCATGACGGACGCCGCCTCCTCTCGTTCCACCCTCGCTGCCCTGCTCTCATATCCGGTGGATAGTGCTGCTATGGCCACTCTTCCGATCGGTACGCCGAGTGTGGGTTCGATGTTCTCCAACCCACCGGCGGTCTCTCCATCTACAACGCCCGTGCTGCAGCACCCGCTGTTCAGCGCGGCACTCCCGGTCGCCGCAGCCACGTCTGCGTCGCCCGCGTCTGCAGCGTTCGCCGCGCCATCTCTGGCGCCCACGTCAGCAGCCATCGTCGCCCACTCGGCGTCGCCACCACCCGCCTCTGAGCCGTCGCTCCCTGCGCCGCCACCTTATGTGCCGGCGCTGTTCCACTTCGGCAAACTTATCAGCGTGAAACTCTCGCCGGATAATTACATCTTCTTGCGAGCGCTGGTGCTTCCGCTCCTTGGGAGTCACTACCTTCTCGGCTACGTCGACGACACCCTTCCTTGCCCTCCTGCGCTAGTGGACAGCGTGCACGGTCCGGTCTATAACCCTGAGCACCCTGTTTGGATGGCGCGGGACCGGGCCAATCTCTGTGCCATCCAGGGGTCGGTAACACCGGAGGTTGCCGGGATGATCTTCTTCGCCAAGACCTCGCATGAGGAATGGACCATACTAGAGCGCTCATTTGCGTCACAGTCGCAGGCCTGTTGGCCTCCATTGGCCAGCCCCTCACCGACGCTGAGCTCACCTCCTACATCCTCAATGGTCTCGGCGAGGAGTATGATGGCATGCTGGAGGTCATCAACGAGCGCTCGGTTCTGATTATGGCGGACGAGCTCTACTCGTGCCTTCTCCTCACCGAGCAGCGAGTCGAGGCGCGTCATGCTCAGCGTGGTCACGCTGACCCCCCGGCGCATGCTGCCTATCGGGGTAGATGTTCCTCTTCTGGTGCCTCGCCTCCCAGCTCGGGCAAGGGTCCTGTTGCACCACCCAAGCAGTCGTCCGCCTCACCCTCGCCATCGAGCTTCTCTGGGCTCGACCGCTCCCGTCGTGTGTGTCAGCTTTGTGAACGCGATGGCCACTTGGCCTCCAAGTGTGATCGCCGTTTTCAGAAAAAGCTTTCTCGGCCTCGACAATGATGGCAAGGACACGAAGAACAATGAGCGTCAAGCTACTATGGCTGACCGCCCGTGTGGAATCAGAAGAGGAGGACGGAACCGGCGGGGGCCAGCACCTGTGCTCGCACGCGCTGTGGCGTGTACTGGGCGTCCACTGGATTCCGATCGATCAAGAGAGTGGTGGAGCTAGCTAGCTTCGTTGTAGCCTCATAAAAAAAGTTGGACTAAATAGGAAGCCCCGTAGGGTGCACTCACCATAAACGCACGGACATTGGCACGAACGGCTGTTTATACGGACAATTTCTGGACAAATTGGTTCCGGATTTGAGCAGTCCCGGAGGAGATGTCCTAAACCGTTTGTGTGCCCCGATTAAATTAAACGGACGGAAGTGAAACCGAATGCATGTGGGTTGAGTTGGGATTTCCTCATTAATTATCATGGTATAATGATGACATGGCCCAAGGAAATGACGTGGACCAGTTAGAAGCTTGGTGAGGTGTATATCTTGCATGTTGAGAGAATTGGACTTAGTGGGTTGCTCCCATTTAGATATTGTAGATAACTCATTTCTTCGTAAGCAGATTGTGGGCGCGGGGATGACAGCGCCCATCCAACCGACAATCTCAGATGCCCCGCCGGCTAGCGCCATGGAACTGGGTTTAGTTTATAGTTAGGGAGAACTGATTGCAGTGGCATGGACCACATGCCCATGGATTCTGGTGAACTCATTGCACACTTCGGTTTGTTATTTCTAAGTTCGATAACTTTAGTGTGCTGGCGACGTGCAAAACTGCAAACTAACTCTCATCCTTTGGGAATTCCAGCACGACTATGTTAGCACTAGTGGGATGAAAATTTTGCCACAGGCATGTTCCTAGCCGCCAGCAATAGCAGTCTTGATTTTGGTCATGACCAGATGGGAGATAAACAACATGTTTTGTTAGATGAACCTCCAAGTTTTTATTATACCTTTTCTGATCGAGGATGTAACATTTTGTTCAAAATGGGGGGTGAATTCCATGTCTGCACCAATCGATGCACACAGTCTTTTATTATAGAATTTATTAACTCGGTGTTTACAACTCACATATCACATCAGAGTTCATAAAAAAATCAACTGAAGAAGCGAAACATATGGCATCTTTGCATTATGTATCCTTCTAGTAAACCACTAGCCACCAGAGTTGGGTATATACAGAGCGACCATTTGTAGCCATGAGCATCCGAAATACATATGTGACCGATGCTCCTCGGGTAGAACTAATGAACAGGTTTCGATCTAGTTGATATCCGACATATGAATAACCTGTAAGAAATGAGTATTTGAATTCTTGTTAAATACAATTTTATTGCTGCAATTGCATAATGCCCACATGAGAATGCAAACACCAGTCCGAATATGAGCCTTAGTTGCTTTATCCATCCCACTTAGCTAATTTCTATACATATTTGTAATATTGGTGGGTGGGGTACTATTGAAAGGAATTGTACAACTCTCCAAATCATCTTAGCAAAAGAGAAAGAAATGAAGAGATGCTGATTGGACTCATATATTTTTTGTTTCTTATTCATTCATCACAATCACAGCAGTTACATTCTTGATGCAACTAGGCCGATTTGCTAAGATGATTTGGAGAGTTGTATCTAAATCACTAGCCACCCAAGTTGCAAAAAATTATAGTTATTTATACTAAATTTCTATAATTGTGTATAACTCACTTTTTGAATTCACGGTCATATCTAAATATGTCATGCTAAATTTGTATTGTATTTTCTAACAAAATGTTTATTAGTTTTCATGGATTTAGTTATGTTAGTTGCATAATGTAATTTATATGACGTAGTGTGTATCCTTGTCTATCTTGGTGGAGATATGTAAATTATATGTTATAAGAATATCTTGATAGATATATATGGTTTATGACCATGTATAGCTAAATAGAAAGCTGTAGAGTATATTTTGTGTTTAAGAGGATTTTATCATCAAATAATTGGCATGTTTCTATCATTTGTTGGGTTAAATGGGTCTTACATATAACATCAGGTTAAGTTGTTGATGACATTTATATGTTGTGTACTTGGTAAATGGGTCTTACATATAACATCAGGTTCTGTTGTTGATGACATGTATATGTTGTGTACTTGGTACTGAAATAGCACCATTCTAGTAAAGATATCCTTTTGTATAACTTGTAGGGCATCCAGGGAAGGTAAACTAACAACACAATTAAAATGGAAGACAAGATTTACTAGATTCATTTGTTTCTATGAGAAGATGTTGATTAGATTGATTTATTTATATGTGATGCACACTACGGGTTGTTTTGTGTCGTGGACTTACTCCTAAAAGTTAAATGTTTAGAACAAATCCGCAAAGCTCTGTTGATAGACCCGTGTCAATTTTAGAATTTGAAGCCTGGTGGTAAGATTCCAGGTATATATTTGCAGTTGAAAGGATAAAAAAAGTTCGTAGAGTGGGTAGATAATTGACTATAAATTTCATTATTTTCTTTAAAAAATCAGGGGTTAACAAAAATATATGTTCTCTAATTTATGTAGCAAAATGTGAGCAACCGATATGGCACGATACAATCTAGCTATGTAGGATTAACAAAGTAACAAGCTGTATATGAGTAAGTAAAGTGAGAAATAATCACAATAGAGATGAGGGTATATCCCAAAGTCTCTATCTTTGGAGGTGGTAATCTCCGTTGGATCGGATGGTGAAACAATGCCCACCAATAGCCACAAAGAACTAACTACCGTGTTCTCCACGATCCTTCACCTAATGTTTGGGGTGGTGCCCTTGGAGGCAACGACCGAAATTTACATAAAAGTTTGGGGTGGTATTCACAACTCCATTGAAGGCTCCCAAGAATGCCACGAATTTTGACACCATAAAGATTGAGCTCCCTGACACACTAAAGGACACCCTTTATGCCAATGGCAGCGACAAGTCCCACGGTAACTCGCATTGCGTGTGACCGACGAGGCCTGATGTACTTGCTACTCCCCGTTCAGCAAGTTGTTGGGAACCCTAAAGCGGCAGGGATGATTTAGCTAGCAACAAGTATTTCTCTCGATTGAGAATTAAGATTTATCGCCTAGCTAGTAGGAGATGGTAAGACGTCAACCGAATTTACGGTAACTACACACACAGTAGACAAAACACACTTGTCACCATGGTTTTGGTTACCGGTCGGGAAATCCGGTAACCGCCCGGTAACCGGAGATCCCGACCACCCCCGGGAAATGGTCATACCGGTCAAAAAAATCCCAAATTTTTTGAAAATTTTAAATTTTAACAAAAACTCTCGGTAAATGATTAAATTGGGAATCAATTTGTTTGAATTTTCAAAATTTGGTTCTCAAATTCGTCTGGTAACCGGTCGGGATTTTCCGGTAACCACGGTAACCGGAAATCCCGACCCCCCTCGGGATTTTTTTTTCTACCGGGAACCAAAACCTTGCTTGTCACCAACATCTGTGAAGGTTGTTAAGATTTTCGTCCAACTAGTTACAAGAATTAAATCAAGAACAAAGCCAGATCATTTTCAAAAAAGAAAATGTGATTTGTGCGCCTTGACAGGATCGGGCCGATCCTCCTTCCTCAATTAATTTACCTTTGCCTTGTCCACGTGCCCAAAAAAATCCACATGGATGGATGGCGATACGTGAAGCTTCCTAGCCGATCCGTGAGTGAATCGGAGCAAGAAACGACAGCACATTTCGTTGGTACCAGTAGCTGATGTGGACAAGGCACCTGCACTGACCTGTTCTTGCTCGCTAGGTAGGCTTCTTTTTAGCCCGAGGTTGCCACTAAAAATGGGACACTACTATATCCGTTGCCTTTTATATACGGGTAGGTGCTGTCCAGAAATGCATGACGAATTGATGACCGTGTCCAGTGATCTCGTCACAGAAAGAAACAAGAAACTATAGGCAGTGATGTGTAATGGAGCTCAACCCCTCACCTAACCGACAGAAGCAGCTAGCTATGGTCTCATCGCCGTCAGCTGAATCGTGCCCGGAAGAACCACTGCGCTAAGCCCCTGTCAGCAAAAGCTTTCTTGATTACATGGAGGCTCACGCTCAAGTTATTAAGGCCAAAATTTTCTTCGCCGTCGACAGCAACTATATATATATCGCCCATTGCGATCTTGCTAAAAGGAAGCTCAAAAGTCATATAAAGTCTGGTATGATTCACATAAGACGAATGTATCACACAAACAAAACCTGCTGACCCCAGATCCGATCGACAAAACAAGGGAAAAAAAAAGACGAATTCTATGACTCCTACCACATTTCGTGGATCTCAAAGTTTGTAGGATAAGCATGAGCCGAGGGGCCTGCAGGTTTAGCTATACGGAGACTTATGGAGACACAAGAGTTAATTTGATCGGATCCTCCGAGCAACATGTGAAAAGGTTCCAGAGTACTTATTAGGTAGATTAGGATGGGAACCGAGCATGGCATGCTTGCACCTAGCAAGGGAAGGAAGCAAAGGGCAGTGGTGGTGGTTGAACTGGTTTCCACATCAAGGGTGTTGGACTTTCTGACGAGAGAAGGGATGACAGAGGACCAGGGAACCACCAGCTCATGCATTGCATGCAAATTAGAACTAGAGCTCTTGATTCTTCAAAAAAAAAAAGTGTTCTCTGCTGACTAGAATTGTACTTCTATGTGATGTCTTCTTCTTTCGATTACTACAAGATAGGTATGTCACAACATAAGGAAGAAAATGAATAAATCAGTGGCCCTCACCATAGTTTTCATTGAACGCATACCTATGTGTTATAAAATGTAAAGATGAAAATCTAATTGGTTTTGCTATATATTCTTCTCGGGCGAACTATTTCCATGTCGAGACTAAAAATAGCAACCGTCCGATGTTAGAATTGTGATTGTCGCAAATACAAAACGATAAGGTAAAGAGGGCCATGCAACCAAAGAGGGCCATGCACATGTGATGGCCTTAATAATATCGGAGGTGGTTCTCCACGAGCCAAAGAGGGCCATGCACATGTGATGTAATTATGCGATGATTCAAAGCAGTCTATCAATCAACCCGCAACTCATTTCGTCGTCGTAAGCAGATTGTGGGTACGGGGATGACAGCGCGCGCCCATGCAACCGAGAACCTCAGATGCCCGCCGGCTAGACCCATGGAATGTGGATTAGTTTATTAGTTAAAGAGACTACTAATTGCACTTGCATGGACCACATGCCCGTGGATTCTGGTGAACTAATTGCACACCTCGGTTTGTTTTTTGTAAGAGCCGATAACTTTAGAGCAAGTTCAATAGTAGAGTCGGCAGCCGGCTATAACAAATTGCCATGTCATCTATAGCCAACATATAGCCAACAAGTACAATAGTTAGCAATAAAGATATCTTACTTTATCAAGATATGACCCACCTCCCACCCTCACAAAGTGTCTAGGAGCACGTGCTACAGCTAGCTCTTGCATGAGAGCCCACTCCCCTTCTCTCTCCTCTTCTCTCTCCTCCATGTCATCACAACAATATTATTTTAGTTCTTATAGCCTGCTGACTGTACCTTATTGTACTTGCTCTTAGCGTGCTGGCGACGTGCAAACTACTTACGACGTTCTGGTCCACCATCCTTTCAGAATTCCAGCACAATTATTTCAGCATCGTGGGTTTTATTTTTTTGAAACAAGGGGTGAAAGTTTTGCCCCAGGCACGTTCCTAGTAGACGCCAGCAATATGAGCCTTGATTTTGTTCACGACCAGATGGAGGCTGAACATGGCATGCTTGCACCTAGCTTTTGATTTTCCGAAGATAAGAGCTTGACCGCTTTTTTTATATAAGAGCATATAGTAATTCATGAAGATACAATTTACACCACAGCAACGCATTACCTTAGTGGCAACACGAATGCACACAGGAAAAAAAAAAAACCCGCTACAGTGATCTATTACTTGTTGGAGCAAACCTAACACCGTCAAAAAATAGTGCCAAAAGTCCAGCTTCTCCAAAAGCGACGCCTCCGAGAAGTGAACAGTGCTCGAGTGTTGTCGTTGTCCTAATCATAGATCATAGGTTTTCACCCCGAAGAAAGTCCACACTCGCAAAAAATAATACCTTCGACAAGCCAATTGCCAGCCACAACCAATTAAGATCAGGTCTTAGGTTTTCAACATTAAAATTTAGACTCTTAACTTGTCCTATGATGTTGCCCCTCTTGCATGCCGCTGCTCCAAGTCACGAATCACCAAGCCAATTCTTCATCGCCACGAAGATTAGAACCACCATTGCTAGTCCTAAGATCTCTTCTTTCATGACATTCTCTACTAGCATCATGGAATGAGAACGTGCCCCCATGATATTAACAGCCAGCAGAGCTTCGTAGCGCTCCCTCTGAAACCAAACGATCAGAGTAAAACACGGGTAAGCACGACCAAATCCCACCCGATTCAGCAATCTTCAAGCATGAATTGCCCAAGTGGAGTTCACCGCCGAACCTTCTGGAACACGCCACTATAGCTAGATCGATAGAGACAGGCATCCGACAAGTCATCATCCTGGAGCAAGGAGGAACCCTAGAACCGCCACAATTTTTCCTCAGACTGGAAGGCCCCCACGCCACTAGTCGTCTCCTGCCGGATTGACAGAAGCGGAAGAAGGTAGTCCACCGCAAGGCTCCAGGTCGCTAGTGTCCCGAGAACAGCCAAGGACCACGCAATACTGGCCCTGATTAAGCCCATCTGGTCAGATCGGGCCTCACAACCTAGATCTCGTCCCAATGGCGTAGATCGCCACCGCGCACGCTGAAGTCGTGCCATTGGTGTACCGCCTCCTGCTCAACAGCCTCCTATCAGAGATCTCAGGCCTCAGCCAGCGACGGTCGCTTCACTCTGTGCCCCCACCGGCATGACACCATCTCTCGTGAGAAACCTTAAGGTAGCATCTCTCCGTCTCAACCGTCGCTGGACGAGAAGGAGGCCTTTACCACCACCAGCGCGGGCCACAGCAGCGGCCAGGGGGAAGAGGATGGAAGGGGTGCCTAACGCTTGGTGGTGGAGGAGCCTCCAGAGCCGCCCGGGGGAGGAGGATAGGTCATAAAGTTGATGGAACATAATTACACGGTTGCTTATGAATTAGCTAGGCTAGCATGAGAATCTGACCAACTTGTTTGGTTAGATGAACCCCTAGGTTTTTATTATACCTTTTATAGTCTAGGATGTAACTTTTTTCGAAATGGGGGTGAATTCCGGCTCTACATCAATTGTTGGCTCCTTGCACACAACCTTTTATTGCAAAATTTATAAACACCCAAGGATCATATAAAGAGTTCATAAAAATAATCAACGGAAGAAGCGAAACATATGACGCCGATGCATGATGTATCCTGCTAGCTAGTAAGCTGGCAGTCATCCAGGTTGAAGATATCCCCGAGCGACCGTCTCGAGCTGTGGGCATCCGAAATCCTATTAAGCCAATTTAGCCAATTTTTAAACATATTTGTAATATTGGTGGGTGGGGTAATATTGAAAGGAATTGTGAATGGACTCCTCAAATCATCTTAGCAAACCGTGTATGTAACCGCTTTGACGAATGAATAAAAGAGGTAGGACTATGATTAAGTAATTCTCAATTGCCCATTTCTTTTCATGTTTGACTCGTCCACGTGCAAAAAAAATATCCACATCGATCGATCGCTGCGTGAAGCTTCCTAGCCGATCCGTGGGTGAATCGGAGCAAGGAATGACAACACATGTAATTCGTTGGTGCCAGTAGCCGATGTGGACAGGGCAGCTACTACCGGACCTGTTCTTCCTACTAGCCAGGCTTCTTAAATTTCCAGCCCGAGGCTGCCACTAAAAATGGGACACTATCCTACCGGACTACCGGAGGCGCTGGGTGCCAACAGTCAAGAAATGGCTGATCGATTGATGACCATGTCGGGCTACCTGTTGCTATATGGCCAATGATCCCCTGAGAAAGAGAAGGAAGCTACAGCCAGTGATGTGTGATGAAGCTGAAACCCTCACCTAACATGGAGCAGCTACGGTCTCATCGCCGTCAGCTCATCCGTGCCCGTAAGAACCACTGCGCTAGGCTATTGTCAGCAAAAGCTCAATCTTGTACTTGAAAGCTCGTGCCGAAGCTAAAGCTCAAAGCCAATTTTTCTTCGCCGAGGGAGACTCCTATGATCAGACCACATCATCCTTTGGGCAGAGCCGCGGAGGCGATCGATCCCCCACACAATTGAGAATCGCACATTCCGGGGACTAAAAAGTGCCGGAAAGTATTGTACTCCCTCCGTCTCAAATTAATTGTCACAAATTTTGACAAAAGTAGATGTATCTAACACTAAATTATGTCTAGATACATCCATTTTTGTCAAATTTTGCGACACTTAATTTAAGATAGAGGGAGTACAATATGTATCTACCATGCCACACGAATTAATCCAGACTCGATTGTTTAGGAAGACGAAAGAGATCCTTTAGTTGATATTTGTAGAGCATGCATGTAGAATGAACCTGAACATGCATGGGGTGCTGGTTTTGATTTCCAGGCTGTACGGATTTGGTCACACACGGGTTGGTTTGATCGGATCCTCTGAGCAACATGTGAAAAGGTGTCAGAGTACTTAAAAGTAGATTAAGATGGGAACATGCCATGCTTGCCCCTAGCACATCAAGGGAAGGAAGCAAAGTGCAGTGGTGGTTCCACATCGGGGGTGTTGGACTTTTCTGGGGCGTGCGGGAGGAACAGGAACAGGGAACCACCAGCTCATGCACTCACATGCATACTAACTAGAGATCTTGATTCTCAAAAGGAAGAGTCAAAGTTACGTATGTGTTGTGTTCTTTTTTTTTTGAACGAGGACCAAAGATTTGCAATTTCATTAACTGAGAGAAGACATTTGCTCGGTTAATTAGCTAAAACCGATAAAACCCACAAAATATATATCACGGACGCCGATGAGAAGAAAAAATGATGTCGAGGTTGATGTTGGCTTCATCGTCATTGTTTCTCCCCTAGCAGGCGGCTTTGACTTCACCGCAAACAACCGCCGACCAAACCCGCACCACAAAGGCCGCGAGAAGACCCATAAGTGTGTGCAACAATACAACCCGATTTTGAGGGTGAGCTTTGAAAGGAACAATGGTTTTGGAGCAACATAAGATCATTGAGGAGACAACCTGTAGGCTGTCATCGTAACCTTCTGGACTTCTCCAAAACTCCGACTTCATAGCAAAACATAAACCATGACAATTCAATGGACACAAGATTGCCGCAACCCCAACATCGCTCGAACCTGTCATTGTGGCAACAACCCAGACACCAAACATTGTCATCTTCCGTTGGTCCTTCCGGCCTAATTAAAACTTCAAAGATAATGCCCCAAGGAGGGTCACCACGGCAGAACTCTGATATGATCTAATATCTTGGATCTATTGTCGGACAAGAACATCTTCTAGTCGACGCCTTCAAGAAGTGCACGACGTCTAAGAGTGTCGTCGTTAACTGCTCCATCCATAGCCGAGGTCAAGTCTCTTCCATGAATTATCTCGCAAAAACCTTTACCTACGCCATCAACAAGCCTCTGCGGGTTGATCCGTCCAGATCCTCCTCGACCGTGGACTCACTACGGGAAAGGCCAATCCCCGTCGGCGTATGCATAGGCCGACGGCCCCCGCAGGTCTTTTGGTCCGTCGGCGTAGCGTCCCGGCCGTCGGCTTATGAGTAAATTGGGATACGCCGGAAAGCCGTCGGCGTATAGGCAGACAAAAAAATTAAATTTTTTTCTACATTTTTTTATTTCACTTCTTTAACCACTTAATCACACTATAGTCACATTTATCTTTAGCTTTAACCATTTTTAATTTTAATCTAAATTACTCGCTTCTACTAACACTTCCCGATCAGTCACCCATCATGAGATTGCTCTAGCCCCAGCACGCTTAACTTCATAGTTTCTTCCCCATAAGCTATCTAGAAACAACGGGTGTGTTGCTGATAATATTATCCAATCAATCCTGTTAACCCTTGGACCATCACGTCACACTTTTTTATTTTGTAAATTCAAACAATTATTTAAATAAAAAATAATAACTAATAATAAACTTGAATTTAAATAATAATTAACATTTTTACTTTTCTATTTAATATTGAATAATTGATCCGTAAATCAAAATTTGATAAATAATATGTCTATATCAATTAGAAAAATGAGAGAAATTCAAATATGACATTCATATAATATTTTCCATCATGTGTAATAATTTTTTTTTCCTTTTCATTGATTAAAAAAATCTCTTTTCTTTTTTTCGAGTGTAAAAAATGGGTTTTTTTGTGAAGGACCTACCACAAATATGTTGCAAAACTTGAGATCTATAATTTTTGAAAATACTAGACCATGTTATATGCACAAATAACCAATTTTTTAATATGAAAAGGTTTCCATGCATCTATTTTGAAAAACACAAGTTTCTGCCGATTTCGCTGGAAACTGGTCAAATTTGAAGTACAGGTGCCCATAGTTTGCTCATGTTCTTTTGAAAAAAAAATCATTTTCAGGTACACAACCTATTTTATCATAGATACACCAAGATTTTCACAATATTCAACCCCTAGCTACGAACAGTCATGCCCGTCGTCTTGACTTTTTCCTCAAACCGGCTTAGAAAATTCCAAAAAATTTAAAACAACCCAAAATGATGCAACACCTTCGCGTGGTGTCATTATATATGTCCTAGTATACACCAAAAATAATAAACTTGAAATACGACAGTTGTGTTGAAAATGTGTTCACAAAAATAAGTTATCTCCTCCGAACATTCCAGGGTTTCGGGCCAAATGACGGGTGTTATGGTCAGATCTATGGCATAGTTTGTTTAAATGTGCCCATATTATACACAAACATGCATCTTGGAAGCATGGACAATGTTGACGGAGGAGGTTTTCCTTTTCATTGATGTAAAAAAACCATTTTCTATTTTCCGAGTGTAAAAAATGAGGTTTTTGTGAAGGACCTACCACAAATATGTTGCAAAACTTGAGAGCTACAATTTTTTAAAATACTAGACCATCTTATATGTGCAAATAACCAATTTGTTTCATATGAAAATGTTTTCATCCACCTCTTTTAAAAAACACAGGTTTCTGCTGATTCCGCTAGAAACTGGTCAAATTTAAACTACAAGTACCTCATAGTTTGCTCATAATTTTTGGCAAAAATCATTTTTAGGTACACAACTACCTATTTCATCATAGATACACCAAGAGTTTCTTAATATTCAACCTCTAGCCCCACTGGAGAAAAACCCAGCTTGTAGGTCTACACCTGGTAACCGTTAACCCTTTCTTATTTGTTCCGTTCTTACTCATGATTTGTTTTTAAATAATGTAGCTTGAATAATATGCATGATGATGTAGATATGTTTCTCCTTTTCGAAACGAGCTAAAGAGCATCGAAATCCGAGTTCGAATGCAAAAGTTATGCTCAAAATGGTGAATGAGTAAAAAAAATAGGATACGCCGACGGTGGCCGTCGGCGTAGCGAAAAAAAAATAGGTCGAAAGGGTTGCCGTCGGCGTATCCATTTTTTTTCGTTATGCGCCTGCATGCCGAGTGTCGAATCTCTGACTCTACAAATCCTTTAGGTGAACCTATCGGGTTTCGACTAGGAGAACTCATGAGCGTTGGTGGAATCGTCGGCTAGACAGGGGGCGAGATTTACCCAGGTTCGGGGCCCTCGTAGAGGTAAAACCCTTACTCCTGCCTCTGTCGGTCTGTATTAATGAGTAGATCGGTTACAATGGTGGTTGCTCGAATCGAGAGTATGATCTCGAGTTCAAGGCTTTGGTGTTGTGATGTTGCTTGGTCCTCTTCCGGTGGCTCTCCTAGCCTTATATAGGTGGCCAGGTCTCAAACCTTACCCGGAGAGGACTCGAACTCTAACCTTAGGTCGGTTACATATTTCCAAACTTAACCCGCAAGTTTAGTGCGGGTGGGCTTCACGTGGGCCTTCTGGAATACTCCAAGGGCTCCTCTTCTTGGGCCTTAACCTTGGGCCTGAGATGGGGTGTCCTTACCCGCAGGGTCCAAGATCCATGTCTTCGTTAGTAGCCCCCGAGCGTTTGGTCGAATGGGATTTTTCCAGTCGAGTAGACGGTCAAATCTTTCTTGGTCTTTCTTTCCTGTGGATAACCAGTTTGGTTGTTTCTTGTTTAGAGGGCGCGTACCCTGTATAATGAGTTTTCATACTCGAGTATCGAGCAATGCAAGTGCATGTTTTTATGGCTTTTTATCGCAGAAGGATGTGGCGCAGTAGCTTGGCTCTCCCGAGAGATCAGGGCCAATTAATTGCGACTAGGGCAAAAACATTTCTAGCCTACACAGATTCGAGACCTCCGACTCGAACCCGATAAGGTGATTGTTGCGACTGGGCCGTTGTGGTCTTATCGAGTCGAACTTAACCTATGGGGGTACCCGGCGCGTCCGCTGGGATTTTCTTCGTGTTGTTGACACGGAATCATGCCGGAGGACGCAGCTTTGAGTGCGATTCCAGGCCCTCAAGAGAGATCTTTCGGGTCTTACCTTCATATTAGAAGAATATGGCATCCGGATGTGCCTAGTCGGCCGAACAATCCAGGTTTTTATGCTGTAAAAATATCATGCGAGTGAGAAAAGGATAGGTTCTGCCTACTCGTGTAATCTTTGAATGAGTAGTTCTTTTATCCATACGAAAGAATTTTCGTGTTTAGGAGTTTTTATGCCCATATGAAAGAGTTTTCATGTTTGGGAGATCGTGCCCATACGAAAGAGTTTTCGTGTGCAGGGTATTTTTCTCCGTTTTTAAAGGAGTCTTGCCTCATGATTTGTTCATGAAAAAGTTGCTTCTATTCGAAGGAGTTTTGTTCATACGAAGTTATTTTCGCGTTTGAACTTTCCATTCGAAGCTTTCTTCAATTTGATGATGCACGCTATGACGTCATGGTGCACTTTTCTCCTCCCGATGGGACGTGACGGAGTGAGAGCAGAGAGCCTGGCCCACATAGTCAGCTTTTTGACCGGGAAACGAGACGTCGTTCCCGGTTTTTACGCAAACCGTGCAGTAAATGCGCACGATCTTCTGTTAAGATCGTGGCAGGAAACAACGCTCACCGCCTCCTCGTTTCGTCTTCACACGTGGTGGCGGCGATGGGCGCCACGTGGAGCGTCGAATGGCCAGTATCGATTCATTCCGTGTATAAGTATGGGTCTTTGCGGTGCGGTAAAACTTTCCCAGCCTTCGTCTTCCAATCCATCTTCTTCCTCGCGCTCATCCTCTTTCTTCCTCCAAGCTCGTGCTTAGCAGCGATGGCGGGAGGCAAAAGACGCGGTGCTGCCATTTCCGCATCCGGGGAAGCTTCCGTGCAACCTGCGCCGCGTTCGGGCGACTGGCGTTCGCCCAACACCACCGCGAAGAGCATCAAGGAGATGCAGCGGGAGGGGCTGCTGCCTGCGGAGTCCGAGAAGAGGGTGCGCCTCGGAAAGAAGGAAGAGGTACCCAACCCGCAAGCGAATGAGCGCGTGGTCTTCGTGGACCACGTGTCTCGCGGTCTTTCCTTTCCCATCCATCCGTTTCTCGTCGGGTTGTTGTATGTCTATGGCATACAGCTTCATGATCTTCCTCCGAACGCGGTGCAGCACATATCGTGCTTCATCGTGTTCTGTGAATGCTTCCTTGGCATTCGCCCACATCGGGCGCTCTGGAAGGCCCTTTTCAAAGTTCGGATCTTCTGCGAGAAATCGCGGGTAGACTCCGAGCCCGGCGAGCCGCTACGCACGGGTGGCTTTGGGATCCAAGCGAAATCGGAGACCAGCTACTTCAGCATGTACTTCATCGACTCCGCGCAGGGCTGGAGGAAAAAGTGGTTCTACGTCATCGACAACAGCTTGGGTGGGATCGTAGAATTCCACCCGTTCGCTGTTTTGAAGAGGCGGAAATCCTGGGCGCACAAGTTGTCGGCTGAGGAAACCCAGGTCGTCGCGCCACTACTCGCAAGGGTGACAGCTCTCCGTGATCAAGCTGCTGGAGTTGTACTCAACGGGCTGCACCTGGCGGGTATCTTTCTCAAGCGCAGGATCCAGCCTCTGCAGCTCAGACCTTCCACGATGTGGGAGTACCAAGGCTCTGAGGATCCTAGCCGAGTGAGTCGCGAGGAGCTCTCGAACGCCGAGTTCGAGAAGAAGATCGCGGCTATCACTAGCCTGAAGGCGGGAGAGAAATTTCCCGACTGCACAGTCGCAGCCTTCGACGCGTCGAGGCCTCCACCAGCTGAGGTGAGTTTATTCTTCTTCTCCTCTTTTATTTTCTTGCTTGTTCAGTCGGTTGAATTTTCTCTTGCTTTCTTATGTCTCTTTTGTAGAGCTTATCCGTGGCCAACTGCTACCCTCCAACTTCTGGAAAGGAAGCCTCGGATTTATTGGCGAGTAACTTGGACGGCCCGGCCGATACCAGTGTTGCCAATGCTACTTCGAGTTCCGAGCACGATTCTTCGGATGGTGCAGAGGACTCGAATGGCGGTCACCTTCCCCCCAAGCGCCGTCGAGTAGAGGATGACGAGGCTACCTCCAAAGACAACTCCTTGGAGGACTCGCCCAGGAAGGATCCCATCTCTGCGACTCCGCTGCGCTCACTCGCCCCTTCTCCTTCGTTCCCAGTAATCCAAACCGCCTGGAATGCGGATATGCTGTATGAGGATGAAGATGATGAGTAAGTCTTTCTCCTCGTTCTTAGTCGAACGTTTTCCTTTGCATCTTTGTTGACACTTTGTCTTTTGTTGCAGCCTTCAAACCATTAGTCCTCGCAGGTACGCCTCTTCCCTTCCTCCCGAAAGGAAGAATAAAGCAGGAGCTGCGGGTGAGACTCCTACTGCTGGCACTGTCCAGAATTCGCCCAGCGCAGGCCCTAATGCGGCGACTACGGAACATGGAGTTCCTAGTTCTGTTGCCAGAGCTTCAGCTTCAAAAGAGGTGACGGGTAGCTCAGCAGATCCCCTCTCCCGTGCCAAGGGCCAGGTAAATTCTGCTACTTGCCTTTAATTTGTTATCGGGTGCACGACAGTGCTCCCGATGGGAGTAGCCCCCGAGGCTGTAGTTGATCGCATGTGATCGGCTACAGGCTCAAAGTCTGTCTTTCCCTTCTTCTTGGTTTTATCGGGTGCACGACAGTGCTCCCGATGGGAGTAGCCCCCGAGGCTATACTCGAATGTTTTCAATCGAGTATAGGCTCAAATTTTACTCTTCTGATTTCCACTTTCATGTTACTTGCAGTCGCTTATTGACTCACTTGCGGCGATTGGGCGTCGTGTTGTTCTTGCTGAGTCCGACTGCGCGTTCCTTCGAGCGGACCGTAGTCGACTCACCTCTGAGAACGAGCTTCTTTGAGGTAAGCTCAGCCATCTTCTTCTGTTTGTATTTTTTCCATCCGTTCTTTGATTCTGATAAATGTTGTCGTGCAGCTCAACTTGAGTTTTCGAAGACTGAGAAAGACAATGCCTCCGCCCAGGCAGCAACTCTAGAGGCAGAACTGGCGACTGCCCGGCAGTAGCTCGAGTCTTCCCGCATGTTAAATGCCGATTACGAGGGAAAACTTGCGGCTGCCCAGGATGCCCTGAAGAACTTGGAGGATGCTGGCGCCAAGGCGGATGCCAATCTCGTCAATTTCATTCGTCCCCTTGCTGAGCGCTTTGCGGGTAAGTTTGTACTTTTCTACAATCTTCTTTTTGTCTTGGTAGATCTTTTGGACTAACACCCATTTTTGTTCTTAGGTCTTCTGGGTGTCCCCCTGGAGCTTGCTGGAGTTCCTCGAGTGGACGCATTGACAGATTCTTGCGCCCAGCTTAGGAGGCATGCTGCAGGGGTTTGCTCCTTGGTCGGCAATGCTACTGAGGTGTTGACGGAGCTGCATGGTCGCCTTCTCTTCAATGCTTCATCTCCACCCGTGCTAGGTGACTTGCTGAAGATCTTCTCGGAGAGCAATCTCCTTGATGCCTACGCGGTTGCTCAGTCGAAATCTGGGGCGAAGACGGCCATCCAGTTCGCGCTGGCGCATGGAGTTAGCGGCTTGGAGGAGTCCTACTCGAATCTCCCAGTTGATCCTTCCACGGGCAAAAAGGTAGGGCTTCGTCGATTTGGCGAGCCAGCCACCGTCCTCGCTCGGAAGTTATCTGAGCTGTTTGCTCGGCTTAAGGGAGGGACGACTGCCGCGAGTGGGAGTGCCACTGTAGCTTCTTAGTTTACTTTGTTTGTACTTTGCAACTTCGATTGTAATGAACCCTGGGATGTGCTCCCGTTTTTCTAATATATTAATCGAGATGCTTTTGCTGAAATGCTTCCCGCGATTGTACGTGTGCTCCCGATGGGAGTAGCCCCCGAGCACATGTCGAATAGGTGGTAAATATATCTCGAGTGGGGCACCTTATTCCTTTAATCTTCTTTGTGCTTTTCAGGTATCCGAGGTGGCCGCAGAACCTTCAGGTGGACCTGCTGCCCCAACAGATCCGCTTGTCGCTGCTGTGGGGTCTTTGGCAGGTCTTCGTGATCGTGTAGCTGATGGTGAGCGCAGGCTGAAAGCATTGCGCGGGGTGGCCGATGTGGCAAAGTCCAAGCAAAAACTGGCTACTGAACGCGAACAGTTTCTGATGGACGAGTTGGCTTCCGTCGCTAGGGACTTGCTATGTAAGTAATACAGCCCCCGAGTCTTCTTTGTCTTGTTTCCTTGCCTAATCGTGCATATTTGCTCTTCAGTTGTTAAACCGGATGATAGGGAGGAAAAACAGTGGGTAGAAAACCACATTCTTCAAGAAGCTGGCAGCTCAAGGCCTCATGCGGGTAACTTTTGGTCTGATCGCAGTCGAGGCTTTGTGCTGGCTACTTTGAAAAGTTCCGTATCACCCAGGTAAAAGTTCTCGTGAGTTCTTTTCACGAGGTCTTCGTCGCGATGAACGCTGCGTTCTATCCGCTGGAAAGAGGTCCTGAAGACTGGAGCCATCTCCTCAGGCTGTTCGGGCAAGAGGGAGAGATTCGCGAGTGTGTGCGCAATCAGATGACTTGCGGCGCGGTGGTGGCTCTATCCTTTGTCCGGATATGGCATCCTGAGATAAATTTTAACTCCCTAGCTAGGCTTCCAGATGGTCCAATCGATGATATTTCACCGCACTATGATACTGTTCGTCCTGCAGCGGAGAAAATCATTCGACTAACCTCTGAGGAAGTAGATAGAGTGTTGGCGACTGAGAATGCTTATCGCCATGATTGATTGTTGGATGTGTACGTCCTGTGATGCTGTATAGTTTGTAAAAACTGTTGTAAGGTGTGTGACCCTGTATGTATAAATTTTCCTGTGATGCTTAGTTGTAGGCGTAACCCCCGTGTGTTTATGGGGTGTGTACCTGTAACTATTTTAGCATATAAGAATGAATAATCTTCGAGTAAATATGGTTGAGAAACCATGTATTTTATGACGATGACTGAGAAGTCATGTATTCGAGCTACAAGAGTGGCTAGTATAGCCTTATTTGTTGTGAGAACAAGTAAATCTAGGGATAAAATTTTCGGAGGTGTGCGATATTCCAAGGATTGGAATATATTCCTCCAGTCGATGGGTTCTTCAGCCTGTAGGCTCCACCTGGGATAACTTCGTGTATGACGAAGGGTCCTTCCCATGGTGGCTCGAGCTTGTGTCCCTCCTTCTGCTTGAGCCGCAGCACTAGATCTCCTACCGCGAATGCTCTGTGGCGTATGCGGCGACTATGATAGTTTCGTAGTGATTGTTGATATACTGCGGATCTTGCGAGCGCTATATCGCGCATCTCATCGAGTGCATCCATATCTTCCGCGAGTGCCCTGTTGGAGGTTTCTTCGCTGTAAGCCACGACTCGTGGGGCGCTGAACCTAACATCCTCGGGAAGGACCGCTTCTGCCCCGTATACCATGAAAAATGGCGTGTAGTTTGTGGATCGATTTGGAGTTGTGCGGAGGCTCCATAGTACGGAGGGTAGCTCTTCGGCCCAATGTCCTGCTGCTGGTTGTAGACGATCGAGTAGACGTTTCTTGATGCCAGCTGAAACTAAGTCGTTGAATATTTCGACTTGTCCGTTCGTTTGCGGGTGGGCAACTGAAGCAAACTTGAAATTGATGCCCTTTTCCTCGCATAACTGTTGTGTTTCCTTTGCCGTGAAGTTTGTGCCATTGTCTGTAATGATATCGTGTGGTACCCCAAATCTGCATACGATGGAATCGAGGAACTTGACGGCGCATTGGGCGCTAGCCGAAGTTACTGGCATGGCCTCGATCCATTTGGTAAACTTGTCGACTGCGACCAGCAAGTGTGTATATCCACCCGGCGTGGACTTGCGTAGCGGTCCTACCATGTCTAGCCCCCACTGTGCAAAAGGCCAGGCGATGGGTATCATGTGCAATTCCGTAGCAGGTGCATGTGGTCTTGGTGCGAATCGCTGGCAAGCGTTGCATCGTTCGACTAGCTCTTTTGCATCCTTGGCTGCCGTGAGCCAGTAGAATCCTGCTCGGAAGGCTTTTCCCATGATTGTTTTCCAACTAGCGTGATGCCCACAGTCCCCTTGGTGGATGTCCTGGAGTAATTCTTTGCCATATTCGGGTGCGATGCAGCGCTGAAGTATACCCGAGATGCTTTGCTTGTATAATTCTCCGTTGATTACCCGAAAGGATTTACTGCGTCTGATTATCTGTCGAGCCTCGCGAGGATCGGCCGGGAGCTGTCTGGAGGACAGGTAGTCGAGGTATTTCTGCGTCCAGATTGGCTCGGCCAGAAAAACCTGTCGTGAAATGTTATAAATAAGCTCGATGATGGCAACTTGCGGGCTGACCTCTGTTTCTGGTGTTGCGGGTGCTCCTGCAGCTTTTTTGACTTTGACTGAGCGCTTGATCATCCGTTTGAAATATATTCCTGGCGGTATGGGTGTGTTTGTGGAACCCATGTTTGCCAGTCTATCTTCTTCTTCGTTGCTGGATCTCGCAATGTGCTTCAGCTCGCATCCTTTGAAGCTCCCTTCGAGTAGGTTGTACATGTCGCCATATGTGATCATGTTTTCAGCAATTGCGTCACATTCTTTCATTGTTTGCTGCACGATGAGATTGGAGTCGCCGTAGATCATTAATCGGGTAGCTCCACAGGCGACTGCCATCTTCATCCCGTGCAACAGGGCTTCATATTTTGCGTCGTTGTTCGATGCTGGATCATCGGGTGGAAAGTCCAATCGTAGGACGTATTGCAGCTTGTCTCCCCTAGGCGATATGAGCACGATTCCAGCTCGTGCTCCTTCGTTTCTTTTGGACCCGTCAAAGTACATTATCCAGTTGCTCGTGTACTCAGGCGGTCCAGGCGTTTGTAACTCTGTCCACTCGCTTAAGAATTCCACGAGTACCTGGGATTTGACTGCGTTGCGTCCTGCATAAGTGATGTCCCAAGCGCCCAGCTCGATGCTCCATTTGGCTATTCTTCCGGATGCCATAGGGTTGTTCATGATTGTCCCAAGTGACGCATCATTAACCACTGTGATGGCGTGTTCCTGGAAATAGTGCTTGAGCTTTAGGGCTGTAAGAACAACTCCATATGCGAGCTTCTGGTAATGAGGATATCGTTGCTTGCATGGTGATAGCACTTCACTGATGTAATAGATCGGTCGTTGGACTCCGTATGCTTTGCCCTCCTTAGGTCGTTCGACTACGATTGCTGTGCTGATGACCTGGTTTGTGGCGGCTAGGTATAAGTAGAGTGGCTCCCTTTCTTGCGGTGTTGCAAGGACGCGTCTGCTTTGCAACGATCGCTTCAAGTCTGCGAACGCTTGTTTAGCTTCTGGTGTCCACTCGAATTTGTCCGTCTTCTTCAACAGCTTGTAGAAGGGTAGCGCTTGCTCTCCCAATCGGGCTATGAACCTGCTCAGAGCGGCTAGTCGCCCTGTGAGCTGCTGGACTCCGCGTAGATTGGTTGGCTCCTTCATAGATAAGATTGCTTGTATTTTCTCTGGGTTGCCTTCTATGCCTCTGGCGGATACCAGGTACCCGAAAAGTTTTCCTGCTGGGACGCCGAAAACGCATTTCGTCGGGTTGAGCTTGATCCTGTATGCGTTGAGGGCGTCGAATGTTTCTCTAACGTCTTCGAGGAGTGTGTCCTCAACTCGAGTCTTGATGACGATGTCGTCAACGTACACTTGTACGTTCTTGCCGATGAGCTTGGCGAGGCATTGTTGCATGCAGCGCAGGTATGTTGCGCCTACGTTCTTGAGCCCGAAGGGCATTGTCGTGTAGCAATATACACCGTGTGGTGTGATGAATGCTGTCTTTTCTTCGTCCTCCCGTTTCATCCGGATTTGATTGTAGCCCGAATAGGCGTTCAGGAAGGAGAGGCGTTGACAGCCTGCCGTAGAGTCCACGATCTGGTCGATTCGCGGGAGGGGGAAGTTATCCTTGGGGCAGTGCTTGTTTAACGACGTGTAGTCAATGCATACCCGAAGGATGTCCGTGTTCTTCTTGGGGACCAGCACTGGGTTTGCTAACCAGGTGGATATCTTGATCTCCCTGATGAAATTTGCTGCTAACAATCTGTTTACTTCTTCTCCAAGCGTTTTCTGCTTGGGTTCTGAAAATCGTCGAGTAGTTTGTTTGATGGGTTTGGCATCTGGAAAGACTTCGAGTGAGTGCTCGGCAAACTCTCTGGGTATTCCTGGCATATCTGAAGGCTGCTAGGCAAAAATTTCCCAGTACTCACGGAGGAGTTCGACGAGCGCGCTTTCCTACGCTGGCGAGAGGGTGGTTGAGACCATCGCTGTGTTCGCAGAATCTGTCGGGTGTACTTGATGCTTTCGGGTGTCACTGTTGGCGCTGAACTCTAGCTCAGGCGCGTTTTTCTTCGTGAGGGGCATCACGGAGTGATCCGTGGTTTTTGCCAGCTCTTGAAGTTCTTCTTGCATCCCGAAAGATTTTGCGATCTCATTGAATTCAATGTCGCACTTGTTGGATTTCTGAAAGTCTCCGTCGATGGTGATCACACCATATTCTCCAGGTAATTTGAGCTTCAGGTATGCGTAGTGTGGTACTGCCATGAATCGGGCGAACGCTGTTCGACCAAGAATGGTGTGGTACTGTGAAGGCCATTCGACGACTTCGAAGTCGAGGAATTCTCTTCTGTAGTTGCTTTTAGTGCCCAGCACAACTTCTAAGTTGATTGTTCCGAGTGGACGGATTGTCTTTCCCGGAACTATCCCGTGGAAGGATGTTTCTGATTCCGCAAGGCCGTCGGCGTATAGAAATGTCGTCGGCGTTTCGAGGCTCTCCCGTAGTGACTTCTACACGTCGAAAATGGATCATACCCCAGGATGAGAAGGTGGGGGCGATGGTAGCTATGGTTTCCACGTGAGTCACCCCGAGGACCGCCGCGGGGGTGGGGGACAATGTCTTGTGTTCTTTAGCAGTATATTACTGCATCATACAAAAAAAAAAGGTAGATGCTATGAACCTCACTTTTTTTTTATTAAATTGCACTCGTTTGTGTGATCAAATATGAAAAAAAAACATTCGGTTTTGCTACTATTATCGGGCAAACTATTCCTACGTGGTTGCCCACGACCTTTTCGATTTGAGACTGGTGGGCATACATACAAAAGAATACGAAGATATAAATTTGTGCATATCCGTTTTATAGTATCCCACACGCTTGAGTGATTCGTTTCACCGCTTCTGGTACTTTTTGCAAATCTCATGAAAATTCTCCTAAAACCAAGGCTATGGTTCTCTCGGTGGACCAGGTCAGGTTCCACCGTACGAACTCATCACCTCAGCGCATGTAATTATGAGCGGAGCCAAAGAGGACCATGGCAGCACGCACATGTAATTAATTATGTGATGATGATTTGTTTAAGATTCCATATCAATCAATCAGTCAGTTCGTCGTGGTAAGCAGACGAGGGGGGCCGGTGGGGATTAGAGAGGGCCCGTCCAACCGACAACCTCAGATGCCCCGCCGGCGAGCCCCACGGAATGGGGATTAGTTTTTTGGTTACAGAAAACTAATGGCAGTGGCATGGATGGACCACATGTCCATGCATGAGTGTCCACATGCCCATGGATTCTGGGGAGCTCGGTTCGTGTTTTTTGTTTTTCCTAATAATCGCAACTTGCGTGCTGACGACGTGCAAACTACTCAGGGTCCATCGCCCTTTGGGACTTGCGGCACAGCTAGCTTGGTCTTGCAGGATTAATTTAGATGGATCCCACATGTAAAGCCATCGGAGATGGACGCACTCCATGTACAATCTGCTCCAGCATTTCTTCTTTATTAAAACTGGTCGCCAGTTGCGGGAATAAAACCGAGATTGCAGCGATCAGAACATGATATTACCCCCGTCACTGACCATCGAGTAAGAAGCAGAAACTGCGAGTTTCAAGCACACGACTTGCACAGTTGCGCAGCACATCTCCACACAAAGAATGCACATCAATAGGGAACAGGTTCGGGAGGAACGTAAATGGGTTGTTGTTTAAAACATTAGAGGTGAACAAATTACTGAAGAACCTTTCTACAAGAGAAATTACCCAAGAACTGGGAAGAGCACAACAGCATACTTGATGACATGAAGAGCTTATAGAGATGAACAGCAGAACATGACATTATTTTTCGTGTTCTGAAGCAGAGAGAAACGTACTGGTTGAGTTTTCAAAGCGTGACATACCATCTTTGGGGATGAAACATAACAAAAATCACCATTGTTACAGTGTAATAACCTCTTGCATTGACCTGCACACAGAAAGAAAAATGAATGGTAGACTGAAACCAGTGTTCTGGAGACCCAAGTAATAACCACTTGCGTTGTACCCCATGTAGCAAGAGAAATTAAACTTCACTCTTGGAAGACACCAGGGGAGCAACACGCATGTGCAGACAAGGACATGAAGAAATTAAACTGTACTCACATACTATAGCAGTCATGTTACAGTACAATGAACTGCGGCTTCTACCACCGACAAATCATGTTCCTCGTCTAGAGGATGCCGACTTTGGAAAGGAGCTGACCCTACTTGAAGCGATTCATTATCAGTATATTCTCATCAGATTCTTCGAAAATCTAAAACACAAAATATTGAGAAAATATAAAATGATCACTTTGCACTCATCAGTTTTAAGCACAGATCGATACTCCATACTGCATTCATCCTTTTATCACAAATTACGCATTGTTGAGACAAAAGCCGGATGAAATATCAAATACTGATGGGTGGCAGAAAACCAACGTCAAGGAACAACAAGCTAGTATCTGGAAATTCTAGCCAGACTGGTCAACCTAGCCGCCCTGGACTCCAGAGGTCCACGAGCAGCAAGTAAGCTAGAAACTATCCGAAGTGGGTAACTGAACAGTATCTGAATATCAAAAGATCGTTATGTTCATCAGATATAAAAGAAAACAAAAATCTCTTCCGGCAGATTCAGGACAGCACACAAACAACACAAGCTACGGCAGCTCGTAAATTCTAACAGACCCAAGCTACAGGTAGACAGCATGGTTCTTCAATTATACACTTAGCGTTCCCGAAAAGGCTAGGCTAGAGCCGAGATGTCCAAAATATCAATGTCCTAGACTGATTATGTCTCTCTTCGCGACCTTCTGCGCGGTGCAGCCGTCTCATCCTTCTCATCCTCTTTCTCCTCCGCAACACCGCTGCTTCCAGCTGCATCAGCTTCCGGGGCACTGGGCTTCTTCACCACAGCAGCTGGCTTCACGGGTGCCTGCAAGATGAAAAGGTTGCAATAAGTCTTTTGGCTCAGGTTTTAAGCAAATACAGCGATTCTAATACCGCTGAAAGTAGAATAACATACCACTGCCTTCTTGCCACCGAACAGGGTTCTGAAAACTACGCTGACAAGGACGACGACGATCGAGGCCACAATCGAAATTGTGATGTTAGGCTGCTTCTCTCCCTTCTCAATTACATCCTGTGAAAAAAAGATAGATTAGATGTCATTTTCAGTGAAGATACCAAGCTGTTTGAACACAGGGGATAAGGTTCTTGAGACATACAATGATCTTGGCCCTGTAAGGCTCCAAGAACGGAATGTCTGCGACCTTGTACAAGATGTCAAAGATCTTCTTCTGCAGTATGCAGACCAAATCAGTTATTAGTGATGACACGTAAGCAGTGATAAACTTAAGCATTAAATAAAAACTGAATCTGAAGGGTGAACGTTTGTTGGCTAGCTACAATATATAGGAAGAAACTGAATCTAGCCAACAAACGTTGTTTGCTTCACTGAAGGGATGTCAAACAATAGTCTGGAAAACATCAGAAGAATGAATTACCTGGAATTCAGAAAGGCCGTCTGATGAAGCTTCTGCTGCCTGTTCAGCCATCTGCTTTTCCTTCTCAACATCAAACTTAGGCTTCCATGTCTTCTCCAGGATAGAGTTAGCTACCTTCTCATCATCAGCAATAAGAATGTTGTCAAACAGGATGCCATCCTGCATCGTCCAGATCTCAATTCCAATAGCAGCAATTGCATCAAAGTCGGGCCTGTCTAGCTCAAAGTACTCAGGGTTGGGGATTTCTTGGGGCTTCCAGATTCCCTTGTAGTTGGGGTTGTCGATCATGGGGGCGTGCCACTTGCCCTTGTAAGCAGGGTTCTCCTGCATCGGCTTCTTCCATTCACCACATCCAGGTGCCTCTTCACACTTGGGGTTGTCAATCCTCGGCGCCTCCCATTCACCATCCTCCTCATCATCCCAGTCTTCAGGTTTAGCAGCCTCTGGATCATCAATCTCCTCAGGCTCATCATCCAGCCATCCTTCTGGCTTGGTGGCCTCCTCATCAACAATTTCCATTGGGGCATCCTCATCCCAGTCATCAGGCTTCACAGCATCTGAATCAGGGATTTTGGCTCTCTCATCCCAGTCCTCTGGCTTCTTGTCGTCGGGGTCAGGAATAGTCTTTGATGGGATAAGTGCTGGCTCAAAATCATCAGCAGACAGGAAGTTTGCTTTGCTCTTCTCCTCCCCATCAATCAAAATTCTCACCTCATTGTCTGGCTTCAAGATAGCCGTGTAGACATGGGAGAGCTTATCATATGGGACAGAAGGTGGGGACTTGAGGTGATGTTCAACATACTTTCCAGTCTTAGGGTTCTTGTGTTTAAGGATGAAATGCACCTTGTTGGTTGAACCACACTTGTCGGGACCAAACATAATCGTGTAAGGAGTATCATTGTCAAATTCCTTGGTGTCCAATGCGGTATCCTGAAGGCGGATGTACTTAAGATAAGCACCTCCACACTCAAGGCCATTCTGAAGCCTCACTTCAAACTGCAGAACAACTGTCCCATCCTTCAAGGTAACTGGGCTATCAAGCTCTTTGATTATGGCATATTTCTTGGCTGGCTCGCTAACAAGGAGGCCATAGTCTTCATGGCCATCACTCTTGGCGTGCTTCCATACACCTGCATGGAAGATTATATCAACATTTTGATCCATGAAAATATGAAGCACTTGATTTTCAGTTAGGCGTCTACCAAATACTACACTATCACAAATCATCACTGCAACTAACATCTGTATTATCAGAACCTGAATCACAACATCAGGACACTTATAAGGTTCCCAGGTCATAAGCCAAAGAGCAATGCTAGGTAGTTGAGAGCTAGGCAACGCATTTTTCTTATATCACTTGACTGAATTTCGCATGGTGATGGCTAGCAGGGAAACTGTACATGAGCAATATATTTTCAGTCAACTCGATAACTAGTAGGGAAACTGTACATGAGCAATATATTTTCAGTCAACTCGATAGCTAGCAGGGAAACTGTACATGAGCAATTCATATTTTGCTAGGATTCTGCAGACAACTGCTGCATATGCTCGATGTTTTATATGCAATTCACACGCATATTAAGTATTAAAGTATCATCACACAGAAGGCAAGAACAAGACTAAAGATAGTCAAATTGACTTCCTAAAACATAATGGATGTCCCACTCCACTGTAGAGTGGGCATCTCTACCAAACTGAAAACGACAAACTGACGACAAAACAAGTTAGCAACTGCCGAGTTCTTAGATCATGAAGCCCATGGCTACGGATGGCGTGGCAGATCCTTATCCAATGGATGCATTATAGGAAGGCACAAAGCAAACATCAGTCTTATATTTTGGATCTCACGACAGTTACGACGGTAAGCTTCTCGCTCGCAATTCACATGAAAGCGTCTCAACACCTTATAGCAGATCAGATTAAGAACCTCACAAGCATGTGGAGGACCGGATGGATCAGAAACCTACAGACCCGCTAAACCCAGCCGCGTCGGATCGGATCTCTCGCAGATCGAACCAAACAAGCCCGCAGACGAGAGGATTACCTTGGTACTCGTCCTTGCCGGAGACGACCCAGCTCCCCTCGAAGCCCTCGTCGAAGGTCTCGTGGAACAGCTGCAGCACGAACCAAAACCCACACATTAAATCTCACGCAGAATGAGCGGAAGAACTTTTAGGTAGCGAAGCGAGGCAGGGGAAATTACCGGATCGGACGCGCGGATCTGGGCGAAGAGCGCCGAGATCACCAGCAGCAGCAGCGGGAGCGCGCGCCCTCCCATCATCCTCCTGTCCGATCTCTGGAGCCGGAAATTTCCACAGGCGACCGGGGAACTTGGGAGGAGAGAGAGGAAGAGAATGGTATAAGAGGGGGCCGATGTGGAACAGTTGAACGGTTGAGATGAGGCAGGACGGGTGTGCTGGTCGGGGCGGAGCCCGTTGCGAGACGTGGCGTGGGTCGTTCCGGCCAATCAGAGGCTGCGGGGACGGGCGGGGAGCCAACGGGAAGGCGCCACGTACGCGCGATGACGGCTGGACCCGCCCAGAACTGCACGTAGATCTCTGGGCAAGAAGTCTTTGCTTGTCACCGGGGCAAAGGATCCGGTCCGGTGCACCGAGGCTGTTTGAATTCGAATTTTAAACAGTCCTTCTACACGGGTACTGACTATGCAATGTGGCCAAATACAGGAGGCATAATATTTGTTCGTAGGATGTCACATGTCTTAACTTTTTCTAAATTTATATGTATCTATATATTAAAACATGTCTAGATACAAACAAATTTAGACAAAGTTGAGACATGTTTTACGGCATGGAGAGGGTCGTTATATAAAAATGAAAAAGAAGGTATAGCAATCCAAAATGTTTTTTTTTTTGCTTTGATTTGCTACCATTCTTATTTTTGCACAAAACACAATGAGAAGTGGAGGCAGTTTGTCATATGTACTAGAAGAATACCCCGTGCGTTGCTGCGGGGATCGCTTTAAAATCTGCACTATATTATAAACAAAATTTATAAGAGATGTGATACATTATGTTTTCTAAGAGAATATACAAAGTTCAGTTAATCATATTACATATTTTAAATTATTAATATGGATAATTTGATGGTTTAATAATGGATAAAGCGTACATACGGTTTTGCTTAGTATAAAGAGAACTAGTACCTTGTTGAATCACAAAGTCACCATTGCCTTTGTGGCTATCGGAGCCTGCGCGCACAAGGCACTTGGAGGTCTTGCGTTCGAATCCCCAATCGTTGTGCACACGATTTTAATTAATTTGTCCTTCGGCTGACATGCGGGACCCACGTGTAAGAAACGTACTGAGTGGTTCTGTATGTATTTGCAAGTCAACCATAGTTTGGGGGGGTTTCTGCAAAGTTCCGTTGCCACCTAGGCATCCAAATGGCTTGCTCTGATTGGTTTTAGACCTTTTTGCTCCAACTTAGCAAGTTGATGTATTAGTTAGTGCACTTCTACAAGTTGGTGTATGAACTAGTTCCCCCATGCAAGTTGTTGTACCACGGGTGCTAATACCTCTTTAAATTAATAATATGGATAATTTGATGGTTTAATAATGGATAATATGTAGCTTGCATGTAGTGACTAATAAATATAAGTGAAGATGATATGGACAATTGATTGGCTAGAAGAATAGATGATGTGGATAGCTTGCATGTTCAGATAGAAAATAATCATTAGTACATGTTAGTGGGGTTTTGCTTTATAAGAAGTATAGATAGATTACATATTAGCAGACTAAAAACACTTTTTAACCGTCTACATATAAAGGGATTGCTAAAAATTGTGTTACTAAGAGGAGAGAAATGGTTTAGCAATCCAAACCAAGTTGTACTTTTGACAACTTATCATAAACACTACACATTAGCATTTGTGTATGTGTACTACTACCACAACTCGTCCTTGTACACCTCGCATATACACAGAATCCACACGTGTATGTGAGTACAAAAAACATACACACGCACACATGTACACAGCACACACACGCAACACACAACATGTACATAGCACACAGAGACACATCAAACACAACAGGTACACGACACACATAATACACATGGTCCACTAGTCATTTAGATAAAATTATAAGGGGTCACTTTAGAAGGCTTTATGAAATTATAGTAACATGTCTCTTCACTTTGCAAATATACAAAATGGGGTTGCAATTGTAGATAAGCTTTGTAAAAGTTTTGGTGAGGGGCAAAGCCTCTTGGAGCAATGTTTTGGTTTGGATTGCTATATTTTTAATATTTAGCAATTCTAGCCAGATATACAAAGATTGTTGGAGATGTTTTAACATATAGACATATACTATCATAAATTGCCACCGTACATGTCACATAAACACAACATATGCAACAAAAAAACATGCAAAGAAAGCGTACACGTGTGCAAGTACACACTGAAAAAATCATGCGAAAAAATGTACACCCGCACATTCGTGTACGCGTACACAACACATAGGCGCGCATCATACAGTCCCCACCCAACATTGAGACAAAGATATGGAAATAGACACTTTAGCATGACTACTAAAGTTTTTACCAAGTTGGCTTTGGATTGACAAATGCTCACATTTGGAACCAAGTTTTGCTTAGATTTTTTTTTAAAAAAAAGGGATCCACACGTGAGACCATCACTCTGCTGGATCCACAAGACACGATACGGGGAGATGACAGCAGTTCCACCGCTAGATTTAGCTGTGGAACTCTTCAACAGGTATCACCGACATCGTCATTGACACTCGTTCCACGCTTCGTGTCGGTAAGGATGATATCTATCTTCACGTGTACCTTCATAGTAGATCATGTGTGTTATGTATGACGGAAAATTCCAAATTATGCTACGTAACCCAATAGTGGTATCAGAGCGGTCTATGCGTAGGTACATGTAAGATCTAAAGCACCATTAAGTGTGAGCATCGCATAAGTTTGTGCAAATATATTAGAAATTTCTCTAATATTCGGATTGTTTATGATTGCTTCCCAATAAATTGTATCATTCTGTTTTCAACGGCATAGCGGGATTTTTATAAACTTATGGAAATACTAGGACGCTCGAGTTGCCCCTGCCATATCTCGTCTAGTGCGAAGATTTTTTTTTGTTTCTGTAGCTTTGGGTCTTACTATAGTTGGATTCTTGGACGGCATAATGGACGAGGCATGTGGATTGGATCCACGTGGGGTCATGGTTATGAATAAGTTTAGATTGACCCTCTAGACATTTTACTAATGGCTGTGTT
The DNA here is from genome assembly GCA_028641055.1 of Alopecurus myosuroides. NCBI lineage: Eukaryota > Viridiplantae > Streptophyta > Magnoliopsida > Poales > Poaceae > Alopecurus > Alopecurus myosuroides. The sequence continues at coordinate 331,677,888 of CM054060.1, read as the reverse complement.
TTAATCATCCCGTGATTTCAATTTAGTATCATGAACAATCATGTCTGATCTTGTTCGTAGATAGTAAACGGCTCACTCTATAGAACCTACACCCATGTAAAAGTTGCAAAAATAATTGTTAGATCCGTCTAACTTATTTTTGTAGAGCATATGATGAGATGTGTTATAGTCCATTCTTATTCAAGAGTTGTATTAAATACTATCCACTCTATTCAAGCCAATTCCGGCGTGTTGGATTCATTCCGGAATGAACGTGAAAACATCTGTTAGCATCAAGATTAATCCGGAATATTCCGGCTGGCCGGAATGATTCCGGAATTTCTGGATTGGTTCCAGAATGGTCATGACAAGCAGAAAAACGACTAGTTTTGAATGAGACCTATAAATAGAAGACCCCTTCTTATCCAAAGAGGTAGCTCGTGCAGCATTGAAGGCACCATTTGTTGAGCTCACCAAAAGTTAGATTTCTCCCAACTCCTCCATGCAAAATCATTGATTATTGCAGGATTTAAGGAGAAGGTACGGATCTACATCTTCACCAAGCCGTTCTTAATTTTCCCCTCACTTTATTGAGGGATTTGTGTCTAGGGGTTCCTTGTGGAAAACCTACACCTCTTGTTACTCACTTGTTGTTTGTAGGAGATTCTTGGTGTTCTTGAGAGCCCCCAATTTGGGTATGGGTGTGTGCCTCAAGCTCATGGTAAAGGCTCCGGTTTTCGCCTCTAAGGGAACCAATAGTGGAAGGTGAGTTAGGCTTTCGTGGCAAGGTTCATCAAACAATATGGTGAGGCTTTTGTGTTGTTGAGTAGGCCTTTGTGGCGAAACTTACACCCCTCCAACGAGACGTACTCACCTCAAAAGGGAGGAACTCGGGATTACATACTTGCCTCCGGACGCTTCCACCTTCGGTTCCTTATATACTTTACATTTACTTCGTGTTTGTATCTTGCTTAGTGTAGCTCTTGCCATATAGGTAAATTCACCATAGTTGCATATTTAGAGAATTTACCTTTGTGTCAAGCCTAAATCAAAGAAGTATTAAAATTTGGAAGTAACACCTATTCACCCCTCTAGGTGCCCATACTATCCGTTCACTCCCTCCATATCATAATATAAGATGTTATAAGTATTCCCATATGAAGTATATACGGGTGTATATGTGTATGTAGTCTATATTGGAATTCCTAAAATGTCAACCCCATAATTCACTAGTCTAGGCGTGAGTTGCAAGGAAGGAGAGTGTCGATTGGATCTATTCTGAAGCCATGTGACTGTTTCCCAAACTCAACAAAGTCAATGACCATATAATAATATTCAAGAAAGAAACCATCTTCTGGCAAATTTATGAGAACTTTGAGCAAAACATCAAAAGACAAGCCAAAACAAAATACATGAATGGAACTTAATAAAATATCTGAGTTACCGCCATCAATAGTTGAGGAATAGCTCTCTAACTAACAATGGACTCATCATGTCCATGTATTCCGAAACTATCGGGAGGGTAACTTCCTGACAACGTAAATGCCTCTTCTTCTAAACTAGTTTCAAAATAACTCCCTTGAACTCTTTTTGCTATAGAATCATCAGGAACATGCTCTTTGGGTGCCTGTAGGCCTTCAAGTGCCATCTCCACGTGCCTCATGGTTGGCCGCTCTTCTGCTCTCAGTTTTATGCACGATGTAGCTAGATAAGCTACCTTTTCAACCTGGCTACCTCCCTCATCCACAACTTGCGGATCTAGTATTTCAGCTAGATTACCTTCCTTAAGTAGTTCAACAAAATGTGTAACAAGACCATCACCTTCAGAAGACCTGTATGTAATTGGCCCCTTTCGAGTGAGCAATTCAATAAGGATTACTCCGAAACTATAAATGTCACTATATTCTCTAAGGCGTCATGTGTAATAGTACATAGGATCTAAGTATCCTATTGTTCCTTGCACCACCGTTGTTATTCCCGTTCGTTCACTAGGAATGTATCTCGAGGCTCAAAAATCAAACACCTTACTTGTTAGGGCATCATCAAGGAGAATATTGGCAGACTTGATATCTCTATGTATTATGGGTACATAAATAGCTGAGTGAAGGTACGCAAGAGCTTTGGCAATTTCTGCTGCAATCCTTAATCTTTCTTCCCAAGGTATTGGGATTTGTGGTTCCTTGTGAAGATAATCACTTAAGGTTCCGTTGGAAATGAACGCATAGGCCAACAAAGGGACTTCTGTCTCAAGACAACATCCATAAAGCTTTACAATGTTTCTATGGTTGATGTGGGAGAGTATTGCAACTTCATTTGTGAACTCATCGATTTCTTTCTTGACCACAATCTTCGATTTTTTTATGGCCACAACATGCAAGTCTGATAAAATCCCTTTGTATACGGTACCATGCCCTCCACGACCTACCGTACGAGTTTGATCAAAGTTGTTTGTGGCCTTTCCAAACTCATGTAGAGGAATAATCATTCTCTCAGCAATGTCTGACTTATGAGATATCAACTGTTGTAATAGTTGTCCACGATTTTGATCAAAGAACTTTTGTTTCAACCTTTTTGCCTTTTGATTGTTGATCTTACGAATTATTAAGAATACAACGAGAGCCAAAAGAATGAGGCATGGTGCACTAGCAGCTGATAGACCAATGATTAAACCTGATAAAATAGAACAATACTAGTCATTAGCTTTGAGATGTAGGTTCCCTTGATTGGCAAATTGGATATTTCAATGAATTATTTTATCTTAATCAAAACCATTTATGTTTTACATTATAGATTACTGCATGTTGTTCACATCAACACCTAAACTGAGAAATTCGACATATCATAGCACCCGAATTCACCAAACACGCAATCAAACTCAGTAGTATATGTTGGCTATTATCTTTCTTATAGCTCCCCCCAATATTTTCATCCTTTCAAACTATTATTCGTACTACATTTAATGGATTTTAGAATTTTTTTAGTTTCACATATCTCTCCACCTTTCTTTGCTTTTCATACCATTACATGTTATGCCTAACAGTAATTTAAATATACACTTATTTGTATGCACATGTGCTCACATGGCTATCAATTGTCCTAAGAAGAATCATGGATAGAATATGTAAAAACTTATAAGACTCGGAAAGATATAAAATATTCTTGATGTTTTTTCTTAGATGAGTATTAGTTACTTTCCATTATGATATTTCACTTAATTAGAGTGGTGATACATGGTATCTTGTTTTCAGACGGTATATGAAATTTATTGACGCAACCACAATATCATCATAACTATGCCATGTAGGGACCTTTTCTTGTGCCATTTATAAATTCATGTAATAATAGTTCACATGTAAATGCTACGCGATCTTAGCTACAAAATTGGATATGTAATCATAAAATTAAATATTTACATTAGTTAAATTTAAATTGGTGGTGCTAATTACTATGACGACTTAAAGGAGCCAAATGCAAACAAGAATGTAGAAAATACACGGGTTTCACTCACTCACATTCTGTTGATAGTGAGAACCAAATATTAATTTTGATCCAAAAAATATTTTATGGTAATACGCAACCAAATCTTGAGATTGACAATCCAACAAGGAATTCTTATCAACTGGCAAACACAAAATTCTCAATAACTGTAATAATTTTTGTGCAGTAGGTGTCTAATACTAATTTTGTAATAACCAAATAGGTGACACATATTGTGGTGCATGAAATCATTAAATATCCTAATGGCACATGACTTAATTCAGAATTACCATTTTTTGCGACACATATTTTGTTGCAATAGCATCCTATTTCAACAAAATGCTGGTGTGGCTGCAATGGTTTGTGTTGTTGGAATATATAAAATGCAATTTTTGCGGGACGGAGCTTTAGCAAAATAAATATGTATAATGTTTGCAAAGAAGTTTAGGCATTGGTGCTCACTTGTGTTCACGGACTTGATGCATCCATTTGGTATGTTGACATTGCCTTGGAATCCACGTGGGCACCTACACTCAAAAGAACCTATCGTATTTGTGCACACACCATAACACGGATGGAGGTCAGGCATCAAGCATTCATTGGTATCTACAGTACATACAAAAAACAATGTTTAAAACCATTAGGTCAACCACCCAAATCCTTCTATTGACAGGTAAATTTGTAAAATACAAAGCTTGCTTGAAAGGGAGAATAACCAAAAAAAAAGGAAATGAAAGAACTTAGGATGGGATTTTTTCGGTGTGTTTCTATATGAAACCAAAACATAGGAAATATTCAAAAACTACCCAGTGTATGATGATTATTTTCCCTGATCTGGAGTTAATGTTTTATATTTAAATTTAGATTGATGCCACATATCTAGTAGATGAACATACCAACTTCCATAACCAATTTTAAGAATTTTCCATTATTCCTCACTCCTAATTGTTATGGAGTACCATCCATCACTACCTTGGAGCATATTTTTATCATGGATTATGTCACCATAATAAAATCTCAACTTATCATCAAATTTAACCTGAGAATTAATGGAAGGCCTGGGAGATGGATTGAAAACCTAGTAAAGGATATTTATACTTTTTTATTTAGATTTTTAAAAGAGGTTGGCTTCTTAATGTGAGGCTAATATTTTGTTTTCTAAACGACATGTAAATGCTAATTTTTTTGTATGTTTTTGGGTTAGGAAGATATTTCTTTTGTTAATTAATCGAGTATGGTCTCATTTTTAGCTGATTTTTTATATTTTTTATATCATCAAATCATAGATTGTCATATGTGAGGTGCGATGGGGATTTTATGTTTTCTCATATGTGGAGGGTTGAATTCCCATTTCCTCTAATATGATCTAGGTCTATTTTTTGCATGTGGTTTGTATTTTTTATAAAAAAAATAGCAAGGACATTGATACTTGAGCATGCAATTTTTTTTTGATAGAATAGTCTTATTTTATGAAGAATGTGATTTGAGAAAAAACATGGTACAATAGATTATCTCATAGTAATATTTTCTTCAAAAATTAATACTTGCATTCTCCTAAAACCATGACGTGGTAGAAAAATGTGTGACATACATAAACGTGTTGTAAAATGGAGAAAAATGTCTTAATGATTTTTTTACTTTTTGTTCCATGGCATCTGCAGAAGACAAAAGCATACTGTATAATGGATCATCTCTTTCATTATATTTGTCAATTATTATTTCCATGTTTTCAAAAGTATAGGGTTGTTAAAATTAAACAAATGCACGTGAATAAGCGAAGGCACGTCATATATTGGAGATAATATCTTATGTTAATAAGAGATTATCTCTTAGCTAAGCTAAGGCAAACCTTTTCTTCTATTTCTCTAGCTCTTCTAGCCCAACAATCATTTTGTACAACATTGTTAAAATAGTGCCATTGTACACGGCCTTAACTTTCTTAATAAAATACCATCTCTTAACTAAGGTAAGGCAATCCACTTTCATTTGATTTCTCTCTACTCCAACTTAGCAATTACCCTACATGATATTGTTAAGATAGCACCATTCTGCATAATCTCATGAGAAATGTGGATCGGTATTAGGAAAGTTTTACCTTCATATCATATTAGCCTGAACCATTGAATTTAAGATCTAATGGATTGATTGACTTATATGATACAAATTAATACGATGCTATGTGCACATCCTTACATAAACATGTGGTATATATATAAATATGGTCATTTTATGCACCACTAGCATTTTGCAGGATTTTGAAATGACAAAAGATGTTGAGAAGATTAAATCTTCGTTCAAGGCTGCCCTCATTTTAGATCTCCTCACAATTTCTTTTCGATCAAACCAGCAGTCCCTAGAAATGTGAAAAGAAATCTATGGTCTAATAACTTTGTTCCGACAGAGCACATGAAAATTCACGATATCATGTGTGTTTTTTTTTCATCAAACACAAAAAAAGATTATTGAAAGAACATTTCTTAATCGGTTTTGTGTGTGTGTTAACAACATAAGTGATATCTCACCGTGTGCTGCATGTTTAAGTTACACTTATTACCAGCACAAAGGGGTGTCAACTTTATGGGGAAGGAGAAAAAGACCGTGGCCAGAATTCCCTGAAGTCCAAGGTTTCTATGGCATGTCGGAATTACTCTGAAAATCCCAGAATGATTTCGGCGTTTCGTAATGGATTCCGGAATGGCCGTGAAAACATCTGTTGGCACCCGGATTTATTCCAGCCAATTCCAGCATGTCGGATTCATTCCAGAATGAACGTGAAAACCTCTACTAGCATCCGGAACTCTCCGGAATATTCCGATTGGCCAGAATGATTCCGGAATTTCCGGATTGGTTCCGGAATGGTCGTGCGAAGAATAAAATGGCTAGTTTTGAAGGGGGCCTATAAATAGAAGACCACTTCTTCTCCAAAGTGGTAGCTCGTCTAGCATTGAAGGCACCATTAAGTGAGCTCACCAAAAGAAAGATTTCTCCCAACTCCTCCACCCAAACTCATTGATTCTTGGAGGATTGAAGGAGAGATACCCAAACATTGTGCTATAGCTCATGGAAATTTCGAGAAAGGAACAAATCGACAAGTTTGAAAGAATGCAAGAAATGCCCATTAAATTGTCCCTAGACCCCCAAACAGTGTGCTATAGCTCAGGAAAACTGCGAGAAAGGACAAAATCGACGATTTTTAATATATACCAGAAATACCCATTAAATTGTCCCCTAACCCCAAACAGTGTGCTATAGCTCACGAAACTTCACTAAGTCGTTCTTCATCTCCCTCCTCTCTTGCTTGAGAAATTTGTCTCTAGGGTTTCCTTGTGGAAAACCTAGACCTCTTGGTACTCACTTGTTGTTTGTAGGAGATTCTTAGTGTTCTTTAGAGCCCCCAATTTGCTTTTGGGTGTGTGTCTTAAGCTCATTGTAAAGGTTGTCGTATCCCCCTCGAAGGGAACAAATAACGCAAGGTGAATTAGGCATTCGTGGAAAGGTTCATAGGAGAATAGGGTGAGGCCTTTGTTGCGTTGAGTAGGCCTTTGTGGCGAAACTGACACCACTCCAACGAGGCGTACTCCCCTTAAAGAGAAGAACTCAGGATTACATATTTGCCTCCGCTTGCTTCCACCTTCGGTTCCTTCTATGATTTACCTCTACTTTGTGTTTGTATCTTGCTTAGTGTTGCTCTTGTCATATAGGTAAATTCATCATAGTTGCATATCAAGAGAATTTACCTTTGTGTCAAGCCTAAATAAAAAAAGTATTAAATTTGGAAGTAGATCCTATTCACCCCCTCTAGGTTCCCATACTATATGTTCATCCCCTCCGTATCATAATATAAGATGTTATAAGTATTCCCATATTAAGTATATAAGAATGTATATAGACTACTATAGTGTGTAAATTCACTCATTTTGATGTGTACGTAGTCTATATTGGAATTCCTAAAACGTTAACCGCATAATTCACTAGTCCAGGCGCGAGTTGCGAGGAAGGAGAGTATCGATCGGATCAATTTTGCAGCCAAGTGGCTGTTGCCCAAACTCAACAAAGTCAATAACCATATAATAATTATCATGAAAGAAACCATCTTTTAGCAAATTTATGAGAACTTTGAGCAAAACATCAAAATACAAGCCAAAACAAAATAGATGAATGAAACTTAAGAAAAGATCCGAGTTACCACCATCAATAGTTTAGGAATATCTCTCTAACTAACAATGGACTCATCTTGTCCATGTGTTCCGAAACTATCGAGAGGGTAACTTCCTGACAACGTAAATGACTCTTCTTCTAAACTAGTTTCAAAATTACTCCCTTGAAGTCGTTTTGCTATAGAATCATCAGGAACACGCTCTTTGGGTGCCTGTAGGCCTTCAAGTGTCATCTCCACGTGCCTCATGGTTGGTCGCTCTTCTGCTCTCAGTTTTATGCATGATGCAGCTAGATAAGCTACCTTTTCAACCTGGCTAGATCCCTCATCCACAACCTGCGGATCTAGTATTTCAGCCAGATTACCTTCCTTAAGTAGTTCAACAAAATGTGTAACAAGACCATCACCTTCGGAAGACCTGTATGTAATTGGCCCCTTTCGAGTGAGCAGCTCAATAAGAATTACTCCAAAACTATAAATGTCACTATATTCTGTAAGGCGTCCCGTGTAATAGTACATAGGATCTAAATATCCTATTGTTCCTTGCACCACCGTTGTTATTCCTGTCCGTTCACTAGGAATGTATCTTGAGGCTCCAAAATCAGACACTTTACTTGTTAGGGCATCATCAAGGAGGATATTGGCAGACTTGATATCTCTATGTATTATGGGTACAGAAATAGCTGAGTGAAGGTAGGCAAGAGCTTTGGCAATTTCTGCTGCAATCCTTAATCTTTGTTCCCAAGGTATTGGGCTTTGTGGTTCCTTGTGAAGATAATCACTTAGGGTTCCATTGGAAATGAACTCATAGGCCAACAAAGGGACTTCTGTCTCAAGACAACATCCATAAAGCTTTACAATGTTTCTATGGTTGATGTGGGAGAGTATTGCAACTTCATTTATGAACTCGTCGATTTCTTTCTTGACCACAATCTTCGACTTTTTTATGGCCACAACATGCAAGTCTGATAAAATCCCTTTGTATACAGTACCGTGCCCTCCACGACCTACCGTACGAGTTTGATCAAAGTTGTTTGTGGCCTTTTCTAACTCATGTAGAGGAATAATCATTCTCTCAGCAATGTCTGACTTATGAGATATCAATTGTTGTAGCAGTTGCCCACGATTTTGATCAAAGAACTTTTGTTTCAACCTTTTTGCCTTTTGATTGTTGATCTTACGAATTATTAAGAATCCACCTAGAGCCAAAAGCATGAGGCATGGTGCACTAGCAGCTGACAGACCAATGATTAAACCTGAAAAAATAGAACAATACTAGTCATTAGCTTTAAGATGTAGGTTCCCGTGGTTGGCAAATTGAATATTTCAAAGAATTGTTTTATCTTAATCACAACAATTTATGTTGTACATTATAGATTACTGCATGTGGTTCACATCAACACCTAAATTTAGAAATTTGACATATCAAAGCACCCGAATTCACTAAACACGCAATCAAACTCGGTAATATATGTAGGATATTATCTTGTTATAGTTTCCCCCAATATTTTCATCCTTTCAAAATATTATTTCTACTACATTTAATGGATTTTAGACTTTTTTAGTTTCACATATCTCTATCAATTTCTTTGAATTTCATATCATTACATGTTATGCCTAATTGTAAATGAAATATACATTATCCATATGCACATGTGTTTACATGGCTATCAATCGTCCTAAGTAGAATCTTGGATATTATGTGTAAAAACATATAAGACCTAGGAAAATATAAAATATCCTTGATGTTTTTTCTTATATAAGTATTAGTTCCTTTCCATTATGATATTTCACCTAATTAGAGTGGTCATACATGGTATCTTGTTTTCACATGGTATATGAAATTTATTGATGCAACCACAATGCCGATAAATAAATATCATCATAACTATGACATGTAGGGGCGTTTTCTTGTTCCAATTGCAAATTAATTGAACAATAGTTCACATGTAAATGCTACGCGATCTTAGCTAAAACATTTGGATATGTAATCATAAAATTTAATATCTACACTAGTTAAATTAAATTTGGTGGTGCTAATTACTATGCCAACTTAAAGGAGACACATACAAACAAGAATGTAGAAAATACACTTTGTTGATAGTGAGAACCACATATTACTTTTGATCCAAAAAATATATTATGGTAATACACAACCAAATCGTGAGATTGACAATCCAACAATGAATTCTTATCAACTAGGAAACACAAAATTCTCAATAACTATAATTATTTTTATGCACCAAGTGTCTAATACTAAATTTTGTAATAACCAAATTGGTGACACATTTTGTGGTGCATGGAATCATTAAATATCTGAATGGCACATGACTTACTTCAAAAATTACCATTTTTTGCAACACATATTTTGTTGCTATAACATCCTATTTCAACAAAATGTTCGTGTGGCTGCAATGGTTTGTGTTGTTGGAATATATAATATGCAATTCTTGCGGACGGAGCTTTAGCAAAATAAATATGTATAATGTTTGCGAAGAAGTTTAGGCATTGGTGCTCACCTGTGTTCACGGACTTGATGCATCCATTTGGTATGTTGACATTGCCTTGAAATCCACGTGGGCACTTACACTCAAAAGAACCGAGTGTATTTGTGCACACACCATAACACAGATGGAGGTCTGGCATCAAGCATTCATTGGTATCTACAGTACAAAAAGCAATGTTTAAAACCATTAGGTCAACCACCCAAATCCTTCTATTGACATGTAAATTTGTAAAATACAAAGCTTGTTTGAAAGGCAGAATAACAAAAAATATAGGAAATGGAAGAACTTAGGATGGGAATTTTTTGGTGTGTTCCTATATGAAACCAAAACATAGGAAATATTCAAAAACTACCCAATGTATGATGAATAATTTCCCTGATATATAGTTAATGTTTTATATTTAAATTTAGATTGATGCCACATCTCTAGTGGATGAACATACCAACTTCCATAACAAATTTTAAGAATTTTCCATGATTCCTCACTCCTAATTGTTATGGAGTACCATCCATCACTACCTTGGCACTTATTTTTATCATGAATTTTGTCACCCTAATGAATCCTCAACTTATCATCAAATTTAACCTGGGAATTAAGGGAAGACATGGGAGATGGATAAAAAACCTAGTAAAGGCTTCATATTTGTACTTTTTTATTTAGATTTTTAAAAGAGGTTGGCTTCTTAAGGTAAGGCTTATATTTTGTTTTCTAAATGACATGCAATGCTAATTTTTTTGTATGTTTTTGGGGGTAGGAAGATATTGATTTAGTTAATTAACCGAGTATGGTCTCATTTTTAGATGATTTGTTTTATTTTTTTGTATTATCAAATCATAGATTGTCGTATGTGAGGTGCGATGGGGATTTACTGTTTTTCTCATATGTGGCGGGTTGAATTCCCCTTTCCTCTAATATGATCTAGGTCTATTTTTTGCATGTAGTTTGTATTAAAAAAACAATAGCAAGGATATTGATACTTGAGCATGCAGTTATTTTAATAGAATAGTCTTATCTTATGAAGAATTTCATTTAAGAAAAAACATGTTACAATGGATTATCTCATAGTAATATTTTCTAAAAAATTAATACTTGCATTCTCCTAAAACCATGACACGACTAAATTTAAACTAGAAAGATGTGTGACATAGATAAATGCATTGTATAATGGAGAAAAATGTCTTAATGGTATTTTACTTTTTTTCCCATGTCATCTACAAAAGACAAAAACATACCATATAATGGATCATCTCGTAATGGTTGCCAATTATTATTTCCATGTTTTCAAAACTATAGGGTTTGTTAAAATTAAGAAAAAATGCTCGTGAATAAGAGAAGACATGTCATATGTCGGAGATAATATCTTATGTTAATAAGAGATTATCTCTTAGCTAAGCTAAGGCAAACCTTTTCTTCTATTTTTCTAACTCTTCTAGCTCAACAATCATTCTGCACAACATTTTTTAAATGGTGCCACTGTACATGGCCTTAACTTTCTTAATAAAATACCATCTCTTAACTAAGATAAGGCAATCCACTTTTATTTCGTTTCTCTCTACTCCAACTTAGCAATTACCCTACATGATATTGTTAAGATAGCACCATTGAATTTAAGATCTAATGAGTTGATTGACTTCTATGATACAAATTAACACGATGATGTGTGCAAATCCTTACATAAACATGTGGTATATATAAATATGGTCACTTGATGCACCACTAGTATTTTGCAGGATTTTGAAAAGAGAGGGGATGTAGGGAAGACTAAATCTTCTTACAAGGTTGGGCCTCATTTTAGATCTCTTCAAATTTTCTTTTTGGTAAAGCCAGCCCCTAGAAATGTCGAAAGAAATCTATGGTCTAATAACTTTGTTCCGAGAGAGCACATGGACATTTCACGATATCATGTGTGTTCTCATGATTCGATAAACTCTCGAAGAAACATTTAGCCATCTTAGGAGTTAAAATTATCATGTGTGTTTTCATGATTCAACAGTTTGTAGCTTAATTACCTTGGCATCCGTGCTTGAGGTACGGGTTTCCCTGGTAGCCAAGCTGGCACTGGCAGGTGTAGCCTCTTCCACTGTGGTTCCGCACGCTGTGCGCGCTCTTGCACACGTCGTCCGCCGCGCACGCCCAGTCCAGAACCGTGGGGACGAGCTCTGCTTGCCCCAGCAGCAGGTTGAAGGCGTTGTTGACGCCCAACCAGCCCTTCTCCGCGATCAGCGCGTGCACGGGCAACTGGTTCAGGACGCCCTGGACGCCTTCGTCCGTACCGACGACCGGCCGGAGGTTCAGGTCGAAGGAGGCGCGGCCCGTGGAGGAGGCGATGGACGCCGAGCAGGTGCCGAGGCTGCACCGGGTCATGTTCTCAAACCAGGGGTTGTCGCCGAGGCAGAAGGAGGCGCAGGAGCTGACGACGTTGCCGCCGCTCCTGCGGTCCACCAGCGTCGCGTTCACGTTGCACCCCGTCACGATGAACTCGTTCGCCGCCGCCAGGGAGTACGGCCCGCCTTCTCTCAGCCGCCACCGCACGACCCGGCCGGAGCTGGTGAGGTTCACCGTGCCCTGGCTCTTCCTCATGACGCGCACCGTGCTGTTCCCCAGGAAGATACCCACGACATGCATCCCGCGACGTGCGTCGCGGCCGGTGAGCAGGTTCAGGCTGCTGTCGCAGGTGAGGTTGAACCCCGGCAGGTAGCAGCGCGGCGGCCCCATGCCGAACGGGTACGGCACGGTCACGTTGCCGCAGGTGGTGTTGCAGCCGGGCATCCCGATCGTCGTCGGCGGTGGAGGCGCCGCGGCCGCAAGTTGCAGCAGTGCTGCGATGGCGATAAAGGTTACTATTGATGTTAGCATCTCGATCTCCAGCTGACTTGTTCCTCGCGTCTGGTGTTCTTTCTACTCGCACTGGCAGACATAGTGGAACCACCACCAATATATACACACGCAAACATCGTATGCACAATATATTAAGCTAAAGTTGAAAGGAAAAAATCCATACGCGTTAAGCTTCATCTTGGATACCTACTAAGCACGTGCAATCAGCATGGTTTTCTTAATTAGTGACATCTATAGGGAAAGTCCACAATGCCGGCCTAACAATTTGCTATACGTGTCGGAATTAGTCCAAGAGAACCGCGCGCGTACAAACATGCGATGCTTGCTAAGTTGTTGGGCGCAGCTTGTGCATGCGGTCGCGAGTCCATGTCGTCGAGGCTAGGGTGTGTTTGGTAGCCCGGCCGGACCCAGAAAATCTCTCCCCACCCAATATTTGGTTGTTTGGTAGCCCGCTTTTCTCCTCTCAGCCATGTCCACCTCATGCAAAAAAGGCCCCTCACCATGCCCAGTTGAGAAGTGGAAATCGAGTTTCGCATCCTAGCCATGCCCACTTGATATAGAAAAATCCCCATCCGTGAGCCCCACCGAGCGTCAGCCCGCGAGCCCCGTCCACCCGCCTCTCTCATTTCCCCTCAGCTCTCTCCCTCGAGTCTTTCCCCCAAAAACGCTCCTCCTCTGCCAGAGAACTGCCCCGCCTCCCAGGACCGTCACCTCCCAGGGCTCACACCGCCGCTCGCCGCCGCCCACCGTCGCCTCCTCCTCACCCGGTCTTGGGTGGCCACGAGCGTACAGTAACACCGCCGGGCGCCGCGCATGGCCGCCTCCATGGAGCTCACCGTCGCCTCTCCGCGCATGGCCGCTGCGGGCGCTCCATTCCTGGCGTCCAATCTTCCTCCCAGCCTCGTCCGAGTACGCCGGAGGCCCCTCTTGTCGTTTGGTAGAGTGTGCAGGCCGCCGGCGCCGAGCACGAGCTTTCAGGGACCCGATTGCCTCTTTTTCTGTTTCTCTAGGGACGCGATTGCTTTTTATTTCTTATCCAGGGACCTGGTTGCAGTTTGATAAATAGCTGGCACGGTTCAAGTCATACGACCTACCAAACAAGTTATCAGTTCAGCACGTCCGAGCTCATACAGCCTACCAAACATAGCAAACAAAACCCACTTGTATGTACTGGGCCTAGCTGAACTCAGCTTGTATGAGTTGGGATAATCCACACAGGCTACCAACAGGACCTCATAGTCTTATCCAAAACGCGTGCAGAGCTGGTCATACTCCCTTTCGCCTGTGCGTCAAACCCACTAGAAAAAAACAGACCACCTAAAAAGCCATGCGCGTGCCAATGCTTGACGGTTTCATTTTTTTTCTACTACCATGTTACTAGTTATCTATTAGAGTAAAATACATGAGAGATAATTGAACTTGTCCGTATAATTCACTTGGGTCATTGTATTCCGGAAATGTAAATTTACGGTCATTGAATACGCGTTGCTGGCTCACGTACGGTCACTACGGACGCTCCAAATACGTATTTGCTGACATGGCTGAGTAGGACCGATATGGCAGTGGCAGCAGAGTCGGACCCATGTGTCAACACTCTAGCAGTGCATTCCTTTTCGTACAAAGCCCCCTACAATTACTAGTAAACTGTAGCAGGACAAAATATCTGTCCCATTCCAAATCCTCTGTCTTCCCAAATGCTCTGTCCCATTGCACCACCGACACGCCAGCTTGCTGCTCCGCCGAGCGCCCACCGTGTGAACCGCCCTCGCCCTATGTTTCGCCCGCCCCAGGCATAGCTCCCGCGCGCGCCGCCGGAGAATCCACGTGTCGCCGCCAATAGCTCTCCCCGTGCATTTGCTGTCGGAGGTGGAAGGCGAGCTGCTGGCCAAAGACGCGCATGACGGCATGTGAACGGCGATGCACTTCGCGGCGGCACTAAGATCCGAGAAGTTCCATGCACGCGCTCGCCACGGCATGTGTGGACGTGGGCCATGCAGAGAGCGCCGCCAGCAGAATGTCGACGTTGTTGGAGCTAATGTAGAAGGTGCTGCGGTGCTGCCCGTGCCCGGTGCCCGCGACCCCAGATTGAGCCGCTCGATGACCGTAAATTCACATTTTCGGAATACAATGACCCAAGTGAATTATATGGGCAAGTTCAATGGACCATGATGTATTTTACTCTATCTATTAGTACCAAGCAATTTTTACATGTTTTTTTGTAGTATAACAAAGATACGTGATTAGAGAGCGCAACCACTATATGACTCTT